>CM060963.1:195137640-196337640 GCA_030765045.1 Tenodera sinensis
GCTTTATAACAAATTATTACAGGAGGCTGCATATGTTTTCTATATTATATATTCTAGATAGAGAGGGCTTATTGAGAAATACTGCCTAAAATGTTTACCGCGATTAACATAAGTAGATCGAGGAAGAATCGATTAAATGAATACTTTGTATCAAGAGCAGAGAAAGTCATGTGAATGAGACATTATTTGTGATGTTGCGTTGCGTTTCCCTGTCCTTAGCAATAAAGCCTATCTACTTCTATTCTCCTGCCCTTTCCCTTGAGAAGCAATGGCTACTTTCTGCCTTTACTTTGGTTGAGAGAGGTGTGGGAACATTTAGGTGCTACAAAACGCGTAGAGAGACTGTGGCACAAAGCGAAAAGCTTGCTATAATTAATTAGATCAAGAGAATGTGGCTCTCAGGGTAAGAGAAGCCGCACACATACATACGTGCTATTTACTTTAACAAGGAAGCCTTACCAGGTACAGGTTTCAGCGGACTACATTAACTTTTCATTTCTTCCGAATCCCCTCCACCTGATCATGGGGAGATAGGACTTTAAAGCTGCAGGCATAACTGAAACTTAGATTTGAACTTCCATGATTTTATTACATCCATAAAAGTACTGTCATACTTTAAACTGGTATTGGATAATCGTGTTCAAACGAAATTGGTGGCATTGGAAAGGAAAGCTCAAATATATCATCATATTATTTTGTGCTAGCTTTTATTATTTAATATTTTCACTGTATCTCATAGACAGTCACGACACACACATCTGATGAAATGTGCAGTGTTGCCAAGTTACGCTTCTTGCAAGATTTTAGGCATTGGGGTTCATAGACACAATCAAAATAACGGAACCATTTCCTGTACCTGGGTCAGACTCTGCGTGTTATGATATTCCAAAACATACTAACTTCGTATTTGTGGGTTTGCCATAACCCCTTAAAACTTCTTAATAACAACGCAATTTTAAAAGCAAACATTCACATGTAACCTACCTGCTAAATATCCAACAATGAACCCATATCGACAATCACAAACGTGAGTGAATTTAGTTTAGTTTGTATTTTGATGCCAGCAACCCCTGCAATCTTGTTCATTGTTGACCTGCACAGAAATGTAAAGTACACGAGTTTTTCTTTCGAATGCCACCAATGTTATTGCACTATAATTCTCCAAGGCGGAGTAATACCAGTTTAAAGTATGGAAGTATTTTTATAAACGCAGTCACTTTGACTATGCGACTCATACATGACTTGGTTGAAAGAAAAGAAAAGAATATCAACCAATCATGTGCATAAGCACTTCAAATTTCATCTAATGACAACCTTTATTCACATCCCAACTTCATTATCACGTCCCCTGTATTTCAGTTATACTTCCTCTTGGTTTTGTTATGTTTGTGATCCCCTCGGAGTGGAGTTAGGCAAGAACGTGTTTCAGTGGAGAGACCCATTTGAGCCGATAAATATTCCATGGCTGAAATAACAGGCATACAGACAGAAAAACACACAGGAACCGTTTGGTACATATACTGTTTAAAAAAATCGGGAGGGTAATAAGCCCTTTAATTTGGCGATTTAAATATGGCGGCGCAAGGACACACCCTCATTTTCCACAACCACTTACACAATGTGCGTGGTAAATCTTAGCGCGTGCATTGGCCAGCCTGCTATACACTGGTGTGTGCTGCCATCTTTCAACATCCGTTTCCTGTTGTTAGTTTGAATATTTCTTCTCGACCACGTGTTAAGGTGTTGTGATTATTAATTCGTTTGGTGTGTGTATACAAGAAGATTTCATTACTAAGTCATAACAGGGAGAGTAAAAGTATTTGGTAAACGTAAGTTTCATGGTAACAAGTACATAAAAAAGAGTGGAGAAAGGGTAAGTAATGTTGTAATTGCTTCCACCAGCCAAAGTGTCTCTGAGAGTGCTTCTGGAATAAAATAAGCAGATCTTCCTAAGCAGAATGATAATTCTATTGTGGTTAATCTAGAAGTCAATGGAAGTGGCTACGTTATTGTTAAATTAGATTTGCTGTGTGAATTAATTAACAATTGTGCAAAGTGCAAATTTTGTGGCAATGAATTTTGTATTAAGATAAGTCAACAAGAAAATAGTAGGAGGGGTCGGGCTTCAAAATTATGTGCTCTTTGTGTGAAATGTGACTCTAAAAACAATGCTGAATTAATCACATAATTTGAGTATGGCAAAAGCAAAATCAGTTAAACAAAAATTTAAGGAAATAATCGGAGTAGGTATCCTATAACTAGGGAGCGAATCTTCATACGCTGAACGAAAGGATGTGGAGCTTGGACTATAGGAAGTGTGATGGGTCAATATGCCACATGATCACAACAAAGACGACGACGCACGAACATTATACTGCAGATCGTTTAATTCAAAATTGAGTATTTTATATTGGGTCTTTATTAAGGTAATATTTAACATTGTTCAACTATTCCTTTTTTTATTTTTTACATAAAACGTAATATACAGACGGGGCAATATTTTATAACCACCTTGACATTTTATTTTTTTCTAAAAAAGACCAACAATGAACACTTTGAAACAATTACGCAATTCAGTAGTAGAAACTGATTGACAATAACTATTAACTGCATGCCTTTGATCAAAAACTTAAAGGACAGAATAAAAGGTGAGCACAAAGTACCCTGGCCCCTGCTAATGCAGGGTTAAATAAGAGTTTGCGACATTTCTTCTATTTCTTAAAATATGAGCGTTTGTTTCCCTTTGCTCCTCTCTCTCTCTTGTAGTGGCGCATATTTCACTTCCTCAGTTCTTTGTGTAGAGCGAAGTAAAAAGAAATTAGGAAATCTTTTGTTTTAGAAGAGCGGGAGCATTGCCCTCCCCTTTCATTTTACTTCTACAAAAATAAACAAAAGAGAAAGGGACTACAAAAGAAATGAAAGGTGCACATAATGAAAGCATGGTTATTCCCTGAAAACTAATACGGCTATGTTTTCCGCATTTTCTCCCCGTTCCTCTTAGTTTTGTGAAAATGCTTTGTAGTCAAACAGTGCAACAGTGAGGGCAAACGTGCTTAGAAAGTGTAGCAATACACCACGTGTACACACACACACACACACACACACACACACACACACACTCACACACACACACACACACACACACACACACACACACAGTGGTATTTGTTAGATGTCATTGTCCTTCAGGGTCAGTCAGCAGTATTTCTGCCCTCTTGCTCATACGAGTATAAAATTTGTGCAACGAAATCTCAGCCCCCCCCCCCCCCCCATCAACTCAGTAACTGGAACCATTGTCATGCAGACAATATTTGACCAGATTTGCAAATATATTTTATGAGATCTAGAGGAAATAAGTAAATCAGACATACCAAAAGAAATACAAAAACTTCTAGCTCTGGAAACTCTGTTGGCAGAGACACAACAAATTATGATGGAGAAATAGAGGCTATACACATTGCTCTCCGACAATTATTAAATCTTCCCTTAAATAAATTTAACATGGCTGCAATTCAGGGAATATGTTCAAATACTACAAAGAAGTCAACAAAAGTTAAAGAATGCTTCAAAATGTTAACACAACTCCAGAAAGTTAATAAGACTGTTCATCTCCAATGGATTCCAGCACACTGTGGAGTCATGGGGAATGAAGCTGCAGACTCACTTGCAAAGAAAGGCACAGCAATAAAACAAAAGTCTAAATTCAATTTCTCATATTCCTCAATAAAACGCTTGATCATTACAAAATTTTCTCATTCATACGTACAAGAAATAGAAACAAATGCCAAATATAAAAAATGGATTACACTACTTTCCAATCCAGATATAATCCCCCAGAGACCAAGGAAAACAGCGGTTGCAGCCTTCCGGCTATTGACAAATCACGACTGCTTAGCAAGTCATCTCTACAGAATAGGTATCTCAGCCTCACCAATATGTGTCCTGTGTAACGATCCAGCAGAAATGAACGAAGACCACTTGAAGACCTGTGAAGCATTAAGATCAGAAGAAACTACAGTTCAAAAGTATTGGAAAGCACGAATGCTAATGGCTTCATTGCCAGATGCAAGGCACTAGAAAACAACTTTTTATGAGATCTATGAAAGTTATCAAACTGAAATGTTTCAGAATGCAAAAACCGTCATGTGAATCGTTTCTTAGAGTGTCATGATTCCATCTGATTTATTTTATATTACTTTCTATATTACATATAGTAAGTAGAGGTGGTAAGCCCTCCAGTGAAACACGTTCTTGCCTCACTCCACCAGCCATACCTCCCCTACACTGCTGTTCAAGTTCCGACACGCCTCATTCAGTGGCGAGTATGGCTGTTTCATGAAGAGTGGTAGAGATAATTTGTTGTAAGGGACAAAAACATAAAAGTTTGCTGTTTAATATGCGGATTTCAATTTGTTAATATAAAATGTTGCAATACCAAACACCACTTTGACAGAACCATAAATAAAACTTAGTTACTTATTTACAATTTCAAAAGGTACCTTCTGAATACTCGTATTTGTAAACATATAAAATGGACGATATGATTCCAGTTTTAATGGATTAGTTTCTTATTGGTCCATTTAGTACAAATTATTGCATTTCGTGTTTTATAGTTTGAATATAATATTCAGTTTAAAAGGGGAGACTGTCGCAAAGAGGGGCCAAAAATTCGAAATTTTGTCTTTACCACCAGTGCACAGCCCGTTGGGTTCGCTACAAAATGGCGTTGTTTTATTGAAATTGGACATTTAGTTTTTCCGATATTAAATTTTAACTAAAATTCTACACATTGCTGGAATTTAAATGCCACGCCCACTTCTGCACTACCAAACCGAAAACATGCCTTACAGCTCAAAATTTTACAAATGTTCGGGAAATTTTAGTACTTTGCATTGAGAAATTTATTGCTGTTATGTTGTCTAACCTGCCTGATGCGATTCAGTAAGAATTTTCTGTATTTGTTGTTATTCTATGGCATTTTGTATTGTTACCTCACGTGTTTAATTTCTTCAAAATGCCAAGAGTGAAAGCGTTTGTAACAAAAAATAAATTTAAAGGCAACAAGGAAATACTTGTAAATAAAGTAACTGATGCTTATGAGAGAAGAAATCTCCAATGTGTTTCTAAACAAGAGCAAAATGCTTCAAAGAAGAAGGTTATGTGTTTGTTCTACTAGTGACAGTAATGTATGTAGTGATATGAGTGACTCAAACATTTTAATTGGTGCAAATTTACTGTGGGACTTTATACAAAACAACACTGTTTGTAAACGTTATGGTGGGGAAATTTTGCTGTTTGAAAATAAGCAAAGCAGAAAAGGCATTACAAGTAATATTGTGATTGAGTGTAAAAAATGTGAGTAAAATTCAAACACAATGACCTTAAGTATCACCAAAAGCAGGTTATATGATAGTAACATTCGTTTGGTGTACGGATTGAGGTTAATTGGTAAGGTAAAATCTTGTGTGCAATGTTAAACCTACCACAGCCACCAACAAAGTTCATTGGTTCCGCTGTAGCTGAAGTAAGTGAATCCTCAATGTTAAAAGCAACCAGAGAGGCTATAAAAACTCTTTCTTCGCGGGTAGAAGTCGAGCCACGCAGCTAGGGATGACCAAACACACCATCATCACTCACATAAAAACCACAACACCAACACACAAACATATACGCACACGCCACTGAAATCCGCCACACGACCATCAAAAACTATATTACTAGGCTGAAGAGGGGTGTCCCTGAACAGCCAGGGCATGTTCAAAGACATGCCCAAATAACTTTTTTCATTTCATTCACTTCATACAGAAAAGCAATGAAGAGGACCCAAAAACATAGCTGCAGCCTTTGACGGAAGCTGGCAAAAGCGGTATACTATCTGTCAGCTCATTAGACACAGGTAAGGTGCTAGATATTGAAATAATGAACAAGTTTTGCTCAATCTGTACTACATCTCCATCTTCTCAGCAGATTTGTTCAAAGAACTATGAAGGATCTAGTGGTGGGATCGAAGTATCAGGAGTCTGAAACCTTTTCAGTCGCTTTTCTATTTCCCTAGAGGTGTCCGATTGGTGACTGCGTATCAGGCAGTACTGCAACAGGAACCTTATGGCCCAAACCTGAAAATAAGCAAATTGTAATGTATTGGACATGTCCAAAAGAGAATGGGTTCAAGGTTGAGGAATCTATGATTGACCAACTTCATATAAGAAGAGTCATCTGGACCATGTATTTCCACAAGCTTTCTACAGACAGTAAACCTCAACATGCTCTCTGTTCAGACAGCTGATACAAGTACAAAATTTCTGTCAATGATGGACAAAAACATGAGCATAAACATTCCTTGCCAGAAACTATAATGCTAGCTATTAAACCTCTGTTCAGAGCACTGTCTGATCCACAGCTGTTGAAGAAATGTCTACATGGGCATAGACAAACTCCAAATGAGAGTTTCAATTGTTATTTGGAGACGTCTACCAAAAACTGAATTTGTGAGGATGGAGACATTAAAGTTTGGTGTATATGTTCTGCTTTAAGATGGTATGTCAAAGAAGATTGATGTTTTAGATCTCCTGGGTGTTAAATATGGAGCAAATACTGCTACTGGGCTCAGGAACCTGGATGTGGAGCGGATCCGGAAAACTGAAATCGAAGTTCAACAAACAACAAAAGAAGGCAGAAAAGCAAACAGGAGAAATAAAAGAAAGAGAGAAGAACAGAAGAAGATAGACAACCCAGCATACAGTTCTGGAATGTACTAACTGTAAGTCTGAAGCACAAAATAAAAACATCTTGAGTATTTTTAAACTTTAACTAATTTTTCTCAAAACTGTATTTTTCTACCTTTAGGTACAGTGATCTGCCAATGTATGAAAGATACAGACCTGAAATTTTCACAGCTTTTAAATAATAGCATAATTAAAAAACTCGTAGTCGTTCAGGATAGTAGGATTAATTTAAAGCTTAGTGTGCATGGAGGAGTGGCTAAACAATTATATATTTTTTTAAAATTTATGTACTCATTTGAAATAATATTTTTATATTAAAACACAATCACAGTACAGACCTGATCTGCTATCAGTTTTTAGTTAGATATGTTAGCTCCAAACTACATTTTACAGGTAAAACGCTTCAATAATTTTTATTTTCTCGAAAATGCCTCAAGATACTTTTATGGCAAATGGCACGTACATTTTGAGTTTTCTGACTATAGCCTAAATAGTCCTGCTTACTCTTGATGACTTTTGCATAACTGATATATAGACCAAATCTTACACCACAAAAACACTCGTTAAAATACACAATTACGTCCTAATTAATTTTTTTTGTAGAGTGAACCATTTCGGAGATATTCCTTGTTATTTATGTGAGTTTTGTGATACACTTTCCACAAATGGAAGAACGTTATTCAGTTTTTAATATCTTTGCCGTACAAAGAGAACAGAATGTGGAAACTTTAAAAGATTTGACTATCGCGCAAGGCCTACTGTACCTCTTGCACCCATAAGGAAATAAGCAGTTAACTTCTGCAAATGTTTATTTTACACGAAGAAGACATAGTAATAAGAGTTTGTAAGAATGGTTAGCATAAGAGTAGAGAAAGTCATCAGATTTTTTAATCCTTTGTCCAAATTTTAGCTGTACCCTGTGGGCACCCATAACCTGTTTTATTCTCCAGCAGAAGCCACCATTAATAAATAATAATAGCTCTTCAGATTACACGCCTATTACCTCACCTACGCAGGTCTTTAACATTTAAACAATCATCACGTTTTATTGTTTTTTAATGTTTTCTAACCCTGGGCACTTATATCGTTAATTGATTTTCAAATTAATTCCTTTGAAAACTGAGGCAATTGCCTAAACAAATGAATTTCAATCATGTAATGAAATATGTTTGTTTTGCCTTTAGATTCGTAACGCCTCAACCTTTCATCCTAAGGGCATTAAATAATTGCTGTGCTAATTGTCATTCCATTGTTCTGATCCAACAGTTATATCAACAGTCGTAACACCATAGCATATGATACAGAACATTTATGGATTTATTTATTTATTTATGCCAACAAACTTACTGTTGGTGTTTTTAAACACACAAGCTGTGTGTGGGCAATGTGTGAGAGGTAGAACTGGAACTTAAAAAATTCAATGCCACAGCTTGGATTTGAACCACAGACACTCCGCTTACCAGGTAACGAATGGAATGAAAAATCACACGATGTTGCTTCAGCACAGTGTATTATTTTATTAACACTTCATCGATACTTTACATTAAATAATTCCTCTCAGCACCATTCTAAATGATTTAAAACGCTTCCACCTTGTCATTTAGTGGAACCAATGCTTGATGAAAGTCTGGTGAAAATTCTATGTTCACACTACCTAAATATGTCCTTTCACTTCGATTACACACACGCGAGTGGACAGTTTATGGCATCACCTCACGTGACACCACCTTTTTCGTATGCATCCGCGTATGCGTCCATCAAATAGTTCTTTTTTGTTAGGGAAGCGATCCCTAACCATCTTCCCTTACTTTTATTATCGAACACATATAATTCTAATATTTATACATATATATTAAAATCAAATATGGAAATATTTATGATGTCTTTAAACTAACTTAGTTGTTTATAACAATGAACATTTGCAATACGTTTTCGTCATTTGATCAATTCATACCAACATCAAAAAACAAATTACACTTTTAACAAATATTCACATAAACGATTTTCTTTTGGGGTCTTCTAACATTCTGTCTCACTTGTAAATAATATTTCCGATTGTTATATAATATATAAATTATCACGTGGTCATTCTTTTGTATAGTATGTGTGACAACTGTATCTGATAAGTTACTGAAAACCAATTTGCTACACATTACAATCGATTAAAAATCAAAATATCACTATTTCAAATTAAAACTGAGTTATTCACCGTTTTTTTTAATAATTAATGTATTTTTTCCGAAGAAAAGTTAATTGTTAATGTTATATTGTGGATTTCGTTTACTTCAATAGGCAGCACGAGTAACATGAAATAAACTAATCGAAATGAGTGTATTTTAGGTTACTTGTGTTATACATTGTAAGATTACAGTACTTAAATTCAAATTTTATTTATAAAACAGTATAGATAAATATCAATCGACTGTCTAGCGATATTACTTGTAATAAATCTTTCTCACGCTGCCCGTAAAACTCGATTAGTGAATAAAATATATTCATTTGTTTTACTTTAAGGATGCTTTAAAGATGGTGCTAGAGTAGGGCCCTTTAAAGTAATATCGTTTGCCTCCTCTCTCATTTTCTCCGTTCCTCTTGCTTCTCCTTCCTCTGTCTTTTACAGTATATGCCTCTTTTATTCCACTATATTACTAGCTCGCTCATTTAATCTACCTTAATTCTCTAACCGAATCTTATAGGATTTACCTTAGAGTTGAATTTCAGTCCCATAGACTAAGTCTCTCACTATCTCGCATGTCCCTAATTTCCTTTCATTTTCTGAAATGTCTCTTCCCCCGCGAGAACCTGCTCTTGTAGAAATTCACCTTTCCTAACGCAGATAAAGCCCAACTCTTAATGCACCTGGATAAAGTTAAACATTAGTTTAAACGTATTCCAAGACTAATCATTCTAGTGTTACTATGATAACAGTTCTAATTCTTGTGAAGAACTGGTTTAACAACTAACGAATTAGTTCCCATAATCTTTTTTAGATATTCCTTAAAACTCATTCTCATACAGAACTTTGCATATCTGGTAAACCGTTAGGCAGGCCTGAGTGACTTGCATGAACCTTCAGTTTTTTTTGTAGTTGCTAAACATACAGTTCCTACTAAATTTTTAGTCCTTTTTCGTTCGCCAGAGTCGATTTCCAGTTCCATCTGGCTTAAGTATGAGATTCCTGAGTAAAGATTGTCACATGAAAGGGTTAAAGATTTGAGATCGGCTAGGCGGCCCGGGTTCGATCCCAGGGACCCGCATGTGGTATTCGTGGTGGACGAAACGGCGTCAGGGCGGGTTTTCTCCGGGTGCTCCGGATTCCCCCGCCATCTCATTCCACCGGTGCTCCATCTTCATTCCATGTATCAGTGTCACCGCCTGCGGTGCCGTAGTAGTAAAAGCGGGCGTTAAACACAACAACATTTGAGATCGGTTAAGAAGTGATTTACGTTCCAGAAATGCTAAACTCGAAAATGAGGAAACCTATTCAAATAATTTCTTTTTTTACTTTCTCTACTGGTAAGTAGGGGAGGTATTGTATTCCACCCAAAAATTCGATGTCGAGATTTCACCGGAAATATATGTTTTGAGGCCCCCTGAATAAAAAAAAAACAGTTTTAGAAAAAGGTCCGTGTGTGTGTGTGTGTGTGTGTGTGTCAGTCTGTGTGTCTGTGTGTCTGTATGTCAGTCTGTCAGTCTGTGGACAGCATAACTCAAAAACGAAAACTCGGTTAGAAACCAAAGTTGGTATTTAAGTTTAATGTCTTTCAAGGATATGACACGAAAATTTTGAAGAAAATAGCCCCTCGCTAAACTACCCTTTACATGGAAAATTTTTCGAAAATTTTGATCTTCTTGAAAATGGCTCTAACGATTTTGATTAAAATGCCATATGTTTGAGATACTCTTATGACAAATGAAATGTATATCTTGAATTTTCTGGCTATAGCCCCTGTAGTCGTATTTACTCTGGACGACTTTTGCATAACTGGTAAACCGTTAGAGATAGACCAAATCATACTGTACAAAAAATGTAGATCTTGCTAAAATACACAATTTATGTCCCAATATATTTTCTTCAAAACATATATTTCCGGTGAAATCTCGACATCGAATTTTTGGGTGGAATACAATATTTCCCCTACTTAGCAGTAGAGAAGGTAAAAATACAAGTCCTACTTATTGGTTGTTAGGGAAAAGAATAAACAAGTAAGTAGCTGAGAGAATGATGGAATGTTCCAATCTCTCAGAGTTCGGCCTTTACTCCTTTTAGGCTCTTGTTACCCAATAGTGCAGGAATTCCCTCGGCCTCTTACTTAAATTGAACACTGGCAGAATTTCCTGAGATAAGAGATTGGTCACTTCTGCGCCATCTGTTACCCGAAATAGAGTAATCTGATTTCAACTTTCAGTACTTATTTGCCAGTGTATCAGCTCTACTCTCTTTCCTTGTTATGCGATTGGTTTAGTTCTGCCATTGTGGTACCTTTATGAACTTTCACATGAAGATGTTCAACTTTCCAGAAAGCGCGTGGCTAAATGCTTGTGCGCATGGTGGTTATTATTTTTTGAGAAATGCAACACTTCATACTCTGAAAGCAACAAGTTCGGAATTACCATGCTTGTTGAGCATTTGGTAACCAGGAAAATCTAGCCTGTCCTTCATGGGAAAATAGATCTTAGACCTGAGCAGCAGTCCATTGCAAAAGTATGCGCTTCTAAGGTCTATTTTCCCATAAAGAAATAATAACAAAAATAATCAGGAACAAGTGAACCGCCTTATATATTACCAACTAACTGTTGATTTCTTCTTTTCTTTCATTGGAGTCAGAAGAAAGATATAGGGATATATATTGTGACAAAATTACAAAATCAGTCCAGTTACCCTATCACTTTATTGGCTTCTAAAACACAAATTCAAAGCTTTCTTATCGCCGTTAACACAATCTACTCTTTCGTGCTATCACAACTCACATCTTTTACTTCTCGTAACCTTGCCTCAGTCCTTCCAGTGTCTTTCTTTACTTTTTTTGTCTCTTATACGCTAATGACGTTGCAAATACTCGCTTGTTAATCTTCTCAATGTACGGCTGTCTCCACCGAGTTCACCCCCCCCCCCCACACACACACACGCACACGCACACAACCAGCAGATAGATTAGATTGGTCCTGGCGACTCACGGTATAGCTTAAACGACCCTAACTTTTTTTAGCTGCTAACCATATAACCATCATTGCAAAGATGTGAGCGGGCTGCGCTGCGTGAGCCCCGTTTGACCTGGCTTATATTAGATTAACGGCAGTGAATGCAGGAAATTCAACTTTGAAAACAATATCACAGAAAATATTTTAAAAACAATATATAGTCGTTATTTACTAAGATAATGAGTAATAAATTTGTAAAATTTAGTACTTGGCCTATAGAACCTTTAATCTCCTCTTAATTATGGAAGACTACGTCGACAACGAAAACATCAAAATAAAAATAAGTCGCAATAATTGCTTTTAAAGCCCTGCACATACATTAATTTCGTGATAGTGCAATTAGACAGGAAACAAAGGTGACATGGAATCTTCTACAGCCCTTACCATTAGCTGTTTGTAAAACCGGGAACTATTCCATCTATTTTACCATAATATTTGCTATTAGTATATCTGTCCATAAAATACCTCAAATTTAGCCATCATAACCTGTTGAAAAGTTGAATGTTATTGTATACTAGCTAAAATACTTTGACGACTTTATCCATAAAACTTTTCTACTTACATCGGATAAAATAAATAATCCAAAATAAACAATTAAAACACCAGAAAAATTCTGCTAAGCACTGTTGAAAAACCCCCAAATGCCACAGCAAGAGAAGGAAGCCGATAAACCTGTGTGAATGGAAGACGTTACATTACTATGTCCATCATATAGAAAATCCTATGACTTCTTTGTAGAACATAGAGTACAGAAAGTAGTGTGATTGCGTTTCATAAAAGATAAATCTGTATGGAAAATTGTGTGAATGTAATTTGTTGCATATATACTTTAATTATAGAACATTTTATGAATTTTTTGTTGAAGGATAATAGAGAAAGAAATGTAATCGTGTTTCGTAAAAGAAAAGTGAGTAGAGAAAACCATGTGAATGTAACATGTGTCCTTTCTTTTTCAGTCGTAGAAAATTCTATGGGTCGCACGTTGAAGGGTGAGTAGGGAGGGACATGTAAATGTATTTATACCCTGTTTCCATCCTTTCATTATATGTATGTGTGTAGGGAATTAATCAGTGCGTTATCTGAGAGGTTTATATTAACAAAGATAAAGCGCAGGTCAAAGCTTTGAGCAACACAATTATAGCTACGCTTACCTGCCCAGTAGTTGTGTCGTGGTCTTCAAACGTAACAGTGTTGTGAACTGGTTCCCACCAAATTAAATTAGGCGTATAAAATGTTAAAAAGTACTTCAAATGCCGAAAATAAAACCAACTTTGAGTGCTAGATTAATGAATTTACAGAAAGAGTTTTCGGGTGATTTAATATCTATAGATAATAGGGCACTGTTTTGTGGAGCGTGTGAGAAAAATATAGGAAGTGAGAAAAGATTCTAAATAGTTCAGCACATAAACACAGCAAAACATAAGGAGAATTTAATCAGAAAACTCGCAAACAAATAACCTGTTCAAAAACAGCAAGTAGAGTGTTTAGGAAGTACGGTTAGTGAATTTTCCTATGACTTGCTATATTCTCTTGTTGAAGATTAATAATCCGACATTTAAAAACTCTCGCAAACAAATAACCTGTTCAAAAACAGCAAGTAGAATGTTTAGGAAGTACGGTTAGTGAATTTTCCTATGACTTGCTATATTCTCTTGTTGAAGATTAATAATCCGACATTTAAAAACTTTCTTGCCAAGTACACTTGACAACATGTGGCTGAAGAAAGTACATTTCGTAAGACTTATGCAGGACATTGTTGTACTAACGTATTATCAAATATACAAAATGAATTAGAGGATCAGTTTTTGTGGTTGTTGATGAACCCCCTAATTTAACCGTATTTCTATTGTTAATATAATCGTGGGTGCTTTAAATAATGAACAAAAGACTACACCTTATCTTCTTAATGTGTGTGAATTGTCTGCCACTGACAATGTATCTGTGACCCAGTTTGTGATGGACTATGGCCATGTGGAATCAAACACACCAGTCAAGCCCGTGCGCTGGGACAGAGCGGACGTACCAGGAGAACCGGTTGTTTTGTCTACTGCGTGTGTGGCGTGATAGTGAGTGAGCGCAAGAAAGACATATACCACACTGTGAGTGATATTATCGATCACCAAGTGCAGGAATTTAAAGTGAGTAGATCAGCTAATTTTAACAGTGAAAAGAAATGGAAATGTACGCGAGAAAAAATACCCTCAGGATCAAGTTTGCTTTAAGTGCATCGCGACCGTCGGCATATGAAGTGCATGATTTCATAGCAGATACATTACGGTTAAATGCGGAACAAGTGGATACAATACAGTTAATTGCAAGTGAACGGGCAATTTATGTTAAATTAATATCAGCACTCTTGCTGGAGAAAACCCTCAATACCTTCTCGGCGGAAACACCTTTCACATACATGAATGGTGAGATGACTAAAGTGCTTATCGAACACGTGACCGGTAATGCGGTCAATGTCCGAGTGTTTGATGTACCCCCAGAGCTCCCGGCAGAGGTCTTAAAAGCAGCGTTGCAGCGTTACGGAACGGTATATGACGTCCGGAAGGAACAATGGAGCCGACAATATCGCGTCCCGGTGTTTAATGGGGTACGAGCGGTAAAGATGCAACTGAAGACGAACATCCCTAGTTTTATCATCATTGGCAGCTACAGATTATCGGTGTCCTACGCCGGCCAACCCAGATCCTGCTACGTCTGCAGTAGCACGGCACATCTAAAGGAATTTTGCCCCCACCGTCCGACCGCAACACGCCCAGTGGCGACTGGACGGAGAAACGAAACAGAACCGACGAAGGTGGTAGTGGACACGCAGAGTGAGGGAGCGCATCCTACGGATGAAAACAGGCAAACGTCCCTGGTGAATGACAGTCAACAGGAAGCAGCAAGGTCTGCACAGCAAAGGGAGTATGCCTCCATAGTTCGAGATACCACAGGGAAACGAGTACATCTGGCCAATCCGGAGGAGATAATACCACCCGAGGTGGGTCCACTTGTGACGGAGACAGCTGCATCAGAAGAGAAACGCCCGACCGAGAAGAAACGGGCCAAGCGGGCGAAGACAAGCAAAGCCCATAAGGAAGAACCATCCTGGAATAACCAAATGGAGCTGGAGGAAGTTGTGGAAGGAGCCCATGAGGAGGCACGTCAATTGCAAGTCCCGTCCACAGACACAGCAGATACGGCTGGAGTACTGACGCAAGAGCCTGCCTCAGCATTGATTGGCAGCAGTATCCTGGAGGAGGGAGGTGACAGGAACACCTGTGAGGTTCTACCTGCAAGGAGGGACGCGGGAAACAACCCCCAGAGTGATTACGAAGCAGCACAGTTACAACAAAGTGTGAGGTGCCCAGCGGTGGAGATAGGAGCTGACTCCCATTACCGGGAGGACACCCCCGGCACCACCGTAGCGGCACGACCATCTGCGAGTGATTCTCGACCGCAAGTACTCGAACGGCCACACAGATCCCAAGAGGACCAACCACGGTCAGCTGAAGCAGTCGCAATTTATCGGCGTGCAGAGATGGCTGGTGGATCTCATCCCTCTCAACCTGATGCGAGGGCCACAGAAGCGGAGTCGCCGATCCTACTTCAGGTGACACGGAAGCCCCAGGTATCCTTATGTGACCCAAGGCTTAAGGGAAATCCTCCGGCACAGATAACCCCAGCTAGACATCCAGAGACCGAACAGTAGCACACTAGTAGCAACGCACGAGGCCAAGAACGTAGACGCCCGAGTTACACTATCTTTGCGACAGTCGCTTTCATAATGATCTATCTACGAACGGTGGCAACAGTGAATGTGAATGGGTGCAGAAATCTAATAACCCAAAAACTGCTCAATAGTTTCCTCCAGGTGAACAACATTGACATATGCTTTCTCCAAGAAGTAAATACTTACAACTTGGATGCTCTTTACAATTACGACTATAAAGTTAACCTAGGTTTGAACGGCAGAGCAACGGCAATAGTGTACAGGAAGGGACTTCCCCTGCAGAATTTTCAGATGGATCCCGACGGACGGGTCCTCTCCGCTACTTTGGAAGAGACCGTCCTGGTTAACATATATGCTCCAGCTGGGTCACAGAATAGACAAGCGAGAGAGCGTTTCTTCCAAACCGATGTAACCCCGCATTTGCGACAAGGCAAGGAACTTCTGCTAGCAGGCGACTTCAATTGCACGTTGCAGGCGAAGGACCAAAAAGGTGCTACGAATTTTAGCATCATGCTACAACACCTAGTGTCACAGCTGCAACTGCTTGACGCATGGGAGATCAAGCATGGGAACGAAGTGGAATTCACTTTCATCCGCAACACTTCTGCCTCACGCATCGACCGACAGTATCTATCTCCCGGAATGGCTCCAAATGTCCATCGAATTTGGGTCATTCCGGTGGTTTTTAGTGACCATCATGCAGTGCTATGTCAATTGCAAATAAATGAAATAAGGCTTGAGACGGCCGGCCGTGGCTACTGGAAACTCAATAATTCTATGCTGGAGGACACAGACATTAGGGAACAATTTCAAATCAAATGGCTTCAGTTACAGTCTGCCTTTAGAAGTTCAACTCGGAAGAGTTTTTGGTGGGTGAACACGGCAAAACCAGCGATTCGCTCCCTATTTAAATCCATGGGTATTGTGAGGGCACAGGCCAAGAAGCAGCTACTACATTTTTACAATGAGGCGCTGTGGGGGCTGCATCTGAAGCAAAGGGAGGGCTATGAGGTGCAGACGGAGATAAAAAAAGTAAAAGAAATCATCAAATTAAAACACTTACACCAGTTGGAAGGACATAAAGTTCGAGCCAAAGTGAAATCCATGCATGAAGCGGAACAGAACTCATTTTATTATTTCGCAAAGGAGCGGCAGAAGGGACATGGAAGATATCCTCAAACAATACGGGACGCGCACACTGGAACTGCCCATGTTGGAACGCGCGCCCAGCTCCAGCTTATAGCGGATCATTTTCAGGCTTTATTTCAAGAAGCGCCAGAAGCAGACACCCCTTATAGGCGTGTGGAACATGAACTGTTTGACACCGGCATCACCCAGGAATCCGCAAAAATACTTACCAGCCCTATCACGGAGCGGGAGGTGTTGATCGCCATTGAACAAGCCAGTCGACACACATCACCAGGTCCTGATGGGCTCACCTATGAATTCTATAGAAAGTTCTGGCCAATAATCAAGAACGAGGTGATAGAAGTATATGCGGAACTGTGGGAGACAGCAGTGTTTCCCGAAACCTTCGCGGATGGTGTTATCACCCTGGTGCCGAAGAAACAGAAAACCTCCACCATGAAGGACTATCGTCCAATAACGCTGCCAAACGCCGATTATAAGTTATTTGCGAAAGTTCTGGCTAACCGATTAAAAGGAGCATATGCAGAAATCATGCATTGTAACCAAGCGGCAATATCGAAAAAGAACATTATTGACACATTGGCGGAACTGCGTGACACGCTGATCCATCTACGCAGAGAAAATAAAGCGGTGGCTTTGATCAATCTCGACTTTCAACAGGCTTTTGATAGAGTGCGCCATTCTTATCTGTGGAACTGCTTAACGGCTGCGAAATTTCCAGTGCCGGTAATCAATCTTATTCAGGGACTCTACGGCACGGCACAGTCTCGAGTCTTATGGAACGGATGGTTTTCCAGGCCGGTACGAATAAAACGATCAGTACGTCAAGGCTGCCCGCTATCAATGGGATTGTTTTCATTGGCATTGAATCCTTTACTCCAGAGGTTGCAAAAAACCATGCGAGGAGTCAGTGTATACAATGAACAGTTCACACTTACAGCCTATGCTGATGATGTGACTGTGGTGGCTGCAGATAATGAAGATATGACGACCATGCAACAGGGATTGGAGCAGTACACAACGATGTCCGGTGCAGTGTTAAATGCTGAGAAATCGGAGATCCTAATATTAGGAAATTGGCCGGAACCGCCACAGACCTTGGGGATGCAATGTGTGACAACTACAAGAATACTTGGAATATGCTTTATGGCAAATATAGAAGATACTATTGCAGTTAACTGGAGGGAAAAATTAATAGTTTACGCCATTCCTTATCCATGGAGAGGATCCGGAACCTGAATTTGCTACAACGCATCTGGTACCTGCATACTTATGGTCTAAGCAAAATTTGGTATGTGGCACAGATTCTGCCGATTGCAAAACGTGACGCACAGAAATTGGAACAACTCCTTGGTTACTTTTTGTGGACTGGAAAAGCATATAAGGTGAGCCGGCCTCAACTACGTTTGCCTCCGTCCAAAGGTGGTTGCGGCTTAGTGGACATTGCCAAGAAATGCATGGCCTTATTGGGGAAAACCGCTACACAATCATTGCGCGGATCTGGCTCATCCATTGACCAAAATTTCTGGAAGGAACAGCTGCATAACCCTCAGGTGGCACTCAACGGATTCAAACCCACTGTCCTTCACCTAAAACGAATTCTGGACAACAACGATGACATTACGGCCTTCGAATGCACCCGGGACCACTACCGTATGCTCACGACAGTTCATCTGGTTCCCAGAGTGGCAGGCAAATATACCAGGGAGTGGAAAGTGATCTGGCAGAATTTATTTTGTAAACATGTGCCCAGTGATTGGCAGGAAACCACCTATGAAGTATTAAATGAGACTATACCGACAGCGGATAAACTCTGGCGACATGGAAGGGCTCAGTCAAACCAATGTCCATCTTGTGCTGCCGTCGACACACTGGACCACCGGATTGCTTCCTGTAAGCAGGTTGAAGTCATCTGGGTAGAGCTCAGGACTTACATCGCCAAATGGTGCCCACCGCAAGCTCCACCATGCCTTGAGAAGCTCCAGCGTTTGGAATTTCATTTTCAGAATACTGCACTCCAACGCTGTGTAGTTTGGCTGGTAATGGGAACAATGTACTGGATCCTTAAACAGAATAATGGCCCAGTGGCGCAGAGGAAGGATTGGGTCAGTTTTCTGAGACAGGCACGCTGGCAACTGATAACTTCTGGTCTTAGCAAATCAATGCAGCCGTACATAACACGCCTTGCTCTTTAAATACGACAATGCAACTATAATCAAAATAATATATATCTATACAAAAAAAAAAAAATAAATAAATAAATAAAAAAAATAAAATAAAAAAAAATAAAAAAAAAAGGTAACTTTGAGTTCTGTTATGAAAATAATAAAAAAAAAAAAGATCCGGAAGTCCAAATATGCACTAATCTATTGTTTTGCTTCAAGTAGGACTCGATGCGTCATATATTACTGCAAGTTATTTCCCGTCTTCTGCCAGAATGCCTAGGTATAGCAAGCCTTGCGAACGGGGAGTTTTAATTTAATTTAAAAAAAAAAAAAATACCATGACCGAGGGGGCAAGGTATCAACTTCAGTCACTGCAATTGATATCGTATGTATCGCGGCCGGAGATCAAGCTGCATCCTTTTGTCGCTTTTTGCAGCATTCGCAAAGCTGCGACAACAATCTACTACAGAAACAGACGATAGAGGTAACAGCAGTAATAATCTGTCACAGAATGAAACTTTACCGCCCAGCTAGTGAAGCTCATTTCTCATCTAGTCTACGTGGTTCACTCATTCTTGTCCCATCAGTTTAGAACAGCATGAACAAATTAATTAGGTCGACATTTAGGTTTAATTTGAACCTGGATAATCATCCGCAAAGTTCTTGCGTTTGTTGTAAGTGTTACTACAGCTTATCTGACGACGCCAAACAGTCCTTTATCTCGCACAAACTACACACAAATATTGTAATTTCTCCAGAATACTGTACTTAAAAAAAAAAAAAAAAAACCACGACCGGCTACTTTTATTTGTTACTGATGCAGGTCCTTATATGGTAAAATCAGGACAAACTCTGAAATGTATTTTTATAACTTAATTCATATAACTTGTTTGGCACATGCTATTCATCGCATTTCTGAGACAATACGCGATTCTTTCCCATTGGTAGATAGATTTGTGTCCTGTACAAATAGAATTTTTGTTAAATCTCTTAAAAGAGTTAAGTTGTTTAGCTCAACAGCACCTAATATCTGACTTCTTCCTGCACCAGTGTTAATCGATGGGGAACATGGATCGATGCAGTTTTATATTATGATGAGCACATAGAAATAGCCGAAGAGGTTATTAATTCATTGGACTTGAAAGATGCTTCATCAATAGAAACCGTGCAAAATATTCTGTCAGGCAGTGGGTTAAAAGAGGATCTTAGTTTCATATCTGCCCATTTTTCTTTCTTACCAAAAGCCATAACGGCATTGGAAGCTGTAGGATCTCCTTTGCATGAATCACTTACTGTCTTTGAAAGAATATGTGATCTAAGTTGGTTCCTGGAAGCATAGGACAAAAAGTGAAAAAGGAAGTGAATTATGTAATTTCAAAAAATTCTGGTTATAAACAGATGTGCGATATTCGAGACATCCTCGAAAGAAAACCATCTGTCACACCAAGAGACTTGACTCTCTCTGTGAAGCAGTTAGCATCATTTAAATATGCCCCGATAACACCTTGTGACGTGGAGAGAAGTTTTTCACGTTACAAAAGTGTTTTGCGAGAAAACAGACGATGTTTTACAGTTGAAAATTTGTGCAAAGTGTTGGTTGTGAACTGCAATTTAGCAGTTAATACTAGCAGCGGGACCACTTCTGTTTCAACCTCTAAGGAATAACGTAACTTTATTTATGACTCGTCTTGTCTACTGCAAAGGGATATTAATTGTTTCAATTAAATAGTGCATATTTCTTGGCATATTTTCAAGTTTCTAAGAGCTTATTTGCATGTATAGTTCAGTGTTTTAGGGCATGAGCTTCCGAGTCTTATTTATGACAAATGAAATGCATATTTTGAATTTTCCGGTTATAGTCTGTGTAGTCCTGTTTACTTTTAACGGACCTGAATGAAAATGTGGGTTTGCTTGTGCTAATAATAAAAGTTAAAAGAAATGGATAAATAAAATGAAGAGAGAAAACAGAGACAGACCGAAACAACGAGTATATAATTATACTAAGTACATCTTATAATTGGCTCGAGGTTGTAAAAACAACACTATTTGGTAACCTAAGGAAACAAAAGAAGTTTTTGTGTTAATTCATTATATACACATTTGTTGGTTACGCGATACCTGGATAATTCCTTTTTACCAGAGATACAAAGTGAGGACTTCATAACGCTGAACATGTCACATTTACAGTAGCTACTGGAAAAACAACTGCACTACGCTCATTGTCTTTCTGACTTGCTTTGTAGATGCAGCAGAGCTGTAACTGTGAATTAAATAATGTAGGTTGGCACACTACCCACCTTCCTTTGTTCTGTCTCCTTAAAAGTTCTGGTTGAAACTGCATATTATAAAATATTATGTTAAATTAAACACACCTGTAATATTATTTCTATTTTTATGCATATTCTTTCTTTCTCCATGCTAAGAAGGGAAACTATTACATTGCAACAAAAAATTTGATATCAAGATTTCACCGGAAATACGTGCTTTGTGTGTGTGTGTGTGTGTGCGTGTCTGTGTGTGGAATTATGGAATTATGTATTTATTGTTTCTTTACGGGGTGAAACGTTTCCCAGATATTCTTTGTTATTTTTAGGAATTTTCTGTTATATTTTTCTCAAATAGAGACTTTTTTTTAATTTCTCTTTTTTTTTTCTTTCTCCTGGCCACGCGAAGAGAATGAAATTTCATACCCATCACATAGCGACCCGTACTTAAAGGAATTAACTATGGCTTAAAACTCACTATGGTTTGAAACCGAAATTATAATGTGAATATAATTAATGACAGAAAAAATTGAAAACAGATTCTAATCGATAGTTAAGGGGAGAACATTGTTAATAAAGCTGAATATATGAAAGTCTAGGGAGATTAGATGAGTGATAAAATTACAATTGTTTTGCGAGCAATTCCTTGCGACTTCAGGGGATTGATTCTTATCTTGTCATGACGTGCTCAAACGTTGACCAATGAAAATCGATGCTGGAGTGAGCATTATTGGAGAGGAGAGTATATGACCAAAATTGGCAAAAAATTGCACTTTTACTGTTTTATACGGCTTTGTAAATTAAAATATCAACTTTATGTGTTGTTTTTTAAATATTCTTTTAAACATGTCATAGCGTATGTTATATTTGAATTTATATTCTGCTCCATTTGAGAAAAGTATTAAGTACTGCAAAACTCATACAAATAACAAGGAATGTCTCATCTACACTTTTTTTTGTATCGTAAGATTTGGAGTACATCTTACGGCTTACTAGTTAGGTAAAAGTCATCAAGGATAAACAGGCCTACGGGGGCTATAGCCAGAAAATTCTAAATATACATTTGATTTCCCATAAGAATATGCTGCTTTAATCAAAATCGCTGCACCCATTTTTGAGAAATTTCGAAAAATTTTCCATGTAGAGGATAGTTTAAGGTGGAGGTATTTTGTTCAAAACCTTCATGTCACACACACACACACACACACACACACACACACACACACACACACACACACACACACACACACACACACACACACACACACACACACAGCTACATCGGCCGTTTCCTAAAATGATTTTTTGGCTTCAGGGTACTTCAATCGAAATCTCGATATCGAATTTTAGGGTAAATGGAATATTTCCATCGTTTACTATACGTAGTGGAGAAAGTAAAATTTCCAGGTGTTTTGCTGGCATACATTATTAATCTCAGGCTAATATTTTCAGCTAGCAAAAGTTGATAACTTGCTCATTCCATTTGTGGTGGAGGTCGTCATACCCGTTCGCCAGCAACTTTCTCTCCTCCCTTACTCTGTTTTTACTGACACACATTCCTCGTTCCCAGCAACACCACAACCATTATATTGGTCGCCATCGATTCGCGCATGTCTTAAGGACGACTCCTGCTTTCTGCTTTTACATTGGATAACATTATTGAAAATAGAATTTCGATAAAAAGCCAATGCAGGGCTCTTCTGGTCATGTCAGAAAGTGGTAGAAAATTGTACCCTTTCATACAGCACGAAGAATGCATTATAATCACGTGAAATAGGTACAAGGGCACACATAAAGCCTTTAAGGGTTATTATTATCATTATTATTGTTGGTGTTATCATGATCATTATTATTACTCTTTAGGACGCACTAAATGAGCTTGTGTACTGTGGCACAATTCGGACAAATAACAAGGATTATCTCTTAACTGATTCGCTACAGAAACAAACATTTCTTCGGAGACCTCATATTTCTTTTTGGCTTTCAATGCATCAGCAATCGTCGTCCGTACTGTATGATGTCTGTTGTTTCTACGAAATTCGTCCTTTCCAAGCACATGTGCGACGATTTCGGTCTCGTTGCACACGCGGCAACGGTTTACTTGGCGCCTACCTAGAACCCTGCGAACTGAACAGACATTTCAGTTCATCTTGATGACGTTGGTCCATTGTGATTCATATAAAGCCACGAGTTGGATTTGGGCCATTCAGAAAAGGGAGCAATTGTTCATTCTCTCTTTGCAGGTTGTTTCCATTTCTTGTATTCTTCGTCACGGATCATTTTTCTGAGCTTCTCCACATTGAAATGTTTTTCATTTTAAAGATCAATATTTTGTAGGCCTTCAGTTACCTCTTTGGATACAACGTATACGCTTATTTGATGCCTTGCTAGGAAAAGTATAAATATTAATATGCTACAAATGGTAATTATTATTTATTTATGCCAACAAGCTTACTGTTGGTGTTTTTAAACACACAAGCCGTGTGTGGGCAAAGTTTGAAAGGTAGAACTGGAGCTTAAAAATCCAATGCCACAACTGGGATCTGAACCACAGACCTTGCGCTTACCAGGTAGCTGCTCTAACCATTGAGCTATTGTGACAAACTGCCAGAATGGCATTAAATTCTCAAACCAGTTCGTATTTCTCCTGGTAAACCACAAAGGCAGTCTCACATCAGAGACCAATTGCCCCAATGGTGACTTACTATTGGAAGTACTTTAAGGGACCTAATTGTAAGTTTGTTGGCATAAATAAATAATAATTACCATCTGAAGGTTATTTAATCCTGGGACATAAAGTACTTACAATAGTAAGTCTCCATTGGGGTAATTTGTCTCTGATGTGAGACTGCCTTTGTGGTTTACCAGGAGAAATACGAATTGATTTGAGAATTTAATGCCATTCTGGCAGTTTGTCACAATAGCTCAATGGTTAGAGCAGCCACCTGGTAAGCGCAAGGTCTGTGGTTCAGTTTCCAGTTGTGGCACTGGATTTTTAAGTTCCAGTTCTACCTTTCATGCTACAAATATTTCTCATAATTTTGATAAAAAGTACAATTTTAGTGCAAGAAGAGTTGGAAGGTGTCCATAGAGAAGGAGAACAAGAGGGGAGTAATTGTCGAGATGTGAAGGTGCAACAGGCAGGCTTAGTCCCTGAGGTGAAGAAGAAGAAGGAGAAGGAGAACAAGAATATTAAGTTGCTATGAAGTACGTAGCTCAAGCTTGGCGAAGAGAAATTTTGTAGTCTCCTCTTTCATGAACGCTGTCGGTCAAGGTAATGGAATTAACGGTTTTTCACATAAAATTAAATTACACGGTTATCACCCTATCATCAGCTTAGGAACACCAACACAGGTAAAGTTCTTGCCATTATTTTGGATGTGTGTGTGTGTGTGTGTGTGTGTGTGTGTGTGTGTGTGTGTGTGGAGCGTATATGGGTCACATCGACATTTTACGAGCCCCAAACCGCCACTCTGTATACGAAGACACCACTCATATCACAAAATTACTACCTCGTGGGTAGGGTAACCCGACATCGTAAACACTTGCTGGCTGCAAATCCTTCCGTCTTCCACACATGCCCCGTAATCGTAAACTTGTTGATAAAGGCGGCGGGTGCTTCTGTGTCTTGTGCGTCTCCTAATGGCATGTAAATTCTGTACGCCCCTTCTCTGGTTAATAAATAATGGAAGAGCTGAAAGTGCCTTCGATGTACCACAGAGTCTTACAATGAAGGGAAAGGTTTCTAATTAATGCGCTCATTCCTTCTGGAGCATGAATTCTTCAAATCTTAGCTAACAGAACGTAAACAAACACGCAGAGAAACACATATAGCACTCGCTGTACTGGAAATCTCTGATAAGTTCATCATCATGTTCATCATCATCATGTTCATCATCATCATCATCATCATCATCATCATCATCATCATCATCATCATCATCATCATCATCACGGTATAAGCCTTGTGGCTCGTTCTGACTTCAAGGAAATTGATCGGGTCATTCTCTGCACATGATCTTGCCATTTTTGCCTGTATGCAATGATTGTTTCATTTAGACTCTGAATTTCCAATTCTCTTCTAATATCCTCGTTTCTTTTCTTGTCTATGAGTCTATAACCTGCCACCTGTCTCAGAAATTTCATCTCAGAAGCCTCCACTTTCTTCTGTTGTGAGATAGTCAAGACCCAGTTTTCACACCCATAAAGCAGGGTTGGGATCGCCATTATTTTATACAGTTTTAACAAAGTTTGACGATTGCAATCTTTAAAAGTTCTTTTTATTGTACCACATATTGTTTGGAATTTGTTTATTTTGTTTTGTATATCTCTATTGCGGGTATATGACACAATATAGCCAAGATAATTAAAATCACTTTGTTGTTGGACGGGTTTATCAATTATGCAAATTTTTGCTCTTAAATGGTTTGTTTCTATGAAAGCCATTATTTTTGTTTTTTTCATATGAAATTTGAAGATTATATTCTCTTGTAATATTATTTAATTCATGTATGGCTCTTTGTAAGTTATCTTCCGTCTCCGCAATTAAAATCTGATAAGTTCTTGAGCGAAATAGAAACAGCACATCGCTGAGAGAGAGAGAGAGAGAGAGAGAGAGAGAGAGAGAGAGAGAGAGAGAGAGAGAGAGATTTGATTTCTTTATTGAAAAATGTTCTCATGATTTTATTCTATTTTATCTGTATTTTAAGTCACTTTAATGAAGTAGTCATATACTTACAGATCTGTTAAGAGATAGTCGTAGATCCGTGTGCAGGAAAGAGTATTCAAGTTCTCACTCCTGTAACACACCATCTTGCTTCGTCACAAGCCCACGGAGGGATCAGTGCAGGGCAGCAGTACCTCAGACTCTGAGATTCAGATGGCGCTGTGTGCCATCCAGTCTGTTTTCATCATCTGCGGATAGATGGCACAGCATTCACTATTACCATCTATTTATCATTTTTACTACTGTTTTAGACATTAAGATGGATGTTTTCATCATCTGCGGATAGATGGCATAGAATTCACTATTACCATCTATTTATCATTTTTACTATTGTTTTTGACCTTAAGATGGACCTTTGGGCCGTGGCATTAAATATCCTATCCGGTATTTACCTTAGCTAATGAGGGAAACCACGAAAAAACTCCACTACTGACTAACCCAATGGATTTGAACCCGGGACATTCCGAATGCGGGCCAAAGACGTAACACCTGAACCATCTTAATCGGTTAATGATCTTAACTGCGGACAAGACACTCCGACGGGGCAACCATCGCCCCCGTTCGAACTGCCTCTGGAGCCCTCTTTAAATACCACTCAAATACTCGGTAGTTAGCTTAGCTGAATTGCATACAGCAAAGCTAACAACCGAGTAAATGAGTGCTATGTATAAGATCATTAACCGAGTAAGATGGTTCAGGTGTTACGTCTTTGGCCCGCATTTGGAATGTCCCGGGTTCAAATACATTGGGTTAGTAGAGGCAACAGTGGGACGCATATCTCTGGTGTGCCCAGTGAAGATGTGTGTATGTGTGTGAGAGTGTGCGTGGGTGAATGCGTGCGTGAATGTGTCTGTAAATAATTTGTAAGTATGTACATACACAGACAGACAAAAGTATTCGGACACCAATATTTCAACTAAATATTTATCTGTATTCCGGTAATAGCAAAAGCTAGACATGTCATTTATATAACACAACTATATCTTATTGAAGAGCACAAATATTAAATACATATTAAATGAACTTGAATCCATGTGATAAGCAATAAAAAACTAAACCTGCTTTTCCTTTGTGACAAAAATATTCAGACACACAACTACACAAACTTAATGTTTCGTTATAGTATGCCCGTTTCTTTGTATTCTGGTCCGTAATATTTTAGGCATGGAGTTAAATGCTTCCTGACGTCATCAGAACTTAATTGCTTCCATTCTTCTAGAATTATCTGTTTAAGATGATCTACTTTTGTCAGTAACTGGTTGTTTAACCTATTGTGTAATTCCTCCAGATATTTTCAGGATTTACAGTTATGCAATATTTATTTAAAGATTTCTGTCTGATGACTGAGGTGGGTGTTCAGAATATGATTGACATCCATCAATCCAAAGCTTAACTACACACGCAATGTGCTTGGGATTATTATCCTGCTGAAAGTGGAAACTCCTGCTAAAAGTAGAAACTCCTACATAAACCTAACTTCTCAGCACTCAATTTCACGTTTTGTTTCAGTATGTTTAAATAGACATACTTGTCCTTGATCCCATAAATTATTGCAAGTTTACTCACACCAAATGAAACCATACATATCCAGACCAAAACTTAACGCCCCTGGGTTTGGCCATGGCTTGCATGTTCTTAACATCCCACTCTTTATTCTTCTATTATACTTTCACTGAGGGACACATTGAATTTACTTTCATCGGGCCACAATGCCCTGCTCCAGAACTCTTCATCTTTTCCTCTGCAAATTGCTTGCACATTTTCTGATTTGCTTTACTGACGTAGCGTTTTATCCTGGGCATTGAAACCAGCACTATTCAGCATTCTGGTGACAGTTCGGAATTGGACGGCTTTTCCTATATTTTCTCTTAAAAGGGTTGTGATTTTGGATGCTGAAATTTGTGGATTTTCTGCACCATTTTGACAACTATCTTCCTATCCCTAAGGCTAAGTTTACATGGACATCCTTGTCTTGCAATGCCGATGACTGTTTTCCTTTCTTTGTAGTTTTTCCAATGCTGAGCATTGTTTCTTGAGTTCTTTTAACAGTAAGAGTTATTTCTGCGCACTTTTTTCTTTGGTTATAAAGGTTGATCGTTTTTCTTTCCACAATCATAGTTTCCGGTCCTTTGTTGCCCCATTGTGATTTAAATGCGGCAACTGCACATATTAATATTGTATGTGTATAGGACACTGCGAGTACAGTACTGACCTAACAAGACACTGCATCTAGATACTGTTTACAGTGTTTGTACCATCAAATTGGGGTGCATCTGAATACTTATGTCCAAGCATAATAACAGATGATGGTAAAGAAATTATCATATTTTATCAAAGAAGAACATTTTAGTTGAAACACTAACACTAGTAGTCAAGAGGACTGAAGGGGACAAAATGCAATCACAAGGGAAAAGTATATGGGTGTTTTAAATATAATTATGCTGGTTCAATATTACGTATTACGTGTGTCCGAATACTTTTGTCTGTCTCTGTATGTATATATAATACAAAGACGAAACAGAGCTTAAAAAGCCAAAAGAAAACTATTCTCGGTGACCTACAGATGGTCACCGTATGGGTTTTTTGTAGACACCGAGAAAAGTGTATATATAAACAAAGCCAAATGTAAAAAAATGTTAAATATAGCCTGTAAGCCGGGCCCATTGTACCGGCACATTTAACTTCAACTTATTTTATTGACTAATAAGATAGATAGTCTTTTTTTTTATGTACACTGATCCATACGCTCAGTCACTCCTGGGCATACCATACATATGGCCCTTCACACGCACACACACACACACACACACACACACACACACACACACACACACACACACACACACGCTCGTATATACATATTTACACTGCACTAGATACACTTCACTATTTACAGTTTTTCCGCAGTTTTCCTGTGCGGCCAGGTTGCAGCTCCTGTGGCGTTTCCGAGGCACAGACCTCTTCCGGAGTGCGTGGCCTAGGGCCTGGGTTGCATGGGTGCGCATCACTGTACCGGCAGATTTCAGATTTTGTTTATTTCAATTTTGTCTGGTGCTGGTACAGCAGGCCCAGCTAACAGACTTACATTTACATTTATTTACACTTTTTTTGTTTTTACATTTTATATACAAGGGGTTTTCCAGGAACCCCATACAGTGGCCGTCCTTGGGCCACCAAGATCAGTTTTCTGTTGTATTGCCTTTGGTTTTTGTTTCTAGTTTTTTTTCTTTATATACATATATACACTTTATTTACACACATGCACTCCCGCATTCACTCTGGCATATCGTGAGACATGTCCTCACGCACACACACACACACGCACATTAAAACACTATTTACAGACGCCATTTACACTCGCTTTATATACATTTCCGCCGTTTTCCTGGGCGGGCAGGGTGCAGCTACTGACTGGTTCCCTGGGGTGCAGGCCTCTGAGGTAGCTTGTGTGCGGCCTGGGGCCCGTGTTTGCATGGACGCACATCAGTCGGTGAGCCAAGCGACGTCTAAAACATTTTGATTCGTGCATGTTTTCGATGCTTCGGCTCACCTTTGCCGATATTGGCAATGACGTAATTGTCGTGGTTTCTGATGCGCGCCCATGCCGCGAAAGCTCTTTTGGTTATTGCCTCAGGGATGGAGGGGATCTGGGTTTCCAGGTGTAGGGTTTGGTTGGTGGTTAAGAGAGGAGCAGAGAGGATTTTTCGGAGGGAGAGGTTTTGGAGGGTTTGGATCTGTTTCAGGGCGGTTTTTGAGGCGTTTGCCCATGCCACACACGCATATAGAACCACTGACAGGATAAAAGCTTTGTACAGGATCCGTTTGGACTTCAATTGCAGCTGTTTGCTGCGGAAGATGGGGACGCATAACTTTAGCCGCTGTCTGCCTTTGTTGGCGCTATTTTTTATGTGGGTGGACCAGCACATTGTGCGGTCCAAGGTAACCCCTAAGTATTTAACTTGCCGACGACAGTGCAATACCTGACCACCGACCATTAGGTCCATTGCCAAAGTGTGATGCCGCTTAGAAAAATGAATCAGCTGGCATTTGTCGGGGTTAATTTTGATTTTCCTATCATGTTGCCATGAGAGGAAGTTGTTGACATAGCGTTGCATTTCTGCCAGACCGAAACGTGGATTTCTATGGTGGTTGTATATTGCAGCGTCGTCGGCGTACATGGCGACCTTGCATCTGGCGTCGACTGGGAAGTCGTTTGTAAACAGTATGTACAGGAAGGGGGACATTATTGCCCCTTGTGGGACGCCAGCCCGCATCATTCGCCCCCGAGAGGAGGAGCGGCCCACTTGGACGTAGAACTTCCGTTTTTATAAAAAATTGTGCAGCAAGTGTAGATAATTTTGAAGTGCCGGGAAATTTTGGTGCAGTTTATAGATAAGGCCATTGTGCCAGCACCGGTCAAATGCGGCTTCTAAGTCCAGAAATAGCGCCAACGTTGAAGCCCCGTTGTTAAATTGCTCTGTTATGTCATCTGTTATTCTGAGAAGCTGTAAGTCAGTAGAATGTCCTTTTCGAAAGCCAAGCTGTGAATTTGAGAGTTCATGAGGTTCCGAAACATGTTTTTGGAGTCGAGAAAGTATGAGTTTTTCGAGCAATTTACCAATAGTAGACAGGAGACTAATGGGGCGGTAATTTTGCGGTTGTGTGGTGCTTTTCCCTTGCTTTGGAAGCTTGATCACCTTGGCTCGTTTCCAAGTAGAGGGGAAATAGCCTTGCTGCAAACAGGCGTTAAATATTTTGGTCAGTTGCACCAGAGCTTTTCACGGGAGATGCTTAAGTTTCTCATTAGTCACTTTGTTTGGGCCTGCAGCTTTCCATTAGGCAATTTCCTAATGAGCTTGTAAACTTCCTGCGGTGTTATGATGGGTAGGTGTTGCTCTTGCTTCTGCGCCACCCAGGTTTGTACCCATGTCTGTACCTCCCGTTCTAAGTAACGGTTGGAAACTGGGTTCTCGCTGAATCTGTCTTCGAGACAGTCAATGAAGACCTCGGCTTTCTCCTCCTCGGAGAAGTGCAGGCCGCCATGAGTGTGCAGTGCCTCAGTTGCGGAGTTGACGCTCGTGCAGACCTTAAATGCCTTTAATAATTTTCAAAAAGAAGAGTCCGAATGGGTGGTACTCAGCATTTTGTTTTCTCACTGTTCAATTTTATTAAGTCTAATTTGGTGGCGAATGATGTTGCGTAGCCATTTCGCTAGCATTTTGTATTCAGGCTGACGGGTATACCGCCACAGTCTTGTCAAGCGTCGTCTCCGCGCAATGAGTTGCTCTACCTCGGGGTACGTGCAAAAACCGGGTGGTCTTGTGGTGTATGTGGTAGCGCTTCTCTTGGCTGTGTGTAGCGAGGCAGTAAAGTTTTCAATGGCGACATCTATGTCTGCCTCGCTATAGTATGACAACCTGGGTTGCGCCATCCCGTGCATTTCGATGGTGAACTTATTCCAGTCGGTCTCAGCCCTCCTTCGAGGGCCAGAGGCACCGACTGAAATACAACCCTGTATGTCGAAATACACAGGAAGATGGTCGGAGTCCAGGCTGTGGTACACTGTAAAGTTAATTAAAGGTGTCGCATTTTTTGTTAATACGAAGTCCAAAATTTCGGGGTCAAAGTGCCCTGATCTGTGCCAAAATGTAGGATCTGGGGGAACATGTACCTCTATGTCGTCATTATCCGTTATAAGTTCAACCAGGAGATTTCCAGCCGCGTTTGCTCGGCGAGAAAACCACCAGGGGTGCCGGGCATTGAAATCTCCTGCAATTATAACGTGCTCCTCTAAAGCGAGGATTTGTTCGAGGTCACGTATGAAATCTGGGGAGTTAGGGGGCCAATAAAGCGCTACCAGCATGACCGTTTGATTATTTACACGTGTTTTAAGTGCTGTGCACTCTAACGCTGCCATTGCAGGTAGCGTAACAGAAGCATGAGCAATTGTGTTTCTGAGCAAAATAGCAGTCCCTCCCCCCTGTCTGCGAATTCTGTCGTCCCGAAAGATTTGATACCCTTGGAGCTTAAAAGTGTGCTCTTGTTGTAATTTTGTTTCGCAAATGAATGCGATATCAATTTTGTTACGCCGCAGGTAATTTTCAAGTTCGTGTTGCTTCCTGTGGATGCCATCTGCATTCCACAGGAGTGCGTGAGTTAAAGTTATGCCTCCCCTTGAAGGTGCCATTTACTCGAAGAGAGTAGTTACCAAACATATGATGGCTTCCAACTTCTCCATGGTACTGTTGCAGCTTTTTAATCTTGCGATTATGGGCCGCAACTTTGTTACTAGCGCCGGGAGGTTTAAGTCCTTGAACAGGCTGAAAATCTCTTTTAAACCTCCTAGGTCGCTGGTGGGCGCCTGTGAGGGCTGGGGTTGTGGAGGGGGACCATTTTGTGGTTGCACAGGTGCATTTTGCTCTCCGGCGACTCCTGCAAAGGAGTTGTCGCTTCTGACCAGGGCCGGGTAGAGGAAGGGGCGTGGCCCTGGTTGAGTACCAGGAGAGCCGCTGGCTGCGGCGGTGACGTTCCATCTTAAAGGTCTCACACCCCCTATAGCTGGCAGGATGCGCCTCCCCACAGTTGGCACAGTGGGGTATGACGTCCTGTTTGGCCTTTCTTGGGCAGTCAGCTAGGTGGTGGAGGTCACCGCAAAGGACGCACCGGGAGGTAATGTTGAACATTTTGAACGGATGTCCTAACTGGTGGCAATTATAGCACTGTATGATGTTTTGGGAAGTTTTAAGGACCTCCACGGTGACCATCATTTGGCACACCTCTCTTTCCTGTAAAAGCTTTTGGTTGTCCGTGGTTCTAGATAAGCTTACCTGGAAGTTTGGTAGAGGCCTGCCGCGGGACACCATTTATCGGACTTGTACGCCGGTGTAGCCCTTCAGCTCCAAGTCCTCCTTGATAAAGTCAACCTGTAGGTCTGCTGGTAGGCGTTTTATGACGTATCTTAGAGGTTGGTCGCTTCTGGGTGTGAAGCTGCAGTTCTCCACACCAGCGTTTGTCAGGAGCTGCGTGGTAGGGGTGGCGTCCTGTTTCCTCTGGAGGAAGAGTTTTAGGCAGTCCATCGTAGTCTGGAGCTTGTAGGAGCTGTTGGGAAGTGAGCTCTTCAGGGTCTGGAGGACCTTGACAGCCTGGCGGACGTCCGGGATGACTATTCTGGGTGGTTTTTGGTTCTCAGCTTTTTGTGTGGTGGGTGTCGTCGTCGTTGTTGTTGTTGTTGATGATGTACTTGGCATTGCTGTATGTGGGAGGGGAGTGGGGCGGGTTTTTGTTGGTGTCTTCTGGTGCTGTGGGGGTTTTGGTTTATGGAGTTGTGGGAAAGGGTTCTGTGTGGTGGTGGGCAGTGCCGGGTACTCCGTCTCATCGCGTTCTGCTACTTGTAGTGGTGCGAAGGAGTTGCGAAGAGTGAGGGGGTAAGGCGGTGTGGACTGCCTTGGTAGTCTCTTGTTGGTGGATTGCTGGCCGGGACGTTCGCTGTCGGAATCGCTTTCCCGGCCGCTGTCTCTTGTGCGTTTTTTCTTCGGTGCTGCAGTTTTCCACCCCTCACTGTGTCTGACAAGTTCTCTCTTCTTCATGACATAGTCCTTGTAACAGAACGCGAGGTCCTGTGTAACTTTGTTGAACTATGTCGAGTCCGCGTCCAGGTTGGCCAGTATATTTGTGTAGTAAGTGATTTCAGTCTGTATGTCCTCCACTTCCCTTCTGAGCTTTTCGACGGTTCGCGCCTTACGCTCTTCCTCCAGGATCATTTGCTGCTGGTTCAGGTCGTCGGTTAATGTAGATGTAGAGAGCTGTACTAGCGCTAACGCGGCTGAGGTGGCGGAGTGTATAAGTATGGGCGCTTGGGCGCCGCTCTCTGCGGCTGATGCCATATTTCACTTTCACTGATGCGCGGGGGTACGCTAAGCGTGCCCCACGCAATATTCTTTAAAACTAACACTAAATACTGTGTCACTTTCACTGCACATAAGCTAAAACACTAATTCACTAAAGAAGATGTTATGTACACGAGGAAAACGAAGGGGGTTATTTACACTGGTTTAACATGACGCTGTACATTAATAATCACTATGTACAACACTCGTGTGAACACCTCACTTGGAAAACCTCCTGGGTCTACACGGTAACTCACTGTACATAACAAGAAGAAACACTATATCAATCCAGCCTTAATGAAGCACTTCACTCAGTCACTTGTTATTTGAACACGCCTTTCCCGCCAATTATGGCAGTTGTATCCTCTACAATCCTGTACCGCCACCAGGCCAACACTTTTCTAATTAATAACTTGAAACTTGAAAGAGGCAACAGCTGCTACAGCCAACCAGGCAACAGCAACAGCGCAGGCAATCAGCGCTGGCCCGTCATCACAGACTGGCTATATAAATAGGACCAACACAGCCGTATAACGGCTAGGTACTGCGGACAAGACACTCGGACGGGGCAACCATCGTCCCCGTTCGACTCGAACTGCCTCTGGTGGTGCCTGAACCTACACCACAGGGTTTGCATTGCAGGCGACTTCAACGACAAACACCCAAGCTGGCACAGCCGCACAGAGAACGTGAAGGGCCGGGGACAGTTCCGTCTCATTAGCGGGAACCCCGCCCTTCACGCGCACGGGCCGAGAGGTCCAACTCACTACCCGGCACGCGGCGTCGCGGATATCATAGATTTCATAGTCACCAAGAACATACCATCTCACTTGGACCTCTCTGTGATTAACGATCTGGACTCCGACCACAACTCTGTTATGGAAGATGCGGACGTTAATCTTACTGCCCTGGGAGTGCCGGACTGGGTGGATGAACTCGACTGGGATGCAGCCGTCCTAACCCTTCAAAACTCTGTGGAAGCAAATCCTCGAATAGACTCGATAGAGGCTCTCGAGGAGGCAGCCACGGGGTTTTCTACCTCCGTCCTAAATGCGGTGCGTGCTCACACACACCGCATTCCTACCGATGCACCTAACCCGACATCTATCCTTGTCCCTTTGAAACGCCTCATTCAAGCTAAGAATGCTGTAAGAAGGCTATGGCAGAGATTCCGTCATCCTAGGATAGGAGTAATACACCAGAGGTTCAAATCCCTGGTGAGACGACTCCTAAGAAAACATAGGCAAGCAGCTTGGGACGAAACAATGCGTCACGTAAACCTCCAGGATAGGAAACCGTGGCGCATCGTCCGAGCCTTGCGGAAAGACAAATCTGCACACCAGCATCCAGTGCACAGCCCTCGGGAAAGACTTGTGTTTGAACCGAGGGAAAAAGCAGAGGCACTAGCAGACTATCTGGAAACTCAGTTCCAGCCTAGGGTAGATCCTCAGAACGATGACCACACTGACCTCGTGGAACAGGCGGTAGAAGACTTCTTAGAAGTCGGACCCGCGGGCCACGAGGAGTTCCACATCCCGATACTTACCCCTCGCGAGGTAACTAACACCATCAGATCCCTAAAAACCCGGAAATCCCCTGGATAGGACCGGGTAACAGCGGAAATGCTCCAGCACCTACCCCATAGAGCCGTGATGCACTTGACCCGCATTTACAACGCATGCCTCAGCATGCGTCACTTTCCAGCTGTCTGGAAATAGGCGCGTGTGGTATGCGTTTTGAAGCAGGGAAAGAATCCGGTTTTTCCATCTAGTTACCGTTCCATCAGCCTCCTACCAGTTGTCTCGAAAGTGTTCGAGAAAAAAAGGCCTCCTACCGGAACATCAGTTTGGTTTTCGTTCTGACCATTCCACAACCGAGCAACTACTGCGAGTAGCCGAAAAGGCCTCCCTGGCTTACCAGGATAGGGCCAAAACGGTGGCAGTGTTGCTTGACGTGGAAAAGGCGTTCTCTACCACCTGGCACGAAGGGCTTATCTACAAGCTCATACAGCACGAAATCCCCCCTCCATACATTTACTTGGTGGCTAGTTTCCTACAGGAACGTAGCTTCCGAGTGAAAGTGGAGGGCACATTTTCCCGAGAAAGGCCCATTGGCGCAGGAGTTCCCGAGGGCAGTGTACTGTCACCGGCACTCTTTAATGCTTACATGGCCGATCTCCCAACGCATCCCAACACTCACATCTGTCAGTATGCGGACGATCTCATGATCTTCGCAACTAACAAGAATCCGCGCTACAGCTACCGTCAAGTACAAGCCCACCTCTGTGCCATCAGTAGATGGTGCGAGAACTGGCGCATGTCTATCAACCCGGAGAAAAGCTCTGCGATTCTCCTGGCCAACACGCTGGCAAACCGGCTCCCGCAGGACCTCGTGCTTCGGCGCCGTCGGATCCCCTGGGTCACTACGGCGAAGTATCTCGGGGTCACGTTGACCGGCGGCTAAAGTATAGGCATCACGTCAGGGGCAAAGTACTACAAGGTCACGCAGCCCTACGGCAGTTGTATCCCATCCTCAGCTCCAAAACCATGCCCATTCGCCTGAAGCTCCACCTGTATCGTGCGATCATCCCGCCTCTGGTCCTGTACGGATGCGAGATCTGGGGAGTGGTGGCAAAGTCCACCTTCATCAGACTCTAGACGTTGCAGAATCGGGCATTAAGGATGATCTATGACACTGGTTGGAGATTTCCTGCCCACATCCTTCACGAACATTCCGGCATCCCGTACATTGTCGACGTGATTAAAACCCGCGCTCGAACAATGTACAATAAATTCCAGAACCACTCTAACCCACTGGTGAACACCCTGGGACAATATGACCAGAGAGAGCCGCGCCGACTACCATCTAAAAAATTGCCGAACGACATCTTAAGTCCAACGGTCTAATTTTGGAAGATGGGAAAGGCAAAATCAATATCTGTACTTGAAACAGAGTAGAACGCCTAACTCAGATCACCTCTCAGTGAGTGACTGACGGCCAGAACCCTGGAGGGGATTAGCGCGTCACCTGATTGACTAACCAGCCAATCAGCATGTACGGCCACTGCTCGCTCACGGACCAATCCCTACCAACCATCCATCTTGCCCCTATAAATACCCCTGATTCCACTAAACATTCCCAGAAGTATCAAATCCCTGCAGACCAAAACATCATACTATCGCGCAGGTTAAGCCGTATAACGGCTAGACACTGCGGTAAAGACACTCGGGTGGGGGAATAGCTTCCCTACTCGACTCGAACTGCCTCTGGAGCCTCTGGATATTGCTGCAGGAGGGCCAACGAAAATGGCACTCACTCGTCTCCGCCAGCCGTATCAGGGGAAGCAGTGGCATTACTCCCCTCGTGCGCCTTGACTTTCGAGACAGGGAGCACTACACCGCCGCCATCACCGCAGGACTCACCCTCTTCGGCGGGCACATTTGCATCGAACGTAGCCGGACCGAATGGAACCGACCGTACCGTCGATGCATCTACGGCCACGAAGAGAACTCCTGCGTGGCACAACCAAAATGCCACTACTGCGGTGCAGCGGCCCTGACGTCCTCCTGCCAGCAGCATGACCTCACTCGCCGACTGAGGTACTGCGCCACCTGCGGCAGGAGGGACCACTACACTGGGCAGGCTCGCTGCCCTTTGTACCCGAGGCCGACCGCACACTCCACCACACCATCACAGCCTGGAACACCGCCGCAGCATCAACCACAGAGACCAGCAGCAACAACACCAGTGACGCCAACAACCTACGCCGCAACCGCCGACACCCAACTACCCAGTAAGGAGATCGAGGGACTCGACCAACGACTGGGCAAGATTGAAGACGTCCTCTGCCAACTAACTACCGCCGTCACCACGTTCACCAACACCGCCGCCAACACCAACAGCGTTATCCAGAAGATCGAGGATGTCCATGCGGACACAATCGTCATCACAACCAAAATCGCCGCCCTGGAGGAGGAGCTGTCCCAATCCAGGAGTGAGCTAGCCGAACTCTCTGAGAAGATAGAGTATCTCTACCCATCCAAGCTCGACCTCAACCGCACAGAGAAGACTGGACCGGAAGATGGAAGGGCACCACTTGTCGCTCCGAAGGCTAGTAGTGGAAGAGGTGGCAGCTCTCATTACTATGCTGAAGGGGCGTCCTCCGCTTGAGCAAATGCCCACACACCACGGGCACACTGCACCACCTCCGCCGACGCAGCATCGAGGACGACGGAGGTGACATGTATCACCATTTAATCCTAATACCTAACATCCTACTTCCTACACTACCACCTTGACTTCCCAAGGGCGTAATCAGGGCTTCGGTCATGTTTACGTCCTTGCACCCCTTATTCGCCTGGCTTAGGTCCAAATGACCGGCCGATATACCTTCACCCTGAATCCGCAGGTGCTTTAAGCAGTACTGCCGGAGATCCTTCCCTGAATTCTCTCCGGTGGAGGTTTTTTTAGTGGAGTAGTACCTTCGGGTGAAGCCCACAGTCCCCCTCTGTGTCATCCCAGCGCATGGGGCTCCGTAAATGGATTTTTCCTCCACCTGAAAAAAGAGAAGAAAAAGCATTCCCAGAAGTATTAAATCCCTGTAGACCAAACCATCATACTATCGCGCAGGTTAAGCCGTATAACGGCTAGGTACTGCGGTAAAGACACTCGGGTGGGGGAATAGCTTCCCCACTCGACTCGAACTGCCTCTGGTGGATGCATTATCACAGTGTAAAGTTATTTTTCCTTTTTGGCCGTTTTTCACGAACGTATTCAAATATATGCGATAAACAGATATTTACAGACCAGTCTGTGCAAGTGGTACATGCATTCTCTAAAGCTGTAGTAGCAATGCAACTTATTTTAGAAGAAAAAAAAAAAAACATTTTTATTAGCCTCGTCACGTACCACGGAAAATATTGAAGCTAGCGCCACCGTTTAGCATAATTCAGCACGTGTCCAGGAATACTGCCAAGAACACCTACAAACTTATAATATAAATGCCGCATTTGAGAATTCCTCCAAATGCGAGGTGCGTGGGTTAGAAGATTCAGTTAAAAAACCCTACAAAAAAAGGAAGTTTTAAGTCACTTCATGTGATTGAAGAGATGAAGATCGCTCAGCGGGAAGCTCTAAAGGGGATGATCAATCCTCCGTTTAAGTTTGCTAAAAGTTCCCGAGGTTGAAGAGCATTTAGAGGTCGAGCGTTCTCATACAAAAGCACAACACTGTCAGCGCACCTTGCACTTGGTGGGGATTTTTTAACGCAGCGCTATCTGATAACGGAGGTTAGTTTCCGAACACACCTTGTATGTTTTATAAGGATATATATATATATATATTTCGTTCGGTGCGTATTTACCTATATCTCATGGTGTGTGTACTATTTCTGTCGAATTACACGAAATTTCTGATGAATAAAGTAGATTTCATGAGTTATTCCCAGAAATTTTAAGCTATAATGATATTACTTCCTCCAATACTAAGTAGAGGAAGTAATATATTCCATCCATAAATTTGATGTCGAGATTTAACCGTGAATACATGTTTTGAAGTCCCCATAAAAAAGAAAGCATTTTTAGAAAAAGGACCGCGCGCACCTGTGTGTCTATGTGTGTGTCTGTGTGTGTCTTTGCTTGCCTTGAATATGGCTCTAACGATCTTGTTTAAAATGCCATATATTTCAAATATTTCGATGGCAAATGAAATGTATATTTTGAATTTTCTGGCTATAGCCTATGTAGTGCTGTTTACTCTGGATGACTTTTCAATAACTCGTAAACCGTAAGAGGTAGACAAAATCTTAATATACCAAAATGTAGATCTTGCTGAAGCACATAATTTATATCTGAATAAATTTTTTTGTAGAGTGAACAATTTCGGAGATATTCCTCGTTATTTGTGTAAGTTTTTGAGAAATTACACTTCTGTCAAATGCAACATCGTTATTCAGTTTTTTATATCTTATGCAAAGAGAACGGAATCGCAAAGCTTTAAAAGATTTGAATATCGATCAAAGCTTACCGTATTGTTGTATATCCTTGTGGATTACTCATGTACACGTTGCGCTGTCAGTAGAAGCGATAGTCAACTTGCTTTGTGACCAAGCGCCTTGCTGGGCAGGCAACTTATCCGACAGAGCAGTCATACGGCTTTGCGGAACATCAGGCGGAGTGAATGCTAGTTCGGTGACTAGGCAAGTTGCATCAAGAGTTGCAGTTAGGAGTGCTATGAGTATGTTACTCCATAAAGTTTAGTAAACTAAGGAGGTACACTATCCTGCCACACTGTCTCGGGTTTCATGATAATAGGCTACTTACTTCAAAATCTTTGTGTCTCATCCTTGAGGGGCATTAAACACACACGCACACACACACACACACACACACACGCACGCACGCACACAAATACACACAATTTAGAAACCTTTCAACCACCCATCTACACTTTCCATAGCAGCAATAGCATTCATAGCGGCACACCAATTTTTTTTTTTATCCACGACTATTCCATATGCAAGTTAAACATAAAAATCTCGCTATCGTACACATTTTAATTGATCACAATACATGGTTAGTCGGAAAGCATCTTTAGATGGATAAATACGTGTGTGAACAAGGCACCACTGTCACTACCATATTTTTTAACAAAATCATTACCCTAAATTCCTCTTTCCATGCAAATTTGATTTATAAAAAGTTATAACGATTTTAACCAAATATACATATTGAAGCAATTCTCATGGCAAACAAAATGCTTATATTGTATCTGCTTTCACTTCAAACGAAGCCTGTACAATTTAGTATAAGTGATAAAAGCTGAGAGATAGACAAAACGAACTACAATAAATGTGGATTTCTTTAACAGATTATTTATTTCAAAGAAGTTTTTTTTTTGTAGCATTAGCCATTTCCTAGGCATCCGTTGTTATTGATTCGAACTTTTAATGTTCTTGTCCCCAGCCCTTCTATGTAAATCGAAATTAATGATGGAAAAATAATTAGAAGTTAAATAAAACAAAGAATAATGGCTAGATAAAGTCATTTGAAGGTAACACATTTTTTATATCTATATAGATGGTTAGTAGAAGTAGATTCTAATGATATTTTCTGGAGAAGAACATCTAAGAATAGTTTCCCTTTCCATTAAAAAGACACTTAATTGTTACTTTAAACAAACCTTTTAAAAATGCCCCCACCAGTATTAAGAACCATATTGCCTTTGAATTGATTGTATTTTCCTCATTTGTCCATTTGGAAGAGAAACAATTTTAGGAATAACACGTGATTTCCCAAACATTTGCTGAAACTATAACATTTGCTAATGAGATAAATAATAATTCCTAAACCCTTAGGAAATTGTTAAGAAATATGAATTTATTCAAAAGGAAGGAAAGAAATATATTATACTATTTACATATACACATAAATAGGTCAATGAAAGAAACTTAAGTGAAAAAATGCAGACGCGACCGCAGAAAGTGACGCTGAACTATTTATATATACGTAAGAGGACAATATGGCCAAAGTTGGCACATAATGCGAGAGCCATTATATTATAAATGTCTTAAAATGTGTTAACCTATCAAGTAATAAAGTTATATTGTATTTCCTGAAGTCGAAAAAATCGCTTAAAAACTAAAGATGGTATTTAAATTTAATATCATTTATAGATGCGACACAACTATTTTGAAGAAAATTCCTCCACCCTCAACTACCCTTTACATGAAAAATGTTTAGAAACTTTTGCTTTTCTCGAAAATGGCTCTAACAAAGCCATACGTTTGAGATATTTTTATGGCAAAACAAATGTATTCTTTGAATTTTCTGTCTATAGCATCTATGGTTCTGTTTACTCTGGATAACTAGTAAACCGTAAGAGATAGACCAAACCTTACTATACAAAAATGTAGATCTTGCTAAAATACACAATTTATGCCTCAATAAATTTTCTTGTAGGTTGAACCATTTCGGAGATATTCCTTGTTGTGTGTGTGAGTTTCTGAAAACTTAAAACTTCCGTGAAATGGAACATCGTTGTTAATTTTTTATGTTAAGTGTAGAAAGAGAACGGAATCTCAAAGCTTTAAAAGATTTGACTATCGCACAAATCCTACTGTATTCTAATATTCCCCTTGTATCTACAAGGAAATAAGCAATAAGATAATTTGTACAAATGTTTATCTCAACTAACACGAAGATAAAGGAATAAGAGTTTGTAAGAATGGTTAGTACAAGAGTAGAGAAAGTCATGTGAGTGTATCACATCAGATTTTTCTATAGTAAGATTTGGTCTATCTGTTAGAGTTTACCATTTACGCAAAAGTTGTCAAGACTAAACAGGACTGTGTTGGCTATAGCCAAAGAATTCGAAATATAGATTTCGTTTTCCATAAAAATATCTTAAACATGTGGCATTTTAATCAAAATCGTTAGAGCGATCAAAATTTTCGAAAAATGTTCTATACAAGGAGTAGTTCAGTGTGGAGGAATTTTCTTCAAATGCTTCATGTCGCATGCTTGAAATACATTAAACTTAAATATGGAATTTGGCTTTTAACTGATTTAGGTTTTTGAGTTACGCTGTTAAGAGACACACGACTTTTTTCTAAAAGGGTGCCTCAAAACAGATATTTCCGGTGAAACTTTGTCCTCGATTATTTTGTGTGGATTACAATGCTTGTGGTACCTACTATACGTAGTTGAGGAAGTAAAATTAGAACTACTAACAGCTAAAATGGCGAGGTCAAGAACGCAGAAGTTGGTGCAGAACAGCGGAGTATTGACAGCTCTACCTAAATGGCGCTTGGGGCTGTGTAGTAATTATTGGCTTAACAGGTCATTTGATGGTAGAGTGAGCGTGAGACGAGATTGGCTATTGCCTGTCAATACGGCCATGACTTGCATCTATGATTGCCTGCTCATCACCTTACTATCCTCATAGGCCAGTTTTACAAGCTTTCTACTTCGTCAGTAAGCAGTAATTTGAGTATAAGGAAAGCTGGATTACAGAGATGCTTTAGTAGAATTTTGTGCTGACCAAAATGATGCAATTGTCTACCAGGGTGTCTTCTATTGATACCCAGGTTTGCACCGAGCAAGTCACAGTATAGTATGCTAAAAACTAAAGCGCGTTCCACCCTTAGAAGACAGTACACGTTAAATGGAGCGCAGTGTTGCAACATGTACTAGTTGCGAATTTTTCTCCGCGAGCGACTCGAGGTGGCCGGTGTCCTGTACTTAGTCCTTCAATTGCTGCTTGATGGACACTTTTAACTTTGGTATCCCTGCACGCCTTTGTCACTGTATGACCTAAATTTACAAATGACTGGTCTGTATAAACAAATGATTTCCCCTGGTCCCTAAACTTTTTACGTCTTTTAGATATTTATGTCACCATCTGATGATATCGAAATCGTCTCTTTCTATTAATATGCACTTGTTACCCCTTCTTTCATATTCGAACCCCAAATCATGTAAGAACCGACTAAGAGTGGCCCTTGAGAAATTTGGTAGAGTCTCATCACTGTTGAATCGTGACAAAATTATATTCAGCGTGGGTTGAATATTTGCAAACAGTAAAGAATGAACAATTCGCCGCACTCCACCTTGCACTATTCAATCATATTGCGTTAACCTAGCGTTTTGTGTAGTCCCGCCCTTTTTGCTTTCTTTTTCGATGGCGTTCTTAGAGGTCCTTTCATTGGTTCCTTTTTAATCATACACACTACTGCTTCTGAACACCCGATAGCCTTAGCTGTTTCTTTTACTGCCTTACACGCATTTTGCTTCAAAAATAATCTAACACATTCATAATTATTTGGCGTTCCTTACTTCTTAATTTAGCAATACATCGTCTCTTCCTAGCTTCCCCCTCCATAAGTACAAATATTTACAAAAATATTAAACAAATAACGCAATAACAGCTCACAGTTACACACACGGCTTCTTTCGAACTAATGTTAGTGCTGCTCCTTATACTATCTTCTGTGTCAGGCCTGACGCTGAATAGATGAATACCTTTTGTTTGCCTTACTGGATAAAAGAAAGAGGTTACTGCCTTTTGGTTTATTTTAAAAACTTTCTCCAACCTTCCTCAACATTTGTTCTCGCTGGTTCCCTGATGTAAACTCAATAACAAAAAAGTTTCACACTGCATAACTTTTGCAGTGCACAGATATAAAATTTTCCGAAAACATGTAATTTAAAAAATTATAACACTTAACTAGGTAAACATAGAGAATTCAAAGTAGGCAGATAGTAGCACTATGGCTTACTCTACCTAAGAAAAAAATATAGATGCATTCTAGCAGTTAGTTTATTAATTAGTGCGTGATGAGCATAGAAACGGCAAATATCGGACTTCTATTGAAAAAAAAAAACGTTTTCTGAAGAAATTTGGGCCTATAGAAATGTATAATGACTCTGAGAAGGATATAACCTGATAGAGAGAAAAATTCTGCATAGGATAATGTGTTCAAATCTGAAATTTATAACAAATAAATATTTATACCACGCTATTAGGAATCTGGCAACAGCGCGAGGTTAGAAAAGGCCGCGGCTAATGGCAACTTGTATGCGCTAGATAGAGACAGATATATCCCATTTAACTCCATTCTGTCATCTAAGAGTGGAACGCTAGTAAGATAAGGGCCGTTCTTTCTCCTGATCGCTACAAATGCATTTAAATAAGTTATCTGGAGTGTTTATTATGTTAATGTCCTGTTTTAGGTTTGCCGTAAAGACACAGATTTCCAGCAAATCTATAGCAAAATACAATTTTAAATATGACAAATCTGATGTGTTGCACTCACATGACTTTCTCTACTCTTGTACTAACCATTCTTACAAACTCTTATTCCTATATCTTCTTCGTGTTAGTTGAGATAAACATTTGTATATAATTATCTTATTGGTTATTTCCTTGTAGGTGCAAGGGCAATATTAGAATACAGTAGGCTTTGTGCGATAGTCAAATGTCTTTAAACATTGACATTCCGTTCTCTTTGCACACATAACATACAACAAAATGAACAGCGATGTTCCATTTCACACGCATAACAGGAAATATCTCCGTAATGGTTCACCCTACAAGAAAATTTATTGAGACATAAATTGTGTATTTTAGCAAGATCAAAATTTTTTGTATAGTATAATTTGGACTATCTCTAACGGTTTACCAGTTATGCAAAAGTCGTCCAGAGTAAATACGACTACAGGGGCTATAGCCAGAAAATTCAAGATATATATTTCATTTGTCATAAAAATATCTCAAACATATGATATATTAATGAAGATCGTTAGAGCCATTTTCAAGAAAATCAAAATGTTTGAAACATTGTCCATGTAAAGAGTAGTTTAGGGTGGGGCTATTTTCTTCAAAATCTTCGTGTCACATTCTTGAAAGACAAACTTAAATACGAACTTTGGTTTTTAACGTACTTTTTGTTACACACACACACACACACACGAACCTTTTTCTAAAAATGCTTTTTTTGGGATTCAGGGGTCTCAAAACATATATTTCCGGTGAAATCTGGAAATCGAATTTTTGGGTGGAATACAATACTTTCCCTACTCACCAGTAGAGAAAGTAAAAATAAAGGATAAAAAGCGTACAATATAAAAACATTTAATAAATAAAGTGTAATAAAGTACAACATTGTTGTAAAATTTGGAAATAGGAGAGCTATTCATTTTAAAGTTCTTTATTTAATTTAGTGTAGTTTACAGAGAATAACAGATAATATCTAAACCAATACCTTCTAAAACATTTAATTGAAATTTAAAGCGTTTGAACAGATAATAAATTTAGTAATCACTCCACGAGCACAAAAAACTAAACGAATCACTTCCCAATTTGAAATGTTGTGTTTGTCTCTTAAATAAGGAAACCAAGGCCGTTAATGCATCTTTTTTGCTTATCATTCTCCTTAACTTGGTCTAATTTTTTTTCAAATCGGATTCTAAGGTCAAGAATTAACCCTTTATCATGTTGTCTAACAATTACAAGTATCATTACTTTTAATGTTTAATGGGAAGGAACTTTTAAATATAACTTCTATTTTATTAAGTTGTGAAAATATCCATCAGAATCACTTTGAATTCGATACACGTCTTAACTTTGGGCCAGTTGAATAAACTTTGAAAATTGTGTAGAATATGAATAATTTGCAAATGTCAGTAGAGCCCCTACCTCATTAAAGGTAGCAAGTGACTGATGTAACGCTGGAGGTAATTGTTGTTAATTTCAGTATGGAAGAATATCGTTGTGGTGGTTATTTTCTTTAATGCTGACCTGCATTTTGTGTGTGCAGAACATCATTATTTGCTCTGTGGTCACAGAGGTCCATCTGCACGTATGGAAATAATTCCATAGTGTACCCTTAATGACCTGCCCGCCTGCCGTGACGGTTTTACATCAAGTTACCCGCCGCCGCTGCACAGCGCTCAGCTCTATAAAAATGCCATGGCTGCGAATTACATTTCAAAGCACAAGTGTAGCTATCTGTGTGTGTCCCTGGTATTGGAAAAAAAAAAGCTGTTAAAGTGGGGCAGAGACGCGTGTGTTCGGTCCCTGATATCCATTGATGGCGATTTTTACAAGGAGGATGTGACCCGTTTGCGAGTTGCTGAATAGCACCTCGTCTGCATACGAAATGACCCCGACAGAGTGAGTACCTGCGACCTTTTCCCAACCGGAGTCATTTCCAGAAAGGTCATGCTGTCGTACGTGAACCTGAAGAGGAATTTAAAATAGCAACGTACAACCGACTTTCCTAAGGACAGTTATTGGACTAAGATATTTATTTTACAAATCTATTTTCGACTCAAACTTACACATAATCATTGCCAATGAAAAGAATTCTGGCCTCTGTGTCTAACATAAGGGTGTTCTGCTGCTCTTTCCAACTTGAATTATATTTTTCAACAATTTTTGGTACTCCAGAGTAGGGATGTCCAACCTTCTCGCTTTGGAGACGCTTACATAATGAGCGTCTATGCCTCACTCCACTCCCACAGTCAGTCAGTATCCAGCGACACACACAAACAGGCGATTCCATGGCAGTTTCTAAATTTTCAGAGAATTCTCTTAGAAGACCTCTTCATTCTGGATGATTTTTGCAGTAATGGTAAACATTAAGAGACAGACAGAAGCTTACTAAATAAAAAATGTGGTTCTCATTAAAAAAAGTATGTGAAATACTTCATTTTTCTTTTAATGAACCATTTCCGAGATATTATTTGTTTGAATTTGCCAATACTTATACTATTTTTTTCAAACACGAATATGTTATTCGTTTTGTATCTCTCGGCATTGCAGAGAGAACGTAATGTCAAAAGTCACATAGCAACCAGTTCTTAAAACATTTCACTATCGCTTAAAGCCTATATTTCCCTTGCAGCGATAAGAAAATTAGTAATAAAGCACTTTCTTAAAATGCTTATGTCGATTTACCTTAGCATTATCAGGCTGAATTTACAACTTAGATTACCAAGGGGTTAGTAACAATATGTTAAGCAATTTTTAAAACAAATTTACTATAAAATTAGTTATTATATCTTGTTATGTTTATAACGACCAACAATAAAACATTTGAAATAAATGCCCAATTCAGTAGTAGAAACAATGGTTGACAGTGGTTTTAACTGCATGACTTTAATAAAAAAAATTAAAAGAGAAAATTAAAAAAAAAAAACCGTTATAGAAGGTGGGCATAAAGTATCCCCCCCCCCCCTTGGCAAAGCGAGGGTTATAGCGTAATAAATAGAAAAATAAACATTTCCAGGAATAGTGTGTATAAGAGTGAGTATAGCTCTACATATATTTGTGGACAGAGTTTCTCCAAATTGAACTATATTAGAAGTCTGTATCGCAATACGGTACGCGACGATCACTTGGTGTATCTTCTAAGGCTATGCACTTGTCACTAAATATTGATACTTCTTAAACATAAGCAGCACCAAAGAGGTCAGGAATGGACAGATGTTTATTGCATAAGATTTGAAAGTGCTTTCGTAAATCAAACGCAACGTACATATAACCAAGCCGCCACTGCAGTACAAGGTACGGCTGGGGGTTAGAGAGAGGCCAAGTCCGCGAATAGTGTAAGGAGATAAACATAACCTCTCCTCTTTCGCAAACGTTAAATATCGCGGCTCGGTTGTTTGTTTATAATGTACTTTAGCCTTAAATATTTAAACCCTTCCCCAATTTTGGAGTTCTTTTTATCCATTCTGCTAGACCTGTACCTTAAGGCGACTCTTAAGAATTTAATTTCTGCTGGTTCTATTGCATTTTCCTTTCTTTCGCTTCATTTATCCATCTATTCTTGTCTTTTTATTTAAATGTCTGTTCTGCTACTTAAGCATATTTATTTATATCTGTTTAACACGAGATACCTCGTAGATCGATGTGTAGCGAATAGTTAGTCCAGACGGCATTAGGGTGCCATCTAGTCTACACGCTTTCGTTATCTGTTGATAGATGGCGCAGCATTCACTATGAACACCTATTTTTTATTTATAGTTCCCTATTGCGGTGCATGGACCGCTTTAGCCATTCCACTCCAAATTTTATTGTTGATTACAGTTTTGGATGTTTTATAATCCAAATAAATTAAAAAAAAATGATACTGATTAGAGAAGGTCTGAATGCAAGGAGTAAGATTTTCACTCTATCAATGTTTAATTATTTATATACTCCATTCAGAAGCATCTGAATTGTGGAGTATCGCATTATCTAGCTTAATGTTGAGTCATTGTTATACTGAATAGATATAAAGACGTGTTAGAATACGAATCGCTAGACAAAGAATAAAGGAGAAGAGAGATATCCAAGGATCTGCAGTAGATGGAGATAATCGATGGTTCTTTTTACACTAAAGCATAAACTTTTCATTGTTCCTTCGATATCTACATCTTTAATTGGGCTAATTGTGGAAAGTACTACAATATCAGGATACATAATAAGAATTTGTAAATCATTTATGTCAACAAATCAAGGTATGCAGAATACAAGAAAAGAGACAAATTTAAGGAAGTACCAAACATTGTGACGCAGGGCGTGGTACACAACAAAGACTAAGCTATTTCACACCACATACCAGGGCACGAAGTAAACAAAGGGCAGACTGCCTCGCTTGACTGTGTCTGACTAACAAAAATGAGCGCAGCGCATAACAAAGAATTGCTGGAACCCTTGAGAGGCATCTGCCGACCGGCGTGCTTGTGGAAGTCCACAAAGCTGCATGTTATGCTACATAAGGAGGCGAGGAAAGAGCGGGGGAAGAGAGAGATTTACATGCATGAATCGGTCACTGCGAGACAGTGTGGGCGGTACAGTCGTCCTGGCAGTTTTAACGAGCGTCGAGTAATTATACTGTCGGAGTTAAGTGAAGAAAAACAGTGAAAGAAAGTAAACGTTCACAAATTAAACATGTGTAATGTGTGCGTAAAAGATAGTTATACTGCAGGGGCCAGGGCCCAGCTTAGGGGTGACAAGGTGTATAAGATTTAGTACTCAATAAATCATTACTCATTATTACTTAAACCGTACTTGACTTCAGACTATTCCTTTAAGTTTTAACATGTGCTGAGGTTTTCTGTCCCATGTTCTAAACTGAGTTCGTATATCAAAGCAGGGAGGGGCAGATACTATAGGGAAGTAAATTATATGTGGGCAGCAGGCTTTGTGTTAATTGCTTGTTATGAAACGTCAATCTGACCGTAATGAAATTTATCAGCGGACGGTACCTCTCTTGTCAGAATCAGCACCCTCCTCCCCCTTTCCCACCCTCTACAGTAACATTCTGCCCCAGCATCCACTAGAGTTATGTCTACCATTGCAGCTTATGTACCTTCGTCCATCATACCCCAGACGTAACACAGACCTTCCGTCCTACAATCATCTTGTTTCATTCAAGAACCTCATTTCAGTGTGATCCTATTTTGTCATATAAATCAAGACGTTGCTTTCATTTAGTGGGAGTTTGCACTTAAAATACGATTAAACCAAATACGGAAATTTTCCATCATTAACAATAAATTATATTAAGAACACGTACGTTTGGAACTTCAGAAACTAAATATTCGAGCCCTAAGTTTAAATTTATGCCTTCGGAATGTGCCAGTTTTGAGAACTGAGAAAAACTTCTTTAAAAGCTCTTTCAGGAAGAAATGTTGTATTGACGCAAAATTTCTATGTCGAGGTTTCACCAGAAATATATATCTCGAGCCCACTGAATCCAAAAACAGACATATTTAGAAAAATGTTTAAAACCAAAGATGGTATTTAAGTTTAATGTCTTCTAAGGATGGGACACGCAAACTCTGAAGAAAATTCCTTCGCCCTAAACTACCTTTTAGATGGAAAATGTTTAGAAATTGTAATTTCCTAAAAAATAGCTGTATTTTTATTAAAATGCTATACGTTTAAGATATTTTTGTGGCAAATGAAATGTATATTTTAAATGTTCTGTCTACAGTCAATGATAGGCAAAATCTTACTATACAAAATGTAGATATTGTTAAAATTTAGTTATGTTCAAATGGATTTTTTTGTGAAGTTATTTTTTTCGGAGATATTCCTTGTTATTTGTGTGAATTTTGCACTACATAACTTTCCTCAAATGAAACATTGTTATTCACTGTTTTATCTTTTGACCGCACAATGAGACGGAATTTCAAAGATTTAAAAGATTCGACTATCGCTGAAAGCCTACTGTATTTCCATATTTCCCTTGTACCTACAAGGAAATTAGCAATAAAATAATTTGTACAAATGTTTATCTCAACTAACACGAAGAAGATATAGGAATAAGAATATGTAAGAATAGTACATCTCCTTTGATTCCCCCATTGGAAAAATTGTTTCCGTTTTTAATAGAACTATTGTCACTAAATGATGATGATGATAATAATAATAATAATAATAATAATAATAGTAATAATAATAATGATAGTAATAATAATAATGATAGTAATAATAACGATGATGATAATAATAATAATAATAATAATAATAATAATAATAATAATAATAATAATAATAATAATAATAATAATAATAATAATAATAATAATAATAATAATAATAATAATAATAATAATAATAATAATAATAATAATAATAATAATAATAGTGATAATAGTGATAATAGTGATAGTAATAATAATGATAGTAATAATAATAGTAATAATAATAGTAATAATAATAGTAACAATAATAATAATGATAATAATAATAATGATAGTAATAATAATGATAGTAATAATAATAATCATAATAATAATAATGATAGTAATAATAATAATAGTAATAGTAATAATAATAGTAATAATAATAAGAATAGTAATAATAAAGATATTATTATTATTATTATTATTATTATTATTATTATTATTATTATTATTATTATTATTATTATTATTATTATTATTATTATTATTATTATTATTATTATTATTATTATTATTATTATTATTATTATTATTATTATTATTATTATTATTATTATTATTATTATTATTATTATTATTATTATTATTATTATTATTATTATTATTATTATTATTAATTATTATTAATTATTATTATGAATATTATTATTACTATTATTAATATTATGATTATGATTACTGTTATTATTATTGTTGTTATTGTTATTATTATCATTATTATTACTATTCTTCTTATTATTATTATTACTATTATTATTATCATCATTATTACTATTACTATTATTATTACTATTATGATTATTATGATTATTATGATTATGATTATGATTATGATTATTATTATTATTATTATTATTATTATTATTATTATTATTATTATTATTATTATTATTATTATTATTATTATTATTATTATTATTATTATTATTATTATTATTTTATTATACTTTAATTTTACACTTTAAGGTTAGGTTCGAAATTGGAATCCGATTTGAAAACTTAATGATTGCAGCCTGGAATCAAACCGCAGATTTAACGTATACAACGACGTGACGTATTCAAAATAATCCTCATATGTAGGTATAATATATAGGTGTATGTACTATTGCTGGCAGTAGGTATGCTTTCTGATTCAATTTTCTGTAATTATTATTAGCTCATTTTATTGTTGATGTTATTTTCTTACTTACTTTAAACAATCTGCTGCCCATATTGAGTATTGTTTAAACCATGTTTTACAGTCTGAAAGCTTGCCTTTATAAATCTGATGCCGCACACAATAATAAGGTTATCCAAGCTCTTACTGGAGCTGAAAATGCGCCTCTAGAGGAACGAAAGAATAAAAGACAGCTATGTAAATTTATATTTGAATAATTCCATTCAATGAGATTAAAGAAATTAAAACTTACTACCTTTTTCCATTGTAATCTTGGAGCCACGAAATGTATACGGAGTTTGAAAAGGGTATTCTGTACCATTTATCTGCAATATTTTGAAGTAATATCGTTAAAAAGTTTCTTGATCTACAAAACTCTCATAAAGGTGAAGAAGGAAGGAAAGAAAGAGTCTCTCTAATTAAGAAATTGAATTCAGAGAAACTTTCCTCAACTCCTTATTCCAATAAAGGGCTTCATTAAAGAGCACTGCCAGTAATTTTGCTGCATTTGGGAGTCAAAATAAATCTGGAATATAAGGGTGCATTTTAAATCACATTACTCATTACTTAATGCATTGGTAATTAAGTCCTTTCTGCTCCAGTTTATTGTACAGAAGTTTGTAACACTGTTTATTACTTTCTTTCTGCACTCAAAGGGATTTTGCTATCATAATACACTTTGGTTGGGTCATGGAAGTCATTATGAAGAATTGAATTTTAATCAGTTAGGATTTAAGGGGAGATAGGCGTTTGAAGTCTCAAAACATCCAACATTTTTATTTATTTATTTTTTTTTATTTTTTTATTTTTTCTGGTTGAACAGAATGGTACTTCGAATTACGTAATGGTGATATTACTCACATTCTTAAACGGCTATTTAATAGAATACTTGCACCCTTTAAATACCTGCCACGCCTCCAATTTTAAGCTGATTTTTCTCAAAACTACATTTTCTTTGTTTTATATGCCGTTTTTCTCTGAAAAGTAGTGGGCCAAACGGAGTAAAAGTTTACACGAACATATAAATATCGTGACAAAATGTCCCTTTATTTTCCTCTAACTAAAAGTACAATTACAGTTATCTTTTATTTAAGGTAACACAGTGCTTAATATTTCGTGGTATTGCAACTCTCAACTGTTTTCTTCTCGTAACCTTGCTCAGTTCATTCAGTGTCTTCCTACACTTTCCCTGTCTCTCAAACACTAACTCTGACGACTGAATATTCACAACTGTTTTGCTATCTTCCTTCGCGACTCGACAACACACACACACACACACACACACACATACACACACAAACTAAGAACTGACTCCTGTCTCTGACACACGCATCTCCAATGGGCTAGGATTGGGCAGAACAACACCTATCGTCCTTTGTTGTACGCCGCGGCCGCCGTCACAAATAATGCGTGCTTATATCTCGAATAATATGGCGCGGAGTTTAGGTAGGAGTAATGCCGGCTGTGGCACACCCAATCGCGCACAGGCAAAATGCTGTGCGACCGTTAGGTTTTTAATGAAGAACTTTGTATTATACTAATCATAACAGATTAATTTATGAACATATGCACAACATAAATATTTCTTCACTTCAAAGAATAGGCTTGTAGCCTGTTCCGACTTTACAATATCCATCTTTTTCTTGGTCTTCCTATATCTCTCCTTCCCTTGGTTCTATAGTCTATTTGTCTATTTGTCTATATTTTCTGTTCCCATTCTTGCTACATACTCCCTCCACCTTGCTTTCCCTTCCTCTATTCTTTTATTCATATTATATATGTTTAATTGCTTCATTTCCAAATTCTTTATTTCATCTCTTAGAATACTTCCTTAGGAAGTTCATTTCTGCCGACTGAAATTCCTTCTTTCATCTTTGTTATTGTCCAGGTCTCACTTCCGTATGTAAGGATAGATGCAGCCATTCCCCTTATATTATCTTATCTCTGTATCTATCCTGGTTTTGTTTGCCTATGTTCTGTTTCTCATACCACATACCAGGTGAGTCAGCTGCCCCTTATTCTCGAGTTTTATGCAATCCGCATTTTGTACCCCAACATGAAAACATCGTCCCCAGGTTCTACCCGCGTATTTAACATGGAGGTTAAACACTCGATGAAATTAGTACTAATGTAGATGTTATCACATCGCTTTTTAATATATTCGTAATTAGACAGCTGACGTTTGCACTTCTGCAAATGTTCACTGGAACCAGCGAATATTACATGATAAACGGAATGTTTACCTTACACGTTACTCGGTAGCTCAGTTGGAACGGGCGCAAGATTCCGAAGTAATCTGTCTGTTGTGAAGGTGGTTCGAATCAACTGCATGTACTAATTTTTTTTTACCGTGCAATCCTCACAATTTACAAACTATTATTCTGAAAACTGTTATTATATTCATTTTTATTGTTTTATTTATGTTTTATGACATTGTTTGATGTTTCTTTATTGGTGAACTACAATTATGTAGTTGTTTAAACACACCTATAGGTAGGTGCAATTGAAATAAGGATCATTAATACACATTTGAACACAGAAAGCAAGGGAATTACATTGTCAGAGTTTAACATGGAAGTTAAACTCAATTTTGCACACAATGAATTATTGTGCTATTAAAATGCAGACAACCAAAAGCGATTTAAATTATAATGTCCTAAACCCTCAGGGACTTCATAATTAGATTATTGTGAATTCGGTTTCCCAGTTTTGATGAACATAAAAAAAAAATATTTACAATGTTGAGACTCGAACCTGTGTTACTGGGGGTTAAGTGCAGAGGACCCTTCACAATCCTATTCAACTATTTGGAGACTTCCTGAAAGCACGTACCACGTTCTACAGTAGGACTTGCATGCCTGGCGCTATGCCATTGCCACCTCGCAAGTTTGCGTGCTTGATTTAGCCTTTTAAGACAGTTTTAATCATTTACTGTGCGTTTTAATACTATTACTTAAATGGCAAAAGCTCTTATGCATATTAATTGAGATGCACGAGGCGTAGTTCACGCAAAAATGCAAATAAACTGTTATTTAAGAACATGTCCGTTTTGACTGTACGCGTCCATGATGGATGAGCCGTGTCTAAATTTTTCCTAATTTTTGGCAGCCAATCCCTGCTCTAAGTACAAGAATCCACCATTTTATTTTTAGCTGACGTTGTTAGTGTACTCATATGATAGGTCCATTTTTTCCGAGGCGTTTACTGAATTACGTTGCTATGTATACTCTAATAAAAAGTTTGTAAAATCGGCTGGAAACCGGAATTCGCTCTCAGTAAACGAGTCGTATGCTTTTGAGGTGTTTTTTGCGCATTCCTCTGTTTAAGAACGTCAAGCAATGCATTTTAGTAAGCGCAAAACTGGACGAAGGCGCACATGGCGTAAGATGGGTGGCCTACCTTCCAAAAAAATAAGGCGCGGCTGACTCACCTGGTATAATTTGAAACTTATTTAGTTAATTGGATATGTCATTACGATATTCATATGTTTTATATCACAACCTAGTAAGCGAAAATGAGATACCTGTTCTATTGGTTTCCTATATCATAGATACCTAAGATTATTCAGTTGTTGCTGTTGTGTAAATACAAGTTCTGATTATTTCAGAAGTTGTGCTGACGAATACAGAATATATAGTGAAACATATTGTAAAGGCTTTGCCGTATAAAGCTGAGCAAATGCCTTCTTGATTTACTGGCGTTAATATTCACCAAGATATTGGAACAATGCGGCAGAAGGTGTAATTATATTGGGGAGGTGGTTTGGTCGTGGCTTCAACGTGAGAAGCTGCAGCGAAAATCAATATCCGAGCATCTTCAAAGTACAGCCTCCTCAGATCTAGATATCCTTGTAGGCGTAAAATTATTGTTCCGCAGCTAGGGCCGTAATTGCCCAAGTTCTACTGTACCAAGGTAGCTGAGAAACTTCTCATAGGGGAGAGCATTTTTGAGGGCGTTGAAAAACTAATTTAAAATTTACTAACCAGGTATCTGGTCTAGTAAATTAATAATGGAGTCAAGAACGTATTTTTCAGAAGTTATAAGTATTTAATGGCTTAAGTGATTTTGATAAAACTACCATTTGTGTAAGACTTTTAGCGACAAATGAAATATATCTTGAATTTTCTGGGAATAGAATCTGAAGTGACCTTCATTCTGTATATGTTATATATTTAAACGAGCAATTCTTGTATATATATATATATATATATATATATATATATATATATATATATATTCCACGCAACTTGGAAATGGCTCAAACGATTTCGACCAAATTTTGTATTCAGATAGGATTTTGCTTTTTAAGTTCATCTACATAGGTGTAATTCCCGAAAAAACGCGATTTTACATAAAAAAAATAACATTTTTTATTCCCGCTTTTACAGAGCAATTCTTGTATATATATATTCCCGGTATTTCAGAAATGGCTCTAAAGGTTTGGTTAAATTTTTGAATACATGCATATTACATTCACAGTATTTTCTCTACTCACTTTTAGGTAACACATTCACATCTCTTTCTCTACTCACTCCTCTATAAAGAATTTTCCATAAAAAACGCGATTTTACACCAAAAAAGTTTTGTATCTCCGCTTTTATAGTAAGTCATACCATGTTCTGTGTGTTTGAAATAGAAATGCTATTACATTCACACTGCTTTCTCCTCTCACTTTTAAGTAACACAATTCACAGTGATTTCTCTACTCACTCTTCTACAAAGAAATCATATAACTTTCCGTATGTTTGAAGTAGACATGCTACATATTACATTCACAGTGGTTTCTCTACTTACTTTTAGGTAACACATTCACATCTCTTTTTCTACTCACTCTTCTAAAAAGAAGTCATACAATTTTCTGTATGTTTGAAATAGAAATGCTGCATATTATATTCATAATGCTTTCTCTTCTCACTTTTAGGTAACACATTCACATCTTTCACATCTCTTTCTCTACTCACTCTTCTATAAACAATAATGGAAAATAACTCCATAATGGAAAAAATACTCGACGAAAACCTCTAACTAGGTGGGTATCTGGGGTAGGCTTGCGTTCAGCAGTAGAAATGATGGTGTTTATGAAATATTTTTATGAATTTCTATATCTCTTGTATCTCAGAAGTGACTCTTTTAACAATTGTGACAAAAAGTTTTATATAGTTAACATTTAGGTTTATGTAAATAAGTATCTTCTTCCATAAAAAACAAGATTTCTCAAAAACAGGGGCGAAAACTCGGTCACCCAGGTACTATTGAGATAAAATGTCACGTTATTTTCTCCTAAAACTGATGCTCAAAAACACTTCCATTTTACCGTCGTTAACACAATCTACAGCAGCGATGGCCAACCTTGTCTCTTTGGAGACGCTTAGATAGCTGTTATTCCTCTTTTGCGGTCGGAAGATTAATCAACAAACAACCAGAGTCATTATCCAGTGACGGACATAAAGAGGCGATTACATAGCAGTTTCTAAGTATCAACTTGAATCTTTTGAGAATGTTCTCAGAAGACCTTTTCTTTCTGGATAATTTTTGCATTAATCGTAAGCAAGCGCTTAGTAAATAAAAAAACGTGGCTCTCGTTAAAACACACAATTTATGTCAAAATACTTCGTTTTTGTTTTGAGTGAACCATTTCCGAAGTACTCTTCATTATTCGTTTTAATTTTCCAACACTTATATATTTTTTTATTCAAATAGGAATACGTTATTCGCTCTTTTATCTCTTCGCATTGCAAAGGGAACGTAATGTCAAAGACTCAGAAGTCCCCTACAGTCAGGGTGACTTTTGGATTCTGGTAAACCTTAAAATATATACAAAATCTTCTCAAAAAATTTAGATCTTGTTAAAACACAACTTATGTCTAATGCACTTTTTGCGGAGTAAACCGTTTCGTAGATATTTCTTGTTATTTGTCTGAATTTTCTGATCCTCATAGTTTTCTCAAATGGGAGGTTATTATTAATTTTTATCACTTAACCACGCAAACAGAACAGAGTTTCAAAGCCATCCCATAAAACCACCTTTAAGATGGGTAAAATGGGCAGGTAAATATAATTTTCAGGCTTTAATTCTTACAACATATCTGCACATTCAAAACTTAATCCAATCCATAAAACACTGGTAATCAAGTTTAAATGTTTTTACATCTTTCCAAAACCCTTATTAATAAAACTAAACATGGAATTATTTATTTGGGTAGGTATTACGTTTTTAAATAAATAATAAAAAATTCAACAAATTTGGTTTTACTGTGAATATAAAATTCTTTTTCCTTTTATAATCAAGATATAAGAATATCATACACTTGAAGCTTTTCTCCATGCTTCAATGGTAGTTTTAAAGAAGAGGTTTAGCCATTTTAGTCAAAAACTGAACATTGTATTAATTCAAAACTATAAGACTATCACTCAAAGCCTATTGTATTGCCATATTTCCCTTGTACCTACAGAAAAGCGAACAATAAAGTTATTTCTGTAAATATTTATCTTAATTGATATGAATAAGTGTTTGTAACAATAGCTTGTAGATGGGTAGAGAAATCCATGTGACTGTGCACTTCAATTTTTTTATGTTACACGTTTTTGCAAAAGACGAACTATAACGTTACAGCGTATACTTTTGTTCTTGTATTCAGAGCAAGGAATTCTGCAAATGTTTCTCCATTCCACTTCAGTTATTCATATGTTTATACCTACCTTGAATGCATTCCGAACACACATACGCCACATATTGTATTGCTCTCAATTTTGCAGACTCACATTTGCCTCGCCTACCACCTAGGCGGCCCGGGTTCGATCCCAGGGACCCGCATGTGGTATTCGTGGTGGACGAAGCGGCGTCAGGGCGGGTTTTCTCCGGGTACTCCGGTTTCCCCCGCCATCTCATTCCACCGGTGCTCCATCTTCATGTATCATCAGTGTCACCGCCTGCGGTGCCGTAGTAGTAAAAGCGGGCGTTAAACACTACAACAACAATCACATTTGCCTTTTGTTTTCTGTACACGCCGCGCCCATAGCTTTCCAGATCAAACGTACAGTGCTGAACGAAAGCTAGGTAGCTTAATGTTAGGTTGCACAACATAAAGACCTTCGTGCCCAGCTATCTGCATGGATTATAGATGGGGAGAACCGACACATTGTGTCATTTCCCCTACATCGTAGTTTTAGCCCCGTCCACTCGGCGTTTTTCGCCTCTGTTGTTGAGAAATCTTTTAATTTTTTTTTGTGGGAGAAGATACTTAGCTAAACCTGAAAGGAAAAACGTTAACTAAATAATCATTTTTGTCGCAATTATTAAGAGTCAAAAAGTACTTAAGTAGAGAAAACTGTGTGAATGTAATATGCAGCATTTCTCTTTCAAACATACACAAAATTGTATGACTTATTTGCAGAAGAGTGAGTAGAAAGAGATATGAATGTCTTACCTAAACATGAGTAGAGAAAACACTGTGAATGTAATACGCAGCATTTCTATTTCAAACATACAGAAAATGGTATGACTTATTTCTAGAAGAGTGAGTAGAGAAACAGTTATGAATGCGTTACCCAAAAGTAAGTAGAGAAAACAGTGTGAATGCAATACGTAGCATTTCTATTTCAAACATGCACAAAATTGTATGACTTATTTGTAGAAGAGTGAGTAGAAAGAGATGTGAATGTGTTACCTAAAAGTGAGTAGAGAAAACATTATGAATATAATATGTACCATTTCTATTTCAGACATACGGAAGATTGTATGACTTCTTTGTAGAAGAGTGAGTAGAGAAAGAGCTGTGAATGTATTACCTTAAAGTGAGAGGAGAAAACAGTGTGAATGTAATATTATTTCTATTTCTATATACAGAGCATGGTATGACTTATTTTAAAAGTGGGGATAAAAATGATTTTTGGTGTAAACATGTTTTTTTATGGAAAATTGTTTATAGAGGAGTAAGTAGAGAAAGAGATGTGAATGTGTTACCTAAAATTACTTAAGTACAGAAACCACTGTGAATGTAATATGCAGCGTCTCTATTTCAGAAAATTGTATGACTTATTTGTAGAAGCGTGAGTAGAGAAAGAGATGCGAATGTGTTACCTAAAAGTGCGAGGAGAACACAGTGTGAATGTAATAGTACTTGTATTTCAAACATACAGAAAATGGTATGACTTATTTTAAAACTGTGGATAAAAATGTTTTTTTTGTTTTTGTTTTTGTTTGTTTGTTTGTTTGTAAAATCACGTTTTTTATGGAAGATTGTTTATAGAAGAGTGTGTAGAGAAAGAGATGTGAATGTGTTACCTAAAAGTGAGTAGAGAAAACACTGTGAAGGTAATATGCATGTATACAAAAATTTAAGCGAATCTTTAGAGTCATTTCTGAAATACCGGGAATATATATATACAAGAATTTCTCAGTAGAAGCGGGAATAAAAAATGTTTTTTTTTTATGTAAAATCGCGTTTTTTCGGGAATTACACCTACGTAGATGAACTTAAAAAGCAAAACTGTATCTGAATACAAAATTTGATCGAAATCGTTAGAGCCGTTTCCAAGTTGCGCGGAATAAATATATATATATATATAAGAATTGCTCGTTTAAATATATAAGATATCATACATTTGCGGTGAAACCTCGACGTCGAATTTCTGGGCAGAATGCAGTACTTCCTCTACTTCTATACGTAGTAGAGAAAGTAAAATTGTACTCGAGTGATAATTTTCACACCTCTGTGGTGTAGAGAAATAGCATCAAGATGCATAGAGGCATATACCTATATCTTTATTACTGCGTTCTCTGCCATTAAATCTTGTGTTTGTGGAGAAAGAATACTCAATATAATAGAAAGGGTAGAATCGACGCTTGGTTTAATACTTTTTCTGAAGGTATAGCTTCAAGACTCAATCGAAGCGCATAACTGACGCGAGAAAATATCCGAGTCGCGGTGGCAGAGGATAATCAAATTAGAAATCCCTCTTCTACTCGACTGGTGCGATCGATTCCATTTCACAAACGGCTTGTCGCCTAGAGCAGTCCAGGACGGGCTTCAGACGTCTCTATCCTCGCAGTTAATTGGTTCATTTAATTATCCGCGGGGTACCATGTAATTATTACCTGGAGTAGAAAGAGGGTGTTAGGGAAGTAGAGGGATCAATGTGTATATGTGTTTGTTTAACAGATATTAAACTTCCCCGTCAGCTTTGTAACCTATATCTCTCATGTAGACTTTGTCAGGTGCAGTCAAACAGCACAGAATGTTTCCGATATATACAGGGCCCCGAGAAACCATAGTTATTGTGACAATGACGAAAGGTCAGTCAGTTGTTTTTCTGTCACCTTATTTTCTTCTAACTGAATGCACAAAAAGACAGTTCTCTTTTAATAACGCCAACACAGGTTTTATGCTTATATGCTACAGTTCTCACAAGTTTACAATGGTTTTATTGAAATAAAAATGGTGCCAAAATAAAGAAACCGAGTTATTCAAAGAAAAGTGCTTAACCTAAAAAACTTAATACATTGTGATGAACGCACAAACACAACAATTCTCACATATGCCAAAAACAATATTGCTACAATATTAGCACACTGAATAGTTGGCAATGATCATATAATAAGCAGCATATTGTTGAAATATGTTAGAAAAACTATAAGACAAAGTGTGCTTATGAACAAATAACCTGATATAAGAGTTTGTCTATTTAATAAGGAAGATAGTCTACCATAGCAAGAAAGTCTTCCTTTTTGCTACAGTTTTGCTTGCTCTGATCCAAATGAACCAGAAGTTCTTACTCTTCTGTTCTTATCAATACGAGTATCAACTTCCATCGCATCTAAACTGTTATACTGGTACAACCTGCTTGAAGTAGTTGTAATGTCCTGGACACAGCACTTCTGCCATCTTTGGAGTTATCTTTGAACTGCTTCCTCAACTCTTGGCACTTGACACTTTATATGCTATTAGTAATGGTCTATAGCACCATTGTTATTTTAATAACACAATTATAAAAAAAATTATATAATTACTTCGACTTCCACTGCCTTCATCCATCACTTCTTTCCTGGCTTACGATAGGACCGCATCGTGTTGGCTTTTTTAATCTTGCCGACATTTCGCCGTAAACTATGCTCGACTTCTTCATTGCGCGACTGCAAACCTCATTAGTCACTCCCTACTCTGAGTGGCCTCGCTGTTACCTCCCACTTGCAATTCTATTGGTTCCTTCTCCTCCAATAGGAGCTCATCCTGTTAATAAGATCTTCCATATCGCGTTGAGTGGTTTGCCTATGTCACGGTGCCAACAAAGGCAGACAGCGGCTAAAGTTATGCGCCCCCATCTTCCGCAGCAAACAGCTGCAATTGAAGTTCAAACTCGTCCTGCACAAAACTTTCATCCTGTCAGTGGTTCTATACGCGTGTGTGGCCTGGGAAAATGCCTCAAAAACTGCCCTAAAGCAGCTTCAAGCCCTCCAAAACCTCTCGCTCCTCTTTTAACCACTAACCAAACCCTTCACCTGGAAACCCAGATCCTTTCCATCCCTGAGGCAATAACCAAGAAAGCCACAGCAGCATGGGCGCGCATCAGAAGTCACAACAACTACGTGATTACCAATATTGGCAGAGGTGAGCCGAAGCATCGTAAACATACACGTATCAAAATGTTTTAGACGTCGCTCGGCTCACCAACTAATGTGCGCACACGCAACCACAGGCCCCAGGCCACACACACGCTACCTCAGAGGCCTGCACCCCAGGGAACCATTCAGGAGCTGCAACCTGCCCGCTCAGGAAAACAGCGGAAGTATACATAGTGAACTGTAAATAGTGGGTGTTTTAATGTGCTGGGACGCATAGCTTGGTGTGCCCAGCAAACATGTACGAGTGGGACGCTCAATCTGGAGTGCCCACTGTGTGTGCGTGTGTGTGTGTGTGTGCGTGTGTCTGTGTGTGTGTGCGCATGTGGGTGTGTGAGGGGGCATATCTCATGATATGCCAGAGTGAATGCGGGAGTGCATGTGTGTAAATAAATTGTAATATATGTGAATATAGAAGAAACGACAAAAACAAAAACATTTCAAAATATAAAACATAAACAATACTGAAGGGAGCTGTTCTCGGTGACCCAAAGAGAGCCACTGCATATATCCTGTAAATAGAAATAATTGTAAGTACAATGTAAATTTAAGTCTGTACGCTGGGCCTACTGTACCAGCACCAGGCAATATTCCTTAATAAATCTGAATCTGAATCCTATGTCACGGTTCAAACTGTCCCTTTCCTTAATTATTTTTCTGCTTTCCCACAAATTGCTAACATTGCTCCTATACAACGCAGGATAACGGAAATCACAGTGTTGTTGCAGCACAGAACACTAATATAGCCGTACTAATGTATTTTGAGTCAAGTTTCTTGTTCACAGAAACACGACTATTGTTGAAAGGTTTAATGTGTTACATTCATATGAGTTTCTCTGACTGTGCTTCAACAAAATATTACCCCCCAGGAGCTTGCTACAGTAGGCCGTAGTACAGTCGTGGCGCACCGGGGTTGCTGAACCGCTCGCGATTATTTTACCCCTGTTATATCCATCAACTGTACCACATTAGTCCACTCTTGCTGGTACTCTGGATCATCCTCTTCCTCTGGTAGGTTTATTCTGATAATTAGTATGTAAGGTTTTACGTTGATTAACTCCTGTCTCACCAGCAGGGACCTTTCCTATCTCCGTGGTCCTGTCCCACGGTTTCAGCACTCCTGAAATGTGTTCTCTTCTGAGGTCTGAGGAGCGAAGGTCGGACGGACACTTCCCACTGCCCCAAGTGCGGAGCCCGTCCACACCGCCATGTAGACCCAGGTAGCTCTCTGATGGCGCGTCCTGTGTTAATTCTTGCCGTTGAGTTGGTATCACCGGCCGGAACCCTGGTGTAATGAACTACAAGCCCCTGGTTGCGTATCTATCTCTTGCACACAGGCACGGCCTAAAGTGGGGTGCCACAGGCGGTTATTCCTGTGGTAGGGGCATAAAGTCCGGGTATGCGTGGTGAAAGGTTTACCCATGAGGATCAGAAGTGAAGATTCGAGTGTAGCCCCTCTGAATTACGCTTTGAGGTCAGTCACTGGAGGGGTCTCCAAGACGCACAGACCTTAGAGATTTTGTACATTTTATCTTTCACCCCAGCATGGTAGGATGACGCCGATGGTTCCGTGAGGAGCTCAAATCCATCCGTAAATCACCTCCCATTGATTTTTTTAGTTTTGACCTTGGCATGTGACGGAAAAACGACTACAGACTACCTTACTTTTCCATAAGCACGTCGCCGCTTTGAGCAGCTGAAGCTTGCGACCACCACAGGCCATACCTCAGCTGCCGGACACACTCCTACCAACACTAGCCACACAGCACGTTCCTGTCGGAGATGCTTCCACACAGACAGCTCTACCAGCGAGTACCCCTCTACTGTCTTGTGCCACACTTGTATCGGCAACTACATCTTTCGCCGAGCAGATACCAGCTCACCAAACGTCCACGGCAGTAGCCAATCTGTCGACAGACATTGCTTCAGGCATACAGTTGGCGCCAGCAGCCGTACGTCGTCAATAAGGCCTCACTGCAGCTTGTGAGCCACAGGGTATCTTCAGACTCCCGGACATTGGAAGAGTCGCCAGAGGATGGCAAATTTTACATCGGTCCCAAGTCAACGAAGAAGAAAAAGATGAAGAACACGCATTAGTGTCCGCTATAACATGTAGATAATCCAGTAGAATGTTCATGGGTTCGGAGCAGTTGTTCCGGACATACCTACGAGCACAAGCTTAAGTCCTCAATGTTCGCCTTCTATCGTCTGTCTACAAGAAACTCAACTAATCTCGCTCTCCACCTCGGACATTTAGACGCGACCCTTCAGCTGATGGGCGAGCAAGTGGTAGTGTTGCTTGTGGTCTACCGGGAAAGTACGAATCAGCTGGGGAGTTTACTGTCATACTGACAAGTTGTCCATTGTAGCTTAGTAATTAGAGCAGCCGCTTGATAAGCGGAAGATCTGTGTTTCAAATCCCGGCTATGGCATTGAATTTTTCAGTCCACCTCGTAAACATTGCCCACAGACGGCTGTGGGCATAAATAAATAAGAATTAACACTTAAAGATGTTAAAGATATTGCAATGAAAATTTGAATTTACATTTTTTCCTCATATTGATGTCTGATGTGTTTGAAAAAATCCGCTAATAATTGTATAATTTAGACATTTCACCTATGCGACTTCAAAGTGCATTCCAAGTTCATGCACGACGCTACGCCATTGTTCGCCAAGAAGTACTACTACTTGTTGACTGTCAGCTATTGAATCCCCATACATCAACTGTGTTGCTAGGATTTGTTGAAAGCAAGGAAGCACCTGAACTATCTCATGAAAGTTGCAAGCTTTGGCAATATCACCTTGAACGAGCTTGTCTCAAAGGAGGGAACGTACGTAACAGTCGTCATCCCACGCACCGTCACGTGTCAAACGTGGTTACAATGTTCATCACACGGCAAGTTAGAGTAATAATGGATAATCGGATCTGAAGTGTCAGTAGCTTTCATGTAATTAGAATGGAGCGAACATCTGCTCCACACATCTTACCTGACTCCTGGCTCACAAATGAAATTGCATCTTGGCTCACAAAGCCAGTAGAACCTGCCTTTACGTACACCCGTTATGTCCCTGACTTATACTCTAACGTCCTCATGAACAAGCAACCTAAATCTTACTCACAGGTTCATTCTATCCAATAGAAACTTCTTATATTGAACACATTCCAACATTTTGTGATACACTTACAGGAATTTTGTATACTTTTTATTTTCTCTACTGGTAAGTAGGGGAAGTATTGTATTCCATCCAAAAGTTCGATGTCGAGATTTCACCGGAAATATATGTTTTGAGACCCCCTGAAACCAAAAAAAGCATCTTTAGAAAAGGTCTGTGTGTGTGTGTCTGTATCTGTCAGTCTGTGGACAGCATAGCTCAAAAACGAAAAGTCGGTTAAAAACCAAACTTGGTATTTAAGTTTAATGTCTTTCAAGGATGCGACACGAAGATTTTGAAGAAAATAGCCCCACCCTAAACTACCCCTTACATGGAAAATTTTTCGAAACTTTTGATTTTCTTGAAAATGGCTCTAACGATTTTGATTAAAATGTCATATGTTTAAGATATTTTGATGGCAAATGAAATGTAGATGTTTAATTTTCTGGCTACAGCCCCTGTAGTCGTATTTACTTTGAACGACTTTTGCATAACTGGTAAACCGTTAGAGATAGACCAAATCGTACTGTACAAAAAATGTAGATCTTGCTAAAATACACAATTTATGTCGAAATAAATTTTCTTGTAGGGTGAACCACTTCGGAGATATTCCTTCTTATATGTGTGAGTTTCGGAAAACTTAAAACTTTACTGAAATGGAACATCGTTGTTTATTTTTTTATATGTTAAGTGTGCAAAGACAATACAATCTCAAACATTTGACTATCACACACAGCCTACTGCATTCTAACATTCCCCTTGCACCTACAAGGAAATTAGCAATAAGATAATTTGTACAAATGTTTATCTCAACTAACACGAAAGAAGGTATAGGCATAAGAGTTTGTAAGAAAGTTTAGTTCAAGGGTAGAGAAAGTCATGTGAGTGCAACACATCAGATTATTATTATTATTATTATTATTATTATTATTATTATTATTATTATTATTATTATTATTATTATTATTATTATTATTATTATTATTATTATTATTATTATTGTTATTGTTATTGTTATTGTTATTGTTATTGTTATTGTTATTGTTATTATTATTATTATTATTATTATTATTATTATTATTATTATTATTATTATTATTATTATTATTATTATTATTATTATTATTAGTATTATTATTATATTTTCATGGGATTTTATAAAATATTGTGACAAATAAAAAATCCTGTTAGTTTCTACTTTAGCTACTACAAACACTATGTAGGGAAAGTATTGAACTGAACCCAATATATTTCACCTGAAATATGTTTTGAAGTCCCTGCATCCAAAAAGGAGCATTCTTTAGAAAAAGTTCTGTGTGTGTGTGTGTGTGTGTGTGTGTGTGTGTGTGTGTGTGTGTGTGTGTGTGTGTGTGTGTGTGTGTGTGTGTGTGTATGTGTGCGTGTGTGTGCATCACGCCCACGTCTGCATCAGTGTGCATCAGCCTGTGGACAGCACACGTCAAAAACGATAGGCCGCTTAAAAAAAACAAAGTTGATAGACTAGGCACGAAGATATTGAGCAAAATTCTTTTTAAACTACCCTTTACATGAAAAATTTTTTGAAGATTTTGATTTTCTCAAAAATGACTAACGATTTTGATTAAAATACCATATATTTGAGATACTTTAATTATATGAGATGTTTATTTTGAATTTTGAAGATTTGAAGGCTTTCAATAAAATTCATCCTCCCTCGACTACTCTTTACATGGAACGTTTTTTGAAAATTTTTATTTTATCTAAAGTAACTCTAACGATTTTTATTAAAATCCCACAAGTTTGAGATACTTTTATGATAAATGAAACGTCTATAGCCCCTGTAGTCGTATTTATTCTACATGACTTTTGCATAACTGGTAAACCGTAAAAGATAGATCAAATCAAAGTATACAAAAAATGCATAACGCAGAATTTATGGCGATATAAATTTGTTATAGGCTGAACAATTTCGGAGATATTCCTTATTATTTGTGTGAGTTTTGAAAAACCTAAACTTTCGTCGAATGGAATATATTTATTTTCTTGTATATTAGACTATCGCACAAAGCCTACTGTATTCCAATATTCCCCTTGTACCTACAAGAAAATAGCAATACGATAATTTCTGCAAATGTTTATCTCAACTAACACGAAGAAGATATAGGAATAAGAGTTTGTAAGAATGGTTAGTACAAGAGTAGAGAAAGTCATGTGAGTGCAACACATCAGACTTTTTAGTTTATGGTTTTACAAAGGTAACCAGTCCATGGGTTTCGGTCCTCTGTTTAGTTGGATAGAAAGCAATTTATCACAAACAGGATAAAAAGGAAAGGGATGCAGAGTAACAAATAATTAATGTTAGTTTCGATAGTGATCGGAAATGCGGTGACCATTAAATTATGTAGATGTATAGTTGTACGTAAATAACTATTGATTCAGAAAATGACCTCCTTCCTTCCTAATGAAGGTGCAAAATAGACCATTAAATGTGCTTAATGCGCTACATTTTATTGGGAAATATGCACTTTTATACATGTATTTCATATTACAGGTTGTGACAATACACGAGACTAATGGAAGCAAAAATGCTATACACTAAATGACTTCCACGGCCTTTATATATTTCTACTTTATTGCTTTCATGTATAGTTGTCTTTTTTAAGAAATTAAAAAATTAAAAACTATGCTGACGTTTCGCCGTAAACTGTGTTCAACTTCTTCAATAGGCGACTGCAAAGCTCATCTAATTAGTCACTGCCCACTGTGGCTGTCCTTGCTGTCCCATCCCACGCGGAATCCTATTGGTTCCTTCTCCTCCAATAGGATCTCATCTTGCTAATAGGGTCTTCCATATGGTATTGAGTGGTTTGCCCGCGTCACGGTTCAGACTGCTCTTTTCTTTAAATATTTCTATGCTCTCACTATTTTTTGAGAGAAATTGTCACAGATTGCTAACATTTTTTAATTGTCAAAGTTAAAGTGCTGGCTCGTGTTTTCCGCATGTTCCGCGATGGCAGATAGATAGAATTGCCTGCTTAACCTAAGTACGTTCAGCACAATCACAGGTAATTTTATAAACACCCGAATTATTTTGTAACGGGTTCTTATCTTTGGTGGTCTTATAACGGAAGACAGCTTTTTGACTGGTGTATCGTTTGAATTTTGTGGTGTTGCAATGTTTTTGTAATTCTTTCCGTACCTAAGGTATGTAAGCTTTCTTCGCATCAGTCTTTTGGGGTTTTGATATTCTGTATCTTAAAAAAGCCAACAAGACGCAACCCATACTGGAAACCAAGAAAACCTATAGCTATGCCTTATGAACGCTGACAGAAAAAAGGTCAGACAAATTTTACGGAATACTTTGAACTTCCACGCTTTTATTCCACAAAAACATCCACTTTTAACAAACTTAATACTGGTGTTTTTAAACACAGAACCCGTGTGTGAGTATAAGTAAATAATAATTACCATCTTAAGGTTACTTAGTCCGGCGCCGTGGCGCAGTGGGTTACGGCGTCATGCCTTGGTTCCCTGCCATGGAATGTGGCCCGAGTTCGATCCCACCCCTGTGGGTGCGGGGTTTAAGTCCCGGGTATAGGACCGGTGCCCACTACCTTGCTGTGGGCGTGAGGCCGGCAGCGGGTTGGCAGGCCCTGGTCCGATATGGACTGTAGTGCCACGAGTTAACTAAAGGTTACTTAAACCCGGAACATAAAGTACTTACAATTGTAAGTTCCTCTTGGGGTATTTATTTCTGATGTGAGATTCCTTGTGGTCTACCGAGAAAGTACGAATCATCTTCCATGTAAAGGGTAGCTTAGAGTGGACGAATTTTCTTCAAAATCTTTGTGTCGCATTCTTAAAAGATATTTTCGTTTTTGAGTTATGCTGCCCACAGACTGACTGACAGACAATCCTACGGATGTTTTTCTAAAAATCTGATGTGTTGCACTCACATGACTTTCTCTACTCTTTTACTAACCATTCTTACAAACTCTTATTCCTATATCTTCTTCGTGTTAGTTAAGATAAACATTTATACAACTTACTTTATTGCTTATTTCCTTGTAGGTGCAAGGGGAATGTTAGAATACAGTAGGCTTTGTGCGATAGTCAAATGTTTTAAAGCTTTGAGATTCTGTTGTCTTTGGACACTTAACATATAAAAAAATGAACAACGATGATCCATTTCACGAAAGTTCTAACTTTTCCGAAACTCATACACATAACAAGGAATCTCTCCGAAATGGTTCACCCTACAAGAAAATTTATTGAGACATAAATTGTGTATTTTAGTAAGACCTACATTTTTTGTACAGTATGATTTGGTCTATCTCTAACGGTTTACCAGTTATGCAAAAGTCGTCCAGAGTAAATACGACTACAGGGGCTATAGCCAGAAAATTCAAGATATAAATTTCATTTGTCATAAAATTATCTCAAACATATGACATTTTAATCAAAATCGTTAGAGCCATTTTCAAGAAAATCAAAATTTTCGAAAAAGTTTCCATGTAAAGGGTAGTTTACGGTGGGGCTATTTTCTTCAAAATGTTGGTGTCGCATCCTTAAAAGACATTAAACTTAAATACCAAGTTTGGCTTTTAACCGACTTTTCGTTTTTGAGTTATGCTGTCCACAGACTGACACAACGACACACAGGGACCTTTTTCTAAAAAATGCTGTTTTTTTTTTTTTTTTTTTTTTTTTTTTTTGATGGAGTATAATACTTCCTCTTTTTACTGTACGTAGTAAAGAAAGTAAAAATCAGTAACGCTTTTCCAATGAAATGTATTTTATTGTGCAAAATAGTGTTTCCTCTACTTACATATTTGAACACATTTCATAGCAAAAGTTTTGCACTACTGTCACTGACTTTAATTCCTGTGAGGAGCAAGTTTAGTGGGCTATGTTTATAAATGCAAGGGGCCTAGCAAGTTGCCTGTTAAGACCTCTTATCTGTGCGGTTACAGGATCCGTGTTAGGCACAGCTCCGTATTCTTCCAAGCACATCAAAGGAAAATATATTACAGCTCCTCACGGAGAAGCAAAGCTTCTACTTTATCACATTTCTTTGTAAGATGTTCATGCTGGTAAATTACGAGTTACTTCCAGAGATAGGCTCCAGGTTACGTGGTGGTGTATGTTACGTCAAGGAGATAATGTTTCAACATTGTGCTGCTTGCTGCAGTCGACAAAAATGATGTAGCATCTGCACTATTCTGTTGCATGATGGCGGCGAGTTCTTAACGGCTGTAACTCTTCCGGCGCGGATTGTCACATTGAGTCGTATTTTGTTTCGTAGTCTGGCAGCTGGTGCTGCTATTTCTTTGTAACTTTTATTTCCACGTTGCTATATTCATTAAAAATAGTTAATTGTACTTGAGGAAGCCAAGCCAAGCCAAGCCCGTCGACCGCCCCCTGAACTTTGCTTCTTTATACTTTCCCCTGGTCGTAGAAGAATGCTGGTGTAATTTCCCATCTACCACGAATTTCTTTCACTCTGTTGCATAACCTAAATGTAATGAAAATTACTTCTCTTTGAGTTGCAGATATGGAACTAAGACCATTCGAAGGAGAAACGCTAGTAGATTGTTCTAAACTACTCATTTTTTGGATTCCATGTCATTTTTATTTTTATATTCATTGGCAAGCTATTTTGCTGCATATGCTACTCTTTCTCTAATTCCTAATCCGAATAGCTGTGATCGTTAGAGCGATACTCATTGTACTGGCCACCCATTCAATGCCAAACTTTGCGAGTTCGAATCCCCGCAGTTGCAGAATATTTCCCGCTGGGGAGGACCCAAGTAACATAATCGGTGTAATAGTAAATTTGAAAGCCGACGGAGTTACATTTGACTCTGGATGTATTATTATTATTATTATTATTATTATTATTATTATTATTATTATTATTATTATTATTATTATTATTATTATTATTATTATTATTATTATTATTATTATTATTATTATTATTATTATTATTATTATTATTATTATTATTAATGAGAAAGCTACAGATACTTGAATTTTATTTATTTCGGTTACCATAACAAGAAATTAGAAAGAAAGAGCCAATAAGGAATCATTGCCAGCTAGAGGTTAAAAATTTTAACAAACATATTTCCATGACTATAGGCCTCGCTGGTCATTGCCCTAAGAACAAATGTTTAGTCATTGATTTGTAGCTTAAAATTAACGCCCAGCGTTCTACATATAAAAGGAAAATGGCTTTATGTTTTTATAACTCTATGACTTGTATCATCTGTTTTTCCTTTGTTTTCACTGTCTTCAAATTTTATATTAGCACTATTGTCCACAGAGACGAATAAATTAAACTTGGTGACGCAACATGGTTTTACTCAAGTCCCTTAATGTGTAGCAATATTCTATTGATCACTCATTTCTCTCATGTACCGTTCCCTTAACTCATCTTTCAAATGTGCTTTAGGTTTCGTGGAGTGTGGTTGTGCCGGACAGATAGCGTGGATCCTTGCGCAAAGTAAAAGATGTTCCCTGTTGAGACTAGAGAACTCATTCATTCGCTCAGCGACTCGCGACCAGTGCACATCGTTTCCATGCTGATTGGAGCAGGACCTCCTAAATACCGGACCTGACACTGTAATTCAAGATGGCGGCCAAAGTGGTGGGAACTACTTGTAAACAACTCGTCTACAGGCTACGATTTCAACGCAGTAAAATAAAAATGTGGTGTAATAACACGCCTATTTTGTGAATATGGGCTGTGTTAAACACAAAAACACTGTCTTAAACATAAAGTCAAGTAAACAAAAAAGAATGGCATTTAATATTAAACGATAAACCATGGGCAATGAAATATATAACCTCAAATATCATTCATGCAATCTACAGGTTTACATGCCATTATGTAACTGCATTACACACTCAAATTACAAAGAAGATAGACAAAACTGCAAGCAGCATGTTACTTAAATAAAACAGAAGTGTTGACATTGAGTTGACTCAGAATTATTAATCATTGTTTACACTGTTTTTCACATTTGTACAATGTGCAGAATGTTATATACCTACACAAAACATACTATACTGGATGGCTGATATACAAATGCTGCTATTTAGAATAACCTAAAGCTACCTACTGAATTCAAAACCTTTAGGGTGAAATTTTGCTTTCACTATTACTGAGAACTTGATTACTCAGTTTGCAACAACATATTACTCAGCACTTCAGGACACTTTATTTTACAGGGGGAATCCACAAAAGCAGATGAAATATTAAAAATAATAACCGTAAAACAGCACTGTAAATGAAATACATGAAATACGTAATCTTAAATCAGTATTGTAAAGCAACATTGTGTTAGCTTAGGTTAGGTTAGTTTTGCATATGAGTGGGGTGACAGGGTCCTGTGTTATCGAAATATTTACAATTTGGGTAGTGTTTATGCAATCATTTCAACGTAAATGCATTAATCAATCATTGTAGCATATATTACACTCGTTTATGCACATTTATTAGCTAAATATCCGCCGCATAAGCGAAATAAAACCACTTCATCGACCGTACGAAATTTTCTCATAAATAAAACACGAAGCTTGAGCGCACAATAAAACTTACAAGATCGTAATCAGCAATAAAAACTGCATCCATTGCACTATGTTTCATTCGTTTTCTCGAGCGGACGATTTTGTAAATATTTACCAAACTTTGCTATAGTCTACAGTTTTACATGCAGCAACATAACACATTTCTTCTAAACTACAGCTACACATTTAAATTACAAAGACAAAAGATAATGTACAAATATGAGCAGCATACTACTTACATGAAACAAACTGTTGGTGTTGCAGATGCCACTAATTGAATTCACTCGAAATTATTGTCTTTCACTATTCACACTATTCACCATGTTATATACACACCGGCAACTAATACACATAACGCTGCAATTTATTGTAATTAAATACTGAATTTAGAAGCTTTATGTTGTAATTTACCTTTTGTTTTAACTGAAAGTTTCTGATTTTTAATTTGCATCCGGGAATGCAACAGTTACGGTGCATTGTCGTGTTTGAGGTTAGGTTGTAGTATGGCAACATTAATATACACTACTGGAACAGTTTTTCTTCAACAACCTCTCACCACTGTAATCGTGACACAAATTGTACTTGCAAACAGATAAATTAACCACACTATACGGCTAATGTAGCCATAGTCCTAGATGGAACACAATAAACATGAACACGTGGATAGCACACGGCACAGTCAAAACGTTATTACATTTATTCCTGTTCCTATACTGCCCAAATAAAACTTTTGAAACACTCGCTTTGCTGATATGAAGACAAACTTACATAGGAATTATTATAAGAAACAATAACTCGAAGACATAGAAAATAATACGAAAAACAGCGTGTGGAAACACCTCAGAAATAAATCCCACCAGCCGACGCCATTTTTGTACAACTTAGATGGCAGTGTCAGGTCCGTTAATCTAGAAGGTCCTGATTGGAGGGGACGAGTTCCAGTACTTCTCACCAGGGGGCAACAGGAGAGCGACCGCAGCGAGCGTGGTGGAGCAAATAGCAACTACCTAGCCAGGCGAAAAGCACAATTACGCGCACACGCTACAAGAGGCTTGATAGCAAGCTGTAGTGTGTCGCAAAGCATCAGACATCGATACTGCTTCTTCGACATCGATCCTGCTCTCGGAGGGGTGCGAGCTGGTGGTCCGTTCCTCGGAGCCGATATGGCTCACTCTGCCTGAAGTGGCAGAACCTACGGCCAAGAGGCTTAAGGGGTCCAAGCGTAAGGCTACGGCCCCTCAACGGGTACTACAAACTACAAAACCTGAACCCAGCAACTCACACCTCCCGCTGTCTGAGACAGAGTCCCAGGAGGACGATATCGCGCAAGACGATGGCTTCACCGTCGTTGACCGCAGGAGGGAAAGAAAATCCTCCAATTCCAGTCTGCAGTACGACCTGTTCTCGAATGCTGGAATACTAGAGAACTGCTTTCTCGATGCTCCGTCCATAACTCTCACTAGACAGTTCCAGCAGTTGCAAGGAAATTAAAACTGAGTTTTTGTTCATGAATGTACTTTAACTGCTGTGGTTTTCAGTATTTCATCTTATATAGGGCATGAAAGGCTGTTTAGTTTTTCTAAGAGCCCTCTTTATCGAGCTTGAGGCTCTTTTAAGTACTGATAATCTACGACCCGGGACTACTGGCTTTAGTTCCTTTCCGAAGAAAGCTATGCTACGCCTGAAAATGTCCTTCACCCTCACGCGAGTTTGAACCCGCAACCTCGGGAACCAGAGACTACCTAAGACCAGGCATGGGCAAAATCGGCTCAACTGTGTCACTCCACTGAAACACGTTGTTGCCTCACTCCACCTGCCAACCCTCCCCTTCACTGCTATTCAAGTTCCGGCACGCTCCATTCAGTGGCGAGTGTAGCTGTTTCATGAAGAGTGGTAGGCAGAATTCGTTTTAACTTACCATATTCATACATGTAAAAGAAATGATCTCAATGTTGAAGGGAAAAAATGCTAAAGGAAAATGTAATGTTTTACACGCCAGAGAACATGTTTTTTCTAAACATTCTACTGTAAACGCAGTCGGTTTTATAAGTTGCCTACAGTTAAGCAGAAATAGTTTGACTTTCTACCTCCAGGGGAGTTGGAAAGCTGTGTTATTATTTAAACAGCAGAGACACAGAATAACAGGCTTCTGTGTAATCTTCTTAACACACATTATGAATTTATGAACTTGGAAAACAGAACTCGGTTCTTCTTCTGTACATGTATCATGCACATTTGCACGGTAGCTCAGCGGGGTGGCTGTCTGGCTGGCTGGCTGGCTGGCTGGTTACATCAATACTAACAGCATTAGCATACGAGAGCGAGTCTTTACTTTGTCTACAGAGCAGCTTAATGTCTGACCTCACCACCGACCTATGTATGTCGCCTTTAAAACATAATTACAACTAGAAACTGTATCCTCGCTTGTTTTACCTACGTCATGCGATTTCAGCTTCCAAGATAAACACACTCTAAGACGTTGTTGAGGAACCTTGGTAGCTAAGCCATAACAAACCGGCCAAAAATTAAGCTCATATTCACTTAAGACATTCTATAAATATCATTTGATACAGGAATTATAGGTAGGTACCTATATAAAATTAATTAATCACTTAAAAATGATGCTAAAATTAGTGTAAAAATTTTCAATAAAAATAACAGAGAAAACGAACGCAAATAGGCGGTAACCTCGCGAATTTAGGAAGCTGAGTTATCTTCAAGGACTTTTTTTTTCAGCGTCGCTTCAGTAAGAATAAACGGTCACTCTTTGCGTGTCTGCCGAAGTGAACGAATCTGAATTTTTTTGTTTTTTTTTTGTTTTGTTTTGTTTATTTAGTGTCACTTTAACAATTAAGTCATATCGCAACTATTTTATATACAATAAATTTGTTACAATTATTTAAACAGAATCATGAGAATACTAATTAACAAATCAATGTAACAAAGGTATACTTAAGATTAGATTTTCGTATACAAGTTTGTACATTTGATGAATGTTCAGAATGGTGTATAAGTCTCCAGTGATGTCCTTGTATATCGTATTGCTTGCCTTCTGTGAGGAGATGTTTTACTGTGTTGCAGACTTCACATTGTGGTGGCTGCCTTTGCTGAGGAGGTATAACCTTGTATGACCAATGCGGAGACGTGAGATAATCACCTGCTCTTTCCTACTAAGAGAATAGACAGGGGAAGAATTGGTGTCTCCTTTCCTTACCATGTGTAGTTTTTGTGGAGGCGATTGATTCCAGACCTGTTTCCATCTTGTTTTTATTAGTCTGGAGAAGTACTTTGTAATATCACGATAAGGTACTGCTTGCTGTTCATGTGTGTCTGTTAACCGACTTGCTTCTTTAGCAGCTTTGTCCGCTTCTTCATTGCCCTTAATGCCGCAGTGTGAAGGGACCCAAATGAAAGTAACTATTTTCTTTTTATTTAGAGCAATGGAATAAAGACTGTGGATATCTTGAAGCAGTTGGAGGTCAGTTGAACGATCTCTGAGACTTTGGAGAGAGCTTAAAGAATCAGAAATTATAAGAAATTTACTCTCACTAGATTGGATGATGTATGTTAAAGCTTGCTTAAGTGCAGAAAGTTCCCAGGAGAATATGGAATAATATTTAAGGAGTTTCAGCTGAAGTTTCTTATCTGGGGTAATTACGGCACATCCATTGTCGCGGTCCGTTTTGGAACCATCAGTGTAGATAAATGTATGGTTAGGGTAGGCATTTGCTATTTCTTTAAACAGCTGTTTATAGGAAAATGCATTTGTATGAGATTTAGGGTAAGCTGTAATATTCAAATTTAGTTGAGCAGTTGGTATTCTCCAAGGTGGTAGACAATGAAACTTTCTGGGCATTATGGTAGGAACTTCTATGTTATGTTCTTCAGTGCATTTGCTTATTTTAGGTTTAAGTGACATTTCTTTTTGTGACTTAGCCTGTAAACATTGCTAAAGTAAGCCTGAATTTGTTGGAACGGATAAGTGCATGGAAACCAACACATAAAAAAATTATCATCATAAAACATATTTTATGAGTATAATTGTGAGCACAGTTTTATTCGGCTGGTGAATTATATGATAATAGATGTATGTTGGTCGACAATGTCTCAGTGGAAATAGTGAAAATATTGAAGCTGTATTAAAAGACATTATTAGAATTGGCGTCATCCTTTCAAAACACAACCCACGCATACCCTGGGAGAGAAATCTCATAGCTTTATTGGTGGCAAAGGACTGAATCACAGAGACTTTGAGACATCATTAGGCGTGAAGTATTGTTGCTTCATACAGTTATCAACGTGTGACTGATAAAATACTATGCAATTTGTCATCAAATTACCTTTAAAGAAATATCATAGCTACATGACTTTCTCTACTCACTCTCGTATAAAATATTCTTACAAACGCTTCTTGTATTGCTTCATTTGAGACAAACATTTGTGGAAATTGTTTTATTATATCTTTTCTTCTATGTACAGTGGGAATAGCTTCCCTACGAGTAGTACGTTTAAGTTGTGATCAAATCAAGCCAGTACGTGATGGCTTTAAAATTCCGTTCCCTTGCAAGACCAAGAGATAAAGAAAAGCATGAGAATCGGTAGAATTAATTCAGTAACAACGAATATCTTAGAAATAGTTATTTTCTTCAACTTTTTATTCGATATACATTATTTGTTTTAAAGAGATGTCATTTTTGTAATAAAATTATGTTCCGTTTCTTATTTCTTATATCCGGGCTACGGCTATTCATGTTTCAGTCTGATTCCACCTGTCTATCCTTGTCCTACACTCAACTATTGTGAAAGAACAATAATTAATTATCAAAGCTTAATTTGCCAATTACTTCTAGACAAATAGTACAATCTCGTGTGTTGAAAGTCACGTTTTTGTCATTCATAAGCCTTATTGTGTTAGATAATACTCATTTAGTCTCAAGATAACTGATAAAGAAATCAATTGAACAAATGTTTGCCTTTTCTGTCGTAATCTCTTGTATCCGCAAGTTCTTGAGAAACCAGTATATTGGTTGCCAGCTTAAATCGCGAACAACTGGTTACAGATAAATGTTGTACATGGTATCATAATAAAGTTAAATTGGTAGTTACTCAGTCTTTTTGTTAAGATTAAATATGTAAATTAATTCTAAGATGGTTAGCTGACCTATTTCAAAACATAATTCTGTACAGTTTATTTCAAATATCTTTATATAATCTATTTTTAATCTGTCTTATTCAGGTTTAAAGTTATCCTATTCTATACATGTCAAAGAATGAACGAAGTACAGATACATAAAAAAGTGATAACAGGACTGATGTTCGGAAAGTGACCGATAGATAAACCTAGGAAAAGTGCATGGATTCAGTGAAAGAGGGCAGTTGTTAGCTCCTAAATGATTCCGGTACACCATTCGTTATCACGAGGCCTCATTTCTTTTGCACCTCGGCTACTTAGATGTAGGTCTAAAAACATACTGATCTTAGTAAGTAAAATTGCATCATCACATATGAAGCAACTGTTGATGTAATATTATGCTCAATTACTAGTAACATTGGACATACTTTTTGGCTGGACCTGAAGAACAGAAACCTATAATGAAATTAACCATAGTTTATATTTTCCCCTCACTATATAAATATTTGTGTTTTAGTTTAATTTATATTTAAATGAATTAAACACTCGTATATACTGTAAATGTTTGAAATTAAAATGTCTCAGAATGTTTAGAACGTACAATCGTACTCATATGACTTTCAGGTAACATTTAAGTTATTAGAGGAAAGCAATTAGCTATGACGGCTTTATATTTATAAATTTACAATTTATTTCGCAGCATGGATTATATCCAAGAAATATGCAAGTAAATTTCATGTTAGTCTGCGCAGTGAAAGTTCCTTCTGTAATATTAATAAGTCGAATATGTTCCGCAGTCTTCTTAAAAATAATGTATGCAAAAGAATATTCGGAAACACATAGTGCCACTGTGGCATCGGAACAAAACAGACGGAATAAGAAGAAGGCAGTCAGAGAATGTCTAGACGTATAAAATGTAAGTGCAGCTGAGAGCACTGAAATATTCCGACGTTTATTTCTCGCTCGCTCGGTATCTGTGCTGAAGGAAAGTTCCATTGGCTCAACCCATCCCCTAAGGAAATAACATGAAAAGGATTGTGGTTTTGTGGTTGTAGCTTTTCTTAAACTTTGCTATCCAAGGTCTTATATACCACTGAGAACACATTGCTGCAGAACAAAATGTTCTTGTTTCACTTAAACAAAATGCTATCATCTTGGCCTTCACCACTTTGTTTCGGTGAATTGAAGTACTTCATCACTATGAACTGCTTCTTCATTTTCAGGGAACTACTCTGAGAATATGGGAGTAGGCCATGAACTGTATTTGATGTATCTCATTGACTACGGATGATATTTCCTGAAACACTTCAAAAGTTCTACAAGATAATTCTATTGCAGTTAAATGCATCCTACAATGATTCTGTTTCAGATTTGCTCCAATAAACTCTGTCGATGTAGAGAGGTCATTTTGTAATATGAAAAATGTGTTATCTGACAAGAGCTTTGGAATACATAGGCGTTTTCAAAAAAATGTTCCAACTTAGTATTTTGTTTAAACCTTTATGGTTTAAAATATTAGGATTGAGTTATTGAATTATGTAATCTACTAAAAAAAATGGGTTTTTCTAATTGCCCTTTATTGCTTGTTTTAGTACTTATAATGCCTTTTTGCCTGCCTATTTTAATGATTCATAATACTGTCACCGCGCCCGCCGCATCTAATTGCCGACAACAGCAGTGTCACCCATCGCATTATTGTCGGCACTACCGCAAAGGAGCCGAAAGAAAGAGACAGAGAATGGCCGCATTGTTGGGGCGCTTGCCGAAAGAGAGAAAAGGATAGAGACTTCGAGAATCTTCTGCTTTGTATTTCACCGCAATAACTGAACTTTCCAGAATAGTGCCTGGGAGATATAAATAGCGGTAAAGTGCGACAGAAGAGGCAGTCAGACGTATGTGAAGCGTTGAGTAGTCGTGCCGACGGAAAGAAGAGACGTATGCCAAGCGTTGAGGAGTCGTGCCGACGGAGAAGGGACAGTTCTTTGTGTTACGAATTCGGAGCCGTGCTGTTGGAGAATCGGAAAAGACTTTCTTGCTGTTGCAACGAGTGTACAAAGTTACTGTTTACGGAAATAAAAGTGTTTCTTTATCTCGACTACATCTGTCTTCTTTACTTTACACCCACCAAAGTCACAATACCTAAACTTCCGATCTCTGATCATCATCATCATCAACATGCAGGCTTAGGCCCTCCGGTCTGTTCCGACTTCAAGAGGTTTGATCTCTCCATCGATTCAGTGGCTTTCCTTGGTTTCTGTGTTCTGTAGGTTTTAATTTAGTGTTATTTTAGGAGCTGTATCGCCTGGCATTATAATATATGTTCATAAATGTTTGTCAATTGTAAAGAATCAACGTTCTCGAACATTTTTCTATGTAAAGAGTAGATTAGCGTTTAGGAATTCTCTTCAAAATTTCCGTGTCGCATCCTTGAAATGTTCAAACTTAAATACCAATTTTGGTTTTGAACTGACTTTTCATTTTTTAGTTATGCTGTCGACAGAACCACACGTATAGACATACAGACACGCAGACAGGCGGACGTTTCTCCAACAATGCTTTTGTTGGATTTAGGTGGCCCCAAAAGATGTATTTCTGGAGAAATTTCAGAATCAAATTTTTGTGTGCAATACAATACTTCCCCAACTAACTATAGAGAAAGTAAAAATTAGTTTCATTTCAAATTTTAAAAATCTTAGTTTTATAGATACCAACTTCGAATTTTCCATGGTTCTAGAAGTACTATTTGATGATAGTTCTGTGGAAGTAGCATGAGAAATATAATATAAGCAATACGAGCTGAAATACCTGGGTTGCCGTGGCTTGATGATTTATTCCTCCAACATTCAATTGACCAGATAAAACTTTTTCTCGAAATTTCCAGTTGCGCTTCGAAAACACAAAATGAATAAAAATCAACTGAAAGATTTGAATATTAATTTTTTCTGATCCCATTCATCGCTTCTTTTTGTAAGAGATGTGAAAGGGCTTGGCTTACATGCAAAACTAGAAATAGGGTTTTCAATACCGAGTTTTAGAATCAGGAAGGTATCTATTACTTTGTGCTTTTCCTCTTTTAGAATTACTAGCAGGAAGTACAACTTAGAAACAACGTATATTGGTTTGCCTCCTGGAACATGGTCAATTATCTGTAATTATTGAAATAATCAGTCAATTTCAGTTGACTCGAGAAAGAAGAGGATACAGGTTGACCTAGAAGCAGATGTACCCTGGAGCTGAACCCGTCGGCAAGCTAATATCCACATGCTGGCGGCAACACTCAGAGGTCGCCAGAGGGCATAGCTTCCAGTCTGTCGCCTACCTAGTCCTCTAGTTCCAGACACATCCTCAGGCTCTAGATGACCCCAATGTAACCTACAACAACGAGTATAACAAATACAGAAATGAAGATCAGAAAGAAGAAGCACTTCTACGTTTGTATGACAAATCATGTAGAGGAAACAGCTTCCTGAAATACCCCAAGAACCAACTGTGACATTTTCCCCCCATAAATGGCGCGTTCTAGTTATATTTGGTGATATTCCTTCTATTACGTTGCATTACTGCCGCCATTTGTCCCTAAAATATAACCATGTCAAAGCTACGGCCATGGTTGGTGTTACTGCTTCCGTTATGTTAACACAGAAACCCTTGTTTTTGAACCCGTTGTAGAGAAGCCAACCGACGGACTTTAAAACAAGATTTTGTATATCCGCAGTATTAACTAATGACATTGTATTGCTCGTGTGTGCGTGGTTGTGTTCAGAACTGTTTTAGAGCGTTATATGCAGTGATAGTTACTGTTGTTATTTTGTGTTCGCAACACAATAATCCAGTGTATCAAAAGTACTCATACAGAACGATAGCTGAAGCTGGATTCGTGGTTCTATTGCATTTGCAACCAGAAGCAAGAGTACCCAGAGTTCTTTACTGACGTATCGACTCCCTGTATTGCTGCCCAAGATCATGAAGTGATGTACAGACTGTTTGTGTAGATTTTGGACCTTAATGCTGTAGACGTTTGGAGTAAATCAGGCCAAGAGCCAAGAGCCAAATCAGGTCGCTCGGGTTTACCCGGGCGGGATGTATGCCCACGGTACCTATCCATTTAGTATGGATTTACCCGTGAGGTATGAAAGGTGTAGTCAAATGTACAAGCTATTTGTGTCAGTGTCAGCCAATGGTGATGATTGGTTACTCTCTCTTGCTATAGACTAGGGATATGAGTGCCAGTTAGAATGTCTACCCATCCTGGGGCACCCATGCCCCTCTGCTCACTTAGCAAAGGTCAGCTTGTCTAACCAGCAAGTCAAGCAGTGTCAAATTAGCGAGAAACCGAATGCATTGGAATGTTTGGTGAAATGAGGAAGCAGCGAAGCTAATTGGCCCAAGACATCCTTGGGTAAACGATGGCTTTTGCGCCTCCTGGGAAGATGGTGATCATATTGACCCAGGGCATTTACCAGATGGTTAGGGTGTGGCGTAAGTTTCGCATACATAGAGCGGGCTCTATCTCGCACAACATCCACAATATATGGAACGCCAGAATGAGTATGGAGAATATGCGAAGAAAATCTACGGTCAGTATCGTAGATCATCCTAAGGGCCCTGTTCTGCACAACTTGCAGTCTGCGGATGGTGGTTTGAGCCACGAATCCCCATGCCTCGCATCCATACAGGATCAGGGGAGGGATGATCGCACGATATATGCGTAATTTAAGTCGTGTAGGCATAGTAGACCTAAAGATGGGATAGAGCTTTCCCAGAGCTCCGTGACCTTGGGCAGCTTTAGCTGTGACATGCTTGGTGAAGGTAAGTCCTCGGTTTAGTTGTACACCAAGGTACTTGGCTGTGTTGACCCAAGAGATTCTCCTGTGACCAAGTGTCAGGTCCCTTTCCGGTCTACAGGTATGAATTTCACCTAACAGAAAAGCAGAGCTTTTCTGTGGACTGATTCCCATTCTCCACTTTTCACTCCATCTGTCAAAGGCGTCTAGGTGTCTTTGTAATGGGGGAAGGCAGTAACGTAGATCTTTGTTACGGGCCAGTATGAGGACGTCATCGGCATATTGGCACGTAACAGTGCTGGGTTCAACGGGGAAGTCAGACATGTGTGCGGCAAAGAGCAGTGGCGATAGAACACTACCTTCCGGTACTCCGGCCGCTATTAGTCTGATAGTTGATAACCTGCCCTCCACTCGCACCCTGAAAGTGCGGTCACGAAGGAAACTGGCTATGAGGGTCAGGTAGGGGGAGGGGAGATTTGCATCTCTAAGTTTGTACAGTAGGCCCTGGTGCCATGTTGTTGCAAAGGCCTTATCCACATCCAGAAGCACTGCGACAGTTTTGAAGTTATCCTGGAAACCCAGGGCAGCCCTCTCAACAAGACGCAGGAGCTGTAAGGTAGTGGAATGACCTTGACGGAACCCGAACTGATGATCCGGAATGAGCCTCCTTTCCTCAAATAGAGGAGTTAGACGGGACAGTAGAAGTTTTTCAAAAATTTTCGAAATTATTGGGAGTAGACTAATGGAACGGTAACTTGACGGAAACTTGGGATCCTTGCCCGGTTTCAATATGCAAATCATCCTCGCTTCCTTCCAAGCAGTAGGGAAGTGTCGGAGATACAGGCAAGCATTGTAAATTCTCGTCAAGTGGATAATGGCTTTGCGAGGCAGGTGTTGTAACATGTGTCGTAACACCATCATATCCAGGGGATTTGTTGGGTTTGAGACACCTAATTTGCGAGGAAACTTGCCTTGGTGTGACAATTGGTATGCGAGTCGCCTCGTGTGGTGGTGGAGGATCCTCATAGAGGTAATCCACCGTTGCCTCAACTAGTTCTGAAAAATCCTCGTCTTCTATGTCCTCTCGGGGCTCAAATTGGGACTCTAAATAGTCCGCGAAGTCAGTGGCTTTCTCTTGCGGTTCGAAAGATAATCTCCCGCGAGTGCCATGTATAGGATGCTGATATAGCGTTTTGTCCCTTCTCAGGGATTTAATTATCCGCCAGGGCTTCTTTTCTGAGAGGTTTACGTTCCTCATGGTGTTTTCCCAGGCCTCTTTGCGATGTGCACGTAAGAGGCGCCTAGCCAGGGTCTTAAATCGCAGATAAATTGCCTGCAATCTGGGATGGCGGAAACGCTGCCAAAGCTTCCGAACTGCTGACTTAGCTCTTAGCAACAGTCGGAGTTCATTTGGGATGGTTGTGGGGTTAGGAGTATTGCAAGGAATGCGGTAAGTGTGCCCTCGTATCACATTTGATATTTGTCGGGAGAATGCATTCGCCGCTAATTCTAACGACTCGATAGAATTTATGTGCGGTCTGGGATCCACTGATTGGTTCAGTTCAAGGACGGCTGCATCCCAGTCTACCTCGTACGACCAATCAGGAGTTACCAATGCTGACATGTTAACATTGGTGTCGATTAACACAGGATCGTGGTCAGAATCCAGTTCATTGACTGTCGTCAGGTCTATGTGGAATCTAAAATTTTTAGTGACCATAATATCCAGCACGTCCGGTCTCCCTCGGGCAGGATGAAAAGTGGGCTCTCTCGGTCCATGAGCTATGAGGCTTGGTTTACCGCTTATAAGGCGGAATAGTCCTCGTCCCTTCGCATTGGTGGCACGACTATGCCAGTTGGCATGTTTTGCATTTAGGTCACCTGCAATGCAGACCACAGGGTGGAGGTTTAATAAAGCCGTGTAATCTGCTTCATAGAAGCGGTGATCAGGGGGGTCATATGCCACTATCAGCAATGTATCTAGACCTCCTAAAGATAGCCTAATAGCACAGGCTTCTACATGCTGAAGTGGTGGAAGAGGGAAAGGCTTATGTGTAATATGGTTCTTAACAAAGATGGCTGTACCTCCCCCTTGTCGGCCAACCCTATCAGACCGATGGGTGACGTAGTTAGGGAGGGAGAAGTTGGTGGCAGCATCCAAATGAGTTTCACAGACCATCAGGATGTCGATTCCGAAATACTGTACAAAATTAGTGATGTTTGGGTAATGACTCCGTAGTCCGTTTGCGTTCCAAATCGCAGCTCTAAATGGTCTCCGGACATGTCTTCCAGTCATTATTGAGCGCAGTTGGGGTAGAGCTGTTCCAATGTCTGAAGCAAGATGGTATGCTTCTGCATGGGGGTCAGGTTGGGGTTGTTCAACTGCATCTTACAATTTCTAAGAGCAGGTAACGCCTTGTTTATTAAATCCCCAAACCATGAGGATAAAGAGCTAAATTCCTCCAGGTCTCTTTGCGAAATAGTCGCAAGTGTGGAGGAGGATGTTGCCGTGTTAGGCATTGGTGGGATAGGGGTAGGGGGTATATTCCTAACCTGGGAAATAGGCTCTGCCTCTACAGGTGCGTCTGTAGTTATTACAGGAGCTTGCGGCTCCGAAGTTTTATTGGGGGCAGAAGATTTGCTCTGCCTAGGTTTTCTATTCCTCCTCTTCCTGCGTGGTTTTGGTGCAGGGGGTTTAGGCACTGTTGCCTTTTCTATAGGACCTGGAGGTGGTGGCACAGAATTTGATGGGGAATCGCTCTTTGGTGTAGCAGCCTCTTGTTCCACTCGACGCAGAGTGGACTCTGCCTTATTTAAGGCATTGGCAAAGGACACACCTGGGCGAACCACTTGATCATCGGGGCGGTTCTTGCGGCGGCTCTCTATGATCTTTTTTCTTGTGGAGCATCCTTTGTACACACTTACGTGTGTACCATCACAATTAGCGCACTTGCACTCTTCCCTAGGTTTAGGGCAGTTCTCGAGCAAGTGGTTCCCTGCACACCGCAGACATGTAAGCTTACGCTCACACATCATGCTGGAGTGGTTGTACCCCATGCATCGATAACACTGCACAGGTCCCTCTCTGCCGTAATACCTTTCCACTCTGACTACAGTGAAAACTAGTTTCCTTACAGTGTCAATTGGCTGTACTCCTTGGTTAAGTACTTTGTCAAGTACTACCAAGAATAGTGGCATAGGAACTTTGTTAATACCCCTCTCGGTATTAACGGTTCTCTTCAACTGTGCCACTGAATTGACAGTTATGCCATGTTCTTCTTGAAGTGCAGTTTTGATTTCATCAGGGGTGCACTCTGAGTCTAAGCCTCTGATGACTCGACGCTCAATGTATGGACGTTGTGGTGAGTACGAGTAGAACGTTATGTTCATTTCTCGTAACACCAACTTGGCGGTTTCTAAATCACCCAAACTGTGGGTAAGGATATGGACGCTCTTAGGCTTCCTTTTTGCCTCAAAAGTATACTTGAGGTGTTTGGCCAATGTACGCATTACCCTAACGTGGTTAGGGAATACGTCCGCAATGATTGGCGGAATTCTTGGCCCCTTCTTGGCTTGGGATGATGCAACATTCTGAGGATGTTCCATCATATTGGATGATTCAGCATCCTGTGCATGTTGCATCATATTTGGTGATGGCGTCTGTTTTCCCCGTTTACGGTTTTCCACAACCGTAAACTCCCCCAACTCCATATCGGACTCGGAGTCAGATTCAGGTAGGGGATTGTTTGAACCCAGGCTCTCTAGATCTGCCATGGGTATGTGGCGTGGAGTAGAGCACTTACGCTTTTGCGTATCGGTCTTGGAGCGCTTCCTATTTGGCTCCACTGCTTCAGGTGATATTGATCTATATGAAGATGATGTCGAAGGAAGTTGTCCATCATCGGCAGTCATTGCGGTTGCCCTCCGGCTGCTCACAGAGGACCGCACCTCCTCTAAGGCGGCGCCTTTGCGAGCCATTTCGGCTCGAGGTTTCAGGCACAAAGCCGTCAACCCTTGGCTAGGATCTTGTGAGCCCGCTGTCACGTAAGTAGTCAGTCTGATAGTCGGTCAAGGAAAGAAGGAATAAAGTAAAAGAGTAGGAAGAAAAGGGAAATACCTGAGAGTAGCTTTCTATGCCACTCCGTGAAGCTAGCCTTTGGTGAGTTCCAAAGCTTGCTTGTCAAGCCCCTTTAGGAACTTCACCAATTGTACTGTGACTAATATTAATGTATTAGTCCGTAGATTGAAGCGTGCAATCCACCGACGCACACCACAACACTCCACGAAGTCGGCACGGGATCTCCTGCTTCGGCGAGTCAGCTTGGATACCGTCTTTCCACCAGTGAGAAGCAAAACACGTCCGCTCTGGTTGAACGACGACGTGAGAATGAATCAATGCGAATGGCGATGTAAATCAGGCGAGTACACCGATATAATACTTTTTCTACCGAGCAGTGACTTCTGTAGCTCGCATGGGGGAGGTCTTGGGTTCAAATTCCGTGCATCACCAATCTCACTGCGTTTTTTCGTAGTTTCTTTCAGTCGCCAAAGTAAATACCGTATTGGATATTTAATACCATGTTCCAAAGTTCCACTTTAAGTACAAAATGACACTAAAATGAAAAATAGCTGGTAATAGCGAATTCTGTGACATCTAACCACAGATAATGAAAGCAGATAGACTGGATGCCACCTTAGTGCCATCTGACTAGTGCCTGGACTAGTCCGTCTGTGGAGCTCGTGACATAGCAAGGTTGTATGATATAAGGATGAGGCTTTGAACGGTAAATGTCCGTCACACACTGATCTACTAGGTATCTCCTAACAGATCCATCGCAATATCACTATGTAGTTACAGCGACATGAGGTAAACAGCAAAATAAGTCAGTTAATAAGAAATGAAGTTTACCTATGTACTAATAACTGACTGAGGTGCGATTAGCTCAGGGTTCTACAGTTACTGTAATTTTATGAAAAATGCAGAGGATTTTGAGGCTATTTCCGGAAAGTTTAGGACATACATTTCGTTTGTATCAAAAGTATCTTATACATATTCTATTATAAGGGGACAAGGTAGTCAGAGCATAAAAAATTACACCTTAGTGAGTTAAATTAAGTTAAATTGTATTCCTCTTAAAGTTCTCATTGGTTTTTCCTCAAATGTTTATGAATTATTCTACAAATCATGACAATTATTTGAAGTGGTTATTAAACGAACTAACGGCTCATGTAGATTAGTGTATAAAAACTGTTTCAGAAAAATAATATCGACTATTGCATTCTATGTTCAGATATATAGTGCTATTAAGAAGGCAACAAGTCTTGATTTTCACTTTTTTTTTTTTTTTTTTTTTTTTTTAAATTTCGAGTGAACTCGAATACATAACTAAATGATTGAAGTTAAGGAGACAGATGTTCAACCAAGACGCTCTGTAGTGTAGCACTTAGACGAATTTGATTTTCCAGAAGTGACTTTTCTTCCACGGGAATACATTGCCTTAAAGTAAATCTCATGAACCAATAGTTTCGGTTTTAAATAAACATATGATGCTGAAATGCCGACCTTAATGTGGAATCGTACCATTACTTTGAAGCAGAATCTTGTGTAGGTCCTCTGAAATTATTCTGACTCTGAAAACAGAGGTAACAGAGGCTGACTTCACCTGCTAAATAATAAACAACCAAGGAAAAAATGACTTTACGATAGAAGATAAAAATATATACACTGATGTAAAAGAGATTTTTAAATGTGAAACTTTAAGTAAACCTGTTTTCAAGTGGAGTTAATTTGTGTCAACTATTTGTTACGAGTTTCATTTTTACTTTCTCTACTGGTAAGTAGGGGAAGTATTGTATTCCACCCAAAAATTCGATTCGAGATTTCACCGGAAATATATGTTTTAAGGACCTCTAGAATCCAACAAAAGCATTTTTAGAAAAAGCTGCGTGTGCGTGTGTCTGTGTGTCAGTCTGTGGAAAGCATAACTCAAAAACGAAAAGTCGGTTAAAAGCCAAATTTGGTATTTGAGTTTAATGTCTTTCAAGGATGCAACACGAAGATTTTGAAGAAAATAGCCTCAAATTGTTCAAAGGTTTTGATTTTCTTGAAAATGGCTCTAACGATTTTGATTAAAATGTCGTATGCTTGAGATATTTTTATGACAAATGAAATGCATATTTTTAATTTTCTGGCTATAGCCTATGCAGTCGCACTTACTCTGGACGACTTTTGCATAACTGGTACACCGTTAGACACAGACGAAATCTATGCAAAGAGAACAGAATCTCAAAGATTTAGAAGATTTGACTATCGCACAAAGCCTACTGTATTCTGATGTTCCCCTTGTACCTACAGGGAAATAAGCAATAAGATGATTTGTAGAAATGTTTATGTTAACACGAAGAAGATATAGGAATAAGAGTTTGTAAGAATGGTTAGTACAAGAGTAGAGAAAGTCATGTGAGTGAAGCACGTCAGATTGTTGAGTTATGCTATCCACAGGCTGATACAGACACACACACACACAGAGACGCACGGACCTTTTTTAAAAATGCTTTTTTTTTGGATTCAGGGGACCTCAAAACATGTTTCCGGTGAAATCTCGACATCGAATTTTTGGGTGGAATAGAATACTTCCCCTACTTACCAGTAGAGAAAGTAATATGTATATATTCAAGCAAGTTAACGTGTTCACAGGTGTATTGACTTCATGTTACTTTAATCATGATCTAAAATTACTGTTATATACTAATAAATGCACTCAAACAGTAGGCAAATAGTGGCTTCCACATTACAACAAAAACACTTCTGCAATAACAGAGGGAGTACTATTTGAACAGTTACAGCAGATGACATACTTCAAAGGTATGCGCTAGACCAATGACTGGTTAATTACCTCGTTCTATTTATAGTTCAAACTAGTTGGACGCTCGAATAGCGGATTAATTTATTAATTACCTTTGCCTACGACGTTGATTTTTGAATCGTTGTAATTTCATACCGTATCGGCCGCTCCTAATTGATAGAAGATCCCTTGGTGTTAACGCAAAGGATTGTAAATGTTTAAGCCATTTTATCTTATCTTTGGTTATTGTTATTTCGGAAAAAGGAAAGCTATAGTTTTCACATAATGGACAAACCTTTATAAAGGGTGAAGCTACCGTGCAATGAGAACAGGATCTCAAAGCTTTAAAACATTTAACTATCGCTCAAGTCCTAGTGTGTTCTAATATTCCCCTTGTACCTACAAGGAAATAAGCAATAAGATAATTTGTACAAATGTTTATATCAACTAACACGAAGAAGATATAGGAATAAGAGTTTGTTAGAATGTTTAGTACAAGAGTAGAGAAAGTCATGTGAGTGCAACACATCAGATTTCTTATTTACTCAATTTTTGTCTATCTCTTACTGTTTACCAAAAAGCATCTGGAATGAAAAATGATTTTTGTGAACTTCGGAGAAAGTTGAAACTGCCCTGAAATTGCACGTTTATGTCCGTCACTGGATACTGACTGTGAACTGACTCACACTCCGACTAAAGGAGGGGAATAGGGTATAGCAGCTAATTATGTAAGCGTTTCCAAAGGGACAAGGTTGGCCATTGCTAGTCAAGAGAATTGACAAGTGAGGTGAATTGGAAGGAGAGAAACTTCAGTGAAGAAAGGGAACTTTTTCAGCATTTTTCTGGTGAATCCAGGAAACCTTCGGTCAGGGTCAGGAATACCGGCCGCTGGGATCGAACCTAGCACCTGACTGCAAGTCTTACGCACTATCACTTACGCCACCTCGCTCGGTATTATAAAGCTAAATACATTTGGAAAGAATATAAATTGGCAATCGTTTTAAACAAGTTTACGATAGCAAGATAACATAATCTATTCTTGAAGTTGATGTATACTACAGATAAAAGGCTCATCTTACCTTGAAACGTGAGCTCTGTTACCTTGCAGCATCTTATCTTTAATTCTTCTAGATCAAATAACGAACTTGAAGTTGCCGTAGGATGCGTGACCCTTATTGAAAATATGTGCACACTCACATGACTTTCTCTACTCTTCTACTAATCATTCTTGCAAACTCTTATTCCTATATCTTCTTTGTGTTACTTGAGAAAAGCATTTGTAAAAACTATGCTATTGTTTTTCTTTTTTTAAGTACAGGGACAATATGGGAATACAGTAGGCCTTGGGCGATAGACTAATCTTCTAAAGCTTTCAAATTCCGTTCCCTTGGCATACTAACATATAAAAAATGAATAACGATGCTTAATTTGAAAAAGTGTAAATTCTCCAAAAACTCACACAAACAACAAGGAATATCTCCGAAATGGTTCACTCTAAAAAAATGTATCTGCACATAAACTATGTGTTTTGGTAATATCTAAATTTTTGTGTAGCTGCCATTTAAATCCACTTAAATTGATAAGAAAATCAAAATGGGTAAGTATAGTAAAAGTTTTCCTGTATTGAATACATATTTTGGCAGCGGCCGCGCTTTTAATGACGCTCGAAGTTGACTGCCTCAGACCACTACATTGCTAGGCAACGCGCGGCTGGTAAACAAGGACAACAATAGTCGGACCGCACTCTAGCCTTTCAACTGTCGGTTTGTTAGAAGTTTCGAGAAAAGCGCGTGTTTTCAGAGAAATTGGCTGTAACTAGTTCTCGGCTATGTAAGGGAGTGGCACTAACAGCTTTTAAGTTTACATTGGGCCAGTAAGTGTCGACAGAGTTTAAGTGTGTTTTATCGTCAGGGACAGTTTTAGGCAGTTAATTGTCGAAGCTTTTTGTTGTGCACAGAGAGGAGTATTTCGGTCAAGGTTATGATAGAACGGAATAAGTGCGAGTCGCAAGTAATTGCAAATTGTGTTAATGATAAAACAGAACTACAACTACAGAAATACTCGCAAAGCTAAATTGTTTATGTTAAAATTAAGGTATTGAGAAAACGTTGATATATCTCCTTGAATTCTTTGAGCAATTTCAGTTCTGGTACTTTGTGTAATTAATTTATATTAAGATATAAATCCTTTTACTAAGCCTCTAGATAGAATGTCGTAATATTGTCATTCTTAAAGTACAAATATCTAAGATCAATTCTTCCCGACCCATTGCGTTCTATATTTATGAACTTTATATTTAGGACTCCAAGTAAGTGAAAGATATACCGTATAACTTAAAACAAAAATACATTTCACTTGTCATAAAAATAATTTAAACATATGGCATTTAATCAAAATGCTTAGAACCATTTTTGAGAAAATCAACACCTTCGAAAAATTTTCCCTATAAGGGAATAGTTTAGGGAGAAGGAATTTTCTTCAAAATCTTTCTGTTGCATCCTTGAAAGATATTAAACATAAATACCAACTTTGGTTTTTAACCGACTTCTCATTTTCGAGTCATGCTGATCCCCCCCCCCCCCACACACACACACACACACACACACACACACACACACACACACACACACACACACACACACACACACAGACACACACACACACACACACACATACGGACCTTTTTCTAAAAATGCAGAGGTGCACTATATATGTAGTAGAGAAAGAAAAAATGAACTTTTGTATAAAGATCAGAGCTTTTTTAGGCATCTTGCTTGTCAGTAAATTTGTTTTGCCTAAGTTTAAGCCATTTGTAGATAATACCTCGAACGTAAACTGGATTAAGGACAACTAAATTACATAAGGGCATCCGTTAATCCATTGTGATACGTGACATGTGCAAATTAGTGTCGTTTGAGGATTTCGTATTTCCCCAGGTTTTATTTTTGATCACGTTATCAGTGATTGGCTAACAGTCAATAGCGCCAATCAGTGCAATGCGATACTTATCAACACTCTCAAGAGTGCAAATCTACTGATAACAGTAGCAAAAACTTGCCCCGGAATTCCCTCACTTTTGGTATAAATTCTGTGATAATTGACTGATACGGCACACATGATCAACATGTTCAAGCTTGTCGTGATCTGCTCCCTCCTGGTAGTCAGCTGTCTTGGTAAGTACATATTACATATTGTTTACATTTACTCTATTGTAACAAATGAAAACACCAGTTGCTCCTAATCACTCCATATTTGACACCTTAAGCACTTAGCATAGCGCTAACGTTTCACTTACCTTATACCTCGATTCGAATTACAACTCTCAAATTTCAAAATGAAAAACACTTTTGATCTACATTTGAACGAATAAGGCATAAACACCTGCAATACAAAAAGTCAAAATACATTTTGAATTTGAGACCTAATTACTTTTAGGCCCGGATGCATAAACATCGCTGACTGGAGATCAGATTTAATCTAACATCAGAACATGGACTGAATCAGAGTCATGAAAACGTCAGTTTTGGTGAGATTTGCAATAAATTTTTATGTAACATCCCTTTAAGATATTGTCGTGACGGTTGCACTTCTGTGACAATGGTTGGCTCACAACAAACACCATTGCACGCAGTTCCAGAAGCTTAGATTTCCAGAAAAGTCGCCGGTAATTCATCTGGGAAAAGGAAGCAGTCGGAATGTGCCCAGTAGTTATTTAGTTAAAGGTTACGATACATCAGAACAAATGCGTGTTGGAAGATCACGAGTTGTGAATTGTAATTCAGTTTTAAGCAAAATAAAGTGAAATATACAGTAACTGGATCTATCATTTGTCACAATATGCACATATTACTTTAAATGCCAATTATTTTCTTAATGTATCTATAATACAATTGTGTGTGAACCTCCAGGTGCAGCTCCAAGACTGAGGCGACCCCGTCTCGACGGAAGAATTGTCGGAGGTGAGGATGTGGACATCTCTAAAGTTCCTCACCAGGTATGTAGGTACCTCATGAGCTATATTTAAACTATCATTTACTATCTATGTTTCTGATATGGCACATTTACTCGGGTAGTTAAAAATATCTAATGCATTTGGTCTGATTTCATTATCATAAACGCCCATTCTTTAATATGTCTTTAGTTTTTTATAAATAATTTTCACAGCAGTGAATGATACTCTAATATCTAACTAATCTAAAGGAATTTTAGTCTACAGTTTTACATGGAGCAACATAACACATTTCTTCTAAACTACAGCTACACATTTAAATTACAAAGAGAAAAGATAATGTATAAATACAAGCAGCATACTACGTACATGGGTAAAACTGTAGGTGTAAATACATTAATCAATCATTCTAGCATATATTATACTCGTTTATAAACATTTATTTGCTAAATATCCACCGCATACGCGAAATAAAACCGCTGCATAGGACATACGAAATGTGCTCATAAATAAAAAACGAAGCTTAAGTGCATAATAAAACTTTCAAAATCGTAATCAGCAATAAAAACTGCATGCATTACTATGTTTCATTCGTTTTCTCAAGCGGCCGATTTTGTAAGCAATCACCCAAGGTTCCTTTACAATGCTGATTTAAGGTTACGTATTTCATATATTTCATTTACAGTGCTGTTTTAGGGTTATTATTTTTAATACTTCATCTGATTTTGTGGATTCCCCCTATAAAATGAAGTGTCATGAAGTGCTGAGTAATATGTTGTTGCAAACTGAGTAATCATACATTTTCAGTAATAGTAAAAACAAAATTCCACCCTAAAGCTTTTTAATTCAGCAGGTAGCTAGTTGTTCTAAATAGCAGCATTGGTATATCAGCCATCCAGTATATGTTTTGTGTAGGTATATAACATTATGTACATTGTACAAATGTGAGAAACAGTGTAAACAATGATTAATAATTCTGAGTCAACTCAATGTCAACATTTCTGTTTTATTTAAGTAACATGCTGCTTGCAGTTTTGTCTATCTTCTTTGTAATTTGAGTGTGTAATGCAGTTACATAATGGCATATAAAACTGTAGATTGCATTAATGTTATTTAAGGTTATATATTTTATTACCCATGGGTTATAGTTTAATATTAAATGTCGTTCTTTTTTGTTTACTTGAGGTTATGTTTAAGACAGTGTTTTTGTGTTTAACACAGCCCATATTCACAAAATAGGCGTGTTATTACACAACATTTTTATTTTACTGCGTTGAAATCGTAGCCTGTAGAAGAGTTATAAGTAGTTCCCACCACAAAGGCCACCATCTTGAATCACAGTGTGAGGTCCGGTATTTAGGAGGTCCTGGTAAATACAGGACCTTCTAGATTAACGGACCTGACACTACCATCTAAGTTGTACAAAAATGGCGTCGGCTGGTGGGAGTGATTTCTGAGGTGTTTCCACACGCTGTTTTTCGTATTATTTTCTATGTCTTCGAGTTATTGTTTCTTATAATAATTCCTATGTAAGTTTGTCTTCATATTAGCAAAGCGAGTGTTTCAAAAGTTTTATTTGGGCAGTATAGGAACAGGAATAAATGTAATAACGTTGTGACTGTGCCGTGTGCTATCCACGTGTTCATGTTTATTGTGTTCCATCTAGGACTATGGCTACATTAGCCGTATAGTGTGGTTAATTTATTCGTTTGCAAGTACAATTTGTGTCACGATTACAGTGGTGAGAGGTTGTTGAAGAAAAACTGTTCCAGTAGTGTATATTAATGTTGCCATACTACAACCTAACCTCAAACACGACAATGCACCGTAACTGTTGCATTTCCGGATGCAAATTAAAAATTAGAAACTTTCAGTTAAAACAAAAGGTAAATTACAACGTAAAGCTTCTAAATTCAGTATTTAATTACAATAAATTGCAGCGTTATGTGTATTAGTTGCCGGTGTGTATATAACATGGTGAATAGTGTGAATAGTGAAAGACATTAATTTCGAGTGAACTCAATTAGTGGCATCTGCAACACCAACAGTTTGTTTCATGTAAATAGTATGCTGCTTGTATTTATTCATTATCTTTTCTCTTTGTAATTTAAATGTGTAGCTGTAGTTTAGAAGAAATGTGTTATGTTGCTGCATGTAAAACTGTAGACTATAGCAAAGTTTGGTAAATATTTACAAAATCGTCCGCTCGAGAAAACGAGTGAAACATAGTGCAATGGATGCAGTTTTTATTGCTGATTACGATCTTGTAAGTTTTATTGTGCGCTCAAGCTTCGTATTTTATTTATGAGAAAATTTTGTACGGTCGATGAAGTGGTTTTATTTCGCTTATGCGGCGGATATTTAGCTAATAAATGTGCATAAACGAGTGTAATATATGCTACAATGATTGATTAAGGCATTTACGTTGAAATGATTGCATAAACACTGTCCAAATTGTAAATATTTCGATAACACAGGACCCTGTCACCCCACTCATATACAACACTAACCTAACCTAAGCTAACACAATGTTGCTTTACAATACTGATTTAAGATTACGTATTTCATGTATTTCATTTACAGTGCTGTTTTACGGTTATTATTTTTAATATTTCATCTGCTTTTGTGGATTCCCCCTGTAAAATAAAGTGTCCTGAAGTGCTGAGTAATATGTTGTTGCAAACTGAGTAATCAAGTTCTCAGTAATAGTAAAAGCAAAATTTCACCCTAAAGGTTTTGAATTCAGTAGGTAGCTTTAGGTCATTCTAAATAGCAGCATTTGTATATCAGCCATCCAGTATAGTATGTTTTGTGTAGGTATATAACATTATGCACATTGTACAAGTGTGACAAACAGTGTAAACAATGACTAATAATTCTGAGTCAACTCACTGTCAACACTTCTGTTTTATTTAAGTAACATGCTGCTTGCAGTTTTGTCTATCTTCTTTGTAATTTGAGTGTGTAATGCAGTTACATAATGGCATGTAGACCTGTAGATTGCATGAATGATATTTGAGGTTATATATTTCATTGCCCATGGTTTATCGTTTAATATTAAATGTCATTCTTTTTTGTTTACTTGAGTTTATGTTTAAGACAGTGTTTTTGTGTTTAACACAGCCCATATTCACAAAATAGGCGTGTTATTACACAACATTTTTATTTTACTGCGTTGAAATCGTAGCCTGTAGACGAGTTGTTTACAAGTAGTTCCCACCACATAGGCCGCCATCTTGAATCACAGTGTCAGGTCCGGTATTTAGGAGGTCCTGTATTTACCCAGGACCTCCTAAATACCGGACGGACCTGACACTGTGATTCAAGATGGCGGCCTATGTGGTGGGAACTACTTGTAAACAACTCGTCTACAGGCTACGATTTCAACGCAGTAAAATAAAAATGTTGTGTAATAACACGCCTATTTTGTGAATATGGGCTGTGTTAAACACAAAAACACTGTCTTAAACATAAACTCAAGTAAACAAAAAAGAATGACATTTAATATTAAACGATAAACCATGGGCAATGAAATATATAACCTCAAATATCATTCATGCAATCTACAGGTTTACATGCCATTATGTAACTGCATTACACACTCAAATTACAAAGAAGATAGACAAAACTGCAAGCAGCATGTTACTTAAATAAAACAGAAGTGTTGACAGTGAGTTGACTCAGAATTATTAGTCATTGTTTACACTGTTTTTCACATTTGTACAATGTGCATAATGTTATATACCTACACAAAACATACTATACTGGATGGCTGATATACAAATGCTGCTATTTAGAATGACCTAAAGCTACCTACTGAATTCAAAACCTTTAGGGTGAAATTTTGCTTTTACTATTACTGAGAACTTGATTACTCAGTTTGCAACAACATATTACTCAGCACTTCAGGACACTTTATTTTACAGGGGGAATCCACAAAAGCAGATGAAATATTAAAAATAATAACCGTAAAACAGCACTGTAAATGAAATACATGAAATACGTAATCTTAAATCAGTATTGTAAAGCAACAGTGTGTTGGGTTAGGTTAGTTTTGCATATGAGTGGGGTGACAGGGTCCTGTGTTATCGAAATATTTACAATTTGGACAGTGTTTATGCAATCATTTCAACGTAAATGCATTAATCAATCATTGTAGCATATATTACACTCGTTTATACACATTTATTAGCTAAATATCCGCCGCATAAGCGAAATAAAACCACTTCATCGACCGTACGAAATTTTCTCATAAATAAAACACGAAGCTTGAGCGCACAATAAAACTTACAAGATCGTAATCAGCAATAAAAACTGCATCCATTGCACTATGTTTCACTCGTTTTCTCGAGCGGACGATTTTGTAAATATTTACCAAACTTTGCTATAGTCTACAGTTTTACATGCAGCAACATAACACATTTCTTCTAAACTACAGCTACACATTTAAATTACAAAGACAAAAGATAATGTACAAATATGAGCAGCATACTACTTACATGAAACAAACTGTTGGTGTTGCAGATGCCACTAATTGAATTCACTCGAAATTATTGTCTTTCACTATTCACACTATTCACCATGTTATATACACACCGGCAACTAATACACATAACGCTGCAATTTATTGTAATTAAATACTGAATTTAGAAGCTTTATGTTGTAATTTACCTTTTGTTTTAACTGAAAGTTTCTGATTTTTAATTTGCATCCGGGAATGCAACAGTTACGGTGCATTGTCGTGTTTGAGGTTAGGTTGTAGTATGGCAACATTAATATACACTACTGGAACAGTTTTTCTTCAACAACCTCTCACCACTGTAATCGTGACACAAATTGTACTTGCAAACAGATAAATTAACCACGCTATACGGCTAATGTAGCCATAGTCCTAGATGGAACACAATAAACATGAACACGTGGATAGCACACGGCACAGTCAAAACGTTATTACATTTATTCCTGTTCCTATACTGCCCAAATAAAACTTTTGAAACACTCGCTTTGCTAATATGAAGACAAACTTACATAGGAATTATTATAAGAAACAATAACTCGAAGACATAGAAAATAATACGAAAAACAGCGTGTGGAAACACCTCAGAAATCACTCCCACCAGCCGACGCCATTTTTGTACAACTGGGATGCCAGGATCAGGTCCGTTAATCTAGAAGGTCCTGGTAAATAGGTACCATTTCGCTCTGCCGCCACAACAGCGGTAGTGTCGCAGTTACACGCATGCGCGCTGGTGTCTCTGGTTAACTGTCTACTGATGCCATTACAACAGATCGTGTTTATCGCCGACTGTGAAGGAATGTGAAGCCAGCTGAAATCCATGGTCAACTGGTAGATTTACAGTGAAAATTTAGTATAGTAGTAGTAATTGTGAGAAACTGCGACCAATGTTCATGATCAAGCACATAATAGGCGGCCTTCTGTTGTCACTGATGAATTGTTTGAACAAGTGAATGGGGCGATTCGTGAAAACGGACGGTTGACAGTAGGGATGTTAGTATTTGTTGCCACAAATTTCAAAAACTGTATTGCATGAAATTGTTCAGTGACTGTATCATTGAAAAATTGATTCCTCGTAACGACAAATGCTTGAATAATGTCAACTATGTCAAAAGCAGGTTAAGGGGGTAATCTTTCCTACACGAATAAATATTCTAAAAACAAATATTTTATGTGCTTTTTTTCCAAACCGGTACTTCTTTAAGGGACACGCCTCGTACTATTCTAAGCTTGGTAAGAAGATATAAGTGATCATGATTAGTAATTATCTAAATTTATGTGTGTCTAATGCTCAATAGTTAACAATGAAATCATTGTTTCTTGCCTTCCAATATTTTCGTGTTAGAGTTTCAAGGGATTCACAATTTTTTAAATGTTCTATGTCTATTTCTTCTTCTTTGGAGAGCAGTAAACAATTTGGGGATGGCGCTATTCTAATTCTGAAGTTCGAAATGTAGCAACAAAGGATTTTATTGCTAAATCTGGAACTATCGATGAATCATCCAAAATTTTCTTTTACTTTCACTGCTTATTTCAAAGTGTTAATAAAAATTTGAAGTTACTTTCTTTTAACACTCCTTTAATTAATTCATAGATGTAAATTTTGTTTTACAAACATATTAGTTTAAGATCTTTTCTTTGCTAAAGCAGCAGGCATTTTATTTGCAAATACACCACAGAGTCCAGTAATCCATGTGAATAATTGAATGATGTTTTTTATTTTTTTCAGCTCTCCTTTGAATATGGCGGTAGTCACATGTGTGGGGCATCTATCCTGAATGAGAACTGGGTTGTGACTGCTGGACACTGTTGTGATGGGTAAGTCTTGTGTTCAGCATTGCAAGAATGACGTATTTAAAGAACGCTTGGGTTGAACTTTGAATTTTATATATTTTTATAACTATGAAATCATTACTTTGTTATTGTTATAAACTGCCACTCAAAGTCCCAGCACAACCTGTTTTACAATTTTGAGGGAATTAATTACTCAGTTTATTCACAATGCGAAAATATCTTAATATTCAAAATACTCCATGCACATCAAAAACCAAAATATCACAACAGTTTTACTATTTTAGGAACTATAATTGGCTAACAAAAATCATCAGTCTCTGGTAGGAGGAAAAATGACTACTCCTAAAATAATTAATTTATTTTCTTTGATGGACATTGAAAATATGTGTTTTAAACTTCTTTTGCGCTTTTAAATTTTTTAAACAAGAACAAAGTTTCAGATTTTAAAAGAAGACAGATGCTAAAGTCACATAAATAGAGCACATACTGCAAAATTGTAACAGCATAGCACAAAATTTAATGTACAGGAAGCAGATATTGTATTAAAAATATAAAGTCGAGAAAAACTATTTTTTCTACACACTTGCATCATCATGGGTCATGTTACAGCTGGATTCATCGTTCTTGGCCCCTGAATATGGAGTGTATATAACTTTTTACAAATTTCAGCGTATCAGCAAGCAACGTCCGCTTCCGTGCAGGCAGCAGCAAGAGAGGCAATGGCGGCTCCCTTCATCCAGCCAGCAAAGTCATTGTCCATCCTGATTTCGACTACTACACAATTGATAGTGATGCTTGCGTCGTTAAGGTACGTAGATTTAACGTAAAACAATATCTAGCAGTATAAATATTTTAGTGGGAACGTAGTTAAGAAAATATAACCCTGAAAACGTATTTATAACTCCACTTTCTAACTAGAAAACTGAAATTTAGTGTGGTAATTATTACTAATGCTTGTTTACATGCCGTGTTATCTCTTTTGAGATAAAAATAATATATTGTTACCTTGACATAGTTCTTGAAAATCCTTTTGAGTAAAATCTCACCCACATTTAACCAAAATGTGCAATGAAATTGTGTTGTATTAGAATTACGGAGCAGAACTTTTGCTATCAAACCGCCAACCTGTAGGTACATATGTACATAGAATAGTTTTGGAGAAAATGCACCTTCCAGAGGAACAAATGTAAACTGTAGAAAAGTTCAGTAAAAGATTTACTTTCATTTTCATTATTGTAGAGGTGTTTCAAAAGTAAATACATGAGATTCATGCGACATCAATGAACACATTTCGCCATGTTGTTCACAACCTTCTAAAACCACACAAACAACACTTTGGAAACTGACAGTCAAAACAGCAGTAGCAAACTCTTTTAAATAGAAAAATCTGATTCCTCTTATTCCTATATTGTCTTCGTCTTAGTTGAGATAAACATTTGTACAAATTATCTTATTGCTTATTTCCTTGTAGGTACAAGGGGAATGTTAGAATACAGTAGGCTTTGTGCGACAGTCAAGTGTTTTAAACCTTTGAGATTCTGTTGTCTTTGCACACTTAACATATAAAAAAATGATCCATTTCACGAACGTTCTAAGTTTTCCGACACTCACACACATAACAAGGAATATCTCAGAAATGTTTTACCCTACAAGAAAATTTATTGAGACATAAATTGTGTATTTTAGCAAGATGTACATTTTTTGTATAGTATGATTTGGTCTATCTCTAACGGTTTACCGGTTATGCAAAAGTGTTCCAGAGTAAATACGACTACAGGGGCTATAACCAGAAAATTCAAGATATACATTTCATTAGTCATAAAAATATCTCAAACATATGGCGTTTTAATCAAAATCGTTAGAGCCATTTTCAAGAAAATAAAAATTTTCGAAATCTTTTCCATGTAAAGGGTAGTTTAGGTTGGGGCTATTTTCTTCAAACTCTTCGTGTCGCATCCTTGAAAGACATTAAAGTTAAATACTAACTTTAATTTTTAATCGACTTTTCGTTTTTGAGTTATGCTGTCCACAGACACAGACACACATACACACACGGACCTTTTTCTAAAAATGCTTGTTTTTTTGGATTCAGTCTCAAAACATTTCCGGTGAAATCTCGACATCGAACATTTTTTAATTATTTGCCTAAAGGTAAAAAGATTAAAAAAGGAATAGTTAAACAGCGTTAAAAATTACCATTATAAACATGAAAGATGTAATACCCAATTTAAAACAAATTTGTTCAGACATTTTGATACAGTGGTGGTCACAAAGTAGCCCCTCCCCCTCCTGTTGGTAGTATAACTTGTGTAATAAGGGTCGGCATTGCTGCAAGGCCTAAGATTATGAAGGAATGTCAAATGGGTATATAGGTCTATTAAATTAAAACGTATACAATTGTTGTTTGCAGGTGTCTACACCCTTCACTCTCAGCAACTCTGTGCAGCCAATCGGTCTCACCGACACTGAACCAGCAGCTGGAACCATCGCCACAGTGAGCGGCTGGGGAACTCTCAGTTCTGGAGGCAGTCTTCCTACACAGCTTCAGTGGGTCACTGTACCCATTGTAGACCGTGAAAAGTGCAACAAAGCTTATGCTGCATACGGAGGTATCACTGAGCACATGATCTGCGCCGGTCTTGACCAAGGAGGCAAGGATTCCTGTCAGGGAGACTCTGGTGGTCCTCTGGTCACTGATGGAAAGCTCTCTGGTATCGTCTCTTGGGGCGCTGGTTGTGCTTCTCCAGGATACCCTGGAGTTTATGCCAACGTTGCTAGTTTGAAGGATTTCATCGTTTCCAGCTCTTCCAACTAACATGTTTTCACTGTAAAGACAAGTATTGAAATAAATTGTTGAAACCGATGATATTAATTTGTATTTCCACCTCCTAGGAATTCCTGCTGAACATGATAACTAAGAGGTTGACCATAGCGGTCGTTTTTTGTGTGGTTGCGTAATTCTGTACTAGACTGTTTATGTTGAAGAAGCAATGGTGAGTCCATATGCAGACAACGGGCGCGTGCATCAAAAGAAGGTGTTTGACATCACAAGAGGCAATAGGAATATACCTATATCACTGTCTTACGCCTTTTGTTATGGTGGGCTCGGTTACTTTTTGTAGTAGGACATCTTCCACACCACATATTATTGAAACAAGTGTTTCTTTTTCTAACACATTCTGTAGTTTATTGTTGACATTTTCTCTGGCTTCTCCGGCTTTGATTTCCTTAACTTTTATACACACTTCCTCCAGCTGCTTATAGCTTTTGCAATGTATAACTAAAATGTTTGTAAGGAGGTTATGACATTGAATAGGAAACAAAAGTTATTCTTTGTGACATTTAAAATACTCAAAACATTCACTGAAATCGGGGATTTTGCAATTTGAATTGCATTGTATACTTCAAGATAGTATGCTCTGAGGCGATATTTTTTAGAAGCCTCCTAAAATAGTTAAAATTTGTGTTTATAGTGGTGGCAGAAAAAGCCCCCTAAAATTGTGAATCATTGTCCTAGTGGACAATGATATAGATCTTCAATTGTCTTAGCTTGTTCATGTGTTATCGGGATTGGCGTCATGTGGAAATCGCGAAGTCCGCGAATAATTTGAAAAGTTATCGACATATAGTGTTTATTGGAAGAACATTGTGTTTTAAAAGTTAACAGGAGTAACAATGCAGAGAACTAATATATAATTAGTAAGGCTGCATCAAAAAATAGAAGAAGATTACGAACTCGCAAAATTACGTGGTCCATGTTCGGGTTGTGTGAACCCCGTAGGGCTTGAGACAAAGGACGCCAATCCAGAATATTTGTATTATTGTTTGTGACGTAAAGGAACAATAAATAAGTATATTAAAATTATAAAAAGGAAATTTAATCATCCTTGTAAGGCGTAGACCTATACCACGCCCTGAGGTACGTCGAGAAATTCGATGAAAAGTATTTAGAGTCTCATAGCTGCATTAAACGTAAATAACTGTCTCAAACGTCGCATCAACAACGTGTGGCAAGAAAGAAGAGCAAATAACCAACCATTCCAGCTCTCTGCATCTGCTACTTGAAATCATGGACCAGATCACTAACCACAACTCCATCTTTTATTAATCGAATGAAAGTACTTCCTAGTGTAAAAAATTAAATTAAATTATTTTGTTGTTTAACGACGCTGTCAATTGCCAGGATCACATCAGCGTCGCCGGTGTGCCGGAATTTTGTCCTGCAGGAGTTCTTTTACATGCCAGTAAATCTACTGACATGGAGCTGTCGTTTTTAAGCACACTTAAAAACCATCGGCCTGGGCCGGGTTTGAACCCGCGACCTTGGGATCCGTAGGCCAGCGTCTAACCAACTGAGCCACCCAGACCGACTTCCTAGTGTAACGAATGTATGTAACCAAAAGGGAAAAGAGAATTTAGAGACATTTTAATGGCTGTATTTCTCAAGTAGATCTTGACGAAATGGTTAAGTTTTCTCAATATCTTAATTATTAATAATTATAATTAATAGTTACGATTATAATTAATCGTAATTAATTACTACACCTTTATGGACACTGTAAGTATTTGCTTAAACTTTTTGTGTGTTTAGCTGTTTCAAAGCTAAACAAATTTGAGATATTGAAATCAATCACTGAAGTTGAAGTCACACAAAAAGAGCACATGCTTGAAAAATTCTAGGAGTACAGCACAAAATTTAATGCACGGATTAGATAGTGTATTTAAAACTGTAAATCGAGAAAAACTAATTTTTTTATACACTTGCATCATGATCATCAGTCAGATTATCTGTTTGGCCTAAAACTGCCCTTCTGCATATGTCACACATTCCCTCTTTTGTCTAGTACTCTCCTCTCAGATTCATAGTATAACCACTTTTTTCCGCCGAGTTTGGTTGCTTTTTTACTATTTTTGGTCCATATTTTGTTCCTGTCGAAAATTTAAGCCGAAAGGGGCGTTTAAATATAGGTTATATTACATTAAAAGCCTGTGCTACATGTTTAAACATGGCGGAATCAAAGAAAAGTTCACTGAACAACCAATGAATGAAGGTTTTCGGAACATTTATATGTATAAACCTAAAAATCGTAATTGATAACTTTTCTGCTATTTTCCAGTCTTGAATATGTCTTCCTTGGACAGGAAGATATAATAACTGTATCACAGCTTGGGTATTGCTTATAGCCAAAGTACTAACCTATAACTAGAATTGAATCTATAATCGCCATTCTTCGCCTGGAAAATCAAAACTGATTTCGTTTTTTGCAGTCACACAACTATTAACATACCTACAATCTTCCCAAAGTAAGAAGAATATTTGAGGTAAACAAAGAGTAGAAAATATATCCTATATCACTTTTAAAATGCACTAATAAACACGATTAATGATTTCATTATAATGCACTGCATCTTTCACCGTCATTTGGAAATAATCAATAATCAATTTACAGACAGTAACTAGTTATTGGATCTACTTATGCTGTATATGTATTGCGCGGAGATATACCAAAGCTTGTCTCTTAGGGCGGATCTATTTTAGAATGAATTACCTAAAACTAGTTATTTTAAAAGTTTTGAAAGAAGAACTGGCATTGATTCTCTGTTTCCATAGAATGAAGCTAAGATTTAGTTCTACAGCTTTGGGAAAGTGCATTTCCATCACAAAACTACTTTACTTGTAATGGAAGCACTTCAATTTAGTCCAAGAAAATTGAATTTGAAAATGTGTTCATATTTCAAGGGTATGGTTAGAGGAGCCTCTCTTATATGATAACTGATATGAGTACTAATAGTTCTATCTGCTCTTCAGAGATGGTGCTTGCAGCACTACAAATCAATGTATGCAACTCTTTTTTTCTGCTGACCTCTGGTGGCAAATCTTTAAAGAAACAGGGCAATAGCAGGACCTCCTAAATACCGGACCTGACACTGTGATTCAAGATGGCGGCCTATGTGGTGGGAACTACTTATAAACAACTCGTCTACAGGCTACGATTTCAACGCAGTAAAATAAAAATGTTGTGTAATAACACGCCTATTTTGTGAATATGGGCTGTGCTAAACACAAAAACACTGTCTTAAACATAACCTCAAGTAAGCAAAAAAGGATGACATTTAATATTAAACGATAACCCATGGGCAATGAAATATATAACCTTAAATATCATTCATGCAATCTACAGGTTTACACGCCATTATGTAACTGCATTACACACTTAAATTACAAAGAAGATAGACAAAACTGCAAGGAGCATGTTACTTAAATAAAAGAGAAGTGTTGACATTGAGTTGACTCAATTATTAATCATTGTTTACACTGTTTGTCACACTTGTACAATGCACATAATGTTATATACCTACACAAAACATACTATACTGGATGGCTGATATACAAATGCTGCCATTTAGGATAATTAACTACCTACTGAATTCAAAAGCTTTAGGGTGAAAATTTGCTTTTACTATTACTGAAAACTTTTGATTACTCAGTTTGCAACAACATATTACTCAGCACTTCATGACACTTTATTTTACAGGGGAATCCACAAAAGCAGATGAAATATTAAAAATAATAACCGTAAAACAGCACTGTAAATGAAATATATGAAATACGTAATCTTAAATCAGCATTGTAAAGCAGCATTGTGTTAGGCTAGGTTAGTGTTGCATATGAGTGGGGTGACAGGGTCCTGTTATCGAAATATTTACAATTTGTGTTTATGCAATCATTTCAACGTAAATGCATTAATCAATCATTGTAGCATACATTACACTCGTTTATACACATTTATTAGCTAAATATCCGCCGCATAAGCGAAATAAAACCACTTCATCGCACGTACGAAATTTTCTCATAAATAAAACACGAAGCTTGAGCGCACAATAAAACTTACAACATTGTAATCAACAATAAAAACTGCATCCATTGCACTGTTTCATCCGTTTTCTCGAGCGGCCGATTTTGTAAATATTTACCAAACTTTGCTATAGTCTACAGTTTTACATGCAGCAACATAACACATTTCTTCTAAACTACAGCTACACATTTAAATTACAAAGAGAAAAGATAATGAATAAATACAAGCAGCATACTATTTACATGAAACAAACTGTTGGTGTTGCAGATGCCACTAATTGAGTTCACTCGAAATTAATGTCTTTCACTATTCACACTATTCACCATGTTATATATACACCGGCAACCAACACACATAACGCTGCAATTTATAGTAATTAAATACTGAATTTAGAAGCTTTACGTTGTAATTTACCTTTTGTTTTAACTGAAAGTTTCTGATTTTTAATTTGCATCCGGGAATGCAACAGTTACGGAGCACTGTCCTGCTTGAGGTTAGGTTGTAGAATGACAACAATAACATACACCACTGGAACAGTTTTTCTTCAGTAACCTCTCACCACTGTAATCGTGACACAAATTGTACTTGCAAACAGATAAATTAACCACACTATACGGCTCATGTAGCCATAGTCCTAGATGGGACACAATAAACATGAACACGTGGATAGCACACGGCACAGTCAACACGTTATTAGATTTATTCCTGTTCCTATACTGCCCAAATAAAACTTTTGAGACACTCGCTTTGCTAATATGAAGACAAACTTACATAGGAATTATTATAACAAACAATAACTGGAAGACAGAAAATAATACGAAAAACAGCGTGTGGAAACACCTCAGAAATCACTCCCACCAGCCGACGCCATTTTTGTACAACTTAGATGCCAGGGTCAGGTCCGTTAATCTAGAGGGTCCTGGCAATAGTCAACATCAAGATGGAGAATAGAAGTGAGGTATCTATAATAAAACAATTTCAATTAAATTCATTACGTGGTTTATCACTTACTTCCATCAGTAACAGCAAACAAACCTCCCATTCTGATTTTAGGAAAATACCATGGTTTCTTTATCAATCATAAACAAATGCGCCTGTTTTATTTGCACCTAGACACGTATTGAGACCACAACATATGAATAGCCACAGAAATGTTTTGTTTATCCCGGATTCTCAAAGGATTCTTCCTGGCACGTTCCATCCTCCGGAACCGCATCCATCCGAAAATTCTACATATCTAAACCCCTTAATGGACCTTGTGACATGTGAGCAATATATAAATCTATTAAGTTTTCAGCTACTTTATTGGCTTCTGTTTCCCAATCTATTATGTTAACCAAAGTCAAGAGAATTCAAATATTTTCAGTTGTGTTGTATTGTAAAAATAATTAAATTTTCCATTAAAACTGTAGTGTTTTTTTTTTTTAGAATAAGAAGTACAATCCATTCTACTGCACTTAAATGTAGCTCCGCAAGCTTCCAAGCGTGTCATTACACCGCTTATTTTACTTGGACCCTCCCCATCCTTTACCACAGTCCTCTGCGTATAGCTCTAAGGATCGCGGCTATTCAAGTAGAGAAACCCATGTGACTGTTACGCTGCACAGTAAAACGGATAGCATATAGAGCTTGTTCAACGTGTCGAGTGTCGTGCTGATGGGTGAAGCGATTTAGAAGACATAGAGGACAAACATACATTCATTTGCCATTACATTAATTTAAGCCAGTGATAGATCCCGATATTTGTAATAGGGTTTTTATTTTTCGTTTTTCTCTCTGACCATTTCCTACAGAGATATTTTAGTTTTGTCGAAAACAAGCGACAGACAAGCTGGCTGACTAAAGGCTTGCGTACCTTCCGATGTTTTACAGCGTCCAAACCGTGCATTTCCGGACAGCGGTTCCTATTCCAAAGCCCCGCACAACATACTAAGCGTCGTCGGAGTTTATTTTTTATTTTAAATACTGGATACCAGTATTGTAATATCGGTTACCGGTATTTTGTGTTGTTAAATGTTTTTGTAAATTTTATATGGAATTGTAAGCTTGTATTTTTCTTTTTTTTTTTTAAGTAGAGGATTAACTGGATACCAGTATTATTTGTAGATATATTTATTCTGTATCTGAATTGGTAGCTTATTTTATTTTATTATTTTTATTTCATTTTATATTTTATTATATTTTTATTGCAGATTTGTATTGTTTACAGTTTATTAATAAATGTATGGAATTTGGAAGGAATTAGGCACCGGGATGGGAGTTTTCAGATTTTCTTTCTTTCTTTCTTTCTTTCTTTCTTTCTTTCTTTCTTTGTTTCTTTCTTTCTTTCTTTCTTTCTTTCTTTCTTTCTTTCTTTCTTTCTTTCTTTCTTTCTTTCTTTCTTTCTTTCTATCTTTCTTTCTTTCTTGCTTTCTTTCTTTCTTTCTTTCATTCTTTCTTTCTTTCTTTCTTTCTTTCTTTCTTTCTTTCTATCTTTCTTTCTTTCTTTCTTGCTTTCTTTCTTTCTTTCTTTCTTTCTTTCTTTCTATCTTTCTTTCTTTCTTTCTTTCTTGCTTTCTTTCTTTCTTTCTTTCTTTCTTTCATTCTTTCTTTCTTTCTTTCTTTCTATCTTTCTTTCTTTCTTTCTTGCTTTCTTTCTTTCTTTCTTTCTTTCTTTCTTTCTTTCTTTCTTTCTTTCTTTCTTTATTTATTTATTTATTTAGTTAGTTACTCACTCACTCATTGATTTACTTATTTACTTACTAAGTTACTTACTTAGTTACTTATTTACTCACGCACTCCCTCACTAATTCACTCACTTTACTTATTTAATTGAGATGTTTATAAATGTCACTATAGTATGCCTTCAAAAACTACTTTTCGTCAATGCTGCGTTGAAGAATGCGTTGCAACAAATTTCTTTTATTTATTTTATTAGCAATATAATCTATATTGTGATTTTTAACTTAGATCTTTACCAAGATCATTAGGAATAAGACTTAAATTTCAGTGGATGTTTACAGTTTTTCATTGATTTTTCTTTGGAGATCTGTGGGAGAGAACCAGTAAACTGAAAGCCAAATAGAAATGGCCAATCAGAGGGAAGAAATACTCTTCGTGCTAGAAGATTCTAAAGCTCTCTGCAACTGCTTCAGTACAAGAGTTCTTTTTTTAAACTTAATCAACCTTATATACAATATTTGGATTTTCCAGTTTCGCTAATGAGTCATTCCACGTCAAATCGAACAAAATATGGCAAAAAAGACCTTCATCTCTCAGATTTTATTGAACTTTTTTTAACAAAATATATTTAACCCGTGTTTCTTCGTTTTATAAAAAAAATTATTTTGGCAGATATTAATTTTTGAAATGTCCCAAAAATCGCGCGTTCCTCACTCTTGGATCAATCATTCCTCCGATTGTAATGAAGCAAATAACTTATCTTTGCCTCAAATTAAAGAAAAATCTCAGTATTTCGTGAGGTATTTATTAGAAAACTTTATTAATTATTATTATTAATATTATATTTTATACGACTAAGTTTTAAAGTTAGATAATAGCATAAACTCGACCATTTAAAAATCTGGAGAAAAAAACAACTAAAAATACAATTCAATATTCCCAGAAGAAATCAGAATGGAGTCTCTAATAGTTCACTTTTAATTAACTTACTTGCAAATCAGTGCAGCGGAGTCGACGGCTACAGTAACCTCGCACAATAATTGCCACCGTCCATTACGGCAACTGTTCACTGCTTGAGGTTCCATGAACATTACAACAGTACAGTAAGGAGAACACTGCTAGCTGACACTATTATATGTACACTATTAGCATCTTCAAAATGTTTTTAAAATATGCATTTTAAACTAATGTTTCCATACAACACACAACTTTACCTCCTTCTTCGAAAGAAAATTGTTTCACTAAAGCTTCAGTTTTTGACAAAGGAATGAAGGAGTGTAATTTTAAAGCACGGCTGGACCCATCGTTGTTGGCCCCTGACCTTGACTGGAAGTCCTGTTGGCGAATCCATAGCTTTTGTCTGTTTCATCAGCTCATATTGTATAATTCTGCGAATGAAACCATGCACATGGGGAGGGGGGGGGGGCAAGGTAGTGATGTCTGCATGATCTGAGACAGTCCTTGCTAATTTACAGGTGCTTTTTACTGCAGCGTGCAGTTGAAGACATAGATCTTTGCGATAAAGAGTGAATATAGTAAGTTTGTGAGACATTGATCATAATGTAAATCAATTATGCTACCTTTACGTTCTAAATTAGGGACCAAAACACTACACAGTCAGAGTAGAGAAATTATTTCAAATATATGGACGTACATGAAGGAAGAAGCTAAAAGCAAAGAACTGCTTACAACAGAAGATTTCTTTTCAAAAAAATTCAAAAGTTCAAAAGCACGTATCAGACGCCACAGGAGTATCAGAAAGAAGGTACATTGTGGAGACATTTTTCTGCATGGACTGTACTGCCTTAGTAAGAAGTTATCTGACTAGCATAGCTGACGCGGCAATTCGCATACTGTCTGCAGTCACCTGGCTTGTTACTCGTCCGTGTGCGCTTGCAGGCCTCCAGAAAAAAATTGTAGCAACTGCACTAATGCAAGCTCCATAGTTTTCACAATCTTATTGTATAGATAAAATGTCAGGGAATACGTGTGTATTTTTTTTTAGATTTTTATCACATCGATTTAAATTCTATTTTTGATTTTACAAAATATACCATTAAAAACAGCCCAAAATTTGTGTGTAATAATGATTGGTCGAAAGTTGTTAAAAGTGTTTTATTTAACCTTTCCAGTGCGCCAAATCCCAACTCTCAACTCTATATGGCCTTAGAGTAACAAGTGATTTTATATTACGGTGCGCGCAGAAATTGCAGAAATTCTAATAGCCATAACTAAGCAAGTAATTTAAAAATACGGAAATAAAAAATACGGGTCTCCTTATTTGATGCCTATTATTCATAAAAGCTTTTTTTGAACCTTCTACGAAAAAGTCGTGTTTTACGGGTGTTCGATTTGACGTGGATTGACCCTACTTAAATATAAAACCATTCAGAGAACTACAAGCACACCTCCTTGTGGAAGTCCAACCTATACTACTTTCGAAGATGATATGGTATTTTACATTTTACAGGAAACGTTCTTATCGAGAGATATGATTTATTTATTAGATATACTGTGTCAGTCAGCACGATTTTAATTTTGTGTAACAGTCATGCATGCCATACTTTGTTGAACGCTTTTCCTGTATCCAGGAGTAAACCATAGCAAGCCAATTTTTTCTTAAAAAGCATTAAGTATCATATCAAGACAAGTGTTGGGGAGCAAACCCGGGCAGTTGTCGATTTCACTTGTCAGGTGAAGGTTTACTCCTCAGCCACGGAATGGGCGCTAAGTGTTTAATTAAGTACTGTGCAAAGTACTACAAAGTCGCGAAGCATCAAGCAGTTGGTTAGATGCTGGTCTACTGATCCCAAGGTCGCGGGTTCAAACCCGGCCCAGGCCGATGGTTTTTAAGTGTGCTTAAAAACGACAGCTCCTTGTCAGTAGATTTAGTGGCATGTAAAAGAACTCCTGCGGGACAAAATTCCGGCACACCGGCGACGCTGATGTGATCCTGGCAATTGACAGCGTCGTTAAATAACAAAATAAAAACGGTAAAGCGAAGCATCAAGTGTTAGCAAAACATCTATAAAGGCAGTGAGTCTTAGTCTATATAACAAGTGAGCTTAAGCAGCCATATTACATTATTTTATGCTTCCAGGACTTAAACGTGGAGCAAACGTGTGAAGAATAGACCTTAACAACAGCGAGAGTTCTAATCGCACGGAACGATTAGTCGATACTAAACGGGCTGCATATTGGGGCAGTAAACTTGCAGATAATCGAGTAACCAGCAGTGCCAACGTTGAAAGTCCATCTTGTGCCGAAAAGATTGCACCTTTTCCGAAGATTCAAATCACCCTAAGCGATAGGCGCCTCCTCAGCTGTACTGACGAGACGAAGGACGCCGAGACACGAGGTTATCACTTCGACGACCAGAGGTATAGGCTGGCAGTGAAATCGCTGCATCTCTGAGGAAACCTAATCATCTCCTCAAGATCTACCAGGGAAATATGACTGCTATTACTAGTAATGTACGAATTATAAGATTTTCTAAGCTAAGCCTTTTTCGGTGCATACATTCGTTGGACCAGGAGCTACTTTAGGTCTCTAATAAATAAATTCTAAGGTATGTTTACAGTGCTCAGAAGGAATACTCAGGAGTTGGAAACAAAAAATAATATCATGGGTTTTATCAATTTATTTCAGCATAATGTTAACCTTTATAATGAAAGGAAGTTAGTTTGAAGTGTTGGAAGTGATGAAAGACTTCAAACTGGCAACGTTGGCATAAACTCCATAGTATCCTGGAGAAGCACAGCCAGCGCCCCAAGAGACGATACCAGAGAGCTTTCCACCAGTGACCAGAGGACCACCAGAGTCTCCCTGACAGGAATCCTTGCCTCCTTGTTCAAGACCGGCGCAGATCATGTGCTTAGTGATACCTCCGTATGCAGCATAAGCTCTGTTGCACACGTCACGATCAACAATGGGTACTTCAACCAACTGAAGCTGTGTAGGAAGACTGCCTCCAGAACTGAGAGTTCCCCAGCCGCTGACTATGGCCTGTTCTCCAGCTTTAGGCTCAGAATCGGTGAGACTGATTGGTTTCACGTTGTCGCCCATGCTGAAGGGTTTAGACACCTGCAAAAAATGTTTTATGTTTCAATTTAATCGACGTACATCTATTTTGCAAGATCTTAGGTTTTATGTGTAACCATGACCAAGGGGTTTGGGTATTTTGTTCGCTGGTTAGAATTTAAATTTGCTAAGTAAAGAAAATGTACAATGTTCTGAAATACAGGAACCACATCACCTATATTTCCGAAAACACCCGTAATTAAAAAAATTGTCTGAAATATATATACTTAGTTATGATGTAGTGTTTCCCAGAAAATAGAGCATGAAGTGGTTCAAATATCAAGCTTATGCAATCACCTTGAAGCAGGCGTAGGGGACATCAAAGTCTGTCTTTAGAAAAATTGAAGCAATGTATATTAATGCACGCGTATGGCAAAAACGTTTGCTTAGTTTTTGTGTATAATAGATTATAAATATTATATCTTATTAATAAAATAAAACAGACAATTTTTAGCAGCGTTAATTTTATTTCCTTATATGTTAAAATATGAGTGAAGTGCTTGTTCCTTTCGTGCTCAATTTCCTACAATCCTGCTGAAATGGAATATCCAAATAATCTGAATTTGCATATTTACATTTACAGTTTTACACACGGATCATTACTAACATGAAATTTAAATATTCTGACAAAGTATATTATTACCGGTATATTTCGGTGACAAAGGATATGCACAAAGCTATAACCTTATCCTTTGGGTTATCATCTCTGTCTTTTAATTACTGGAAGCTATTTTGCAATTTTACAAGTATATTCCTTTATAAAAATGGACAAAAATGTAGATTACTTTTTCATTTGGAAAAAAGGCTAATATAATCATAGTACTCATAATTGCTTGATGCATTTTATCTTTAGAGGAGAGGAAGTTTAGAAAATATTAAACTAATAACTAAAAATACTAAACTAAGCACTACAAGAAGAGTTTGTTTGCGTAAATCTTAAACCTTAGTAATATATTTTAATATATCAATATTTGTAGTAGCTTTCAAGAGCGGGATTATTACATAATTTTGATTTTAACAGAGAGCACATAAGACGCAAAACAGAAAAGAAACGAAGAAAGTAAGAAATTATGACATATTATTAAGACGATTTGGCCCATTGAGTGAAACAGAACTATCTGTAGTATTGGACGGTATTACGCTGGACAACATAAGTGATTAAAAATAACAAATTAATCTGAGCAGGATATTAATTTCTTTTCGGTTTCTCTGATTTACATCTTTAAAGAGCTTCTACTTATTTAACTAGAAGTATAAAGCAAGCCTTCCGCTTTTACATATTGATATACTGGATTGGGAATATTCTTGCACTAATGAAATAGCGCATTCATAGATATCTTACATCGCATTAGAACCGTTGCTTTGGGGCACTTAACATTTTTTATGATATGAGATACTAAATAACAAAGATTGTCAAAAAATATTTTACGTATTTATTTGTTTATTTTTGTGCAGTATTGTAACTTGGAATTTCCTCTTAAATGTTAGTATACATATCATTTTAGACAAAACACTTATCTTTTAATTATATTTTTAAAATGATACTGCATCTGCCTTTTTCTGCTATGAATTCTGCATCACTTTAGACGAAAATCCTAACTCCAGCACACTGTAGTGCAAGATTTGTCTACAAGTTGGTACCACTGTGGAATATGGAAGCTTATGTACTTTTTAACATTTTCAGAAAAATTCAGAAAAAAAATCTTCAATAATAAACAAACCTACTGCACTGAGATAGCTATATGAACTACAGGTTGTAAAGATTTCAGTCTGAAATATTTAGTAGTTACAGAAATAGAGTGGTTAATTTCACTTGGAAGAGAGGGTCTTAATTTATCCTTATACCACAAAAGACCTGCCATATTTTACCTGACACAGGTGAGTTTTCGTTATCCTTATAGTGCTTACACATTACTTCCTTACTGCTACTGTTTTACGTACCTGAACGACGCAAGCATCACTATCGATTGTGTAGTAGTCGAAATCAGGATGGACAATGACTTTGCTGGCTGGATGAAGGGAGCCGCCACTGCCTCTCTTGCTGCTGCCGGCACGGAAACGGACGTTGCTTGCTGATACTCTGAAATTATTAGAAAGTTATGTTACTCTGAGGTATACACTTCTTACGCTAGTTCCTTTGCATAACTGAAACACCAAACGAGTTAGTACAGACCGAAGAAACATCAAATTATTCACATTTTATTCAAATACTCCATCAAGAACTTCACCTTAAGTGTGCTAAGTATTGAATTTCACACCGATAAAATATAGAACATTCAAATTTCATTCCCAGCCTACTTTAAATATATTATTCATATGTTGAACGTAAGAAGAGTGGTAAAACTTACCCATCACAACAGTGTCCAGCTGTTACAACCCAGTTCTCATTGAGGACAGAGGCCCCACACATGTGACTGCCGCCATACTCAAAGGAGAGCTGAAAATATGAGAAAAATATCATTCGTACATTTAATGATCACTTATACCATTTTAACAAGCTTGTAATAGTACCTGGCGTGTCCGATAGGCAAGTACTGGTTTGGAAAAAAGGCACAAAATATTTGTTTGTACATGGAAAAGTATTCCTTAATGCTTTTCGACATCTGTGTTTGCCACAATTGTTCAGGCAACTGCGAAAGATGCTGCTAGTGACAATTTCATAAAGCATTCCTATTTGCGAACTGTCTTTTTTCAAGAACTGCCTCATTCACTTGTTCAACCAAACCATCAGTGACAATAGAACGCACATATATTTACATTGGATCGTCCATTATTGGATTGCCTTACGCACTTTCTCACTATTCCAACTGTCATTACATTTTCACCGTAAATGTCTACAAGATGACGAGGAATTTCATCTGGCTTCTGAAGGATCAAAAATTGTCTTAAACATTTGGAATTATCACTAACAATTACTGTAAATACAACACGATCCGTAATGGCGTCAGTGGACAATGAACCAAAGAGACGAGCGCGCATGCGTGCAACTGCGACACTAGCGCTGTGGTGGCGGAAGAACGAAATGGCACCTATTTACCAGGACCTCCTAAATACCGGACCTGACACTGTGATTCAAGATGTCGGCCTATGTGGTGGGAACTACTTGTAAACAACTCGTCTACAGGCTACGATTTCAACGCAGTAAAATAAAAATGTGGTGTAATAACACGACTATTTTGTGAATATGGGCTGTGTTAAACACAAAAACACTGTCTTAAACATAAACTCAAGTAAACAAAAAAGAATGACATTTAATATTAAACGATAAACCATGGGCAATGAAATATATAACCTCAAATATCATTCATGCAATCTACAGGTTTACATGCCATTATGTAACTGCATTACACACTCAAATTACAAAGAAGATAGACAAAACTGCAAGCAGCATGTTACTTAAATAAAACAGAAGTGTTGACATTGAGTTGACTCAGAAGTATTAATCATTGTTTACACTGTTTGTCACACTTGTACAATGTGCATAAGGTTATATACGTACACAAAACATACTATACTGGATGGCTGATATACAAATGCTGCTATTTAGAATGACCTAAAGCTACCTACTGAATTCAAAACCTTTAGGGTGAAATTTTGCTTTTACTATTACTGAGAACTTGATTACTCAGTTTGCAACAACATATTACTCAGCACTTCAGGACACTTTATTTTACAGGGGGAATCCACAAAAGCAGATGAAATATTAAAAATAATAACCGTAAAACAGCACTGTAAATGAAATACATGAAATACGTAATCTTAAATCAGTATTGTAAAGCAACATTGTGTTAGCTTAGGTTAGGTTAGTTTTGCATATGAGTGGGGTGACAGGGTCCTGTGTTATCGAAATATTTACAATTTGGGTAGTGTTTATGCAATCATTTCAACGTAAATGCATTAATCAATCATTGTAGCATATATTACACTCGTTTATGCACATTTATTAGCTAAATATCCGCCGCATAAGCGAAATAAAACCACTTCATCGACCGTACGAAATTTTCTCATAAATAAAACACGAAGTTTGAGCGCACAATAAAACTTACAAGATCGTAATCAGCAATAAAAACTGCATCCATTGCACTATGTTTCATTCGTTTTCTCGAGCGGACGATTTTGTAAATATTTACCAAACTTTGCTATAGTCTACGGTTTTACATGCAGCAACATAACACATTTCTTCTAAACTACAGCTACACATTTAAATTACAAAGACAAAAGATAATGTACAAATATGAGCAGCATACTACTTACATGAAACAAACTGTTGGTGTTGCAGATGCCACTAATTGAATTCACTCGAAATTATTGTCTTTCACTATTCACACTATTCACCATGTTATATACACACCGGCAACTAATACACATAACGCTGCAATTTATTGTAATTAAATACTGAATTTAGAAGCTTTATGTTGTAATTTACCTTTTGTTTTAACTGAAAGTTTCTGATTTTTAATTTGCATCCGGGAATGCAACAGTTACGGTGCATTGTCGTGTTTGAGGTTAGGTTGTAGTATGGCAACATTAATATACACTACTGGAACAGTTTTTCTTCAACAACCTCTCACCACTGTAATCGTGACACAAATTGTACTTGCAAACAGATAAATTAACCACATTATACGGCTAATGTAGCCATAGTCCTAGATGGAACACAATAAACATGAACACGTGGATAGCACACGGCACAGTCAAAACGTTATTACATTTATTCCTGTTCCTATACTGCCCAAATAAAACTTTTGAAACACTCGCTTTGCTAATATGAAGACAAACTTACATAGGAATTATTATAAGAAACAATAACTCGAAGACATAGAAAATAATACGAAAAACAGCGTGTGGAAACACCTCAGAAATCATCGCCACCAGCCGACGCCATTTTTGTACAACTTAGATGGCAGTGTCAGGTCCGTTAATCTAGAAGGTCCTGTATTTACCAAACTCGCCTTATAATTTTACTGTTTGAAGACCTTAAAACAGTACGGTTTAAGGAACAATTTAAATAATTTCTTCATCATCATCATCATCATCATCATCATCATCATCATCATCACCACAGGTGTTAAGACTATTAGGCTTATTATGAATTCACTAAGAAAGTTTCTCTCCATCTTCCTTTGAGATAGCCGAGTGATTTCTTTCTAGATTATTCAAAACGAAAGTATCTACCAAAAAGTTAACGCTATACGTGGATTTTTCATCCACCATAGCGAACAGTTAAACAAATATTTTTAATATATAAATACAATATCTTTTATTTACTGTTGCAAAATTATTTTACATTGTTTACATACAAAGGTGTAGACTACCGCTATAAAATCTTTTGTAGGAAACATAAGAGAAATTATTAATGAATAGATGTTTATGATAGAAGCATCAAACCAAGTGCATTAGATATTTTTAAATATCCGGGTAAATGCAGAATAGAAGAAACATAGAGACAAGAATTATCAAAACGACTCTGACCTAAGGATCAGAAAATATAATTGAAGCATAATATTGATGATATTTTAGCTATGCGAAATATAAATTGTAAATTGTAGAAAACACATTTTCTCAGGAATTTTAAATCACCAGCAACATGAACTATTGCGAGGTATTCCAAACTTTAAGAAAATTTATAAGATTAAAATGAATGTAGTTACTTTAGAATTACATGCTTAAGTGTACAATTTCTCCCTTACAGAATGAAAAATAATAATACATTGAAGCTGCCAATTCTAACACAACAACAAATGGGGTGAAATTCCTATTTACCACAATTTTATAGTTACGCACTTCATTTTCAACCAGATATTTGGGATATTGTATGAAACTACTTGATAGAATTACATTTTTGTGAATGTCAAGTTTTTAATTATTGAAAATTTTCTTTCAAAGGTTTAAAGTTTTGAAAATGTAACTCACTCCACATTACTTTTTGAAAAGGTTTGATTTTTTTTACTAACCCAGAAACTCGTTTAAAAAAAACTTGGTTTTAGTACCTTAACTATAAGGGAAATTAACACAAAATGAGCTGCATGGCAAAAGATTCAAAATGTTTGCAATCACTACACATATTTTAGTTTTTATCTCAGTGAGCACTAAATCCCATGCTTTTGATATTTTTGAAATATCTTTTCGGCCACCTGTGCACCCTTTCCACCCGTTATGTATATAATACCTTAAGTATTGCTCATGAGGTACCTACATACCTGGTGGGGGACTTCAGAGATGTCCGCATCCCTACCTCCGACAATCCTTCCGTCAAGACGGGGTCTGCGCCTTAGCCTTGGGGCTGCACCTGGAGGTCATTGAACATAGAATTGTATTACAGATGCGATAAGAAAAAATTAACATTTAAAGTAATACGGGCATATTGTGACAAACGATAGGTCCAGTTACTTATGTACCTTTGTTACTTCTAAAACTGTATCAACAATTCCGATTGTTGTCGGAAGCGTAGCGGTGATAACAAAAGCACTGGCGTGAGGTAAGCGTCACGCAATTCTTCTCTGACACGCCTGGTTGCCGCGACAATGTTTTAAGGGTATGTTAAACTTAATTTAGTGCAAATCTCGCAGAAACTAGATATACCTATTTGTATTATATGACTAAGGCGGTTGCATAAAGGATAATCTAAGTTCAAATTATCTTCAGTCACGCTTGATCTAAGTTCATAGCGTCTTGATCTACGCTCAAATATGACTAGTGAATTTTCTAACTTGATTGAACTTAGGAACTGAAGTGAGAAATAAATAGTAGAGCTTTAAATAAAACAATAAAATGATAAGTAATGCATTTTTGTAGTTATTCCGATAGTTGGAATATTGTTTCAAATTTAAAAGCAAAATTTTGCACAGAAGCAAATATGATTAGTCCTAACCTAAAACACTTTTATAAATCGTAAATCACGAGTATTACTTCTGGAAAGAGAAAAAGTGAAATCAATTTGTTGGACCTCAATATCCGTTGATTGAATAATTGATCAAATACGAACAATGAAAATGACTAATAAGGTAAACCTATAATTAGCCTCGAATTAAAATTTCCAGTGACATCCATGGGATTTCTTTCTGAGAAACTGAATTTATGTCGGTATATTTTTCCGATTCCACTGTATCTTCAATCACAATATCCAATAATAAGTTGTTTTCTTCACAAGTGAAATTTGACGATGTATTTTTCCTGCGCCCTGTTGAATACATCCGAAAGTAAACATCAACTGATTGCAGTTGCCCAGAAGCTGTGACTTTCAGCTGTCTTACGACGATATCAAACGTTATATTATGAAATAAGATCAAATCTGAGCTGAGACTCGATGATTTTAGACAGTTTTATCTAAGATGTGAACCATTAATATCAACTGAACTTCAAGTATAGCTATTAAAGTAATTTTACTCTAACCTCAGTTCATGTTATGATTTTAGATTAAATCTGATCTCCATTCAATCAGATTTACTAGTAGGTAACTGGCCTATAAGTAACTAAGGGTCATAAATTCAAAATGTATTTTCACTTTTTATGTTACAAGTGCTTGTATTTTATAATGTGAGTAAAAATTTAGAACAAAAATGTGTATAATTTTAAAATTGGGGAGTAATTCGAATCGTAAGTGTAACGCTAAGTGTTTAAAACACAAATAAAGTTAGGTTAGGAGTAACTGGTGTTTTCATTTGTTACAATAGAATATATATGTAACTTACCAAGACAGCTGACTACCAGGAGAGAGCAGATCACCACAAGCTTGAACATGTTGATAATGGGTGCCGTATCAGTCAATTGTCACAGAATTTATACCAAAAGTGAGGGAATTCCGGGGCAAGTTTTGCTACTGTTATCAGTAGATTTGCACTCTTGAGAATGTCGATAAACGTCGCATTGCACTGATTGGCGCTATTGTATGTTAGCCAATCACTGATAAGAAGTTATCCAAAAATAAAGCCTGGGGAATACAAAATCCTCATAAGATATCAGTAATTAGCACATGTCACGTATCACAAAGGATTAAAATAAGCCCTTATGTAACTTAGTTGTCCTTAATCCAGTTTCCGTTCCAGGTGAGCATTATCTGTAATGGATTAAAATTAGGCAATACAAATTGACTAACAAGGCTAGAGGCAGAAACAAGCTGTGACATTTATACAATAAATTCATTTTGTAAAGAAAGATGTCGTGGAAAAACAAATTGTTTGAACATTTTTTCAGCCTACTATAATAGTTACCAAATAAAATAAGTACCTAACAGTAAGAAAGCAACAAGAAAAAAATTCTGACAAGTTACACTCACATGATTTTCTATACCCTTTCATTAACTATTCTTACAACTATCATTCCTCTATGTTGTTCAGATTAGCTTAGATAAACATTTGCAGAAATTATCATTGTAGATGCGAGAGGAATACGGGAATACAGTGGGCTTTGAGCAATAGTCAAATCTTTTAAAACTGTTTGCAAATATATGTTCCACTTGCCATAAAAGTATGTTAAACATATGCCACTTTCATTAAAATCGATGAAGCCATTTTAGAGTAAAGCAAAATGTTCGAAAAATGTTCCATGCAAAGGGTAGTTTACGGAGGAGGAATTTTCTTCAAAATCTTTGTCACATCCTTGAAAGATATGAAGGTTAAATACGAACTTTGGTTCCTAACCTACTTTTCATTATTCAGTTATGCTGTTAACAGGCAGACACACACATGCACAGGGACCTTTTTCTAAAAATGCCTTTTTTTGTACTCAGGGGACGTCAAAATATATATTTCCGGTAAACTATAGACATCGAATTTTTGGGTAATATACATTACTTCCCGTATTTAGCTTACATAGTAGAGAAAGTAAAGCTTGATGTATTACAGTCATATTGCTTTCTCTACTAATTTTTAACAATTCTTGTTAAATAGCTTCTATTCTTCTATCTAGTTCACGTTAATTGAGACAAACCTCCGTAGAAGTGGTTTTATTAAATAAGATTTCCCTTTAGGTACAACGAGAAGCAGAGAATATAGTAGGATTAAACTATAGTCAAATCTTTTAGGAGATTTTTGCATGATCAGAAGAAAAAAAGGTAAATAAAACAAACGGATAACGAACTCATTTGAGAAAACTATTAAAGACCAGAAAATTCAAACCAACAACATGGGATATTGTTTACTCCAATTGTTTACCTTTGTTGAGATGTTTCAATCTTTTTCGATTTTCCAGCTCTGCAAGAGTCATTCACAACAAACAGGCTGTTTCTACGGAATTTTTAGAACACACAGTATATTTTTTATCAAAATATCTTGAATATTTATATTGTTTGTAAAAAAATAAGGCATTGGGATATTTTTATCAGAAAGTTGAAACACCAAGTGAATAAACATGTTCTAAAAGCTTTGTATTATTCATATGTTTAATCTCACTTGACATATTCTATATTAGTATAGGGAAACGACCCAAGTGTCAAAAGACTTTTGATCTTACAAAACAAGACAGTAAAATTAATATGTAATGTGGATAGTAGAGCCCATTGCGGGGCATTATTTTGAAAGTTGGAAATGTTTACAGTTGTTTCTTTAAAATTTGGTATATGTTTGTTTCATGTAAAAATAATATTGAACATAGTTACCCAGCAATGACACTCATGGATATTACATTAGAAATAATCACTAGCTAAGGATCGATTCTTAAAACAGATTTCATACGTGTGTGTGTTTGTGTGTGTGTGTGTGTGTTTGTGTGTGTGTGTGTGTGTGTGTGTGTGTGTGTGTGTGTGTGTGTGTGTGTGTGTGTCTGTCAGTCTGTGGACAGTATAATTAAAAACCGAAAAGAAGGTTAAAAACCAAAGTTGGTATTTAAGTTTAATGTCTTTCAAGGATGCGACACACATTTTGAAGAAAATAGCCCCACCCTAAACTACCCTTTACATGGAAACTATGTTTGAGATATTTTTGTGACAAATGAAATGCATATTTTGAATTTTCTGACTATAGCCTATGTAGTCCTGTTTATTCTGGATGAATTTTGAATAACTTGTAAATCGTAAGAGATAGACAAAATCTTACTGTACAAGAAATGGAGATCTTGCTAAAATACACAATTTATCTCTCAATATATTTTTTGTAGAGTGAACCATTTCGGAGATATTTCTTGTTTTGTGTGTCAGTTTCGGAAAACTTAGAACTTTCTTGAAATGGAACATCGTTGTTCATTTTTTACATGTTAAGCGTGCAAAGAGAACGGAATCTCAAAGCTGTAAAATATTTGACTATCACTCAAAGTGTACTGTATTCTAATATTCCCCTTGCACCTACAAGGAAATAAACAATAAGCTAATTTGTACAAATGTTCATCTCAACTAACACGAAGAAGATATAGGAATAAGAGTTTGTAAGAATGGTTAGTACAAGAGTAGAGAAAGTCATGTGAGTGCAACACATCAGATTTTTATAAAATATATATTTAACGAGAGTATGTGAAAAGCTACATCATTGTCTCTGCTTAACAAACTCCGTCTCTTTATTCTTGCAATATAGATTATATATGATCTTTGGTTCCATATTTAAATTCATTACCTCATGAGAACATGCGAATTAAAATATTCTGTTAAAGATGGTTTGTAAATGACTTAATGCATATAAGCTGATTAAACATTAACCAGGCATCGTCAGGAAGAACTAATAAGATTACCAAGATACAGAGGGAGCTGAAAATTGCATCCTGTCCTGCCAATTTCAGAGTATCCGCAGGGAACTTCCGCTTCCGCGCCGGCAGAAACAAAATACGTACACCGGCTCACTTCAAGTTACTGTTCAACCTCCAAATTGACCCTTACAGCATTCACACACAACAGCACACTAAGTAATTAATATTTGTCAGAGTTATTGTATCAAATATCATTACACTGAAATAAGTACTTGTATTTTTTTTGTTTCTGTCTCGTTTTGTTTTTTGTTTCTTTTGTGGAGTGAAATTTTGAAACTACAATAAACCTCGTTTATCCAGACTAAATGGTATAATTTGTAAAATCAAAAATTCAGATCATCCGGAAAGTTGTGACAAAATTATACGGAGTATGTATTGTTTACAAGAGATTAAAAATATAAAAATCTTCATCACATAAAATCACATCATTTCTTAACAAAAATTGATCCACAGTCTTCTTCTTTAAACACGCGTGGCGTTTGAACGAAGTACGCTCACGAAAGTGCTTTATTGTAAATAGTTCACCTGGAGTAGTTAAATTTATTATCTAATGTGAACATTACATTTTAAAAAAATATGCAAATCTGTTTCGAATAAACCGGAGGTCCGGAAAAACGAGGGCTGAGTAAACGAGGTTTTACTGTATTTATGTCTCGTTGCATAATGATTTAGTAGATTTATATATGGTACCTAAATTCCTTACCGTTTTATTGTCTATAATGCCCGGTTCTGCCTCAGCCGTGCTTGCTCGAAAATCCATTCTGCAGGTGACGGAAAAGCTATATTACTTTATAGGTATATAGTGACAATTCTTAATCCTCCTGTACCTTTGACCTTTTTATCCACGTTTTTGTTCTATTTTATAATTATCCATAATGTTTATGAAATATGGATGTACTTGATAAACAATAATTTATTTATCTCTTCTAAATTTCAGATAACCTACATCTCTCCAAAGCCTGTACACTTCTTATTTACTCTTGAGGTGTTAGAAAGAAACCTCACAACAGGTAATATCAGACCTTTAACTTAGCCAATAAATTCTCGAGTGAGCGAGTGAATTTATCTGTGAAGTTCGCACAGAATAGCGTTTATTTGGAGTTAAATGTGAATTTAAGTACTGTATGGTAGTTATTTGACCAGAATATGTTAAATTCTATAAAACGCGCCTAAAATATATTCATTGCTATTAATTCAGTTTCATTTACTCAGTATTTCCAATGAAGGAAAGCGCAAACCATTCATTTTGGTTTTCGATTTTCTCTATTTTTAACATTAACAAGTAACCTTTATTCAGGGAAAACACTAGTTATTAAAATAACTATTGTTAAAAACATTTTCTCTTAGAAAGAATGGACATCGATTGGACCGTTTTGAATTGCTCATCGTCTTAGTTTTGTAATCCATGGAGTGACGTCATATTCTGACGTCGGGCTCGGCGCTTAACAAAGAACGGACGGGCTAAGCTTCTTCACATGCCGTGCTGGTGAGCAGACAAAGACGTTTAAGCCCGGGCTGACTCGCGGGACTGCTGTGGGTACGTGACTGTTAACAATCAAGACGACCGAAACAAAATGGGTGTTAGGAACGTTCGCGAGGTTTCTAGCTGAATCATTTCCGGTGCGCGTGTGTGTAGAAATCGAGAAAGGTCCGTGTGACGTCATCTTCAGTGTATAAGGAGGCAAAAAAATCTGTTATCTGTTTTAGAGTTGAAGGGATCAGTGCAACAGCGGTGTCACCCATATTTTTTTTTTAGAGAAATGGAGAAAAACTGAGTTAAAAAATTCTGCTTCTTTTTAGGATAAGGAAAAGCTAACGTGAATCACATCAATTGTTAAGCCACAATGCACTAATTAGTGCTAAAATATTCTTGATACATAGCAAATTTTCGGGTATGCTGTAAATTTTTTTATCTGAGGGGAAAATACAGTAGCTTCAATTTAATATGAGGATTGAGTTTTGGTGAGAAGATAGTTCACATGAAAAGCTCACAGATGGCATAAATATTGCAAATTGTGTATCGGAGAGGGTTAGACCATTGTTCCACTGACCCCCTCTTGAGTTATGCACACGAGTCAGTGAGTGTGAGACAGCTGTGCGTGTGGTACTATCGTCAGAAGATTCAACGAGCTTCGTGGGTGATTGGAACGTCGTGATTAGGGTGTGAGAGATAGGGGAATTGAATAAAGACACTAAAGGACCGCGCAAGGTCGTGAGAAATAAAAATTGCGAGTTGTGATAGCACGAAAGACTGTAGACTCTATTAACGACATGAAGAAAACTGTGATTTGTGGTCAAAGTTTAGAAGACAATAGTGATAAAGAACTAACTGGACAGCATTTTGTTTATTTTTTACAATATTATATGAACTTACAAAAGCAGAAGTTAAATACAAGTTCAGTTTCTGCATTGCACGCTTTCTCCATTCGTAGTGAAATTGTTTAAACCACATTCTCCTTAAAATACAATACTGTATCTTTAAACTAAGATTAGTTTGAAGACTAATTTTTAACGACGAGGTTCTCAATGCCTTTTATAGTGCGGACCTGCTGATCTAAACACCTTTCCTAACATTATGTTATCAATTAAATAATTGTTGTATAGAGATATCTTAATTTAAGATTAAGTTATCTATTTTAAGAAGGCAGTGGATTTCCACAATAATGCCAGATATAACGATAACATCGACAACTTTGCATAAACGTTTCTAATTATGAAAGTGTTACTATGAACGTCGCAAATTGAATACATAAGACATTCCTTCCTCCCAAATACGAACTTCAGATGTTACCACAAAGCCATTTCGCTCAGTTCAAAATATCTTCACATGAAAACTGAAATATGACAGTGCAAACGTAATGGTTAAGTCGCCAATCGAACCGTTATGAATTGATAATGGTAATGCCGAGAGCCGTGAGCCCTGAGTCATTAATCATCTCCAGGGGCTTCTTGATGGTAAACACATTATCATAATTCAGTTATGGAAGCCTCCTGTGCGATTAATTACAAAGCTTCACTTCATTAGCACTACCTTAATCATATAACACTCTAGTCAAAGTCCACAGAGAGGTGCTCCATACTATATGCTGTCTTTTTACTTTCTCTACTGGTAAGTAGGGGAAGTATTGTATTCCACCCAAAAATTCGATGTCGAGATTTCACCGGAAATATATGTTTTGAAGCCCCCTGAATCCAAAAAAAGCATTTTTAGAAAAAGGTCCGTGTGTGTGTCTGTGTGTCTGTCAGTCTGTGGGCAGCATAACTCAAAAAGGAAAGGTCGGTTAAAAGCCAAACTTGGTATTTAAGTTTAATGTCTTCCAAGGATGCGACATGAAGATTTTGAAGAAAATAGCCCCACCCTACACTACCCTTTATATGGAAGATTTTTCGAAAATTTTGATTTTCTTGAAAATGGGTCTAACGATTTTGATTAAAATCTCATATGTTTAAGATATTTTTATGACAAATGAAATGTATATCTTGAATTTTCTGGCTATAGCCCCTGTAGTCGCATTTACTTTGGACGACTTTTGCATAACTGGTAAACCGTTAGAGATAGACCAAATTATACTATACAAAAAATGTAGATCTTGCTAAAATACCAATTTATGTCTCAATAAATTTTCTTGTATAGTGAACCATTTCGGAGATATTCCTTGTTATATGTGTGAGTTTTGAAAAACTTGGAACTTTCGTGAAATGGGTCATCGTTGTTCATTTTTTTATATGTTACGTGTACAAAGAGAACGGAATCTCACAGCTTTAAAAGATTTGACTATCGCACAAACCCTACTGTATTCCAATATTCCCCTTGTACCTACAAGGAAATAAGCAATAAGATAATTTGTACAAATGTTTATTTTAACTAAGACGAAGAAGATATAGGAATAAGAGTTTGTAAGAATGGTTAGTACAAGAGTAGAGAAAGTCATGTGAGTGCAACACATCAGATTTTTTTGTCTACTACTTATAGTAAACCGGGGAAGTTTGCACTCCATCCATTTTATACTCCATAACTCTAACAGTATCATCTGTTTGAACTGATGTAAATGTATGGTTTATGCTTTTAAGCTTAAATGTAAATTATTGTGGCATTAAAACAGCTTTTAAACATTTATGAAATGTTTTATTGAAAATAATATATCACAGCCATTGCTTGTTGGTATTATTAATGACACAAAACCTCAAAGTACAGCCCTTGTTTATGTAATAATGACATACAAGACCACTTCAATGTGGTTACACGGCATCAGTGTTGGAAGTGATGAAAGATCTCAAGTTGGCAACGTTGGAATAAACCCCATAGTATCCTGGAGAAGCACAACCAGCGCCCCAAGAGACGATACCAGAGAGTTTTCCATCAGTGACCAGAGGACCACCAGAGTCTCCCTGAAAGGAATCCTTGCCTCCTTGTACAAGACCGGCGCAGATCATGTTCTTAGTGATACCTCCGTATGCAGCGTAAGCTCTGTTGCACACGTCACGATCAACAATGGGTACAGTGACCAACTGAAGCTGTGTAGGAAGACTGCCTCCAGAACTGAGAGTTCCCCAGCCGCTCACTGTGGCGATGGTTCCAGCAGATGGTTCAGATGACGTCAGACTGATTGGCTGCACAGAGTTGCTCAGGGTGAAGGGTGTAGACACCTGCAAACACGGAAACAATGTACTACATTTAATTCACCTTCATTTTTTTCCAGAGGGGAATTATGATGCGATGTGAACATCTACCGTAAGAAATTGACGGCACTGTTTAAAAAAAATTAAATAAGAATATATGAATTTGTTATTCTTCCGGAGTTAAGCATGGTTCAAAAGTTATAAACACCCTTGTACTGTTATAAACTAAATGTTATCAGTTGATATTCTGATCATAAAATACGTTTCATTTTTGTAGCTCTAAACTAAATTTGTCTTCTACTGAAACAAAAGATTTGATTAACTAATTTTGCTTCAAAACTTTTACAAAGTTGTTGTTATCGTCAATCTGTGAAGATTTCCAGCTGTCAGTAGTTTATTGCGGATAACAATTCAGGAGTCTAACGCCTATACTTTCCTAGGTTACAAACTCTACAAACACGCTTTTCTTATCATTATTAACTTTGTTGTGTCAAAAATACTAACCTTAATCACAGCTACATCGTAATCAATTGTGTAATAGTCAAACTGTGGATGGACAATGATTTGACTGGCCTGATGAAGGGAGCCGCCACTGCCTCTATTGCTGCTACCAGCACGGAAACGGACGTTGCTTGCAGATACTCTGAAATTGAAAGAACATGTCAGTAACATTAAATCCCTCAACAATAGGGTAGCGTATTGTTCAGATTTCAATTGTATTCGTTAATTTTAGGTTTTATAATTGAAATATTTTATTCTTAATTTTAAAATATACACTCAAAATCTCTGAAATTTGTATCGGATGCTCTTTAAGGTTATATTAAGAGTTTTAAAATAAAAACAAATACTTTATGATATAGATTATTAATTACTTCATTGATTTGTTTTCTTTTCCTAAAATATTCTGTTATAACAATAGATCTGTAGTATTTCGTAATAAATTTTACTATATTTTTCTACCCTAATGCAGTTAATTTTCCATAAAAAGAGAATGGTTGTTATTTTGCGTTTTATGAGCATTATTATTGTTATTATTTAATTTAAATGTATATAAAACTTACCCATCAGCGCAGTGACCAGCTGTCACAACCCAGTTCTCATTGAGGATAGATGCCCCGCACATATGACTACCACCATATTCAAAAGAGAGCTGAAACAAATAAATATTTCTATAGATTCTTAGAAATGATATTAATATAATGAAAAATAAAATGGTATAATATTCACTGAGTTCATTAATTCATATAACCAAGCATTAGACAGGTTTATTTTTGATTCATATGACTTCGCGAGGTAAGGGCATAAATTCGTACTAGCTTCTAGTTCCCAAGGTCACAAGCAAAAACCTCGCGGAGGGTCAGGTAAGATTTTATTTACCTTTTGCGGTTTAGCTGTTATATAAAAGTCGTTCAGAATGAATATGGCTTGATAGACTATTTCCAGGTAAGTCGACATATACATTCTATTTGCCATCAAAATGCGTTACACGTGTGATGATTTAATCAAAATCGTTGGTGACATTTTTAGAAAACCCAAATTTTAAAAACTTTTCCATATGTAGGGTACTTCGTGATGAAGGATATTTTAAAAAATCTTCGTGTCTCCTCACTGAAAAAATTTGAACTTAAATACCAATACTTTTCGTTTTTTAGCCACACAAGAATATTTTCCTAAAAATAAGCCTCTTTTTTAATTCAGAAGGCCTCAATTCATGTATTGGCGATGAAATATCGGTATCAAATTTTTGGGTGGAACACGATACTTATTCTAATTAGCATAATGGGTTACTACCAGAAAAACTAAAAATGTGCACTGTGTGATCACAAAGCTAGTATTTTAAGCATGCATTTTGAAAATGTAAACCATATCTATTAATTATTTTTGTCTCTTAGCTGTGTTCATTGATTGACAGAAATATCACGAATAAAAGCCGTGAATTAAAATAACTCTAGAATTGTTTTCTGTTTGGTTTTCTGGAAGAAAATTTACACGCTTGAGTAACTAATTGATTTATGAATGAAAAACAACTGAGGCGTATTAAAAAATATGAAAAAAAAAAAAAACTCCTTGTGAAAAACCTGAAAACTAAGCTAGCTGGAAAAGGTATACTGGTATTGTGTTAAACGTAGATTAATATAACTCTTTTGACTATTAACATTCGTAGAATATTGCCTGCATAAACATTCCTGCTTTGCAAAACACGCAAAAAGCATAAATGGTGTATCTTAAATCATATAAATTGTTTACCTGATATGGAACTTCCGAAATATCAGCATCCCTACCACCAACAATTCTCCCATCCAGACGAGGTCGCCTCAGTCTTGGGGCTGCACCTGTAATGCAGAAAGGTGTTATAACATAGATGATTTAGAAAATCAAAACTATTGCCTATATCAATAGCCCAAATGTAGCTTGATATCCAACATTTGATAACATTTCTTCATTTTTTTTAATATTCATCCTGTGATAATAGATTTAAAATATATACAATGTAAAACTGCTTATCATTTGTTTACCTTCCGGAATAAATACACACTAAAAAGCTTAACAGTATATATGAGTCAACCCTAAGAGGAAAGTAAATGGAGAAAATCATCAGTGTATGTCATTAGTTATTTTTTGTGCATTTAAATTGAATTTTGTTGTTTAATTAAGTATTTTTATATCATTATGGGTACAGCACTTGCATTTTGAAAGCGCAGGAAAAAATCAAAGTCGAGTAAAATCGCTAGGCTGTGTGCTCGGCTGAATTTTAAAAAGGCCCGCAGAACTAAATCCATAGTAACTGAAGCTAATAGTTAAAAAAAAACTTTGGACGTCAAAGAAGGTGTGATGCTTTCCTTAATACATGGCAATATTGTATAAAGGTATATAAAAATTCAGTCTCATATCTTAAGAAATTTCTCAGATGCTATATCATGAATTTAGTCAATTTAGCATTGAGAAAGTGCAGCTTTTAATATTCTCTTAGATACTCTAAAAACACTTTAATGTCACTTAAATTGTATGCAGATAAATACTGCATGTAACTGAGGTAAATTTAAGGTATATCTCAGATTAATCAATGACTAAAAAGTACCAAGCGAAATACACAAAATATGAAAAAAGGAATGAAACCAAACACTTCTACAATTTCCTAATAACAAAGAATTCTTTTATGCACTGTAAACTTACCTAGACAGCAGACGATGAGAAAAGAGGCAATCACTGCAAACTTCAGCATATTGAGATATTGTGACGTCTAGCAATTTGATGTGCAAATGTTTTATAGTGAAAAAGAGGGAATTCCGCGAACGTAATATCATCTTATCAGACATACAAGCACGTAACGTCTGGGTATCTGCTTCTGTCTCAGATAATGTAGCTATTATAAGCAGGGAATATCCATAAAGGTACTTTAGAAAAAATAGATTATGAGTTATATCAATTTTGGTAACCATTAGTACATGTAAATATTCAAACATATGAAAACAAAAACTAGCTGATTTCTTTCTTGTATTTAGCGGTTTATTACCTTCAAGAAAAAGTTTTGAATTCCACTAAACAACTCGATGTCAAGATTCCAGCGAAATATATGTATTTCAAGGATGCGACACGAAGATTTTGAAGAAAATTCCCCCACCCTAAACTAAGGTTTACGTTGAAAATTTTGATTTTCTTGAAAATGGCTCTAACGCTTTTACTTAAAATGTAATATGTTTGAGATATTTTTATGGCAGATGCAATGTATACTGTGAATTTTCTTGCTATAGCCCATGAAGTCCTATTTGCTCTGGATGACTTTTGCGTAACTGATAAACCGTTAGAGATAGACAAAATCTTACTGTACGAAAAATGTAGATCTTCCAAAATACACGGTTTATGTCTAAATAAATTTGTTTGTAGAGTGAACATTTCGAAATTATTCCTTCTTATTTGTGTGAATTTTGGAGAACTTATACCTCTGTCAATGGAATATCGTTATTTATTTTTAATATGTTAACCTTGCAAAGAGAACGTAATTTGAAAGCTTTAAAAGATTTGACTATCGCTCAAAGCCTACTGTATTCCCATATTCCCCTTGCACATACAAGGAAATAAGCAATAAGATAATTTACGCAAATGTTTATCTCAACTAACACGAAGAAGGTATAGGAATTAGAGTAACAATTCTTAGTAGTAGAGTAGAGAAAGTCATATGAGTGCAACACATCAGACTTTTTAACATATATATGGACCTATGTCCAACGTTTCCGAAAGAGGGGAGGTTCGAGGTCCCTCTGTATGTGTGTTTGTGTGTGTGTGTGTGTGTGTGTGTGTGTGTCTGTGTGTGTTTGTGTGTCTATGAACAGCATAACTCAAAAACGAAAATTAGATTAAAAATCAAAATTGGTACTTTAGTTGAATATCCTTTAAGAATGTGATACGAAAATATTGAAGAAAATACGGTCACTCTAAACTACCCTTCACATGGAAAACTTTTCCAATTATCTGGTTTTCTCAAAAATGTCTCTAACGAATTTAATCAAAATTCCTCATATTTAAGATATTTTTATTGCAAATGAAGCGGATATTTTGAAACTTCTGGCTATAGCCCATATAGTCCTGTTTATTCTAAATAATGTGACTAGTAAGCTCTAAGATATAGACCAAATCTTACTGTACAAAAATGTAGAATTTCTTAATACACAATGAACTTTTTTGTGGTGTGGACCGTTTTGGAGATGTTCCTTAATATCAGAGTTTTGTACTACTCTCAAATATGAGGTCGTTATTCATTCTTTTATCTCTTGGTCATGCAAACAAAACGGAATTTTAAAGTCATTACATAGCGACCAGTCTTAAAACATTTGACTGTCTTTAAAGCCTTCAGTATTCCCCTTGTGCCCACAAGAAAACCAGTAATAACATAATTTTTACATTTTTTTTCTTCATTAACATGAAGTAGATAGAGAAACAGGTGTTTATAGGAATGGTTTGTGTAAGAGTAGAGAAAGTCATGTGAGTGCAACACGCGAGACTTGCTTTTTGTAGACTCTGGGGAAATAGGGAATTGTCATTAAAGATGAGAGGAATTGCCCACTTCAACCAGAAATCGAACTCAGGGTCTCTGGGTCAATAGGCCAGAGCGTTGATCACTCGACGATGGGGGTAATCTGTTTTGTTCTATAATTAATATTTTACACATATTTTTATGGCCCCTAAGCTTCATAAAGCATATTTCTTAATATTTATGCGCATAAAGCAATGGTCGAGCCAAATTATTTTAACATATGTTGAATTACACAACACAAATTTTATCCATTTTTTCTCACAATATTGCAGAAAATCCAATGTCTCCTTTAAACAGGTCAATTATCTTAGATGTTGATATTTAGATATCGCCGGATGACATCTGCACACGTACAGATAACTTGTTGGAATTCCCTCTTTTTCACTATAAAACATTCGCGCATCAGACAGCGAGACATTACAATATCTCAGTATGCTGAAGTTCACTCTCATTGCTTCTTTGCTGGTCGTCTGCTGCCTTGGTGAGTTAACAGTGTCAAAACTATTTCTGTTTCGAAACTACGGAAAATAATGATCGATTCGTTCTAATATGCCATTTATTAGACATTGATTTTCTAACCGTTTTTTTATTTTAGTTTGCAAAGTTGCTTTCAGGTAGATAATGTAGATTACTAAAGGTCATTGTGCTAATTTCCCATTATTCTTGTAGTTCAAAAGTTATCTTGAGTGACCTTTAAGTTTTTAAATTCGTTTTCTCAGACAGGTAGAAACTTTCTCTTTTATTTTATGCATATTTGATCATTGTATATTTTAAGAGTGGTACCATTTCATAAAAAACGTATTCAAAAACTATGTTGTCCTTTATGGGAGGTTTCCCTCTACCGGGACGAGGCTTTCACTATTTGTGTACACGGACGTAGTCCACGAAATACCGGGCAGTGACAACGTAAACAAAACTGCCTCTTGTGCACTGTGTTTGTTTTGTTACACAGGTGCAGCCCCAAGACTAAGACGACCTCGTCTGGATGGAAGGATTGTTGGCGGTAGGGATGCTGATATATCTGAAGTTCCATATCAGGTAGGTCATGGGCACGGCTCAAGAAACATTTTCACTTACTAAATTGGAGGTTAATTTTATTTTCCTATTTACAAAGTGGAAACTTTTTGTAGAGTTCGTTGTCGAAATTCAGAGCGATCCTTTTTCTCTACTACTAAGCGATTCTACTGTAGATCTATGCATATTAACGTTAAATATCAATTAATTTCTCACAGTTATCTGTAATTAATTTGATTGAAATACCATATAGTTTATTTTACTTTAAATATAAATGTTTTATTTTCTGGAAATAACCTATGAAGTCCTCTACATTCTGAACCAAATATAAGCAATAAACGTTAGTCGATAGACAGCAATATATTATACAAAAGTATAGATCCTTTTAAACACAAGAATTATTTCAAATAACTTATGTGTAGCATCACTCATTTCCTAGATATTATTTACTACTCCTGTCAGGTTACAAACACGGGGTGCACTCAGCCTCGTTAGGTCCAGGGGGGACCAATTGAGGAGCTACTTGATAGAGAAGTAGCGGCCCCAGGTCTAGAAGACCGCATAACCGGCCGGGAGGGCTCGGGGCGCTGACCACGTCCCACCCTCCAATACTGCACCTCACCAATGACGCCTGTAGTGGGCAGAGGTGGGGTACGCAGCGGCTGGGCGGTAGGCCTTGGCCCCTTGTGGGCTGTTGCGCCGGGGTTTAGTTTTAGTCAGGTTTCAAAGTTCTATCTCTATTCAGTTGTTTCTCGCAATGATGAGGAAAGAGAATGCAATGTGAACACCACAAGGTAGCATCTGACTTCGATCCGGTTTCCTCGCTCCCCTTACACCTAAACCGAAATAACAGATGAAAAATATTCCGCGGAGATTTATTTACTGAAAAAATAAGTTATGGGATTTTCTTCATGCCAATGTGTCTATGAAAATTAGAAAATACGCATGTTCTTGTGATTGCTTTGAACTTTTTTCCTGACACTTAGAACATAATCTATATAGTGCACCCAAAATTACACAGTTCAATGTGAAACCGTGTTTAAATTATTAATAATAAATCGCTTTTTGATATAATAATGTGAAACGATCCTAAATATTTAATTTGTGGTCTATAAATATAAAAATTATCATATCGCCATTGCTTGTATTTTAACAGAAAAAAATGTTTTATATATAGTTAATTGATATTTTCATATTTTTCAGTACGAGCTATGAAAAATGTATAATTTCAGCTCAATTATTTAATATTTTTAACCAGCGTTCTCCTGAAAATTTCAAGCTATTTCACTGGTCTTGGCGTGTTTCAGCTCTCTTTTGAATATGGCGGCAGTCATATGTGTGGGGCATCTATCCTCAATGAGAACTGGGTTGTGACGGCTGGTCACTGTGCTGATGGGTAAGTTATACCATATCTCCTTAACAATGAAAATGTATAACGTTTGAGTAGGGTATTTGGGGGGAAGCTGGCGCAGTTTTTTATGGGCAAGATGGCCGCCATGCGTGATCTAAGGATTACTAGGTAAGGTGGTAGGGGAAGCAGGACGTTGTAAGTATTTGAAGCAATCACTAGGGATAACTTTTATGGCCTATAGCACTGTATGTATCTTTATGAGCGTTCATGGTAGTCGAGTATGTCGTTCACTATATCGGTGTAAACCTCCTAACGCAAGAGCTTTCCATCTTGATTGTATATGATACCCCCAACATAATGACACCTCGCCCCCACACCGCCACGCTAACCTATCCTAACCTAACCTAACCTAACCTAACCTAACCTAAGCTCGCCTAACCTAGCTCCTACTCTTTTTACTATGGTCTTTCATAATTTCACATAACCTAAGCCCCATACTTCTACTCGTCTAACCTATCTTAACCTAACCTAAGCTCCATACTTCTACATGGCTAACCTAACCTAACCCAGCTCCCACTATTTACTCCGGTCTTTGATAATTTAACCTAAGCCTCATACTTCTACTCATCTAACCTATCCTAATCTAACCTGGCCTAGCCTAACCTAAGGTAGATCCTCTTATTATTATTTATTCTATTCTACTAACATGATACGTTTCTAGACATTCATTCTATCCTCTTATCATCTATCCTACTCCCTCCTCTGCTTATCTATTCTATCCTGTCATACGCTACCCTGATCTCCATCTAGGAATTTCATAAACATTTTGATACTATTTTGAGTCCTCTGATAGATCTTTTTAAACACTTTTAGCATATTCATGCTGCTTTTACAACATATTTAACAACTTTTCAGACAATTTTCAGAGTTATTCAGTCATTTTCATACATTTTTAAGACGTTCCACCCCATTTTGCTACAATTTTGCACCCTCTGTTAGATCTTTTAGACGCTTTTAGTATATTCATGCTGCTTTTACAACATATTTAACAACTTTTCAGACAATTTTCAGAGTTATTCAGTCATTTTCATACATTTTTAAGACATTTCACCCCATTTTACTGCTATTTGCACCCTCTGTTAGATCTTTTAGACGCTTTTAGTATATTCAGAACGCTTTTAACAACATATTTAACAACTTTTCAGACAATTTTCAGAGCTATTCAATCATTTTCATACATTTTTAGGACATTTCACCCCATTTTACTGCTATTTGCACCCTCCTTTATAGAACTTTTAAACTTCCAGTAGAAGATGTCCTAACCATTGATGTTGAAGTTCTTATTACTACTATTTTTGCCCTCTGTCACAGAATTTTATACAACTGTATGGCTCTTTTGCTTGGTTCTGTATGTTCTGGGGGTAACATCTCCAACACGACATGCAGTTTTCTAAGTGTAACCCCACCTATTATGATCTAACCTGCTTATTAAGTGTTCTTTACAGCTTTATTCAACTTTGTTTTCCTAACCCTTTATAGATTTTTAAACTTATCACTAAAAGATGATCTATCCGCAGATGTTGAGATACTTATAGCTCAATATTTTTAAGAGATATTCAGCAATACCTTTGATAGTATTTTAACACAATCTTCTGTTTATATAAAGTTAATGAGGGTATACTTACTTTAAGGTAGTAGGGTATACGCCTCTCCTCTTTTATCTGGGCTGGAGACCAGCACTAGAGTTAAAGTCTAGTGGCAGAGTTAACGCCTCCCTTTATAATTTCTATTTTTCTTCTTTCTTCGACAAGTTTCATGAGAAGCACGGAGAAGCCAGGTGAGTAATTTTTTTATTTTTTCTTCTTTCTTCGTCAGACTTCATTTGAGGCGTGGAGGAGTCAGTTGATTAAACTTTCATTTTCTACAGGAGACGTAACGGAGAAAATAATCATCTTGAGATCTAAGTTGCATTCTCTTATGCATGGTTTGCAACGTTGTAATGCCCGTACGCATACGTTGATATTCCATCCTCTGCAATTACTCTCTTGTCATCATGAGGCGACAGAGCTATTTTATTAGATTCAACTGTAGAAACATTATGACGTTGGGATAGGATTAAATTCATCGGAGTTCTAACAATTTTCAAAGTTTTAAGGCACTCCATATAGCTATTGAAGCTGATGTATTGCTTAATGGCGCTATGTTTTATGCCTTTGATCTTTTTTATCACAGAGCCATCAATATCGAGAGCATACATTTTAGGTCTGAGACCGACGAAACGGCGAATGATTTTACCACTTGCTTCATCTTTAAACTTTCCCAAAACTTTCTTGTTTTGTGTAGAATAGCATATATGGTTAGCAGGGTAATCCGCTGTATCCAGATGTTCAAGCATGTGTAATTTATCCTGGTATATATCAGCTGTAGTCACTCGATGGATGAAGGAATCTGTATCCGTATACAACAGTTTAAGATTCTCAGCTCCATAATATGGAAGTAACACATCGTATTGATACGAATACATTAGCGTCTTGGAGATGTCTAGTACGCTCATACCAATGTATATAGGCTTGTTGAACACTATTTTACGAGAAGCCATATGAACAGCTGCAAGATTAGGACCGTATATAGTTCGATCGATAAATGTAGGCTTGGCTATCAGTTTTTCTAATGTTTTGCTGTTTGCCACAAGACGTATATCCATACGATTACGAATATTTTCCATAGTTTTTCCAAACATCGCATTATTGAAAAGTTTATACAAATCCTTCTCGAAATCATTTCTAGCTTGTTGTCGCAGGCGATTATTAAATTCGACGTAAGGCTTTAACCAACAAGACTGACGGAATTTTAGTGCTCGATGAATCTTTATTAGTCGTAGACCATGACTAAGAGCCTGTTTCAAGACCATGTAATGAACCACATACTTCTTTCGAGATCCAAGATGGGCAATTAGTTTCTTTGAAGAGGATTCCCCCGGTTTCATACTCTCAGGCAGGAAGGGCAAATCATTATGAAGATCGTGGAGCTCGACAGGATATTCGACATCGACTTCTAAGATGTATCCAAGGGGGTCATCTTCCTTCAATAATTCCAGGTCTATGTCTTCAGGAGAAACCCATTTAAACCCTCCATAAGGAAGGGCGTGACACATACCCCAACCGTACTGGTTATTGGCGTCTTCGTACGTAATAAAATGAGAGGGTTTACGAGGATCATACTGCTCCATATAGATGTTGTTAGCCTCCGCATACCGGTGAGAAACCTGGCATAACCCTCCTCTTATACCAGATTCAACCATGAGTAGCTGATCGTAATCAAGAAGCAATTCCAACTCGATTCCAGTATACAGCAGCATAGCATCCCATGTAAGTCCTGGAGAAGTAAAATAATGTGCAGGATCCACTTTATGAGTTTTCAAGGTTTGGTTTCTAAATGTCTCAAAGACATCCGATAGGAGAAGAACATCCGAAATTAAGTACAAATCACTGTACTCGCCAAGGTTTCGGACGTTAAAGTGCTTCCACACGTTCAGAGCATGATCATAGTCCTCACTGCTGATTTCTTCACTGTTTAATCTGTTGTAGAAGGCATTCCTAGAAGACAAACATGTATCGTTCAGGACATCCCACGATGTTACGTAATCATAGGGAAATACCCCCTTACGAGTCATCAAGCCAATATTCTCTACTCCAAAGTATTTCGCTGTTTCAGTATGCGTTTCAAGGTTCTTTGCAAGCTTCTCCAAACTCGTACTGAGGAAGCGGAAAGTATCCACAAACCGGAGTTTAATATCCCCAACATACTTGGAGAATGATATATAACTTTCCTCTGAATTTGGTATAACCTCTACTCTTTCGCTAGTACACCCCAGTTCCTTAACAATGAAATGAGAGTCATACCCACTCAGGTTATGCATGAAGACAGGTATATAATTAGGTGTTTTACAAGCCAGGTTACATTTATTGTGTAATGGTCCTCTATACACCCCGGAAACATGATCGTGATCGCGAACCTTCCAATTATCTTCTGTAAATTCATGTTCACACAGGTAGCATATTGTAGAAGCATCGAATGATTCTTGTTCTTCAGCTGTAAGATTAAGAGGTTTAGCAGATTTGTATAAGTCACTGATTTTATTCGCCAGATCCATCAAGCATTCCATAAACTTCTGTGCAGCGTCAGGCCCTCGGTAAACATACGGTTCAGTAGGAAGAGTTGTTTCTAGTTGTTCAACACTGGACGACGGTTTCACATAAACGCAAAAGCTCATAGGAGAATGACTTTGATAGGGAGTTGTGTAGGAGGTTTCAGGGTTAGAGGAGCAGGTATGGAGAGGGGTGAGAATGCATTCAAAATCTGCGTAGATAACATAAGGAAGTTTCAACATCCTCTCGACATTCTTGAACTTAACGATTGAGTTATCCTTTGTAGGCATAACGCATCTAGCAATACCATGTTGTCTACATATTTCACTGTGCTCTTCTAATTTTTTCATTCCACTTCGTCCATGTCGGTCATCAAAATGACTGAAACATCTTTTACATACATAAATTCGTTCTTTATGCTTAGTTTTCTGCCCACGAATAAGCTTCTCAAAATCCTTTATATACACATAGTGATGTTTATCAGCTGAATCACTCAACAGAAGAAGGTCGCGGTGATCAGTTAATTCTTCATCAACCACCTTTATGGGAAACACTTCATGTTTATCATCCACTCCAAACACATTTATGGATATATTATTGAGTTTTTCAAATTTAGTGATTTCACCCAAGCTCGTAGGAAATGAGACGCATGAGAAATCGTATTTTTCTTGATGATCCTTATACTTCCTTACACGCTGAGCATCCTTTTGAATGAACTTTGCAAGAACAGCATACACAAAGCATTTCTCATCGTTGTAGTTCTGAGGGTTTATACAGGCTTTCTTCGCATCCAAAGATGACGGTAGAGGAATATAGCTGCTCCCTCGAAGAAGATTATACTTGTTAATACGTAGTCGAACGCCATCAACACTCAGAAGAGCCCAATTACTGCCTTTCAACTTACTTTCCTCCATTTCAACACGAAGTTTCTCGAATTTTTTTTCCAAGATGGCATCCAAGTCGCTATCTAAAAACACAGCCTGATTACGCGTTTTAAAGGCTTTGTTAGTAGTGTCTCCAACGGCGTTCACAAACTTACATTCAGCCATAATGTTAATTTTCAAACTTTTATGAGCCCGCAGTTCCTTCTGAACACCATGAATTATGCGTTGCTTAGCCTGCTGCAGGTATGAATTTAAATCCTGACTTGCTGGGCATTGGATGAAATACGATTTCAGCCGATCCTGAAAAGCCGTTTCATATTCTACAATATCATCTTCATCAGGAGACATTAACAATAATTTATGCTTAGTAGGTTCGAATTTGACTTTCTTAGCATCTTTAGCCCTCTCACAGCGCCCTTCATGTACATCTCTTCGATTTTCAGTACCGTAAACATCGCCACAATGTTTACACTCGAAAAACTCGCCACATATCAGCTCATGCCTCTTCTTATGGTAGTCACGTAGAAAACTCTTTTCGCATTTACTGCACCTATAATCTGGTATAGCATTCAGAACCGATTTCATCATTTCACCACTCCACATTTTTATAATACGTAGTGGAACACTTGTAAATTATATAAATGAATAAATGCTTATAGCACTTTCCACTGACTCGCCTCGATAACTTATAAAAGCTATTGAACGGTAATCTCGCTAAGAGAAGCTGATGTGCACGACTCAAAGGTTAATTACTGAATAACTATGTAAGCTCAAGCAAACCCTACTTATTCCACTAGCACGTACCTTATAAATTACTACGCGATTCAAGATTAAGTTTGTATTTTTAAAACATATATCATTAAACTACGTGAGTCAAGGATCAACTTGTTTCATTTTTATTTGCCAGTTCAACGTTAACATGCATTTCCCCTCATTTTTAAAGTTTAAACAAGGTAAATTATATTTCAACCACTGTATTTATAGAAATAAATGTTTATAATTTTAATACTTTCATGCCGAACACACACACAAACACAAACACACATACACACACACACACACACACACACACACACACACACACACACACACACGCGCGCGCGCGCGCGCTCGCAAAATTAAGACGTGAAACGGCGATTATGTATCTTTAAGTAACATTTCTTTAATCGATATCGGATGACAGTAATGGAACCATCTAAGCAATATTTAAACGCTTAAAAAAAAACCAAATTTCTGCTATATTTCATCAAACCTTCCTATTTTTATGACTTTTTCTCGTCTTTTACGCACTTTGAAACGAATCCATCAGAAAAAATTAAGACGCGAAACGGAAGACGTGAAACGGCGGTTATGTATCTTTAAGTAACATTTCTTTTATCGATATCGGATGACAGTAATGGAACCATCTAAACAATATTTAAACGCTTAAAAAAACCAAATTTCTGCTATATTTCATCAAACCTTCCTATTTTTATGACTTTTTCTCGTCTTTTACGCACTTTGAAACGAATCCAACAGAAAAAATTAAGACGCGAAACGGAAGACGCGAAACGGCGGTTATGTATCTTTAAGTAACATTTCTTTTATCGATATCGGATGACAGTAATGGAACCATCTAAACATTATTTAAACGCTTAAAGAAACCAAATTTCTGCTATATTTCATCAAACCTTCCTATTTTTATGACTTTTTCTCGTCTTTTACGCACTTTGAAACGAATCCAACAGAAAAAATTAAGACGCGAAACGGAAGACGCGAAACGGCGGTTATGTATCTTTAAGTAACATTTCTTTTATCGATATCGGATGACAGTAATGGAACCATCTAAACATTATTTAAACGCTTAAAGAAACAAATATCCCGTATTTTTATAATTCTTTCTCCATTTTTATTCACTTTAAGACGAATCAAGCGTCAAATTAAAACATGAAAAGATGATTATGTTTCTAAGTACCATCATTTCAACAACAAAGACATTAATTTTAACTATCACCACGAAATAAACCTATTTGCACGCGTCTTAACACGCTAACATACTATATGTTACAATCTATCAACTGAACCTCTTTTAAACGTGTCCCAACAGGTAAAATCGTCACCATGTCATTAGTTGAGAAACTCTACCCTCAAACACAGGTGTAAACCTCTCTAAAAACATGTCCCTTCAGGTAAAAGTATCACATTGTCCTCACATTAACGGAAAAAACCTTAGCCTCACGCAAAGGTGTCGATTTATAACATTAGTGGAGAAATTGTAGCCTCGAAGAGTCCCGGCGACGTGCTGTCTACAAAAAACAAGTTTAGACAGGAAAGTCTCCCCACCCTCAGATCCACGTAGCAACATTATGAGAAGTCCAACAGTAACGTCCAAGCCATCAGAGCGAGTATATGGGGCGTGAACACTCGACAACGCTTTTCACCGTTTAAAGCTTATTTGCATCATTTCTTTCCAGGTACTCATCAATCATTGTACTACACACATCATTTAGATCACAATACTTAGCGTTGTATGCTATAATTTGTAATTTTCACGATTATATACTCATTTAATGATTTAAATTCAACATTTCTAGCGTTCACCCTCTTTTTCTTCTTCTTCTTCTTCTTCTTCTTCTTCTTCTTCTTATTCTTCTTCTTCTTCTTCTTCTTCTTCTTCTTCTTCTTCTTCTCCTTCTTCATATATTCTCATTCTCCTTCATGCTAACAGGGAATATACGCGTAATTTTGACGTTATTACCTTAAATATTAAAATAAAATAACAGCATTCTCCGTCAATTATATCTAAACCGACTTTTTCCGTGTTATGCAAGATTTAAGCTTCTAGAATCAACACGAGGCAATGTTTCTCTCAATAACAGCATTTTATAATTGATTTTGTAAGTAATAACACCAATTTAAACTTTATTACAGATCTCTAAGACCCTTGTTGCAAAATATTTAAATGGACACTTAGAGATTCGAACTAGACCCCACAGTACAAAAGCTACCATTTTTTATCAATAATTCAAGAGCAGATATTTAGCTGAAGTGTTTAACTTTTTATTTCATCACGCTAACTTTATTGATTCGCGAATAAATCGACTTTGAAGTAATTGCCCCGTCCCGGTAATCGAACTATGAGTCGTAGGGTTAAAATTGTCTAGTATATCATTTTATATGCCAAGTTACCCTAATTCGTCTTTGCATTACTATTCCAAGTGTAAAAATAGCGATATAGAGCAAATTTCAATAATTCTCCACAAGATAGGGATCGAACCTACGATACGTTAACTCTAGCATGTTATAAAATAATCGTCCTTAACAAGTATTATCATATAAAGTTTATTTCAGTCTTCCAACACAAGCGGTTCTCGAAATAATTAAATTTACCAAATCAGGATTGGAACCCAAGACTCCAGGATCCCGAGCATACCACAGAGGAAAGCTTATAACATTACCAATTTAATAAAATTTATTCGAAGATTTTATCACTAATAGTTTAGGAGTTATTCCAATAATAATTCATAATTTGCACGGGGATCGAACGCTAGGCCACCGACAATCTTCAAAATTAGACCAAGGATGCGTCGTTTTATTATAAGATAATTACCGTTTACCACATTTCGATATCTCATTTAGTTTAGGAGAAATCAGGCATCAATGAGTAGAGTATATATGGGACGTTTTAAAAACAATTAGCGGCATCTCTTTGAGTGTTTTGAAAATATTGTGCGCAACACAACATTTTAAAACCACTCAAAGAAGCCGCTACTAATTGGATGACAATGACGGTAATTGGTAATTAACCTGTCAACACTTGTCAACCCTTGTCAACCCTTATCGATGGTAATCTGACAGATGATGAGGGTCGACCCATTGTCGGCTTTTCACCGACAAAGACAATGGCGTGTGAAAACACGTGTAATCCAATTAGCCCCCATTGTTAACCAATTAGCGGCATCCCTTTGAGTGATTTTAAAGCGCTATATTTACTCTACTCATTGATGCCTGATTTCTCCTAAACTAAATGAGATATCGAAATGTGGTAAACGGTAATTATCTTATAATAAAACGACGCATCCTTGGTCTAATTTTGAAGATTGTCGGTGGCCTAGCGTTCGATCCCCGTGCAAATTATGAATTATTATTGGAATAACTCCTAAACTATTAGTGATAAAATCTTCGAATAAATTTTATTAAATTGGTAATGTTATAAGCTTTCCTCTGTGGTATGCTCGGGATCCTGGAGTCTTGGGTTCCAATCCTGATTTGGTAAATTTAATTATTTCGAGAACCGCTTGTGTTGGAAGACTGAAATAAACTTTATATGATAATACTTGTTAAGGACGATTATTTTATAACATGCTAGAGTTAACGTATCGTAGGTTCGATCCCTATCTTGTGGAGAATTATTGAAATTTGCTCTATATCGCTATTTTTACACTTGGAATAGTAATGCAAAGACGAATTAGGGTAACTTGGCATATAAAATGATATACTAGACAATTTTAACCCTACGACTCATAGTTCGATTACCGGGACGGGGCAATTACTTCAAAGTCGATTTATTCGCGAATCAATAAAGTTAGCGTGATGAAATAAAAAGTTAAACACTTCAGCTAAATATCTGCTCTTGAATTATTGATAAAAAATGGTAGCTTTTGTACTGTGGGGTCTAGTTCGAATCTCTAAGTGTCCATTTAAATATTTTGCAACAAGGGTCTTAGAGATCTGTAATAAAGTTTAAATTGGTGTTATTACTTACAAAATCAATTATAAAATGCTGTTATTGAGAGAAACATTGCCTCGTGTTGATTCTAGAAGCTTAAATCTTGCATAACACGGAAAAAGTCGGTTTAGATATAATTGACGGAGAATGCTGTTATTTTATTTTAATATTTAAGGTAATAACGTCAAAATTACGCGTATATTCCCTGTTAGCATGAAGGAGAATGAGAATATATGAAGAAGGAGAAGAAGAAGAAGAAGAAGAAGAAGAAGAATAAGAAGAAGAAGAAGAAGAAGAAGAAAAAGAGGGTGAACGCTAGAAATGTTGAATTTAAATCATTAAATGAGTATATAATCGTGAAAATTACAAATTATAGCATACAACGCTAAGTATTGTGATCTAAATGATGTGTGTAGTACAATGATTGATGAGTACCTGGAAAGAAATGATGCAAATAAGCTTTAAACGGTGAAAAGCGTTGTCGAGTGTTCACGCCCCATATACTCGCTCTGATGGCTTGGACGTTACTGTTGGACTTCTCATGATGTTGCTACGTGGATCTGAGGGTGGGGAGACTTTCCTGTCTAAACTTGTTTTTTGTAGACAGCACGTCGCCGGGACTCTTCGAGGCTACAATTTCTCCACTAATGTTATAAATCGACACCTTTGCGTGAGGCTAAGGTTTTTTCCGTTAATGTGAGGACAATGTGATACTTTTACCTGAAGGGACATGTTTTTAGAGAGGTTTACACCTGTGTTTGAGGGTAGAGTTTCTCAACTAATGACATGGTGACGATTTTACCTGTTGGGACACGTTTAAAAGAGGTTCAGTTGATAGATTGTAACATATAGTATGTTAGCGTGTTAAGACGCGTGCAAATAGGTTTATTTCGTGGTGATAGTTAAAATTAATGTCTTTGTTGTTGAAATGATGGTACTTAGAAACATAATCATCTTTTCATGTTTTAATTTGACGCTTGATTCGTCTTAAAGTGAATAAAAATGGAGAAAGAATTATAAAAATACGGGATATTTGTTTCTTTAAGCGTTTAAATAATGTTTAGATGGTTCCATTACTGTCATCCGATATCGATAAAAGAAATGTTACTTAAAGATACATAACCGCCGTTTCGCGTCTTCCGTTTCGCGTCTTAATTTTTTCTGTTGGATTCGTTTCAAAGTGCGTAAAAGACGAGAAAAAGTCATAAAAATAGGAAGGTTTGATGAAATATAGCAGAAATTTGGTTTCTTTAAGCGTTTAAATAATGTTTAGATGGTTCCATTACTGTCATCCGATATCGATAAAAGAAATGTTACTTAAAGATACATAACCGCCGTTTCGCGTCTTCCGTTTCGCGTCTTAATTTTTTCTGTTGGATTCGTTTCAAAGTGCGTAAAAGACGAGAAAAAGTCATAAAAATAGGAAGGTTTGATGAAATATAGCAGAAATTTGGTTTTTTTAAGCGTTTAAATATTGTTTAGATGGTTCCATTACTGTCATCCGATATCGATAAAAGAAATGTTACTTAAAGATACATAACCGCCGTTTCACGTCTTCCGTTTCGCGTCTTAATTTTTTCTGATGGATTCGTTTCAAAGTGCGTAAAAGACGAGAAAAAGTCATAAAAATAGGAAGGTTTGATGAAATATAGCAGAAATTTGGTTTTTTTTTAAGCGTTTAAATATTGCTTAGATGGTTCCATTACTGTCATCCGATATCGATTAAAGAAATGTTACTTAAAGATACATAATCGCCGTTTCACGTCTTAATTTTGCGAGCGCGCGCGCGCGCGCGCGTGTGTGTGTGTGTGTGTGTGTGTGTGTGTGTGTGTGTGTATGTGTGTTTGTGTTTGTGTGTGTGTTCGGCATGAAAGTATTAAAATTATAAACATTTATTTCTATAAATACAGTGGTTGAAATATAATTTACCTTGTTTAAACTTTAAAAATGAGGGGAAATGCATGTTAACGTTGAACTGGCAAATAAAAATGAAACAAGTTGATCCTTGACTCACGTAGTTTAATGATATATGTTTTAAAAATACAAACTTAATCTTGAATCGCGTAGTAATTTATAAGGTACGTGCTAGTGGAATAAGTAGGGTTTGCTTGAGCTTACATAGTTATTCAGTAATTAACCTTTGAGTCGTGCACATCAGCTTCTCTTAGCGAGATTACCGTTCAATAGCTTTTATAAGTTATCGAGGCGAGTCAGTGGAAAGTGCTATAAGCATTTATTCATTTATATAATTTACAAGTGTTCCACTACGTATTATAAAAATGTGGAGTGGTGAAATGATGAAATCGGTTCTGAATGCTATACCAGATTATAGGTGCAGTAAATGCGAAAAGAGTTTTCTACGTGACTACCATAAGAAGAGGCATGAGCTGATATGTGGCGAGTTTTTCGAGTGTAAACATTGTGGCGATGTTTACGGTACTGAAAATCGAAGAGATGTACATGAAGGGCGCTGTGAGAGGGCTAAAGATGCTAAGAAAGTCAAATTCGAACCTACTAAGCATAAATTATTGTTAATGTCTCCTGATGAAGATGATATTGTAGAATATGAAACGGCTTTTCAGGATCGGCTGAAATCGTATTTCATCCAATGCCCAGCAAGTCAGGATTTAAATTCATACCTGCAGCAGGCTAAGCAACGCATAATTCATGGTGTTCAGAAGGAACTGCGGGCTCATAAAAGTTTGAAAATTAACATTATGGCTGAATGTAAGTTTGTGAACGCCGTTGGAGACACTACTAACAAAGCCTTTAAAACGCGTAATCAGGCTGTGTTTTTAGATAGCGACTTGGATGCCATCTTGGAAAAAAAATTCGAGAAACTTCGTGTTGAAATGGAGGAAAGTAAGTTGAAAGGCAGTAATTGGGCTCTTCTGAGTGTTGATGGCGTTCGACTACGTATTAACAAGTATAATCTTCTTCGAGGGAGCAGCTATATTCCTCTACCGTCATCTTTGGATGCGAAGAAAGCCTGTATAAACCCTCAGAACTACAACGATGAGAAATGCTTTGTGTATGCTGTTCTTGCAAAGTTCATTCAAAAGGATGCTCAGCGTGTAAGGAAGTATAAGGATCATCAAGAAAAATACGATTTCTCATGCGTCTCATTTCCTACGAGCTTGGGTGAAATCACTAAATTTGAAAAACTCAATAATATATCCATAAATGTGTTTGGAGTGGATGATAAACATGAAGTGTTTCCCATAAAGGTGGTTGATGAAGAATTAACTGATCACCGCGACCTTCTTCTGTTGAGTGATTCAGCTGATAAACATCACTATGTGTATATAAAGGATTTTGAGAAGCTTATTCGTGGGCAGAAAACTAAGCATAAAGAACGAATTTATGTATGTAAAAGATGTTTCAGTCATTTTGATGACCGACATGGACGAAGTGGAATGAAAAAATTAGAAGAGCACAGTGAAATATGTAGACAACATGGTATTGCTAGATGCGTTATGCCTACAAAGGATAACTCAATCGTTAAGTTCAAGAATGTCGAGAGGATGTTGAAACTTCCTTATGTTATCTACGCAGATTTTGAATGCATTCTCACCCCTCTCCATACCTGCTCCTCTAACCCTGAAACCTCCTACACAACTCCCTATCAAAGTCATTCTCCTATGAGCTTTTGCGTTTATGTGAAACCGTCGTCCAGTGTTGAACAACTAGAAACAACTCTTCCTACTGAACCGTATGTTTACCGAGGGCCTGACGCTGCACAGAAGTTTATGGAATGCTTGATGGATCTGGCGAATAAAATCAGTGACTTATACAAATCTGCTAAACCTCTTAATCTTACAGCTGAAGAACAAGAATCATTCGATGCTTCTACAATATGCTACCTGTGTGAACATGAATTTACAGAAGATAATTGGAAGGTTCGCGATCACGATCATGTTTCCGGGGTGTATAGAGGACCATTACACAATAAATGTAACCTGGCTTGTAAAACACCTAATTATATACCTGTCTTCATGCATAACCTGAGTGGGTATGACTCTCATTTCATTGTTAAGGAACTGGGGTGTACTAGCGAAAGAGTAGAGGTTATACCAAATTCAGAGGAAAGTTATATATCATTCTCCAAGTATGTTGGGGATATTAAACTCCGGTTTGTGGATACTTTCCGCTTCCTCAGTACGAGTTTGGAGAAGCTTGCAAAGAACCTTGAAACGCATACTGAAACAGCGAAATACTTTGGAGTAGAGAATATTGGCTTGATGACTCGTAAGGGGGTATTTCCCTATGATTACGTAACATCGTGGGATGTCCTGAACGATACATGTTTGTCTTCTAGGAATGCCTTCTACAACAGATTAAACAGTGAAGAAATCAGCAGTGAGGACTATGATCATGCTCTGAACGTGTGGAAGCACTTTAACGTCCGAAACCTTGGCGAGTACAGTGATTTGTACTTAATTTCGGATGTTCTTCTCCTATCGGATGTCTTTGAGACATTTAGAAACCAAACCTTGAAAACTCATAAAGTGGATCCTGCACATTATTTTACTTCTCCAGGACTTACATGGGATGCTATGCTGCTGTATACTGGAATCGAGTTGGAATTGCTTCTTGATTACGATCAGCTACTCATGGTTGAATCTGGTATAAGAGGAGGGTTATGCCAGGTTTCTCACCGGTATGCGGAGGCTAACAACATCTATATGGAGCAGTATGATCCTCGTAAACCCTCTCATTTTATTACGTACGAAGACGCCAATAACCAGTACGGTTGGGGTATGTGTCACGCCCTTCCTTATGGAGGGTTTAAATGGGTTTCTCCTGAAGACATAGACCTGGAATTATTGAAGGAAGATGACCCCCTTGGATACATCTTAGAAGTCGATGTCGAATATCCTGTCGAGCTCCACGATCTTCATAATGATTTGCCCTTCCTGCCTGAGAGTATGAAACCGGGGGAATCCTCTTCAAAGAAACTAATTGCCCATCTTGGATCCCGAAAGAAGTATGTGGTTCATTACATGGTCTTGAAACAGGCTCTTAGTCATGGTCTACGACTAATAAAGATTCATCGAGCACTAAAATTCCGTCAGTCTTGTTGGTTAAAGCCTTACGTCGAATTTAATAATCGCCTGCGACAACAAGCTAGAAATGATTTCGAGAAGGATTTGTATAAACTTTTCAATAATGCGATGTTTGGAAAAACTATGGAAAATATTCGTAATCGTATGGATATACGTCTTGTGGCAAACAGCAAAACATTAGAAAAACTGATAGCCAAGCCTACATTTATCGATCGAACTATATACGGTCCTAATCTTGCAGCTGTTCATATGGCTTCTCGTAAAATAGTGTTCAACAAGCCTATATACATTGGTATGAGCGTACTAGACATCTCCAAGACGCTAATGTATTCGTATCAATACGATGTGTTACTTCCATATTATGGAGCTGAGAATCTTAAACTGTTGTATACGGATACAGATTCCTTCATCCATCGAGTGACTACAGCTGATATATACCAGGATAAATTACACATGCTTGAACATCTGGATACAGCGGATTACCCTGCTAACCATATATGCTATTCTACACAAAACAAGAAAGTTTTGGGAAAGTTTAAAGATGAAGCAAGTGGTAAAATCATTCGCCGTTTCGTCGGTCTCAGACCTAAAATGTATGCTCTCGATATTGATGGCTCTGTGATAAAAAAGATCAAAGGCATAAAACATAGCGCCATTAAGCAATACATCAGCTTCAATAGCTATATGGAGTGCCTTAAAACTTTGAAAATTGTTAGAACTCCGATGAATTTAATCCTATCCCAACGTCATAATGTTTCTACAGTTGAATCTAATAAAATAGCTCTGTCGCCTCATGATGACAAGAGAGTAATTGCAGAGGATGGAATATCAACGTATGCGTACGGGCATTACAACGTTGCAAACCATGCATAAGAGAATGCAACTTAGATCTCAAGATGATTATTTTCTCCGTTACGTCTCCTGTAGAAAATGAAAGTTTAATCAACTGACTCCTCCACGCCTCAAATGAAGTCTGACGAAGAAAGAAGAAAAAATAAAAAAATTACTCACCTGGCTTCTCCGTGCTTCTCATGAAACTTGTCGAAGAAAGAAGAAAAATAGAAATTATAAAGGGAGGCGTTAACTCTGCCACTAGACTTTAACTCTAGTGCTGGTCTCCAGCCCAGATAAAAGAGGAGAGGCGTATACCCTACTACCTTAAAGTAAGTATACCCTCATTAACTTTATATAAACAGAAGATTGTGTTAAAATACTATCAAAGGTATTGCTGAATATCTCTTAAAAATATTGAGCTATAAGTATCTCAACATCTGCGGATAGATCATCTTTTAGTGATAAGTTTAAAAATCTATAAAGGGTTAGGAAAACAAAGTTGAATAAAGCTGTAAAGAACACTTAATAAGCAGGTTAGATCATAATAGGTGGGGTTACACTTAGAAAACTGCATGTCGTGTTGGAGATGTTACCCCCAGAACATACAGAACCAAGCAAAAGAGCCATACAGTTGTATAAAATTCTGTGACAGAGGGCAAAAATAGTAGTAATAAGAACTTCAACATCAATGGTTAGGACATCTTCTACTGGAAGTTTAAAAGTTCTATAAAGGAGGGTGCAAATAGCAGTAAAATGGGGTGAAATGTCCTAAAAATGTATGAAAATGATTGAATAGCTCTGAAAATTGTCTGAAAAGTTGTTAAATATGTTGTTAAAAGCGTTCTGAATATACTAAAAGCGTCTAAAAGATCTAACAGAGGGTGCAAATAGCAGTAAAATGGGGTGAAATGTCTTAAAAATGTATGAAAATGACTGAATAACTCTGAAAATTGTCTGAAAAGTTGTTAAATATGTTGTAAAAGCAGCATGAATATACTAAAAGCGTCTAAAAGATCTAACAGAGGGTGCAAAATTGTAGCAAAATGGGGTGGAACGTCTTAAAAATGTATGAAAATGACTGAATAACTCTGAAAATTGTCTGAAAAGTTGTTAAATATGTTGTAAAAGCAGCATGAATATGCTAAAAGTGTTTAAAAAGATCTATCAGAGGACTCAAAATAGTATCAAAATGTTTATGAAATTCCTAGATGGAGATCAGGGTAGCGTATGACAGGATAGAATAGATAAGCAGAGGAGGGAGTAGGATAGATGATAAGAGGATAGAATGAATGTCTAGAAACGTATCATGTTAGTAGAATAGAATAAATAATAATAAGAGGATCTACCTTAGGTTAGGCTAGGCCAGGTTAGATTAGGATAGGTTAGATGAGTAGAAGTATGAGGCTTAGGTTAAATTATCAAAGACCGGAGTAAATAGTGGGAGCTGGGTTAGGTTAGGTTAGCCATGTAGAAGTATGGAGCTTAGGTTAGGTTAAGATAGGTTAGACGAGTAGAAGTATGGGGCTTAGGTTATGTGAAATTATGAAAGACCATAGTAAAAAGAGTAGGAGCTAGGTTAGGCGAGCTTAGGTTAGGTTAGGTTAGGTTAGGTTAGGTTAGGATAGGTTAGCGTGGCGGTGTGGGGGCGAGGTGTCATTATGTTGGGGGTATCATATACAATCAAGATGGAAAGCTCTTGCGTTAGGAGGTTTACACCGATATAGTGAACGACATACTCGACTACCATGAACGCTCATAAAGATACATACAGTGCTATAGGCCATAAAAGTTATCCCTAGTGATTGCTTCAAATACTTACAACGTCCTGCTTCCCCTACCACCTTACCTAGTAATCCTTAGATCACGCATGGCGGCCATCTTGCCCATAAAAAACTGCGCCAGCTTCCCCCCAAATACCCTACTTTCAACTATAGGTTAAAAATCTTAATAAACTGGTAGTGATTGCATAGTAAATTATTTCTGCTGCAATCGTAAATGTCTAATAAATGTCTAACAATAAGACCTGAAGTCTAATTTTACCAATTTCAGAGTATCTGCAGGAAATGTCCGTTTCCGTGCTGGTAGCAGCAATAGAGGCAGTGGCGGCTCCCTTCATCAGGCCAGTCAAATCATTGTCCATCCACAGTTTGACTACTACAATATTGACTATGATGTTGCTGTTATTAAGGTTAGTAACTCTTCATACTACAATATTAAACAATATTACGTATAGTGTTCATGCACTTATTTATTAAAATAAGGCTTAAACGTTCTAAGTGGTTGTTCGTATCTAGCATACTACCGCTGTGGAAATCAACAAATTGAAATTCATTCACCGATTGATATTCAATGAAGAATAAGCAACATTAAACAACAAAAGAGTGCTACAAGAGAATATGTTACAAACCATGACGTAGAATATATATAAAGAGGTCAGTTTAATGAAATACGTGGTTTCCTGTGTTTGCAGGTGTCTACACCCTTCAGCCTGAGCAACTCTGTGCAGCCAATCAGTCTGACGTCATCTGAACCATCTGATGGAACCATCGCCACAGTGAGCGGCTGGGGAACTCTCAGTTCTGGAGGCAGTCTTCCTACACAGCTTCAGTTGGTCACTGTACCCATTGTTGATCGTGACGTGTGCAACAGAGCTTACGCTGCATACGGAGGTATCACTAAGAACATGATCTGCGCCGGTCTTGAAGAAGGAGGCAAGGATTCCTGTCAGGGAGACTCTGGTGGTCCTCTGGTCACTGATGGAAAACTCTCTGGTATCGTCTCTTGGGGCGCTGGTTGTGCTTCTCCAGGATACTATGGAGTTTATGCCAACGTTGCCAACTTGAGATCTTTCATCACTTCCAACACTGATGCCAACTAATGTTACTTGTAAATTATTATATGTAATAAACTTTTCTAAATAAATCAAGTTATGAGCTTCATTTTCGAATAATGCATCTCTAAGGGGTAAAACATGAATTGTAACAAATTTCCGTGGTTCTCAGCTAATATATCTATTTTCCTTCCTTTTAAATACCTCAGATATATACTGCAGATCACTAAATTACAACTTATATTTTTGCTGCTATTCTAGAAATTGTATTTGTTCATAGTTTAAAGCCTTTGCGTTGGATTTGAACTTAAATCAACAAGAGATCAACTTTCACAGAGCTCTTGTGCAACACAGACAGTAAGAAAATTTTGACTACTTTAAATAATTAAAATATACTGTAGGAAATCAAAAGCACCGATCATATTAAGCTTCAAAGATATGGACACCTTTTATGTTCCTGATTGTTAGGCAGAAGACGCATTCGCATGATCGCAAGAAGGTCAGTAATGGGTGTTCACTATTTGGCCCCAAGGCCTGATCTAGCTACTCCAACATATTCATCTGCCTATGAGAGGTGCAGCTGATGATAATGTTCACGAAATAAGTGTTATAGGATTGCAAACATATTGCATGTCATCACATTCCTCATGTGCTCAGTTTTCAACACTTTCTGACATGTTGCACAACTTTCTCGTTGTTGGTTTACGTCTTAGTGCAAATCCTTGCGATGAAGTATGGTAGAGTAAATAAAACAAAAAATAGTCGGGAGACAGGGGAAACTGGAAAATTATATATCACTTGAGTAAAAAGATAATAAAACACATATGTAATAAATTAAATATGAGTCGTTTATTGAAACAATAGGTATACAAGTTTACATTGCTTTAAATCGAGGATGATCATGCATCATTTTTCGAAATCCCTGTGACAACACTGGCAGGTTGGCGTACACTCCAGGGAATCCAGGTATACCACACATAGCCAAAGACACAATTCCAACCAGTTCTTCACCAACAACCAGAGGATCGCCTATATCTCCCAGACAGCCATCCTTGCCACCTGCTTCTTCACCAGCACAAATCATGTTCTTCGTGATACCTCCAAACTCAAAGTCGTAATATGTTTTGTTGCACTTATCATGGTCAACAATGGGCACCTCGACCTTGTGTAGCTGAGATGGAAAACTTTCTCCTAAGGAAGTGCTTCCCCAGCCGCTCAGTGTAGCCATGGTTCCAGGCGCAGGTTCCGAGTTTGCAATGGGGATGGGTCGCACATTGTCTCCCACCACGAAGGGCTCGGAAACCTATGAATAATAATAATAATAATAATAATAATAATAATAATAATAATAATAATAATAATAATAATAATAATAATAATAATAATAATAATAATAATAATAATAATAATAATAATAATAATAATAATAATAATAATAATAATAATAATAATAATAATAATAATAATAATAATAATAATAATAATAATAATAATAATAATGTTAAGACCAAACACAGCATGCTTATTAAAGGATAATGCATAAAAAATACATTAGCAATAAGAAGTGTCTTTAAAGCTTAATATAACACACATGTAAATATGACTCTATTCTTACTGATTAAGCTCAGCTTGAGGTCATAACATCAAATTTTAAATCTTCTCTAACGTTTCAGGAATTAACCATCATGTACACCAACGTTGTGATATAAGACGAGGATATTCATGTTGGTAATTCTATCGTTTGTAAAGATATGATAATTGTGGAGCATTCACTGTGTTGAGTAAGGAGAAAATAATCAATATGTACAACAATGTTTACCTAACAATTAATCAGGCAGGTCAATAATGAATATTCACGTTAGGAGCCATCAAATAAGCAAAGCAATTTCTCGCCGTTTGGGATTTCTTTTGTGGACGAAACGTAAAGTTTCATATATTATCATATCTTCCCGACGAAGTCCTAGCCCAAAATATATTTTATTTACTCCAACATTTGGATGCTCTTTGTGCCCTAAAAAGTACAGGTTTTTCAGAATTTTCAATATTATTGGGAGGAAGTTCAGATATCCAGATAGAGTATTTATAAATTAATTCTGTAGGGAAGAAATAACAGATATGTCTCCTGAATTACTAACAGAAGTTTCTTGATTATCTTGAGGGTTACACCCATCATATTTGTAAATTTTGAAGCAGTTTAAAAACCACCGTAAATCTACAATGCGAAACAAAATACGAAACCCCTTGTAACATATTTGCTTAAGTTTATTTAATGTAAATGCTACAAGAATGAATTGTGAGCTTACCACGATGACCGCCACGTCATACTCTATGGGGGAAAAGCCATAGTCTGGATGGAGGAGAACTTGTTCAACTGGATGAATAGAACCACCAGCTTCCCCCAAGCTGCTACCAGCACGCAAACGCAACACACTTATCGGCAACCTGAAAATTAAACTGAAAATTAGGTTCAGGCCTTCACTTCCTTTTACAAAACAAGTGAAACAATGGGTTGATCATATGTTCTAACTAATATGGACTAAAATAAACCCAGAAGAATCCCCACAGTTTTTAACTGTTTGTTACAAGCAAGTACTTAAACAGGACATTTCTAACATATATACGGTTATGATGGTTACATAAAGTGTAATGTGAAACTTACCCAGCAACACAATGCGCAGCTGTGACAGCAAAGTACTCGTGTATAATAGCCGCTCCACAAACATAACCTCCATTGACCTCTAAGGACAGCTGAAACACACCGACATGATATTAAACAACACGGCACACGAACAAACACAAAATACACACACACAAACTTTAGAGAAAAATCAACTCGTGCAAACCTCATATTCCCTACTAACACAATTTCTGCAAATCGTAATAGTGTTAATTTAATGACATGGAAAAGTGTATACATTTTAAAGCGACGCCTCAGAATCACTTCGCGGTAAATAATTTTAACATGGATTTACTTTTAGTGTCCTTAAAAATATAAAATTACCTACTTGACTTGGTTATGTGCAACAAAACAATAATTTTGAGTAGGTAATTGTAATTGGACGTACTTAGAGGTTGAGCACCACAAGAAAAATGACTAATTTGTAATACTCACTTGATATGGAACCTCGGATATGTTTGCAGTAACACCGCCGACAATCCTTCCACCTAGACGAGGACGCCAAGTCCTAGGGGCTGCCTCTGTCAACATTAAATATTCATTTGGTTAAAAAGCATTCATTTTCAGTACCAGTTCTCACATCTGCAAGTGTTTATGAAGTGGGATATTATAGTATGTCGCATGTCATTGATGATGAAATACGAAGGCCAGGAAGAAATAAGTGGCAACACTGTTTTATTTTTGCGCAGAGAATGTTGCTCAAGTGGCAGTTGGCAATACATGTAAAGGGTTAGTGAAACTATAGAATTCGGGTGGCAGCGTTACTATAGGTGCTACTGTGTCGAAAAAATACCAGGGAATGTCACTCTGGTCTACGTAAAGCATGCAGGAATGAGACTACGCCGTATCGGACTGTGGCACGTTGGGCTGCAGGACGTGATAGTGTGCAGGTGGAGGTAGACATGGGGTCGGAAACAACGGCAATTCATTCAATTTTTAAAACAGGTGGACGTCATATGAAAATAAAATTAAAGGTAGAGATTTCTTCAGGGTTTAAAAACCTGCAGCGGTTGGGCCTTGGCCCGAATGAACTTTTGTGCCACGGTGTTTTTGTTGTATAGAATTATGTATAGTGTTTTCACTTTTTGTGGAAAAATAATTTCTCTAACCTATGTATAACATATTTGCTGGAAACGATCGAACCATTTGTAAATCTAACGAATATACTGACTGCAGCCATATTATTGTTGTCATAAAGTCCTGTGTTCGACGACAAAATATACAGTAGCATTAGCTATACCTCGAGCCACTCAGAGGAAAGATGAGACCAATACTTTTCTTATAAAGTCTAAATCAGATACTTAAGATTGCATGAATAAAACTTACCAACGCAGGCGGCCAGTAGGAAGGCAGAGATCACAACCGTAATCTTCAACATACTGAATTAGTTCTTGTCGTTTAGCAAAGATGCACGATGGTTTTATACTTAAATTTGACGAAACGCACGTAACAAAAGTATTAATTTATCAAGAATTTCGCACATGGTTGACGCAAATGTAAATACAAACATACGTAAGACTGATAACAACCTTTGTATCGATTCCTGGAATAAGAGAAACAATCGCCTTATCTTGTTTCATTGAGTAGCATTATCTTGTATCTCCTTACACATGTGTGTTACCCAAGAGTTTAGTTCTTACGTGCGCTGACGAACATAAACAAGGTTATGTATTACATTCACATGACTTTCTGCACTCAATATAGTTTGTTTTATCTTTCCACTGCAAATTATTCCTGCAAACACCTATTCCTCCATCTGTAGTGGCTGAATGGGTGTAACTAATTAAAAAATTATGGTGGTTATACGTTTTCTATGAACGAAGGAAAAATAAGAAATATTTTTAAGATCCAGTTCAGTTTACAAAATTTAGTTTATTAAAGTACATGCCTACGAAGAATTTCCGCTATACAATTATCTCATTACAACGTATTTATCAATTGATTTTGGAAGGATAATTAACGTATTTATATTCCTTTGTGCACTTGTTTATTAAAATAAGGCTTAAACGTCCTAAGTGGTTGTTCATATCTAGCATACTACCGCTCTGAAAATAAACAAATTCAAATTCTTGTACCGATTATGATGCAATGGAGAATAACATTAACAATGAATAACAAATGAGCACTACAAGAGAATATATCACTAACCCCAACGTAGAATGTGTACAAATAGGTCAATTAAACCGAAGCCTCTGGTTTCATGTCTTTGCAGGTGTCTACACCCTTCAGCCTGAGCGACACTGTGCAGCCAATCAGTCTGACGTCATCTGAACCATCTGCTGGAACCATCGCCACAGTGAGCGGCTGGGGAACTCTCAGTTCTGGAGGCAGTCTTCCTACGCAGCTTCAGTTGGTCACTGTGCCCATTGTTGATCGTGACGTGTGCAACAGAGCTTACGCTGCATACGGAGGTATCACTGAGCACATGATCTGCGCCGGTCTTGAACAAGGAGGCAAGGATTCCTGTCAGGGAGACTCTGGTGGTCCTCTGGTCACTGATGGAAAACTCTCTGGTATCGTCTCTTGGGGCGCTGGCTGTGCTTCTCCAGGATACTATGGTGCCTATTCCAACGTTGCCAACTTAAGATCTTTCATCACTTCCAACACTGATGTCAAGTAATGTTACTTGTAAATTATTATATGTAATAAACGTTTCTAAATAAATCAACTACATGAGCTTCATTTTCGAATAATGTATCTCTAAGGGGTAAAACATAAATTACAATTTCCGTACTTTTCAGCTAATATACCTATTTTCGTTCCTTTTAAATACCTCTGATACATGCTGGATATCAGTAAATTACAATATAAATAATGTGTTATAGAGACAAATTATATAGAAAACAGCTGGTTTATGTAGAATGACTTTTAAGGAATGTAAGGTGCAATGAAAACATACCGATGTCATATGCAGTAGTTTATGTTGGCAAGGAAATACTGAATCCTCTCTGTCACACTCTAATTTCAGATGGTTCTATACCTCTAAATATATACAGTGTTAATGAACTACATCTAAATATTTTCAGAGGATATACAAGTAAATTGAGATGGGGGACTTATGATCTTTGTTAAAATTTCAAAGTTACAGATAAGTGTGTAAGGAGCCAGTAGGCCACTGACTAATATCAACCTTCGAGAGCGCAACACTCAGAAATGTCTTAGAGCGTACCTCTCTTGCGCAATAATTATGATATTAGCGTTCGAGCATAAGGTCGTCCCGTTCGCTTTTTTTATTTCTTTTTCCTTAACTTTTTTGAGTAGAGCATACTAGCGTTTTTATAATGTAGATTTTAAATTATGTATGCAGTTTGTTTCATTGAGTCACTGCAATTAATTACAATTCTTGCTAAAAAATGTTGAAGCCTGCTTAATATGTTCATTAGCTGCACTTCAGAATAGAAAGCAGTTTAAAGGTTCAAAGAAAGAATAAAATCATAACAACATCTAAGACTTGACGTGAGTTCTGGTCGAAGTTCTGACATTAATTTTCATGGCAAGTTTTACAGCGGCGAACAAACGATTGTCGTACCCTGTTCAAGATTTCTGGTGTAAGGCGAATAAGGAAATGATAGTGTTAATGACCTTCTCCACGTGGAATATGGAAAGAGAAAGCAAAATTAGTCACTGCATGATAGGAAACGAACCCATGACCTTTGTGGCTACAGCTTAAAAATTGAGCTACAAGAGCAATCAAAGATACGTCTCTGGAGTAGGCTTCACAATGCAAGAAGGCAGGTAACCCTTGTTCAGTGTCGCACGTGATTGGTGATTTGTTCAAGATTTGATATTAATATGTTTAAAGTCATATAACTGTGTTATGTTTAGTCACGGAGTGGCTATGGACACTTCACGGGACAAGCACATTGCCCACTTTATCCCCGGCACGGACACACACCAGCACAGCTTCACGGCCTGCACATACGCCAGCACCTTTCACCGCAGCTCCACGGCCGTACACACGAGCGGCCCCAACCACTACAGGAACACCACCAGTCACCGCAGCCACAGTCAGATCGCCACAGACCGTAGCAGTCCCAGCACCCGTCGTCGCCGATAGCATCCTTCGAGACGCGGTTCAAGGCCTCCACTCAGAGGTTCTGAACATTGGCTCTCGGCTGGAGGCTATCACGGAACACAACAAGACGCCGGCAAACAACACCAACGTCACTGAGCTCCTACAGCGCCATGACCACGCCACAACCAACGCCCTAGCAGCAATCCAGACACACCTCACGGAGCTCATACAGATTCTCACCAAAACCAGCGAAGAACTCGCCCGACTACGCCAACACACTGAGACCATCTACCGCAACACACAGGAAATCCAAGACACCACAGCAATAGAGACTAGAGTCAACCAGATATACGACTTCATCACACTCCCCAGATTTCCCATTGGTCCCCCAATGCCACACATAAATGCTCCAAGTCGTAGGTCAATGTCAGGGCATCCGCCATGATATTAGACCTGCCTCCATGCACCACCCATCATAATATGCACCCACAATTTTCCGGTTTGCTTCGGCGGTACCGGACCTCATGTCACCCCTGGTTAACAAATAAATTGTATCACCACAGAATAACTTTAGTTTAGGAAAAAAAAGAAAATAAATAAATAAAAATAAAAAAAAAAATCACGGACCACACATTGTCGATCTCAAATTTCTTATATCAGTCACATTTACAATCTCTCGAGTTATTTCGGTGTAGTTCGTTAACAGCCTGTATATCCCGTTTTTCCTTTTAGACACACTCTGTGTTCAGATTTATGCTTAAATACAAGACATTTTATATAAATCAATTTGAGATGCACTTATCCAAGGACTGCCGTGGACCGTCGTTTTACAGCAGTCCTTCCAGCCACTCATGTCAGTGTTTCTGTACTCCTCTATTTTTACTGCTGTTCTAGAAATTCTATTTGTTCATATTTTAAAGCCGTTGCATCGGATTTGAATTTAAATCAACAAGATATCAACTTTCACAGAGCTCTTGTGCAACACAGACAGTATGCACGTTTTGCCAACTTTAAATAAAATACACTGTAGGAAATCAAAGGCACCGATCATATTAATCTTCGAAGATATCAACACCTTTTTGTGTTTCTAATCCTCAGGCAGAAGATGCATTCGGTTGGTCATCTCACCAGTAGGAGTTGAAATTATAGTTGATCATGTTACAGTAAGAATGAAGAGGACATTTGGGGACATTTTCAGAAAGTTCAAGATAAACACTTCATTTGTCATTATAAGACGTTGAACATGGAGCATTATAATGTAAATCGCTAGAGGTATTGTTACGCCTCCTTTCGGCTTTACTTTCACCTGCTTCCTTTCCCTTTACTAATAATTTCTTCCACAGGATCGAGACTGGATAGTAACTAGTAACACAAAAACTACAGCATAACATAATATTTATTATAAATGAACACTGTTAAATATTAACAAGAAAATATTAAAAGGAAACAACAAGTTTAAAAATTAACTCTGTTAAATATTGACATGAACATATTAGAAGAAATCAATAACTTTACCCATAATTTTTAAATTAAGAAAATAATGGAGAAAATGTAATCTAACTTGAAAACCTTGCTTCATATACTCCAATTCTGTCCCCATCCACAACCTATCACCATTTATACACACTTCCTCATGTATAAATGTTGCTTAAAGTCTGTTACAATCTCCACATAACCCAAGTTGCTCCCCGGTTAACTGATGAATGGTACGTCATACAGTGTAATCCCGCTAGTTAACCGTTCCTCCAGAGTTTCCCCACTTCCAACAGACTACTATTAATTAAATTGATACTCATCCCGATGTCGCTACTCGAAGTTACATGATGGCCGGCGAACTCTCAACCTGGAAGAGCCAGGTCCTCGTCGACCGTGTACAACTGGCTTCTCGGGTTTCACAGCCACTCGCCGAATTCTCCTTTTTCACACAAGCGACGTCTCTTACCAGAATTAACTGATCAATTTGAATCAGAAATCCATACCCCTCCTTTCCCAAAGGAACCACTCTCACAAAGTTGAATTATATGTGACTTGCAGCGTTAGGCTTACACGCCTGCCCTGCGTTCACTAACGGCTCAGCGCCGTGCAATCCACTTGCAGTGGTCACCGGTTCTACTTCTGGCTGCTCAAGACTGACCCACTCCAGGTCATATCTCATGGTTGACTTCCACACACACTCTCTCCACGCAGTAGAATCACCTTGCCAACCAGCTTTTGTCTCTGACGTCACCCCAGGCTGTTCCATCTTTGAGCCGACCACTCGCTCTTTTGGCTCTTCGAACGGCCCTTCATACCCCCACCAAATTAATCCGTTACACATTGTTGAAATAATCAACTTTTTTGTAAAATAGGTCATTGAGGCCCTTGATCGCAAGAAGGTCAGTAATGGCTATTCACTAATGGCCCCAAGGTCTGATCTATCTACTCCAACATATACATCTACCTATGCTGATTATAATGCTCACGAAATAAGTGTTAGAGGATTGCAAACATATTGTATGTCTATGATCTACTTGTGGGCAGCTCTTTGGGCTGAGCGCAAGAAACATCACATTCCTCATGTGCTCAGTTTTCAACACTTTCTGGCATGTGGCACAACTTTCTCGTTGTTGGTTTACGTCTTAGTGCAAAATCCTTGCGATGAAGTATGGTAGAGTAAATAAGAGTCAGGTTTCAAGGTTAAGTTTGAACCATTCATAGAAGCAAAAATTAGTGGGAGACAGAGGAAAGTATATCACGAGTAAAAATATAATAAAACACACATGTAATAAATTAAATATGAGCCGTTTATTGAAACAATAGGTATATAAGTTTACATTGCTTTAAATCGAGGATGGTTATGTATCATTTTTCTGAATTCCTGTGACAACACTGGCAGGTTGGCGTACACTCCAGGGAATCCAGGTATACCACACGTAACCAAAGACACAATTCCAACCAGTTCTTCACCAACAACCAGAGGATCACCATCATCTTTCACACATGCATCCTTGCCACCTTCTTCATCTTCTTCTTCACCAGCACAAATCATGTTCTTCGTGATAACTGCAAGCTCAATGTCGTAATATGTTTTGTTGCACTTATCATGGTCAACAATGGGCACATCGACCTTATGTAGCTGAGATGGAAGATCATATCCGAAGTAGGTAGATCCCCAGCCGCTTACTGTAGCCATGGTTCCAGGCGCAGGTTCCGAGTTTGCAATGGGGATGGGTCGCACTTTCTCTCCCACCACGAAGGGCTCGGAAACCTATGGGTAGTAATAATCATAATATTAAGACCAAACACAGCATGCTTGTTAAAGGATAGTGCATAAAAAAGTACATTAGGAATAAGAAGTGTCTTTAAAGCTTAAGGGACACTGGGAGTGAAAATTTGGTCAAAATAGTCAAAAAGTCGAAAACTTTTTTCTAGCTTAAAATGTTCCTGGAACACCGGTGCATTTGGATCAGCTAACATTTTTCATATCCCCCACTCCATGTGGTCATTACGGCCCTTTCAAATAGCGCTCTTCCCTTAACGTACACAGGATGCTCCTATATAAAAGCCTGTTTTTCTCAAAACTGCATTTCTGCACATTCCAAAAGAAGGTCGCGCCTGAGTTTTGCTTCAAATTCAATGACAATTTCCAAAAGTATTCATAAATAGCAGCTAAACAAAACTATGATTAAATTTTGATGTTATCATTAACACGAATTTCAAAAACATTTTTTTTGTATGAAAAAAAAAGCAATATTTATTAAGATTAAATTTTGTTTGTTATTAAAATAATATGTACAGAATAATCAGCAAAGGTATTTGAAATATCTCTTCACACAATATTTACCCATGTTTTAGAGTATCAGTTCTGCCAATATAAATTAATTTTGAAAAGTCAATAGACGCAAGCTCTATTTTGAAAATGTGCCTATTAAATTCATAAAATAATTTATATATCATAAACGAATTATCCAATATTAATGGAATTTGGTGTACATCCTATTCTCATATAAATACACACACGGTAACATTTTCAGAAAAATCTATCAGGAAATGTGGGAGTTTCAAATTTCACTCCCAGTGTCCCTTAATATAATACACATATAAATATGACTCTATTCTTACTGATTAAGGTCAGCTTGAGGTCATAGCATGTAATTTTGAAACTTCACTAACGTTTAAGGAATCAGCCATTGTGTACACTAACGTTGTGATATAAGACGAGCATATTTATTTTGGAAATCGTTTGTAAAGATATGATGATTGTGGAGCAGGAAAAAAACAGTATGTACAATATTTGACCGCCTCCGTAGCGCAGTTGGTAGCGCGCTTGCCTCTGGCGCGGAGGACCCGGGTTCGATCCCCGGTACCAGCAGGGGGATTTTATCCCTTCTGGGAGGTCTGGCACTGGGTGCACTCAGCTTCGTTGGGTCCCGGTGGGACCAATTGAGGAGCTACTTGATGAAGAAGTAGTGGCCCCAGGTCTAGAAAACCGCATAACTGGCCGGGAGGGTTCGGGGCGCTGACCACGTCCCACCCTCCAGTACTGCACATCACCAATGACGCCTGTAGTGAGCAGAGGTGGGGGACGCAGTGGCTGGGCGGTAGGCCTTGGCCCTTCGTGGGCTGTCGCGCGGGGTTTACATTTACATGTACAATATTTACCTAACAATTAATCAGGCAGCTCTATAATGAATATTCACGTTAGGAGCGATCAAAAAAGCAAAGCAATTCCTCGCTAATTTGGATGTCTTTTGTGGACGAGACGTAAAGTTCATATATTATCATATCTTCCGGACGAAGTCCTAGACCAAAAGACATTTTATTTACGTACTCCAGCATTTGGATGCTCTTTGTGTCCTAAAAGGTACAGATAATAGAGATTTTTCAGAATTTTCAATATTATTGTGAGGAAGTTCAGATTCCTAGAAATACATGCTCGCATTTAATGGATATTATGGGTCAACTTTATTAATCATTAGCAAAAGTTTCTTGGTTATCTTAAGGATTGCACCCAATCATATTTTTAAATTTCTTGACGCCGTTTAAAAACCACCGTATATCTACAATGCGAAACAAAATACGAAACCACTTGCAACGTATTTGCTTAGCTAAATTTAATATAAGTGCTACAAGAATAAATTATGAGTTTACCACGATGACCGCCACGTCATACTCTATGGAGGAAGAGTCATATTCTGGATGGACAAGAACTTGTTCAACTGGATGAACAGAACCACCAGTTTCTCTCACGCTGGAACCAGCACGTAAACGGATCCAAATTATTGGCAACCTGGAAATTAAACTGAACATTAGGTTTCGGCCTTCACTTCCTTTTAGAAACAAGTGAAACAATGGGTTCAACATGTGTTGTAATTAATATGGACTGAAATAAACCCAGAAGAATCCCCGCCGTTTTTAACTGTTTGTTACAAGCAAGTATTTAAACAGGACATTTCTAACATATATACGGTTATGATGGTTACATAAAATGTAATCTGAAACTTACTTATTAACACAATGCGCAGCTGTGACAGCAAAGTACTCGTGTATAATAGCCGCTCCACAAACATGACGTTCTTTCACCTCTAAGGACAGCTGAAACACATCGACTTGATGTTTAACAACACAGCACACGAAAAAACACAAAATACACACACACAAACTTTAGAGAAAAATCAACACGTGCAAACCTCGTATTCCCTACTAACACAATTTCTGTAAATCGTAGTAGTGTTGATTTAATATAACATGACTTGTATGTTAAGAACATGAAAAGGTGTATAAATTTTAAAGCTACGCCTCAGAATCACTTCGCTCTAAATGATTTTAACATGGATTTACTTTCACTATCCTCAAAAATATAAAATTTGCTACTTGACTTGGTTATGTGCAACAAAAGAATAATTTTGAGTAGTTAACTGTAATTGGACATGCCTAGATGTTGAGCACCACAAGAAAAATGACTAATGTGTAATACTCACTTGGTATGGAACCTCGGATATGTTTGCAGTAACACCGCCGACAATCCGTCCACCTAGACGAGGACGCCAAGTCCTAGGAGCTGCCTCTGTGAACATTAAGTATTCATTTGGTTAAGAAGCATTCATTTTCAGTACCAGTTCTCAGGCCTCCAAGTGTTTATGAAGTGGGATTTTATAGTATGTTGCATGTCATTGATGATGAAATACGAAGGCCAGGAAGAAATAAGTGGCAACACTGTTTTATCTTTGTGCAGGGACTATTGTTCAAGCTGCGGTTGGCAATACATGTAAAGGGTTGGTGGAGCTATACAATTCGGGTGGCAGCGTTACTATAGGTGCTACTGTGTGGAAAAAATACCAGGGAATGTCACTCTGGTCTACGTAAAGCATGCAGGAATGAGACTACGCCGTATCGGACTGTGGCACGTTGGGTTGCAGGACGTGATAGTGTGCAGGTGGAGGTAGACATGGGGTCGGAAACAACGTCATTAAATTCATTCAATCTTGAACACATGGAAATAAAATTAAAGCTAGGGATTTCTTCAGGGCTTAAAAGCCGTGGTCTCCTGCAGTTTAGAGGTCTAGACGTTTCCTCCATAACGATGGTTATAGGAACAGCACTTGATTGCTTATGCCATGAAGTGAATAAACAGATAACTTAGTGAATTAGTAAAAGTACGACAGTTAAGATGATACGTAATACAAATTTTTTAATTGTTTAGCTCAAAATTTAATAATCTGTTTGATGGGAGATTTAAATATAGCGTAAGTTTTTCTTTCAAAAGTATAGTATAGAACTTTGACCACATCCCACCCCCAGTATTGCACTGCGCCCATGACGCCCCGTGGTGTGCAGAGGTGGGGAACGCAGCGGTTGGGCCTTGGCCCGAATAGGCTTTTGTGCCACGGTGTTTTTATTGTATGGAACTATGTGTAGTGTTTTCACATTTTTGGAAAAATAATTTCTCTAACCTATGTATAACATATTTGCTGGAAACGATCGAACGATTTGTAAATTTAATCTAACGAATATACTAACTGCAACCATATTATTGTTGTTATAAAGTCCTGTGTTCGACGACAAAATATACAGTAGCATTAGCTATACCTCGAGCCACTCAGAGGAAAGATGAGACCAATACTTTTCTTATAAAGTCTAAACCAGATACTTAAGATTGCATGAATAAAACTTACCAACGCAGGCGGCCATTAGGAAGGCAGAGATCACAACCGTAAGCTTCAACATACTGAATTAGTTCTTGTCCTTTAGCAAAGATGCACGATGGTTTTATACTTAAATTTGACGAAATGCACGTGACAAAAGTATTAATTTATCAATAATATCGCACATGGTTGACGCAAATGTAAATACAAGCATACGTAAGGCTGATAACAACCTTTGTATCGATTCCTCGAATAAGAGAAACAATCGCCTTATCTTGTTTCATTCAGTAGCATTATCTATCTCCTTACACATTTATGTAACCCAAGAGTTTACTTATAACATACGCTGACGAACATAAACAAGGTTATGTATTACATTCACATGAATTTCTGCACCCAATATAGTTTTTGTTATATTTCCACTGCAAATTATTCTTGCAAACACCTATGCCTCCTTCTGTAGTGGCTGAATGGGTGTAACTAATTTAAAAAGTCTGATGTGTTGCACTCACATGACTTTCTCTACTCTTGTACTAACCATTCTAACAAACTCTTATTTCTATATCTCCATGTTAGTTAAGATAAAAATTTGCACAAATTATCTTACTGCTTATGTCCTTGTAGATACAAGGGAGATATTAGAATACAGAAGGCTTTGTGCGACAGTCAAATCTTTTTGACCTTTGAGATTCCGTTCTCTTTGCACGATTAACATATAAAAAATGAACAACGTTGTTGCATTTCGCTAAAGTTCTAAGTTTTCCGAAACTCACACACATAACAAAGAATATCTCCGAAATGGTTCACCCTACAAGAAAATTTATTGAGACATAAATTGTGTGTTCTATCAAGATCTACATTTTTTGTATAGTAAGGTTTGGTCTATCGCTTACGTTTCAGCAGTTAAACAAAAGTCTTTCAGAGTAAAGAATACCTGGGATATAGACAGAAAAGTCAAAATATACAGTTCATTCGCCATAAAAATATCTCAAACATATGGCATTTTAGTGAATATCGTTAGAGCCATTTTCAACAAAATCGAAATTTTCGAAATTTTTTCCATGTAAAGGGTAGTTTAGGGTGGAGGAATTTTCTTCAAAATCTTAGTGTTGTATCCTTGACATACATTAAACTCAAGTGCCGACTTTTCGTCTTTGAGTTATGCTGTCCACAGACTGACAACACAGAGACAGACAGAGGCACACACACACGCACACACGCATACAATACTTCCTCTATTATACGTAGAAAGTAAAAATGTTGCTTTCTAAGCATACATAGAATACACAGAAACCCTGGTATCTTAGAGGTCGTTCTAACAATTTGAATGACTTGGTTAGTTGGACATCACAAGATTAAAGGTATTAAAAACGTCAGTACACCCCAATGAAATCCAGCAGAAGTCGTTTGTTAGGTAGGTATAGTTCCAACTACAAGTAACTAAAATGTTTCAAAAATGTAAATCAAGATATTACTAACCATAAGAGATATAATTTATTCTACGTTTATTCCACAAAACACTAGAAATTACACGACCAATTTCATTTTAGACTTTTGACTACTTAAGGTTTGAAATCTCTGAAAATAGTTTAGAACTATTAACAGCAATTTTAATTAAAATAATACATGTTTAAAACATGTCCATTGTACATAAAATTTATCTTTTGAGTATTCAAATAAATATCTATAACACTAGTAAGGGAATAGGAGAGAATTTTCCAAAAGAAGATAAAGAAATATTCAGAAGTATTAATTTGATTACGTCGCAAAAGACGTTTTACCCGAAAGCCGAATGACCACCACTTTGCCACACGTCCCCTCTGTTTACCTGCCGCAAAGGAGGAAACAGGGAGGGGTGATCATAGGGCACAGCATTTCACACTTCCAGTGCTCATCTTGCCGGCCCTGGTTTAGATGCATGCGAAACAAAGTAAAATAAGATGAACTAACTTCTCGATGTATATTTTAGATGCCCTTCAATAACAATGAATATCATTTCAGGGTTGCACATACTGGCATTACAAGATGGATATATAAATATCTATTAGTGAATTTTATAATATGGAGTTTAGTTGCACACCTCATAATACACAAAACGTCATATTAACAAGGTACCTATATGACAGATTTTGTGTTTTAACAGTTTTTTTTTTTTTTTTTTTTTTTTTTTTTTTTTTTTTTTTTTTTTTGCTTCTGCCTTCATCGGAACTTTTAACAAACTTACTATCACACAACGCATTGGACTAATTGCTCGGAATTATTTAATTTCACTGTCATATTATAGGCAAGTGCTCTCACACGCGCTCTGAAACAGACTACGCCTGATTGGCTAGAAAACACGTGACTGTGACGTCGTTGAGCATTTGTCTTTTGCGCAATCGCCTTCATTGGTGACGGCGACTATAGTCAGGTGACAGGTTTGAAGCAGGTTTGTTCAGAAAGTGCGTATCTCTGTTACACCTTGTAGATAAGTATTTCGCATGTCTATTTTGTTTACATGCCTTCTCCTGAGACCGTTGGGATTGCAATGTTCGATCGTATCAAACTGCGGTTACTAATTATAATCTTTCGTTTCCATTGGTTGAAAATAAGTGCAGTAAAAGCTGGTAATGTGACGCTAGCTTTAAGAATTGCTTCTGGAGTAGGCGTTACCAGCTCAGGGTCTTGCAACCCACTCGAAAAATAGAAAAATCGTGGTGTGCCGACTCATTAATAAATAAATAATAGAAAATACGGTTCTAGAGCATCGCAATTATAGTAAACTTGGGCAAAACGTGTTACTGAGATTAACAGTAGCATCTCCTGGAAACAGGAACATTTAATAGCATCCACTGTAACTTAAATATTGAGTAACAGAAAAATAAAGACTCGTAATTGGTAAAATATTTACAAAAGTTTATTGCATATAATAATATACAAGTAACATTAGTTGGCATCAGTGTTGGAAGTGATGAAAGATCTCAAATTGGCAACGTTGGCATAAACTCCATAGTATCCTGGAGAAGCACAACCAGCGCCCCAAGAGACGATACCAGAGAGTTTTCCATCAGTGACCAGAGGACCACCAGAGTCTCCCTGACAGGAATCCTTGCCTCCTTGTTCAAGACCGGCGCAGATCATGTTCTTAGTGATACCTCCGTATGCAGCGTAAGCTCTGTTGCACACGTCACGATCAACAATGGGTACAGTGACCAACTGAAGCTGTGTAGGAAGACTGCCTCCAGAACTGAGAGTTCCCCAGCCGCTCACTGTGGCGATGGTTCCAGCAGATGGTTCAGATGATGTCAGACTGATTGGCTGCACAGAGTTGCTCAGGCTGAAGGGCGTAGACACCTGCAAACACGGGAAACCACGTACTTCGTTAAACTGGCCTGTTTATATATTCTACGTCATGGTGTGTAATGTATTCTCTTGCAGCACTCTTTTATTATTTGAAGTTACTTATTCTCCATTGAATATCAATCGTTTAAGCCTTATTTTAATAAATAAGTGCATGAACACTATACGTATTATTGTTTAATATTGTAGTATGAAGAGTTACTAACCTTAATAACAGCTACATCATAGTCAATATTGTAGTAGTCAAACTGAGGATGGACAATGACTTGGCTGGCCTGATGAAGGGAGCCGCCACTGCCTCTATTGCTGCTACCAGCACGGAAACGGACATTTCCTGCAGATACTCTGAAATTAATGCAACATGTAATACACATTAAATGCTTCAGAAATACAGCATCGTATTAAGTATTATTATTGTGTTTTGATTTTTATAAGTTAATTTTACTTTTATGACTGAAATATTTTATTAAGTTTCAACAACTGACTCAAAATCTATATAAAGTAAATATAACATTGAGGTTATATAAATTGATTACGAAAAGAAAAATAGAACTAAAATTTAAGATGTTTATCACAAGCCAATTATTGGATCAGAAACGTCATACTTTTCAACCAAACACATCTACGTCGGATTGACCTGAATTATTAATTACTTCAGCAATACGTTCCACATTCCTTAATATTTAGTTATTAGACTATGTAAGATATAAGCAGCTGAGTTGGTACGGGCATATTAGTAGAATGAATGAAGGCAGATTACCGAGAAAGATTTTGGAATGTAGTTCACCTGGAAGGAGAAGAAGAGGAAGACCTCGAAATTCATGGATGAGTGAAATAAGAACTGGAATGACAACATGACATGGAATGGATAGCGATGAGTGGAAAAAGAAGATTCTATAGCCACAGTAAGATGTGTAAACATTGAAGCTCTGAATATAAATAAATATAAATTATACATAAAAACTTACCCGTCAGCACAGTGACCAGCAGTCACAACCCAGTTCTCATTCAGGATAGATGCCCCACACATATGACTGCCGCCATATTCAAAAGACAACTGAAACAAATATTCATGCAGATCTCTAGAAATGTATTAATAAATGAGTAGAATGAAAAATGAAATGAAATTATTCTCGTTGAGATCTGACGTTAGATGTTTCTACCACTCAACTAAACCTATGTCCTATATCGGTGGTGAAAATCACAAAGTAATCCGTGGCTAAGAGGAACTAGACAAAGGTCACCAGTACAAATCTGGCGGAAGGCGATGGAGGTTTTTCGGCTGTAAATCGGTAATAAATTGTATCCATTATAAAATCTACTTTTTTGTCTACCAGTTATGTTAAAGAAGTTCAGAATGAGAGAATTTCAGAGCCTAATTTCAGCATATTCAACTTATATATTTTCTGTGCGATGAAAATATCTTAAATATATGCTAATTACATTAAAATCATTGCTGAAAACCTGAATTTTAAAAACATTTCTCGTACATGCAGAAATCTTTTTCTAAAAATTTAGTTTTTGTGTTCAGGGAGTATCAAAAACATTTATTTCCGGTGAAATATTAGCGGATGTTTGGGTAGAATAAAATAGTTCATCTTCTTGCTGTATTTACGTACTAGACAAAATAAAAATGTATACCGTATGGTCATAAAACTAGTAATTTAAACATGATTCGTTGTTCAAATTGTGTTAGTGATTGATAGAAATGTCACAAACAAGAAGAACCCCATATTGTAGTCTGTATGTTCCTTATTTCTTATTTTTATTTTTTTTATTTTTTAAAAAATGCCTAGATATCGGAGTATGTCCAAAAGATGTCCAAATATGAGACAGTTGAGTAAATTTAAGAACTATGAAGTAACTCCTTAAGGAAAATCTGAGCTCTGCAACTTATATGTATTACATAATTTGGATGTGACGTATATTGTATACTTAATGTTGCAGTAAAAAAATCGTTTTGTGGTTAATATCTAAACAGCATTGGCTGCAGGAATGTTTGTACTTTGCAACAAACGCAGGAAGCATAATGATCGTTTCTTAAATCGTATAAATGGTTTACCTGATATGGAACTTCAGAAATATCAGCATCTCTACCACCGACAATTCTTCCATCCAGACGAGGTCGCCTCAGTCTTGGGGCTGCACCTGAAATGCAGAAAGGTACATGACTTATTGACGTAGTGCTAATAAATTTAAAATATATAATATAAACCACATTTAACACTAGTTTACCTTCCGGAGTAAATTAATTGAACTAGAGTGCATACAATGCGTTAATGCTTGAGATATATTTAAAGTATGTTTGAGGATTAATGGAGCACTGAAAAAGGCCAACAGAAATTCTCAAAATAGAAGAAAACAATGAAAGCGAGCACTTTTCCTATTTTCTACTAACATAAAGAGTTGTTCTATGAAGTATAAACTTACCTAGGCAGCAGACGATGAGAAAAGAGGCAATGACTGCAAACTTCAGCATATTGAGCATGAGCATATTGAGCATGCCTCGCAATGTGATGTGCAAATGTTTTATAGTGAAAATGAGGGAAATCCGCGAACATGTTATCATCTTATCAGACGTACAAGCACGTAACGTCTGGGTATCTGCTTCTGTCTCAGATAATGTAGCTATTATAAGCAGGGAATGTCCATAAAGGTACTTTAGAAAAACCATTGGTAAATATTAAGACACCTGAAAATAAAAATATGGTTTATAGTTTTCTTACATTTAACGAAATCCTTTCTTTTCATAAATTGTTTAATGTGGAGATACCATGCACGCAATAAGAAACCATCATATAGCGCGTTGTGCTTGTTTTTCATTAATAAATTCAGAATCCCATTCCACCAAAGATTAAAAGTACCTTGATTTCATAATCCATGACAAGGGAATGGTGTTACGTTCTATGCGGTAGCTGAAGTTACCTTTGTTAACCACGAATTCCACATGATGAGTGTAACAAATATGTACAATATAATTATTGTCAATAAATAACTCTGTCACCGTAAAAACATCTGCCAAATATTTGTAGCCATCTAGCTTCTTGAAGAGTGCGTATAAATAATTTATTCTCACACTATCTATTTCTCAAACATTTTCTGAAGAATGCTGATTTCAGTTTGAGTCACAATTTAATCACAATTTAATGTCAATGTGACATTCCCAAACCTCGCTTATAAATTAAACTTTGTCTCACATTTTATCTCTGAATTGTGACTAAATTCATTGGATCGCCTTGATCGCCTTCGCCCGGTCGCCGGCCCGGCATGTGGACTGAAACAGCCTAGCCCCGACAGTACTTTGTTTTGCGCCGAGCCTGGCCTCACAGTATGCTTTTTATATTCGTAAAAAATAATTAACACTAAAAGTTAATATTTCTATCACCATTTTCATATAACTTGAACTTTCAAGCTACTCCAGTAAGTGTATTTACAGGAATATTTTCTAATACTTTCATTTCGACACTGCGATATGCATCTGGCAAAGAAAAACCTCAGAGAATAAATTGTGTCTGCTAGGCAGTTCTACAGTTTTGTATATCACAACAATTTTGAAGAAAATTCCCCCAACTTAAATATCCTTTACGTGGAAAACTTTTCGAAAATTTTAGTTTTCTCAAAAATGGCTCTAACGATTTTGATTAAAGTGCCTCATATTTAAGACATTTCTACTGCAAATGAGGATATATTTTGAATTTTCGACTCTAGCCAATGTCGTCCTGTTTATTCTGTATATCTTATGACTATAAACTATGAGACATAGACCAAATCTTGCTATATAAAATGTATATCCTGTTAAAACACACAATTTATGTTAAATTAATTTTTTCTGAGAAGTGAACCATTTCAGAGATATTCTTTAATATCACAGTTCTGTACCTCTTTATTGACCCTTCTCAAATAGGAGGTCGTTACTCATTCTTTTATCTCTTGTTCATGCAAAGAAAACGGAATTCTAAAGTCATAAGATAGCGACCACTCTTAAAACATTTCACTGTCTTTAAAGCTTACTGTATCCCCTTGTACCTACAAGAAAATCAGCAATAAGATAATTTTTACAATTTTTTTTTCCATTAACATGAAGTAGATAGAGAGACAGGGAATCGTGGGAATGGTTTGTGCAAGAGTAGAGAAAGTGATGTGAGTGCTACACTCAGACTTTTTTTGTACAGTTTGGAGGAATAGGGAATTAAGGAATTATTCCCCGGCTGGAAACCGAACCCGCGTTGACCACACTACCATAGAGGCAATCTGTGTTTCGTCGTATAAATAAATAAAGTAAATTTTACACAGACTTTTTGGTCACTAAACCGCTTAAAGCATATTTCTTAATATTTATGGATATAAAGCAATGATCTATTCCATTTGATTCAATTGTAAGATGTATTGTCGAACTTTTGAGTTACACAATACACTTTTATCCATGTTTTTTCTTGCAATAATGCAGAAAATCCAATCTCTCCTTTAAGCAGATCTGTTATCTTAGATGGGGATATTCCGATATCGCCGGATGATATCTGTATATGTAAATGAAGATAATAATTTGCTGGAATTTCCTCTTTTTCACTATAAAACATTCGCGCATCAGACAGCGAGACATCACAATATCTCAATATGCTGAAGTTCACTCTCATTGCTTCTTTTCTGGTCGTCTGTTGTTTTGGTGAGTAAATAGTGTTGAAGCTACCTTTCGAATCTACACAAAATAATTATCCATTTTTGTACTAGGGTACAACATTTTTGTACTTGTTTTCTACATCTTAATTGGTAAAGAAACATGGGGTGCAGATTTTTGAAACTCATTGTACTCTTATTACTGCTAAAATTCAAAAGGAAACATGCCACCCTGGAATACAGCCGCAGTAATCCTTTTTAAGAAATCAACACAAAATCATAGATTCGAGATTCCTTTATATTTTAACGTGGTTTAATCAAGCAGGTAGAATATTTTGGTGCGGTGAGACCAAATGCAAAAATTTCCAAACATGTACATTAATACGTATGTTTTATTAACTGAATATTTCTCTTTAACTTCATATATAGTTTATCATATATTCGATGAACTTTCCATTATTTAATAAAAAGTTATTCAAAGAAACCTTAAATCGTTTTTTCCGGAGGTGTCTCTCTCTGCGTATGGGCACTACTGTTAAGTATGAAAGGATATATATAGGTGGTTCCTATCTTTTTAGTCTTTTCAACCATTTTTGCTTTGAAGAGCTTGTTCTGTGTTTACTCTTAAGATGATAGCATGAAGTAAATCGGACAGTACGTATTTGTAAGAATAGTTTCTACAAGAGTGAGTATTGAAAGACGTGTGAATGTACCACAAGGGATTGTTTTGACACAGGTGCAGCCCCAAGATTGAGACGACCTCGTCTGGATGGAAGGATTGTTGGTGGTAGGGATGCTGATATATCTGAGGTTCCATATCAGGTAGGTCATGGGCACGGCTCAAGAAAAATTCAAATTACTTCATAGGTCGGATGGAAATTTCCTTTGCTATTTACAAAGTCGACATTGTCCATGAAGTTTGTCACTAAACTTCATAACAATTCGTTATTTTTTCTCTACTACACTGTCTGGTATATTAACGTCAAATATCAAATTTAGTATCTTCCAAGAATATGACAGAAAGAAATTTCAAGAAGTATCCATTGCATGGAAAAAGTTTTATCTCATTTTATTTTCTAAAAATTAGCTGTCGTTATTAACAACACCCTACATCATGCCAGTCCAATAGGATAGACAAGAAAAAAGGTTTTATATTATATCCTAAACCCTCAGAGACTTAAAAATTAGATTATTGTGAATTCGGTTTCCAAGTTTTGATATACAGAAAAAATTTAGAATGTCGAGGCGCGAACCCTTGTCTCCGGGGTTAGTATACGATGATAATTGCAGCTTGACTAAACGCATCCTTCGAGCCAGTATGCCGGGTGCTATGTAATTGCCACCTCGCGAGTTTTCGAACGTAATTTAGCTCTTTAAGACAGTTTTAAACCTTACCTGGGCATTTTAATATCACTACTTTAATGGCAAACGCCATTATTGATGTTATCTGAGTTGCACGACACGTATACGCTTAAACTTAAATAAATCGTTGTTTAAATTTTTCTATTTTGACTGTACGGGTCCATGGTAGATAAGGCGTGACTGTCATTTTTTTTTTTTTTTTTTTTTTTTTTGCAGCCTGAATACAATATGTTATTAATCCACTCATATGATAAGGGTGTTTACTGAATTGCGTTGCTGTGTATTGTATCTACTCTAATAACGAATTTGTAAAATCAGCTGCTGGAAACCCGGAATTCACTCTCAGTAAACGAGTGGTATGTTTTTGAGGTGTGCTTTAGTGAGGAGTACGTTCTGTTCCTTAAAGCACTGCTTCGATAAATTTTGCGCATTCGTCTCTCCAAGAACGTCAAGCAATAGGTTTTAGTAAACGCAAAACTGGACTAAAGTGCACATGGCGTCTGTAGGGTGGCCTACCTCCCAAAAAGATAAGGGGCAGCTGACTCATCTGGTATAAAAATAAGGCATGATGATTACAGGTGAGGTAAATGTAATGTATCACATTATTCACACCTTCATTGGTCTTTATCTGTTTCAGCTCTCTTTTGAATACGGCGGCAGTCATATGTGTGGGGCGTCTATCCTCAATGAGAACTGGGTTGTAACAGCTGGTCACTGTGCTGATGGGTAAGTCAAATATACCTCAAATAGGAATGCAAATAATTCAATCCAAATATTCTCAAACTTAAGCAGCTGTATTTCTGATACCGAATGTGGAGATTGGACAGAAAATTATCCCTTTTGCAACCATGATATACCGAAAGGGATTGTTGTAAAATCCATTATTATAGGAACTAAAGTTTTATTTCACTAATTTCAGAGTATCAGCAAGCAACGTCCGTTTCCGTGCTGGCAGCAGCAAAAGAAGCAGTGGCGGCTCCCTTCATCAGGCCAGCCAAGTCATTGTCCATCCCCAGTTTGACTACTACAATATTGACTATGATGTTGCTGTTATTAAGGTAAATATATTTTCATGACTGCATAATACATCTTAATCTGTATAGCCATAAACATCCAAGTGGAAGGGCTGACAATACTTTGATTGGATTTTGTGTTGAGCCAGCCACCATTATATTTTGCGAAAGCTATACTTATAAATTTCTACTACTTATTAAGCATTCCCACTAGAATAAAGAGCACTGAATAACTGCAGAAATGTACATTGTTATCTAAAATCTCGTAATATTCTGTGATTATAGGTTTCTACGCCCTTCAGCCTGAGCAACTCTGTGCAGCCAATCAGTCTGACGTCATCTGAACCATCAGCTGGAACCATCGCCACAGTGAGCGGCTGGGGAACTCTCAGTTCTGGAGGCAGTCTTCCTACACAGCTTCAGTTGATCACTGTACCCATTGTTGATCGTGACGTGTGCAACAGAGCTTACGCTGCATACGGAGGTATCACTAAGAACATGATCTGCGCCGGTCTTGAACAAGGAGGCAAGGATTCCTGTCAGGGAGACTCTGGTGGTCCTCTGGTCACTGATGGAAAACTCTCTGGTATCGTCTCTTGGGGTGCTGGTTGTGCTTCTCCAGGATACTATGGTGTTTATTCCAACGTTGCCAACTTGAGGTCTTTCATCACTTCCAACACTGATGCCAACTAATGTTACTTGTAGATTATTATATGCAATAAACTTTTCTAAATAACAGTTGGTTGGTTCTCTCATTTCAACCTTGCCTCCTGGGGCTGCTAGCCACAATAGATCTGTGTAGGTAAAAGTGAGCGAGGTGTCCCCCTCTACCATTCAGGTGAATGTTTCTGCACTCCTTTGTCTTCGCTGCACTGTATTTTATCATAGACAACGCATGTGTGTCGGAGATGATTTTAAATCAGCAAGAGATTCACTTACCCAGGGGCCCTGTGGAACACAAATAATAAATAAGATTTGCCAACTTTAAATAAAGAAATACACTATAGCAAATCAGAGGAACCAATACAATTGAGTTTAAAAGGTATTGATATCTTTTACAGTTCCTGATTGCTAAGCAAAAGTCAATATACTGTGAAAAATGCATTGTATTTTGTGCATCTTACCAGTAGATGATTAACATACTCTTAATACTAAGAGGGGGGTCTGTAGGTTGGCAGTACTGAAGAAAGTTTCTGTTTAGTAACCGTCGTCTCTTACTAGATAGCAGTTAAAGCTTCAGCTATATCCATCACGTGGTTTCGTTGCCATAAACGATTGAATCAATAAACTTGTGTTTATTGAGAAAGATGGGGACAGTATGGTGATTATACACTTCTATTTAAAAGACTCACCACCAAAAGAGATAGAAGCCGAGTTGAATGAACTTCATGACACACCTACTCCTGCGTTTGCAACAATTTACAATTGAATAAATCAATTAAAACGTGGCCAAACATCCACAAATGGTGATGAACATCCTTCCAGACGTCCAGTAGAAGCGACTTCCTCCTAAATTATTGACAAAATCCAGAAGATGGTTTTGAGTGATCGACTAATCAAAGTTCGCGAAATACTAGAGGGCACAGTCTAGTATCAAAACCGGCCAAGTCACAAAATATCTGTTTTTCAGTATTCATCAGAACATCAACATTTTTATTTCACTTTTATTAGGATCCATATGATGGGATCATGTTGTATTAATATGGAAAACCATATTAATAATTTACTATATTTTTCATAATTTTAAGTTTCAGCTTGGCCTATTCTGTTGCAGATACCGTTTCTTTTTAATTCTAAGTCTTTCAAATAAGGAAGATTTTATTTCAATCCGTGGATGAAACGTGGGTGTGCTAATATACTTCAGAGACAAACATACAGTGGAAAAAGAAGTTTTTTAAAGGCAGAGGTGGTGAAATCTACAGACAAGGTAATGGTCGTGGCTTTTTGGGATGCACGCAGAATCATCTATTACTTTTAGAGAGAAAGAATAATAAGTGGAAAGTATTAAGCATCATTATTGCACTCTTGAACGAGAAATGAAGAAAAATTGCCTTTATCTGGTAAAGAAAAAGATTCTCTTTCATCAATATCTGCGCAGTTTCAATGGCAAAGCGCCATATGAAACCTTCTCATGTATTACTACAGAAAATACTTCATTACAGAAGTAAGACATATATATTGTGAGAAATGACAAGACTAGTTTATTTTAATGTCTCCCTATTTCTTGCCAAACTGTTAGTGAAGTGCTAAGACTTACAAGAGCCTCTGTAGCACGTATAAAATCGCAATTCACAACTGTGTGCTTGCAAATCATGGTTGTCGTGTCCTGTGTGTCCTTGACATTGCTACGGTAACACAACTCTCACAAATAAGTTCTCAGCTTTTCGCGTTTAAATAACTCGGTGGTTCATGCCCACTTGCTTTTGTACAGGTAGCAGAAGACGAAATTGTAAAATGCACATTTGGGCACAGGATGCAAGAAAAATGAATCAACAGAGAATTATACTCGTGCATACGCGATATAATTCTATTACACGATATTGTTAACCCAAAACCTTACAGACCGAGGATAAATCAAGCGCATTTTAAAAGTGGTGAAAAAATATTTGCTAGAACAGAATGCTTTCGGAGAACAGAACCCCTCTCTAGAAGGCCAGAGATTAACTATACTCATTTCTCACCTCTAAAACTTAGGAGTATGGCCTACAAAAGAAAACAAAACACATTACAAAATATATTCAGGAATTTTCACAACAGGCAGTAATAAAAATATTGCCCGGTGCTTCCACCAAGTTGTAACGACCTAAGTTGTTCTAGCTCGCATCCCGCACTGTAATAGGTGCTAAGGATAGTTCTACTCGCTAATAATGGAAAGAAGAGGAAATAGAAAGGCCGGATAAGTAGAACAAATGTCATCCTAATTAGGTTCGATAGATTTATCTGTCTTTGGTCCTAAGGGCGCGTTTAGACACACACACAGCTGTGAGAGCCGTAGCCAATATAGTGTTCACGAACTATGTATTATTATATCCGGAAAGGTTTGCTTGTCCAATGGAAGAGAAATCAGCACTCTACTGTAACCAATTCCCTGTCTTCTTCCTGAAATACCTCACGTCTTTGCTAAATCGGGTTTCAATGCAAAATCCTTGGGAGAAGTATGACGAGGTAAATTTTGTAAGTAAACTTTGGACTACTCTCGATCTTAAATCCAAATGTTACTGGCAAGTAAGAAGTATTCAATGTTATTTGAATACAACAACAGTAAAATATATATGTAATAAGTTAAATATTAATTGTTTATTTAAACAACACATATACAAAGTTACATGAGATTAAATCGAGGGTTATTATACGTCATTTTTCGTAATTCCTCTGACAAGACCGGCAGGTTGGTGTACACTCCAGGGAATCCTGGTATACCACAGCTAAGACCCAAAGACACAATGCCAACCAGTTCTTCACCAACAACCAGAGGACCACCAGCATCTCCTATACAGGAATCCTTGCCACCTTCTTGTTCACCAGCACAAATCATGTTCTTAGTGATACCTCCAAAGTAGTAATATGCATTGTTGCACGTATCATGGTCAATAATGGGCACATTGACCTTCTGCAGCTGAGATGGAAGATTACCTCCGAAGTAAGTGGCTCCCCAGCCACTCACTGTAGCCATGGTTCCAGTCGCAGGTTCCGAGCTTGCAATGGCGATGGGTTGTACGTTCTCTCCCAAAACAAAAGGCACGGATACCTATTGGTAACAATGAACATAACACTCGTATTACAACAGGTATGTAGATCTCCATTGTAGACACTCTATGATAAGATACATGATGATAAAGGTTGGTTTTAAATGCTTAAGGGACACTGGGAGTGAAATTTGAAAGTTCCACATTTCTTGATACATTTTTCTGAATTTTTACTGTGTTTATATTTATATGAAAATAGGAGGTACACCAAATTTCATTAAAATTGGATAATTCGTTTATGATATATAAATAATTTTATGAATTTAATAGGCACATTTTCAAAATGTAGCTCGCGTCTATTGACTTTTCAAAATTAATTTATATTGGCAGAACTGGTACTCTAAAACATAGGTAACAATTTTATGAAGAGATATTTCAAATACGTTTGCTGATTATGCTGTATATATGTTTTTAATAACAAAGAAAATTTAATCTTAAAAATTACTGATTTTTTTCATACAAAAAGAATGTTTTTGGAATTCATGTTAATGATAACATCAATATTGAATCATAGTTTTGTTTAGTTGCTATTTTTGAATACTTTTGGAAATTTTCATTGAATTTGAAGCAAAACTCAGGCGCGACCTACTTTTGGAATGTGCAGAAATGTAGTTATAAGAAAAACAGGCTTTTATATAGGAGCATCCTGTGTACGTTAAGGGAAGAGCGCTATTTGAAAGGGCCGTAATGACCACATGGAGTGGGGGATATGAAAAATGTTAGCCGTTCCAAATTCACAGGTGTTCCAGGAACATTTTAAGGTAAAAAAATAATTTTCGACTTTTTGACAATTTTGACCAAAATTTCACTCCTAGTGTCCCATGATGATAAAGGTTGGTTTTAAATGCTTAATTTAGTACATATATAGGTAAATACGTCCTAATTCTTAGAGATTAACAGCACTGCACACATTCCTGCTGATTTCCGAGAGGCTTACAATACAACTTTCGGCATTGATGAAAGAGAATTTGACAATTTCATTTTTTGTGAAGAATTCAAAATAACCAAGTTCAGGTCATAACCTGCGAATTTGAAACTCTCTTAGTCTTAAAAGAATGAAACTGCGTGTATGGTAAGTTTATGAGCCATCAAATATTGAAGGCAATTTTTCTCCATTAGGAATGCCATTTGTGGACGAAACGCACACTTGCCTACAATATCCTAGCCCGAAAGGCATATTTTTACTTAAGGATTTGTAATATTGAAGGTATGCTGATGATGATCAGAAGTTCAGAAATATAAATTAGAATACTTGGCTAACTGATCCATGAGTATCATAACTAATCTTTATTAATTATTATAGAGTATTTCTAAATTACTTCTATAGGGAAATATAATACAAATGTTAGCTGAACCCTTGTACAACAGTTGGTTTACATGAGAGTAAAATATAATCACATTTTCAACTCCTTTGACGGTTAAGAAGCCACCGTAAATCTCTGAGCAAACCAAATCTTTTCTCAGAAAATAGCAAAAAAGAATACGCAAGTCGTTGCAATATATTTATTTAAATAGACTTAATCTAATAGCTACAAAACTAAAATTTTGTGGTTACCAAAATGAGCGCCATGTCGTACTCTAAGGAGAAAAAGTTATAGTTTGGATGGAGGAGAACTTCTTCAACTGGATGAACAGAACCACCAGTTTCCCTCAAGCTGCTTCCAGCACGAAGACTGATCAGGCTTGTAGGCGCCCTGTAAATTAAATTGGAAATTAGGTTTCGGCATTCACTTCGTTTTAGGAAAAAATTGAAGCAATAGGTTCAACATGCACTCTAATTTATATATAGTCTAATAAAGCCAGAGTCCTATATTTAAAATGGATATAACGTTTATAAAACTGCACTCATATTTTTATCTGATCTGATAAATGAAGTATATTCCTCTTTTAAAACAGTAACATAAACTAATGAAATTTTATGATGGTAATGCGGAACACAGTTTATCTTACTAAATGCAGAGAAATGTGAAAAATTCGTAGAAAAGCTCCTGTCCAAATATGTTGAACGTGAAAGTATAGCTGTATTGAATGAAGTTGTGGCTGTAGTTGTCTTGATCTTGGTTTTAACGGCATATGTATAATAAATGCATCTTTACAGAAACACTGTTGCTTCAGCCCAATCAGAAATACGTTATCAAAACCCATTGAACTGCATTTTAATAAAGTGTACAGTATAGACGATTATGACTGCTCAAGAAGGATTAGTTTATTTACCGAATTTCCAGTAACAGCTAACGGCTTTATTGGTAATTGAGGACAGAGTTACGAAACAATATTACATTAATATTTGTTTCATTTGAAGGCTTGTAATTTTACTTATTAAAAGTAAGATTAGGACCTCTAGGTAAGCGTGCCACACAAGGCATAACTCAGAGTGCGGCGATCTCGTGAGAACGAATGGTGTACAGGAAACTGTCCTATGCATGGCGTTGTTCACGTAGCGGTGCAGTCACAACAATGCACGATTGCTTTGTGGAAACACAGGCGAAGAAACGAGAACTAGCACATCAAAGCGGATACAAACTGAGGTAAAGTTATCAAAATATCTGCAACTATGCTTCTAATGAAATTTACACCCGTGGAGTACCAAATAACTTGCAGTTTTCCAGCTTTTAACACGTAGGTTTGTCTCCCTGTCTATCTGTTATGTATGTATGCACCTATGTCTGTCTGTATGTATGCATGCGTTCCGAGCCCGCTTATTATTATTTTTTTTATCCACGGGGATGCCAATGTATGTGTTTGTTTATAAAAAGACACTATGTACTTTTTATAAGAAGAAATCAAAGTTACTAGCAATCCAAACCTGAAATAGGACAATAGTTCAAGAAAACCAGACTTGAAATTGGGCCTAGAATGACTCACCAAGAACGTATGCTTAGGAATTGAACCTTGGAATATAGCTCGTATTTGAAAACTTGTTAGCCCCTATATCTACGTTTATGATAGCTATAAAGGTACCTGTATTTAACGAGAAACTTACCCATCAACACAACGCGCAGATGTGATAGCAAAGTACTCGTGTATAATAGCTGCTCCACAAATATGGCTTCCATCGTACTCCAAGGACAGCTGAAACATATTAAATATTTATGTCTTTACAATCTACTTCCTACATGTGTAACAGAAATCAATGATTTACTAAAGCACTTATGTCTACCACATAACTCTCCTTCACAATGTAGCAGTAGTTTATGCATTATAACAACTTTAAACGACACGTTTCTTCTCGTTAAACCTTTAGATTTTTAACTAGTGTCACGATTCCGAAACGTTACTAGTACGTTGTAAGAGTATAGGTTATGTTCCCTGTTTGCTTTCTCTGCTGCGTATAGTAAAGCATTCGGTGTTGAGATTGGCTGGTATATACCAGTAGGGAAAGTAAAAACGACTAAAGCTCGTAGTTTTTAATACTCACTTGGTATGGAATCTCTGATATGTTTGCATTAACACCGCCGACAATTCTTCCACCCAGACGAGGTCGCCTAATTCTTGGAGCTGCGTCTGTGAATATAAAGAACCAGTTTGGTTAAGCAACATTCATTTTCAGTACCCCTAGTACCAACATCACCACGTGAAAGAAGCGTACGAAGACAAAAAACAGCTATGGAGTGAAGTGTTTGTCTTGTAGTCCACAATATGGAAACAGACAAAACTGGAAGTCATACGGAGTCAGGCAGGAGACCAAACTACCGGCTAATTCATATATATGGATTGTTTACCCCAAAATTTAGTGGTCTATTGGGTGACGGATTTAAAGCTAGTATACTATTTTCTTTGCACTAGTATTCTAAAGAAGTATTCATACTGTTTTCACTTTTTCTGCAAATATAATTCCTCTAACCCATGTATAACATACTCGATGGACACGATTGGTCGATTTTTAAATTTAATCTAACCCTAAAAGCGACATTACAGTCCAGTATACTAACTGCAACCATGTTGTTGTCATAAAGTCCTGTGTTCGACGACAAAACATACAGTAGCATTTGGTATATCTCGAGGAAAGATGGCCAAAGTGTAACACCACAATACTTTTCTTATAAAGTATACATCAGATACTGCATGAATAAAACTTACCAACGCAGGCGGCCAGTAGGAAGGCAGAGATCACAACCGTAAGCTTGAACATACTGAATTAGTTCTTGTCGTTCTGCAAGACGCAGGGTGGTTTTATAGTAAAAAGTTGACGAAATGGACGTTACAAAAGTATTAGTTTACCAATAATTTTCTGCACAGTTGACGCAAATGTAAATACATACGTAAGACTGATAACAACCTTTGTATCTATTCCTCGAATAACAGAAACAATTGTCTTATCTTAGCTCATTCAGTAGCACTATCTATTTCCTTACACATTTATATTACCTAATATTTTAGTTTCAATGTTTGCAAGAACATAAACAAGATCATGTGCTACATTCATATGACTTTCTCCACCCATTACAGTTTTATGTTTCCACTTCAGATTATTCTTACAAAAGCTATATTTCTATTCTGCGTTAATGAATTTAATGTTTGTACAAGTTTAAATATTGTAATGACTCAAGTGATATTATTAATTTTAATATGCTGAGTTTCGTACTCTTTCTTTGAAATAGCAAGAGACAAAGGAATGCTGTCTTAGCACTCCAAAGAATGTTGTTTTTGAAAACTCAAACAAATGGCAAGGAATACACAATAATGGTGCTTTAAACATATTATTTGTGATATAGTTACATTTTAACGTAATAAACATGTTTTACATTACCAAAAGTTACACAGCAGGCGTATCATTAAGTGACTCGTTGGAGCCACCTACTCCATACCACTAGCTACACGCTGCAGTTGAAACTAGTACACAGTATTGAGCCATACGCGCGTTTCATCAAGAATAGCAAGAAGACTGTTTTGGTATTTTACATTTTGTTTGTGTGATTTACCCCATATAATTCATTTTAGTATTAGACGTCATTTTCATATAAAACATATCAATGAATATTGCAAGATCGTTACAGAAGTGTGTTTGCATATTTTATTAAAACATATAATCAGGGCTCGGATGTTTATGGCGTCATAGTTTTCTATGTGTTTTTTTTTTTCAAAGGAAAATATAAGCGAAGTACAGTTATATCAATAGTGATTAAAGTTACGGTATTCTCATATATTGACTTTTTTAACGTTTTTTTGTCATTTTCATATTAGAATCTTATTTTGTCTTAAACATTCGTATTTTTGTCACGTTATTATATTTCTGTTCCACTTTCGCATATGTGCTTGCAGTCGTCCCAAAGATAATCATTCATATATCCTAATTCTTGTGTGTAATTTTAGGAGGTTTTTTCCCTTTACGGTGTAGCGTGCAAATAGAATGTCGTTAGTTATTGAAAACTTTAAATTGCTATTGTAAATTTCTTTTGATCGCCCTTCAAAATTTGACATTTATTTCATTCTGAAGGTTAGATCTGGATTGAGCAATCAAACAAATTCAAAATGCAGCAATAAATATAATATTATTTATTTATTATTGAGAGTGTTACATTTTTAAAGTAGATTTTCAATATAATGTTAATTTAAACAGCATTACATTGTGAATGCTTTTGAAAATACACCCACAAATATAGGTCATATTATCGTCTAATTTTCTAATTTTTTCGGTCATAAGTGTTCGCATATTTCTAACATTTTTAGGATATAAACATCCGACCCTGCATATAATAAGTGTTATTATTTCTTATTCTTTACTTTAATATAATCATTGCCACCACATTGTACTTCAATTAATATTTGAAGAATTAAAAAATCATAGTACTCGTGTTACCATACTTTTCAACGATATAATTAATTTTACTGTCACTTGACAACAAAGGGTATATGAGTTGAAATCACATGTCTTCAACAGGCTTAATTAGAATAAGACTTGCAAACTTCCGACGCCATTCAACAATCTCTTAAGGCCACTTACCGTATTTCAAAATTTAATCATATGAAACGCTGATCCATGTCTACACTAACAGATATGAATTTAGTTTATGTTCTGCGGCTACGTTCTTAGGCTTTGAAAGTATTTTATTTCACCCAAAAGTTCGATGTCAAGACTTCACCGGAAATATATGTTTTGAGGCCCCCTGAATCCCAAAACAGTATTTTTAGAAAAAGCTCCGTGTGGTGTCTGTGTCTCTGTGGGCAGCATAAGTCAAAAGTGAAGTCGGTTAAAAACCAAAGTTGGTGTTTAAGTTTCATGTCTTTGAAGGATGCGACACGAAAGCATTCCAAAATGGACAGAATCGTAATATACAATATAATGTATAATAATAGTAAAAGGAAAGAATTACCCAAACGTAAAAATATAAAAAAAAATAATATCAAATATATAAACAAATTAAAATTTATGCTAAATATATGTTAACCGTTGTATATTTCATCAAACATGCAGTTGTAATTAAACATTCCTTACAATGTTTCAGTATTAGAATCGGAACTGAAGAATTCAATGCCAAAACTGGGATCTGAACCTGCTTACCAGGTGGGTGCTTTAACCATTAAGCTACTGTGACAACCTGCCAGAATGACGTCGAATTCTCCAACCGATTCCTGTGTAAGTTTGTTGGCATAAATAATAATAATAATAATAATAATAATAATAATAATAATAATAATAATAATAATAATAATAATAATAATAATAATAATAATAATAATAATAATAATAATAATAATAATAATAATAATAATAATAATAATAATAATAATAATAATAATAATAATAATAATAATAATAATAATAATAATAATAATAATAATAATAATAATAATAATAATAATAATAATAATAATAATAATAATAATAATAATAATAATAATAATAATAATAATAATAATAATAATAATAATAATAATAATAATAATAATAATAATAATAATAATAATAATAATAATAATAATAATAATAATAATAATAATAATAATAATAATAATAATAATAATAATAATAATAATAATAATAATAATAATAATAATAATAATAATAATAATAATAATAATAATAATAATAATAATAATAATAATAATAATAATAATAATAATAATAATAATGTTTCTGAGGTTCTGCTAGTGCTTTGACTTTTTTAAGTGATTTACCTCAATATTTTCCTAATCGGGCAAGGATTTGATACTGCAAGGCAAACGAATTCGTTATTCTACCCACAATAAAGTTATTTCTATAAATAATTAACACAGAGTACATACAAATGTGCTTTCTCTAACAATTATTTGTGGAACATATCTAAAAGTAAATGACAATGGGAAGAAAATCTCACATGGTTGTAACACATTAATTGTTAATTAAGGAAAAGTTGAAGCTATTAATAGTAAAGCAACAGAATGTGAATTAAGAATAAATTAGTAACTAAAAGCTTCACATATCTAATTAATATTGCCATCTTATACCACCTTGCAATATTAATAAGATAACTGGAGCTTTTAGTTTCTAATTTGCTGTTTTTCGGGATTTGTTACAAATTATGTATAATGTCAGACTCAAACATGTATGATATAGGTAATGTTACCGAATGAGATAAGATAAGATAATTTTTTTCGTTAATCCAGGAATTGATCGTTGTTATCAGTTCTTTGTGCGAAGGAGCGCCGTTTCTTTGTCAGGCGCCCAAAAATTACTGATAAATGAATGAACTTGACAGGTAATATGGTATATAAAGCCCCAGCGGATCCTTTACACTCACAATAACCAGTTCAGAATGTTCAAGCTTACAGTTGTGATCTCTGCCTTCTTACTGGCCGCCTGCGTTGGTAAGTGCTGTTTGTGCAAGCTAATAATTTCAATTTTCTAGAACTGACTACGCCTCACAAGCACAGAAACCACACAGTACTGAGGCAATAGTCATACGCAAGTCACAAAATGGAGTGTTTTATTGTTACAGGCGCAGCTCCAAGAATTAGACATCCTGGTCAAAATGGAAGGATTATGGGCGGCGTTATTGGAAACATCTCTGAGGTTCCATATCTAGTGAGTAAATCATATCACTTAAAACGTCTTTCTTCTTGGAATAGTTAAGATCTGTCTCAAATTTCAATCACTCAAACCTTAAGATATTATATGTATATTATATCATATATATACACATATTCTTATACAATGACATTCAAGCACTTTAATAACTAGTGCAATGGCAAATGAAAACTGATCTATCTTATTTCATATCTAACATCATGTTTACCTGTTTGAACTGAGTGGTGATGTAAACACTAAGTAAAAGTATAACAAATTAATATATTATTTCTGTCACATTGTGTGTTGAATTGTTGCAGTTGTCCTTGGAGTACAGTGGATATTTCGTGTGTGGAGCAGCTATTATAGACGAGCTCTTCGCTGTCACAGCTGCACAGTGTGTTGATGGGTAAGTCTTAATTAAAGTCCTCAATTAAGGTAGCTGTTAAAATCAAAACGCAAACACTAACTTGTTTTCAGGAAGCCAAGGTAAGGGGACATCGGTCATGTGACCATGTCTACAAGTGAGAAGGGAGGGGAGAGGAGATGTAGGGTGACTGATCAAGGAGTCAGGACAGAACAGAGCGCAGGGTCACTAACAGTTACTTATTGAAGGTCCCAACTCAGCTGAAGTCTTCCGCATGCCCCTGAGGCGATGCTTAGGAACCGGAGAACTGCATCACTGGTGACGGAAGTTTACACAGAGCATCCTTTTACCCTGTCATGCAGCACCGATGATAGAACCAAGCGGATGAAGAATGAAATGAAATGAGAAGCGAGGTGAAATGGACAGAGAGAGGAAATTTGGGGAATATAACTTTCGTACGTTCCTCAATCAACCTGTGGAAACCTTCAAGAATTCCGCAGCAATTTCGCCACGGGGATTGAACTAGAAGCTCTTGGTTCTACAATGTATATATCTGCAAGGTCTCTGATATCGCAAGAACTATCAGAAAATCGTTAGTTCATATCCACCAATGTTGCAATGTTTCCCAAAAATATTAAACAGTTAGACAAATCGGGTATGAAAATGTCCAAGACCATAAACATAATAGAAAACTTAGTTAATTCAATTAACAGGATACCCTTTTGCCAAGTATCGAAAAGGTGAACGCTAAATTCCAGAAAGTTCTAACCAAAAACATTGGTTATCAAGCTTTGTGTGAAATTTTGAAAATGAGTCAGAAGGAAAATATCTCAGATGACAGAGTGGAATTCTTTACATTTACACCTCTGACATCGTGTGACGTAGAAAGAAGTTTTTCACTGTTTAAAGACCAGTGTAATGCACTCTGTGACGTAGAGTTTATTTGCTCAAGAACAGTTATACAGGACTTAGGATCTACGACAGACGTCAGATTATATAGAACTCCGTGGAATAGCTCATTCAAAAATATAATTTCTATATAAAGAATTCTCCAACACTTCACTACAATATAACAAAATTAATATGCTTTGAGAGAATTATATAAACCAAATAGGCATTCTAGACATAGAACTAATATTGTATTATACATTCCAGATAAATTAAAATAACATATTGATTCTATTGTACCAAATGTAATTTCAACTGTAACTTACAGACTGTCGAAAGACCTGATCACTGTCCGCGCTGGTAGCAGCTTGAGGGAAGCTGGTGGATCTGTTCATCGAGCTGAACAAATATATGTCCATCCATTCTTTGACTTTAATGCAATTGACTACGATGTAGCGGTCATTGCGGTAAGTTCAAGATCTTTTCCTACTTAGCTTTAAGGTTTCTTCCCTTGTTTTTCTATTTTATAATTAGTTATCTAACTCCGTCATTCGATGCGTGAGATTTTAGACCTTACAATAAAAATTTACTAAATTACATTAAACAAAGGGTATTATCATTTACAGCACAGTTCTATTTCATAACCTTGCAAAACGATATTTTTGATCTAACATGAATACAACTTATTTATTCTCTATTTTTATTGAAATATAATTTCAAGATGGATTTAATTGTTATTATATAAATATTATAAAAATGATTTGGTCCAGAATAATATACCATTATTGCATTTGCACGTGTGCAATGACTCAGCAGACCTAGAGAGTAGCTTCTAGACCTTGCTGGGGTTATCAATGTTGGACGACATTCACACAATCACAAGTTGCCCTGTAGTCTCGGACATCCTTTATGTTTTACCGCCATTATTACGGTCACGTCCACATACAACCGCTCTCCGTATCCAAGGTCATACTAGCCCCTCTCGTCCGTGTATTGTTGAACGACCCAAGGACACAACACAATAACACAATTGTGACATGATGGGTGTACCCCATGCTGAAAAACTCTCAGGAAACACCAGGAATTTGTTGTATTTAAGAGTCAGGACAGACTAAATATCCAATATGTTAAGCATTTATACCTGTTGCGCTTATTATTATCATTATCATCCACAGGTATCCCAGCCTTTTCAGTATGGAGAGAACGTGCAGCCGATCCCCGTTGCAATGTCGGAACCTGCGCCTGGATCCATGGCTCTAGTGAGCGGCTGGGGAGTCATCGACTCAGGAGATTTCCCATCCCAGCTACATAAGGTCGAGGTGCCCATTGTTGATCATGACAAGTGCAAAGAAGTATATTCCTTTTTCCTGAACGTCACTGACAACATGATCTGTGCTGGTGTAGAAGAAGGTGGCAAGGATTCCTGTATGGGAGACGCTGGTGGTCCTCTGGTTGTTGGTGGAGAACTGGTTGGTGTTGTATCTTGGGGTTACGACTGTGGAGTGCCTGGGTTCCCTGGAGTATACACCAACCTACCGGCCATGTCACAACAGTTCAGTAAAGTAATACGTAATCACAACATTGTACCTTAATTGTTTAAATAAACATAATGTTAAATATCTTTCACTTTTATTTGAGTGTTGTTGGAATTAATATTGTAGAATTTCCCATTTCCTTCCTACTTCTGACATCACTTTGTTTTGCAGATTGTGTAAGCCCTCTGAAATAATTCCAAATGTAAATATAGAGGCAACAGAAAGCCACCTGAAATAATTCTGTTAGAATATAGGCAGCGTAGGTTGACTTCTTTTGTTCATTTTTCTACAACCCAGAATGAGGAATGAACACAGATCGATAGTATAACATCGAAAAATATTAATTCTATATTATGAAGTAAAAAATAATTTTAAATTGGATGCCATTCTCATAAAAGAAACTGTATCGCAAGTGAGTAATTGAAATTAATTATTTGCAGCGAGTTTCGCAAGGAATATTAAGTTTTACAATTGTGGTCTGTGCCTAGCCATTTTCATTAGTACCAACCTCCGTCATTGTTTAGCGGAAAATTTGTCAAGGTGATTCATAGGAAAAGTGATGGTGTTTGAGCGCTAATAAAATGTTTAGGACATTCTTGAAAGTAATATTGGTTCTTTCATCAATATAATATATCAGTACTATTGCTGTGATAATATTAAAAGAATCCTCAAGCTCTCCGACTGATGCTAGGCCGTGAGTAAAACTACGTTAAGACCTTCACACAAATACCCCGTCTCAGATATACACTCCAATAACGAAAGAAAGTAAGGAAGCCCAAAATATGTTGCAAGATTAGTAATAATCCAAACAATAACTCATTAACTGTGAATACCATAAAATGCATTATTAGATTAGGAAATACAAAACTAAACTGGCCACCACTTAACTATCGACTCAGAGGAAGTCATGGCAGCAAACCTTTTTGTTATTGTTCCCTTGACTCACTTAAACTGACGGCGATACACGTATAAAACGTCTGATTTAACATTATTCTGACCAACTAACCAGAAAGTCAGTATAATTTGGAGTTTGCTTAAGAAACACCCACATTGTACAAATTAACCTAAAATATGCCGTACTATCAAACTCACATAATAACGTTTATAACCTACGGCAAGGTGATGAATACAGAAATTAACCTCCGTAGAACGTCAGTACGACCTGAATAAACATGCGTACCACCAGAAATCTCAGTTGTGCATCAGTCACACAGTCAACACCCTTGAAAGGCTAATACATGATTTATTCCAATGAGAGACTTACCATTTGTCACTAATTCCTAGCAGAAAGTAAACTTACTACAGAACCTATATAATCCTGCCTGTCTCAGAAGGGAATCTGTATAAACAAAAACACGTGGTTATCTGTACACACCTCTCGCGGATTATATTAATATAGTGCCATATCGGAGAAGGCAATCAATTTCGTTATATATTATTTAATAGTTGCAATGAAAAACATTGTTAGAATGTCAATTTTTTATCCGCACTGTGTAATATATGTGCATCTAAGTAATAAAAATCTAATGTGTTGCACTCACATGACTTTCTCTACTCTTGTACTAACCATTCTTACAAACTTTTATTCCTATATCTTCTTCGTGTTAGTTGAGATAAACATTTGTACAAATTATCTTATTACTTATTTCCTTGTAGATACAAGGGAAATATGGAATACAGTAGGCTTTGAATGATAGTCAAATCTTTTAAAGCTTTCAAATTCCGTTCTCTTTACACGGTTAACATATACTAAAACGAGTAACGATGTTCCATTTGACAGAAGTATAAGTTCTCCAAAACTCACACAAATAACAAGGAATATCTTTGAAATGGTTCACCCTACAAAAAAATTATTTAGGCACAAATTGTGTATTTTAGAAAGATCTGCATTTTTGTATGGTCTGTCAAAAGTTGTAAGGGATACATTCCGAATGAAGAACAATTAGCAGTCTCTTCACAGGAAGTTGCAAGATGTATGCATTTTGCAAAGCATGCCATTCTTAAACATGTTATATTTTAATAAACATTGTAAAAGATTTTTCTAAGCCAATAGTAAGTAGGAAATATTTTGTGTTTGCAGTAGTCACATCTTTGGAGGATGCTAAATTTAAATACCTATTTTATAGAGGGCACAGCTTATTGAGATACCCCCAAAAACAACTGTTACATTTTCCCCCCATTGTGGGGCGGTCGGGTTATATTTGATGATATTCAATCAGTTAGGTTGAGTCAGTACCGCCAACTGTTCGCAAAATATAGCCATGGTAAAGCTACGGTCATAGTGTTATTGCATGCGTTATGTTGCCACAGAAGCCTTTGTTTTTGAACTCGTTGCAGAGAAGCCAACCGATACATTTCAAAATATGTTCCTGTCTAGACGCCGTATTAATTAATTAATTAATCTATTTTATTGCTCGTGTATGCGCGACTTTGTCTTAAATTCTTTATAGCAGTATATGTAGTTATAGTTGCTGTTTTTTATGTGTTCCCTACACAGTAGTGCATTAAATATACATTACGATATTTAGCGTTCGGAATGATTTCATCCAAAAGAATTATTGCAGAACAAGATGAGTAGGTTCATCATGTGTTGGGTGGTAACAATGTTCAAGCATTATTATCGTTTGAAAGCACGTTACTTTAACCCTGAATTATTGGAGGTTAGAAATAAATTTTCTATGTACGTTGGCAGTACTGCTTTTTTGGCGTAATTTCGTCTGGAGTTTAGTGTAATGTTGGCCATATTAAATTCTTGGGAACTGCCGATAAGCTGTGTACCCTGTATTGTGTATCCCAGGGGTCGGCAAATCGACTGACAATATGTTGTAATACCACTGTGAGGGGCAAAGCGAGAATAGGCCTCCTTCAAGCTTCTCCTCTTTAATCAACATACGTTCAAACGTAAACAACCAGTGGTGTACCCATTATCATGTGCATGGCGGTTTAGGTTTCCTGACGTCACCATTCGTGCAATCGCTATAGCCATTTTGCCGACTCCTGGTGCATCCACGGGGACACATACAATTCATGCAGACAATGGTATCTAAAGGTCACTCTGATTGTGTTTCACAACATGTGAATGAGTTTTTTAGCTGGAAATCACAAGATTAAAGGTTTTATATTCAAAATATTGGTTATGTTTAGTGAAATCCAGCAAGGGTCATTTGTTAGTTTCTGTTTATCCAAACACAGGTAAATAAAATGTTTCAAAATGCAATTTCAAGTATTACTAACAAACTGACGAAGTGCTGGGAATTGCAGGAACAATTTCATTTTATATTTCTGAGTATAAAAAGTTTGAAATCACTGAACGTTCTCGGGCTCTAATGACCTAGCTGTCGACGGGCCCTTAAACCCTAATCACTCACTCACTCACTGAACGTTCTCAGCAATCACAAACAGTAAACTAAATAGTTCCGGGATTTAATAACAATATTTCACAAGCTACATATGTGTTTATGAGCCAAAGAGGACCTTAACGTATTATTATGTCTTTGACTTATAAGACTTGTAACAAATTAAAAGTGTAATATATTTCTTAATGTATCCATAAACGCCAAATTAGCTATTTATTTCCTAGCTTCTAAATATGCAACATGAAACTAATTCCCCACCCTGAACTCTCTATTATAAGGGAAAAAAAATCATTCTTTTTAAACGGCGTTATGTTTTTATCTCTTGAGTATTCCAGCATAGAATTTAATCTGTAATAATAGTATATTAATATAATTTATCACAAGCAAAAATATAAGAAAAAGTTTTTTTCTGACTTATTTTATGTTTATTTATAAACTTCTTAACTTTTTCATAAGAGGAAATCTTCTTGCATAAAAACGCAGTCGTTGCTAAAATATCTATTACATAGATTTTGTGAAGTTAACAATTTTCGGGATTTTTCTCTACTATTGGTTTGAGATTTCTGAGATGAAATATATCAATTTTTTCTCATGTGCTTGCAAAATGTTGTGTAGTCTTTGGTTTCTGCTTCATGGGGAGTTAGCATAGGTTTAGTTTACTATGTATACACCTAAGCTTATGTTCATTATCAACCAGGGGTACACAAAATTGCGTTCCTTTCGTTTGTGTGCATTCCGTAAATGTGTTAGTTACTTGTTCGTATTATTATCCTTGATCTTAAAAACAGAGGAATGTCGGCAGTAGGAAGGGCTGGGATATTCTATAACATGAAATACAAAGATGTTCAAATAAGTATGAAATATATTTTACATTACTTGTTTATTTTAACAATTTAGGTATACATTTAGCGATTACGTATTACTTTACGTAATTGTTGTGACAAGGCCGGCAGGTTGGTGTATACTCCAGGGAACCCAGGCACTCCACAGTCGTAACCCCAAGATACAATACCAACCAGTTCTCCAGCAACAACCAAAGGACCACCAGCGTCTCCCATACAGGAATCCTTGCCACCTTCTTCTACACCAGCACAGATCATGTTGTCAGTGACATTCGCAAAAATGGAATATACTTCCTTGCACTTATCATGGTCAACAATGGGCACCTCGACCTTATGTAGCTGGGATGGGAAATCTCCTGAGTCGATGACTCCCCAGCCGCTCACTAGAGCCATGGATCCAGGCGCAGGTTCCGTGTTTGCAACGGGGATCGGCTGCACGTTATCTCCAAACTCAAAAGGCACGGATACCTGTGGATAATAAAATTAATAATCAATATGTTGCATATAAATTGTATTCTATGTCATAAGACACCTCAAAAACATTAGTTGTATGGAATGGCATAAAAGAGTGTTGTAAACAATTTATACCCCTTTGCTCTCATGTAATTTATTAACAAGGTTTTAAAATTTACACATAAAATGATAGCAAGGCCAGATATCTGTTTGTAAAACTGGGAAAGGGTATTATTTTTAAATAAACAGAATAGATCGTAAAGGGAATTAGGTTAAAATTGAACTTACTGCGATGACAGCAACGTCGAAGTCTATTGTATTAGTGTTATAGTTTGGATGTACAAAAATCTCTGCAGCTCGACGAACAGAACCACCAGATTCCCTGAAGCTGCTACCAGCACGGACACTCATCAGGTCTTTCGGCAGTCTGTAAGTTAAATGTAAGGTTAGATTTGACACAGTTGAATCAATGTGTTATTTTAACTTATCTGGAATGTAGAAAACAATTGCAGCTCTGTATTAGCATTCCTACTTGGTTTATAGAATCGCATTTAAAGCATAGGAGTTTCGTAAATCTGTAGGGAAGACCTGCAGAATTCTTGATTTTGAGTGACGAATCCACAGTGTTGTAGATAATGTCACAAAGTCTGTCGTAGATTCCGTATATTTCCAGAACAGCTTATAGGTCTACCGTTTGTGGAAACATATAGGTATTTTGGCAACACAATTATGTAAATATAAATTACTTCCTAACTAGGACGTGGTGGTTGAAGATATCAAACATTCAGATATAGATCAGTTGAATCGAGTTCTAGTATACGTTTAACAGAATATTTACAATATCGAAATTCTTGTGTGGAACCTGTATGTGTAGGTCTTATTCAAAAATGGGGCAAAACAGGAAGTACAACATCATATACCTTATAAAAATCTATATCAGGGAACATAATTACTATTGCCTATAAATTTAAACAAATATATAGCACAATACAATAAAATATAAAATGGTTACTTATCAAATACATTTTTTACAACAGTTCCTCATTGTGATAATATGAATACGTATGAGCTTATAAACTAAAACAAGAAATGCCACAGCCTTAAGTGTAACATATAATAAAAAGCAGTAAAAATTATATCCTGGTATAGTAATATATTACAAGGCCAGTAGATCTTTCACATGGAGCTGTCCTTGACCTTGCGCTCTGCTCTGTCCTGACTCCTTCCCTCTGGCATAAAAGGTCACATGACCGATGTCGCAGTCAGCAGTACTTGCCTTATCTTATACTTTACTACATGAAAACAGAGTAGCGTTTAGTTTTGTTTCAAGCAACTATATCAGTCGAAGATTTTAAGAGATGTAATATTGCTTATATTGGTAAATAAAATAATGAACTTACCCTTCGACACACTGTGCAGCTGTGACAGCAAAGTACTCGTGTATAATAGCTGCTCCACAAATGAAATATCCATCGTACTCCAAAGATAACTGCAACAACATTATTATTTAAGTATGATAATATATTAACTCTAATGTGATTGAAATTTGAGGTAGATGTTGACTACTCCAAGATGAAAGATGTTTAAAGTGATATGATATACTCACTAGATATGGAACCTCAGAGATGTTTCCAATAACACCGCCGATAATCCTTCCATTTAGACCAGGATGTGTAATCCTTGGAGCTGCGCCTGTAACAATAAAACACTCCACTTATTGATGTGCATAAACGTTTCGGATGCGGCTGTGACATCCATCTTCAGTGCTGCCGTCGTAGTTTTCGCGCCAGCGCAACGGTGTCAATTACATTTGTGTTAAACTATGTAGGTAGCTAATACATTCTCACTTTCTGCTATAATACTCCTAGAGAGTTCCACAAGACCGAAAAAGGAGTAAATTATATGATGTGGGTTTTCAGTATTATCAGAGCTGACTAGGTTGAATCATGTATGATAAACGTATACTTTTAATTGGAATTACATTCGTGCTACTCACTTCCAAATACTTTTCCTATATTAAACAAGTTATATCATGATAAGGTTTAAACGCTTAATGCTTCAAACGAGGCACACTCAGCCTCGTCAATTTCTACTGTGAGTAACTGACGGGGTATTTATAAAATCAACATAGGTATATTTTTATAAAGGTGAATATTTGAGTTTCATGCTCTATGACTCCAGTACACCAACAAAACAACATATCTGGTGCCTCACATTGATTGGTGATTCTAGATAATGTTTCCGTTTTTTCCTTCATAAAATGTATCTAACTCTAGTGAACTAATAACAGCGTCAGCACTGCTATAAAGAAATAGACAAAGAAATACGTATAATTTGTTAGGTTACTATGATGTTAGTTAATTAAGTGAAACGTGTTTAATAGTCTTCCATAAAAGGTTACCGTTATATATCTCCAGCCACTGCGTCACTTTTTCTAGTAAAATATTATTTGAAAGTTACACACTGAGTAAACAGCAACTTACCAACACAGGCGGCCATTAGGAAGGCAGAGATCACAACTGTAAGCTTGAACATCTTGAACCGGTTCTGGTGGCTGTGAACAATACACGAGGGTTTTATATACCATATCGTTGTCAATATTTCCAGATCATTAATTTATCAGTAATTTTGCAGACGCCTGACGCAGGAGCGATTATCGTTCACACCAAGAACTGATAACAATCACTATAACGATTCCTCGTATAACAGAAACAATTACATTATCTTATTTCATTCAGTATCTTCGCCCGTAACCGTCTTATATCACACTTAACTCGTAACATGTTCTGAATAAACAAAAGCTAACCGATTACTCCCACACGAGTTTCTCGACTCATTCATTTTTACTTTCTCTGCTACATATAGTAAATTAGAAGAAGTACTGCATTCCAACCAAAAATTTGATGTCGAGATTTCACTGGAAATATGTGTTTTTATGACAAACGAAATTTATATGTTGAATTTTTTGGCTATAGCCCATGAAGTCCTATTTACACTGCATGACTTTTGCATAAGCGATAAACCGTAAGAGATAAACTAAATCATACTACAAAAATATAGATCTCAATCGAACTCACAATTTATGTTCAAATAAATTGTTTTTGGTTTTATACACATGCAGTTGAAGAGTTTTCTAAATATAGCAAACTTTTGGGTGCAATGCAATATTTTACTTACTGCCAAATGCACGACAGAGGAAGTGTAATGTTCATTACAAGTCATATACTTTGGTCCATAAACCGGTATGTCACCTGTCAAATGCTCCTATTAAAATCCGGAATCTTATATTACAGAGAAGCTCAGAAACCTCCTTACTGGGTTGTGATGGTCGAGCGAATTTTTACCTTTCGGTCGCAGCAGTGATCTGAGCACTCGTGTTGGAATCAACGGTGCAGGTTGAGCATATAGTTTATTAATCAAGTATCTTTTGAAGACACCTTCTTCTTACATGTCAATGTAAATTTGCTAAAATGTTAATAGTATGATAATTTTTCTGTAGTTACTGCATATTACATTTTGATTTCTGGTTAGCACGTGCAATGTGATCATTACTGATTAAAAGTCATACAAGGAGGTTTGAAACTATGAAATATCCATTTAGTTCACAGCAGTCTGGGTTCGTCCTCACATTTGACTATCAAGCTGCTTGGTAGTCTACTAAAAGACATTTTATGTGTTAGACTTTCGCAGCCTATTAGCGATCAGGGAAATTTTCATCTTGCCGGTCAGAATAGGATAAACCATTTCAAACTCGTGTATCCCATTTCTACGGCTGTATATTATGTTTATTAACATGGGGCACATAAAAGCACATATTCTGTAACATTTACTTATGGAAGATATATAATAATAGGAAATAATGAGTAGAGAATCTCATGGAAAATTAACACCTTAAGCTTTCTTCATTAATATCAGTTGGAAGTTAAGTATTATGTAAGATACAAATAAACGTGCAAAGAGACAGATAATGCTGCTGAATGAAATAAGATAAGGCAATTGTTTCTCTTACTCCAGGAATCGGTACAGTGATTTTTATCAGCTTTTCGTGAGAATAATAACTGCTTCTGCGTCAACCGTAAGAAGATTCACAGATAAATTAATACCTGACAACCAATATAGTATATAAAACCTCGTGAATCCTTCACAACGACAACAACTAGGTCAGAATGTTCAAGCTTACAGTTGCAATCTCTGCCTTCCTACTAGTCGCCTGCGTTGGTAAGTTGCTTTTGTGCGAACTCTAGCATATAAATAATATTTCATTAGAAAAAACAATTAGTTTTTACTGTGGGCTGCTTACACTTGATTTTAGTGTAGATAATATATACTAAAGAGCAATACGTTTTCTGTTCGAACACAGAACATTAATGATATATGTGGACAGGATACAGCGCTCCCAGTGTCGCTTTATGCAGTTAAACTAAGTTTACGAATCGAGGTTTGTATAACCACATGGATTTATGTTTGAGAACAAGGAAATATAGTACATAAATATTCCAAAAATGCTCTCCAAAGAGTTGGCAGCCGGAAAATCGTTCTGCATGTCCATCTCTTCCAAAAGAAATATCAAAACGGTACTCTTGTATTATTAAACACGCTTTTGTTACATAATAAAGATACTTATAGTAACCTAGAATACTCGAGCCTTAGAGCTTGAAAGTCATATCCTAATTTTCATAAATATATAAAGCTAATTTAGAAATACTCGAATCAGCTACTCAGAGGAAAAATTATTGACGAGACTGAGTGTGCCTCGTTTAGCGAGCTAACAGTGAAAACACAGCGGGTTGGAATAACATTCCCATTTTGTAATTTAATTAACATTCATATAAGCGTATAAAAGCGAATTTTTTAGTGAAATCATCATACAACATAGTTATACCATTCGAAACGGAATTTACTACAAGCAATTCCTTTTAGAAGTATACGTTTATCATGCGGAATTCAACCTAGCCAGTGATATCTGAAACTCGTTAAATTTTGCAATCATATAATTTAGCCCCTTATTCGATCTTTTGAACTTTAGAGAAAGGAGCCCCTATAAATTAATTTTGCTTACGGAATAAAAATGGCGATAAATAATTATTTTATACCGTGTTATTAACCTGTCGCATTAATGTAACCTGGCGTTTGATTCATTGTATAATTTATTTGCTTTTCATAATCAAATGAATAACCTAACCAACCGGAATATTCCATTTCTAATTGAACTCGGTATCTCAGGGAAAATTAATGCTATCTTCTGTAATTATTACAGAATTTATTACACACATATATATAGAGTTAAGCATAGCTTAATCGAAACGTAGTTAAATAGGGCCATTGAAGATGGTTGCCGTAGCTGCATTCGAAACGCCTAAATCTGTTTACCATAATAGATCAGGCTTCAGAAGCGCTGAAACCACACCAGTCATGAAAGTTTATGAAATTCAATAATAGAACGTTTTATTTTTACAGGCGCAGCTCCAAGGACTAGACGTCCTGGTGTAAATGGAAGGATTATCGGCGGTGTTATTGGAAACATCTCTGAGGTTCCATATCTAGTGAGTATATCATATTACTTTACAGATCTTTCATCTTCTACTCAAATTACAATCACTTAACATAAGGACATATGTATAACTTGTGCAATGGGAAATAACAAATCGTATTTATATTATCATACTTAAACAGTAATTACGTTGCAGTTATCCTTGGAGTACGATGGATATTTCATTTGTGGAGCAGCTATTATACACGAGTACTTTGCTGTCACGGCTGCACAGTGTGTTGAAGGGTAGGTTCATTATCTTATTTACCAATTTACAAGTCTTAATTATTAACGTCTTCAATTAAAATAATTTTTGAAACAAAACCAAACACTTATTGGATTTCATGTGTTAAACTAGAAGATATGTGCTAGTTCCTGGGGCATCGGTACCAGTGTCCACAAGGGAGGGAGGGAGGGATGGAGGAAGGGAGGGGTGAGGTGAGGTGAGAGAAGACTGTGGGTGTGTAGTCAGGAGTTACTACAGACCACAGTGCAGGGTCACTAACAGTTACGTATTGAAGCACTTCTACAGTCGTTTTTCCACTGATAAGTTGTGATCATAGAACTGGGGATGGAGCTTTACAGAGAGCTCTTCTTTCCCTGCCATGCAGCGCCGAGCGCCAAGCGAATGAAAGGTAAGGTCAAGTGAAAGGGGAAGTGACGAGCGAGGAAATTTGGAGGATGCAGTGATCCAACCCAACATTAAACTAGCGACTCAAACAAATCCCCGAAAAATCAATGAGTCGGGAAGATTCGAAATGTATTTTCCCAAGTGGGAGAGCCACAAGTTGCTCTTCCTTAATCCTGATACCAGGTTTGGAAATACTGACGTACAATTAATTTGATGAAGAACAGTGTTGTTATAAAGACTTAGCGGATCTGTGGCAGACTTTGTCAGATTATGCCTGTATATGTTCACTCAAAATGTCATTTTCTAGAATTTTACAACCCTTTCACACAGAATAACAAAACCATTATTATTGTATTATATATTCCAGTGGAGTTAAAATATCACATTGGTTCAACTGTTCTAAATGTAATTTCAAATGTAACTTACAGACTGTCGAAAGACCTGATCAGTGTCCGCGCTGGTAGCAGCTTGAGGGAAGCTGGTGGTTCTGTTCATCGAGCTGAAGAAATATATGTCCATCCATACTTTGACTTTAATACAGTAGACTACGACGTTGCAGTCATTGCCGTAAGTTCAAGACATTTTTTTCCTATTTAGCTAAGATCAATTTTGCATCAGGATTTTTGTTTGTTTTTTTTATTTTATGGATAGTTGTCTCACTTATCCGTCGTCTGATGAGTGAATTAAAACATAGTAAATTGCATTAAACGAAACGGTACAATGGTTTGTAACGCAGTTATATACAGACATAATTTCCTTCAATACAATGCATATACAGGATATTGATTGTAAGTGAGAGTAGAATATTAGCGGCAGTCTGTATTTGGAACTTCCTTACTCTGTCTTCTTTACAGAAGACTTAAAGAATAAGAAATATTGTGGTACTTTAAACTTGAGTGGTGAAAAAGGTACCGCAGGCCGAGGAGTTGAGGAAATCTATGAACAAAATAAAATCATTTTCATAGTGTCAAACTGAATGGCAAACATTTACATGTTTATTATTAGTATTAATATTATTATCCACAGGTATCCAAGCCTTTTGAGCTTGGAGAGAACGTGCAGCCGATCTCCGTTGCAAACTCGGAACCTGCGCCTGGATCCATGGCTCTAGTGAGCGGCTGGGGAGTCATCGACTCCGGAGATTTCCCGTCCCAGCTACATAAGGTCGAGGTGCCCATTGTTGACCATGATAAGTGCAAGAAAGTATATTCCATTTTTGCGAATGTGACTGAGAACATGATCTGTGCTGGTGAAGAAGAAGGTGGCAAGGATTCCTGTATGGGAGACGCTGGTGGTCCTCTGGTTGTTCGTGGAGAACTGGTTGGTATTGTATCTTGGGGTTATGACTGTGGAGTGCCTGGTTTCCCTGGAGTATACACCAACCTGCCGGCCTTGTCACAACAATTCAGTAAAGTAATACGTCATCACAACATTGTACCTAAATTGTTTAAATAAACAACTGATGTTGAATATCTTTTATATTTCCTTGAGTTCTACTGGAACTTTCCCATTTCCGACGTTCCTTTGTTTTTAAGACTAGGAATAATCTAGAGAAGGAAGTAGCTTTTATAGTGACAATGAATATCTAGCTGAAATTAAGTCTTTGTACTAAAATTATTGATGAAACTGGATTACAGTGACAGCAATAGTTTTTATGTATTATTTAACTATCGACTCAGAAGAGGCCTATTTTGTTTTAATTTTACTCTCTTTCAGAAGTGCATAATTTAGTGTGTGATATCTGCGATACATGTAAAAATATCTTGTGTAGGTGTCTTTTCGACTAGTAACTCTGCAAAGAGTATAAGTTGGAGGTTATTTAAATAAAATCCTCAAGGAACACAGTAACCCAAAATACACCATAGTGTCGAATTCGTATAGTAACTTTTATAAAATATATGACAACTGGAGTTAACCTCAACAGAATGACATTACTACCTCAGTGAACATAATACACAAAAAACCTCAGTGACGCATCCTAGAAGGAATGGTACATCTTTTTTCCCATGATCGACTTACCATCAGAGACCAAATTCTCTCACAATGTGAAATAACAGCACCAAGGAACATTGGGTTTATCTCAAGAATGTCCAAGTCCAGAATCGTACGCCTTAGAAGGGAACCTGATGTAAACAAGCGTACGTGGCAAGCTGTGTTCATTTGCCGGGGTTTGCAACAATGTAATTCCATCCTGAATTACGGAAATTATCTTTGTTTTATACGAGTTAGTCAGAAAAGCATTTTCAGTCTCCCAAATATGGACTACGGTTCTGACAAAGTAACAACAAAGGAATGATAAGAAATGATTTGACAAATAAGTCAAAATGGTTTAGTTTTATGTACATAAATGACTCCCAATTGCTTGGTAGTGAAATTTTTTATATTCCACCATTTTTAAATGGCGCTTTATAATCTGATCTGTGAGTATGCTAATTATGATTTCAGCTCCTATTAGTAAGAATGTGTGGAATACTGTATACCTCTACAGTGTATTGTTTTTTTTTTTTTTGTTTTTTTTTTTTTTTTTTACTTTCTCTGCTGCGTAGAGTAGTTATATTACACCCGAAAATTCGATGTCGAGAGTTCACCGCAAATATATGTTTTAAGGCCCCCTGAATAAAAAAACACTTTTAGAGATAGTTCCAGGTGTCTCTGTGTGTGTGCGTGTGTGTGTGTGTGTGTGTGTGTGTGTGTGTGTGTGTGTGTGTCTGGACAGCATAGCTCAAAACAGAAAAGTATTGTGACTTTTTTTGGTTGGTGTGTAAAGTAAAGTAGACAGATGTAGTCGAGATGAAGAAACACTTTTATTTCCGTAAACAGTAACTTTGTACACTCGTTGCAACAACAAGAAAGTCTTTTCCGATTCTCCAACAGCACGGCTCCGAACTCGTAACACAAAGAACTAACTCTTCTCCGTCGGCACAACGCTTCACATCGTCTGTCCGTTGGCACGACAACTCAACGCTTCACATACTGACTCCCTTCTGTCGCACTTTAGCGCTATTTATATCTCCCAGGCACTATTCTGGAAGCTTCAGGAACGTTCAGTTATTGCGGCGAGATACAAAGTAGAAGACTCCAGAAGCCTCTATCCTTTTCTCTCTTTCGGCAAGCGCCCCAACAATGCGGCCATTCTCTGTCTCTTTCCTTCGGCTCCTGTGCCGTAGTGCCGACAATAATGCGATGGGTGACACTGCTGTTGTCGGCAATTAGATGCGGCGGGCGCGGTGACAGTATGATAAAACCCAAAGATGATATCTAAGTATTTAAGTTTAATGTCTTTCTAGAATATCAGACCAAGATTTTGAAGAAAATTCCTCCACCCTAAGCTACCCTTTACACCGAGAATTTTTATCTTTAACATCGTTCTAATGATTTTTATTAAAATGTCATATATTTGAGAAATTGTATGACAAATGAAATGTATCTTGAATTTTCTGGCTACAACCCATGCAGTAGTATTGCTCTGAATGACTTTTGCATAACTGGCAAACCGTAAGGAATAGACCAAATCTTACTAGACAAAAAGTTGATCTTGCTAAAACACACAAGTTGTGCCTGTATAAATTTTTTGAAATTTTGAAAATATTCCTTGTTATTCTGTGAGTTTTGGAGAATATACTTCTGTGAAATGGGACATCATTATTCATTTTTTTCCGTTAACCGTGCAAAGAGAACGGAATCTCAAAGCTTTAAAATATGTGACGTTTGCTCAAAGCTTACCGTATTCCCATATTCCCCTTGTACCTACAAGAAAATAAGCAATAAGATAATTTTTGGTTATGTTTATCTCATTACGAAGAAGATATACGAATTCGTGTTTGTAAGAATAGATAGTGCAAGGGCAGAGAAGGTCATGTGAGTGCAGCACATCAGATTTTTTGCCTAACAATCAGGAAATCTAATCACCGTGTACTTCATTATTTAAAGTTGGCAAATATTCGTTACTATCTTTATTCCACAAGAGCCCTAGATATGTGAATCAACCTCTTCCGTTAAACCCCACACACTCACTCACTCACCCTTTATTTAGATTCAACACGTATTAGGCGATCAAAAAAAAAAAAAAAAAAAATGTCTGGAAGAGCGTCGGAAAGTGTAGGGAAACATTTACTTGAGTGGCTGGAAGGCATGTTACGCAACCACGGTCCATATCTAAAGTCCATATAAAATGCCTTCTACGTTAGCATTAACTTTGAACATAAGATGCTTTCAGTCTGACCAGAAAAGTAAGGAGCAAGTGTTCTACTAGGGAGTTTGAGACAGGTAAGGGGAGGGTGTTGAGTGTGACAGAAAGGGGCTTTCATATTTCCTTACCAACATAGATGACTGCATAGTATGATTCGATGTATTAGAATGTTCCCTTATTAGTCACTCTATATGGGCCAACTGTCTTCTATAAAGCATTATTTAGGTAGAAATTTAATGATTACCAGTATATTTGTGAACTGTATCAGAAGGAAGGAAATTAGAGATAACATATGAAAAGCATGGTTATGAATTGTAGTTCACGTTTTAATCCTTAGGGATGTATTATTTCAACATTTGAAAATAAAATTCATATACTTGATTTATTTAGAAAAGTTTATTGCATGTAATAATTTACAAGTAGCATTAGTTGGCATCAGTGTTGGAAGTGATGAAAGATCTCAAGTTGGCAACGTTGGAATAAACTCCATAGTATCCAGGAGAAGCACAGCCAGCGCCCCAAGAGACGATACCAGAGAGTTTTCCACCAGTGACCAGAGGACCACCAGAGTCTCCCTGACAGGAATCCTTGCCTCCTTGTTCAAGACCGGCGCAGATCATGTGCTCAGTGATACCTCCGTATGCAGCGTAAGCTCTGTTGCACACGTCACGATCAACAATGGGTACAGTGACCAACTGAAGCTGTGTAGGAAGACTGCCTCCAGAACTGAGAGTTCCCCAGCCGCTAACTGTGGCGATGGTTCCAGCAGATGGTTCAGATGACGTCAGACTGATTGGCTGCACAGAGTTGCTCAGGCTGAAGGGCGTAGAAACCTATAATCAAATAGTGTTGTTAGATTTAACATTTATGATCTTAATTACTGTAATAAAAGTTAAAAATAAATAATTAACAATTAAAATGTAAAAAAGTGTAATAAAATTTAATGACGATAAAAAATTCTTTCATCCTAAATACATAAACTTATTACGACGATATCCTGGTAAAGTTCCCTGTGCACAAACCAATAGGGGATATGTATACTGGTGGAGGAGAAAAAAAATGAGTCCTTGGACGCATACATACATAACATATAGTCTTTTTAAAAAGTTTGCTTATCATCCTTGAGCTAAAAAAATTACCGAAATTTCTAAAGAATATGGAATAACTTTGATCCCTCAAAATAAATTTGATATAAAAAGTTTACTAAAATGTTTCTAAACAGGATAAAACTCCAAATTACAAAAAAAAAAAAAAAAAAAAAAAAAAAAAAAAAAAAAAAAAAAAAATACTGGTAAAACTAAACGTTATTTAGAAACCAGAATGAAGGAGCATTTTAGAAATATTAGATACAAACAGATTGATAAATCAACTGTGGCGGATCATTTTTGGTCATTTAATAATGAAATAAACTAAGAGGTTAAATTATTAAAACAATTAAATGGACCTATAGATTTAATGGTTTGGGAAAAGACATTCATTTTGAAAAACAGGAACCGGTTTACGAATTTTGAAAAACCATCAATAGATTGTATTGATAGGTTTTTGTTTTCAGAGGCCGGCAACAAATAGATCTTTTGAGTTGTGTGTTGGCTATGGTAACTTTGAGAATGAGTTAGATGTAACTTGAAACTAGTTCGCAATTGGAGAATTTGTAATATTACTAAGACAAGTGAAGCTTTTAGTTTCTAATTTGTTCTTATTTTAGATTCTGTAGCTTAAGTGTTAATAGCTTCAATTTTTCTTGATTTGAATAAAGTTTATATTTATTTGTTTATTTCTTTGTTTGTTTTTAAACCTTTCTGAGGCTAAGATCAATGTAAGCACTTTAGTTTATGTTTCTGAAGCTGATTTATTTGAATTTATATTTATGGATTCACAGCTTTGGAGTTTTATAGCTATACAGATTAAGATGTATCTTGTAGGTTGTGAAATATATTTCTAATAATATATCTTTCATATTGATTTAGCTAGATTAATATACCTTAATAACAGCTACATCGTAATCAATATTGTAGTAGTCAAACTGGGGATGGACAATGACTTGACTGGCCTGATGAAGGGAGCCGCCACTGCCTCTATTGCTGCTACCAGCACGGAAACGCACGTTACTTGCGGATACTCTGAAATCGGTAAAATAATGATTGATCAGTTTAGAACTAAGACATATTTTCTGGAATTATTTTAGAGCATCAGAAATACATTTGTGAATATTTTAAGCAATAGTTTTACAAAATTTATAATACATTTTCATTGTTAAGGAGATATCGTATAACTTACCCATCAGCACAGTGACCAGCCGTCACAACCCAGTTCTCATTGAGGATAGATGCGCCACACATATGACTGCCGCCATATTCAAAAGAGAGCTGAAACATTCAAAAACAGTGAAAATAGGGATTATCTCGTTCACAGTACCTTCTCTGTTTAATATACTTCTCTTTTACATAGCTTCTACATCCACACAAATCTGAACAACTCCTTATGCTCGTTTTATTTCCAATAAAATTCTTAGTATTTGACATCGTTCTCTGGGGAATATTTTCCATTACATATCTTGTTTTTGATGTACCGTAGACACAGAGGAAGAATACTAGACAGTAGGATGTTTAAAAACGAGATGTTATATCTGAGATTGAAGTTTCATCCTCTTTCCATCACATTGCAAGAAACAATTACTGAATAGCGACAGCACATTAGAAAAGAAATGTTCAAACCAATAGTAAAGGTATTTTGGAACTGGCTGATGCCACAAATAACATGTGTGTTTAAAGAGTGTATATTAGTTACATAAATTTATACAAAATTAATTCTAAATGAAGGGAAATTCACGAGCTACCTTAACTGTACGGTAATTCAACCAAAGTGTTTATAGTCAATCTTGAAAAAATAAAAATAAATCAATGGCATTTTTCCCCGTGTAAAACGTATTTTGGGATGTCAGATTTTCTTGAATTTCTGTCTGCTGCATCCTTGTAAAATGCTAAATTTATACACAACTTTGATGTTTAAATGTCCTTTTGAAATTGTGTTTTCCATATTATATCTGTTACTATAAACCTGTATATCCAGCGAAATCATTTACATTTTTTGGATGGAAAACAATAGACTTTCTAGTCCTTACTATAACCGAGGACTACAGAAACATTAGAGGAAAGATAAACTGTTCCTATGTTTAATACCGAGTAATTGACACTTTATAAATAGGAAATAAAGTCACACCCGATATAGAAAATAGTGTGAATGTTTCTTGAGCCGTGCCCATGACCTACCTGATATGGAAGTTCAGATATATCAGCATCCCTACCACCAACAATTCTTCCATCCAGACGAGGTCGCCTCAGTCTTGGGACTGCACCTGTGTCATAAAATAAACTCTTAGTGTTACATTCAAATGACTTTCCCTACTCATTCTTGTATAAATTGTTCCTACAAACGCTTATCCTTATATCGATTTGATGTTAATCAAGATAGATGTTAGATTTAAGTCTGCCCTTAACGAAAAGTTCTATCTGCTAGAGTAAACTAAGTTCAAGAAGTATTACTTGAGTGGTGAGCTGTTTATATTATAAATTGGATGGCAACGTGTTAGTGCAGAGAGAAAATATTGGAAATATGTATTACAGGACTTTATCGCATGATTACTGCCATCCTTTCCAAACAAAACCCACGCACACCCAGGGAGAGGAAACTTAATGCTCTATTAACGCCAAGGCGATGCACCACAAAGGATATTGAGATATTGTTAAGCTGCTTGAAGCATTGCTGCTTCAAACTATCTTCTCAACGTGTGACCACAAAACTATAATTCGGCTTCTAAATCGTTGCATGACGAATTTGCTTCAGCATATAAAACCGCTTTGTTTTAGAAAGACAAACTGGAAGAAATCGTTCATTGTTCACTGCAGTTTCCAACAACACTGTTTACTCACCAAGGCAGCAGACGAACAGAAAAGAAGCAAAGAGTGTGAACTTCAGCATACTGAAATATTGAGATGTCTCGCTGTCAGATGTGCGAATGTTTTATAGTGAAAAAGAGGGAATTCCAGCAAATTATTATCTTTATTTACGCGTGCAGATGTTATCCGGTGATATCAAAATATCCCTATCTAAGATAAAAGACCCGAGTTTGGATTTTCTGCAACACCGTGGGAAAAACGTGCATAAACATGTATTATGTAACTCAAATTTCTGCATTTTAGTGTTTAGAATAAGTGTTGTTGCTCCTTTTTATAAACCATTCCCACAAATTGTTATTCAGTATAGGTACATGTTTTCCAAAATAATTAAACAGCGACATCTGTGTAAAGTAATAATGCAGTAACCTGAAGAAGGTCACTACGATACAATTTTGATCTTAGTTATCTGGAAGTGTATTACGTTTAGAGATTTACACTTTGTACGTTTACATCTACTAAAACGAAGTAAATAGACTTCATCTTTCTACACATAACTATGAAAACTGAAGCTTAAAAGAGTTGAGGGATCATAGACGCCTGTAAAACATACAATTTGTTCATTTGTAGAGCAAAACAGACTTAGCACATCAGACCCTTATTACCAACTTAACTCACCTTACATAGAAGCTTAACATGGTTTAAGCCTTATTTACCAGAATGGCGTAACTGTTAACAGTGTAGGCGGCAGAAACAAAAGTGATGATGAGCACGTTCGCGAGGCATCTAGCTGAGTAATTTACGGTGCGTATGTGTATGGAAATCGAGAAAGGTCCGTCTGGCGTCATTCCCAGTATATAAGGAGGTCAGAGAAGTGAGTTTTAGGGTTGAGTCACGTGTGTCAGTGAATGTGAGACAATTGTGCGTGTGTGTCGTCGTAGGAAGATTCAACTAACGTCGTACTCAGGGTATGGCAGTGAGAGAAAGTGAAGAAAGACTAAAAGGACTGAGCTAGGCTATGCGAAGAACAATTATGTGTTGTGATAGCCCCAAGGACCGTAGATATAGAAAAGTTACCGAAATGGCTTTGTCGCCCTTTTATAATATTCAAATGTTTTTCGTCAAACATGAGAATAATTATCGTGCACACTTTTATTTTCGGCTGCTTAAACGTTTACACGAAACAGTAGTTTGCAAAATTGATATGTCACATAATCTATTTTTGGTAAGGTACCTTTACGGATATTCCTTGCTTATAATAGCTACATTATCTGAGATAGAAGCAGATAGCCAGACGTTTCGTGCTTGTATGTCGGATAAGATATCATGTTCGCGGAATCCCCTCGTTTTCACTATAAAACATTTGCACATGACATTGCGAGGCATCACAACAACTCAATATGCTGAAGTTTGCAGTCATTGCCGCTTTTCTCATCGTCTGCTGCCTAGGTAAATTTACACTGTATATAACAACTCTTTGTGTTAGTAGGAAATAGGATAAATGCTTCTTTTCATTCTTGTTTTTTTCTTTTCTGTGCATTTTTCTTGGTCTATAGTGTCTTTCATGAACCTTGAGTATGCTTTGAATACTATCAGGCATTTATAAATGCATGTATATGCATGAGTGCAATTATATGCACTCTATTAACAGCCAGTTTATCTGTATACAAATTAAACGGCATTAAAATAATCTTAAAGTACTCAAGAGATGATTAAACTAAGGGGAGGGTAATCAGGAAAAGCAGAAGAATTGTGTTAGCAGATCCATTTTGATAATTTCTTTAAAATAAAAATACGGTGACATATTTTGCGTTAAAGAAAAGACTTAAACTTATATTGTACATGAAATAAAAATGCCATGTTTGGGTAATTTTCGTATTTAATTTCCCCTTAAAACACAGTCATGTATACCGTTAAGCTTCCTATGGTAAATTTACATACGCTGGAAGGTAAAGAAATGTCAAATGTAATCTTATATTTTAAATTCTTGAAACTAAGGCAAATATGAAACACAGTTTATAAATATTTCCGATATCAAACTACATTTGTGCATAAAATTCATATGGGAAATAGTTTTGACTTGCTAAATCATTTCTACATTACAGGTGCAGCCCCGAGACTGAGACGACCTCGTCTGGATGGAAGAATTGTCGGTGGTAGAGATGCTGACATCTCAGAAGTACCTTATCAGGTATAACACTTACATGATATAAGAACATATAATACTTTCTACTTCTGTTGCAAAATAGACAAGTCCGGGCAGCCAATATGTTAGCAGACATATTGTGCAGTTTACAATATGTAACTTTCCTTAGCTTTTCTAATCATATTGTAACATTAAATGCGGCATACACTATCACTAGAATATGTAACACTCCTCGTTAAATCCTTGAGGTTTTTCACAGCACGCTTGTTCATATTTAACATTGTTCATTGTTTCATGTTTGGAAATCAACTAATTACTCAGATATGCTAGCATTCTTTGACAAAAATGCTGCTTCTTCTTCTTCTGCTTACCCTCCCCTTATGTAGGACTTACACCCTCTAGGACATACAAGCCAGTGCCTAGGGTCAGATGCCCGTCGGGGAGCACAAGAACCTATGGACCGGACAGAGTGAAGACCTGGAAGCGAGTGGTCAGTATGAGAGCGAGGAAGAGGATGATATGAAATGTAGGCGATATCAATGATTGGAAAGGTCATGGTGGAGTGAGTGGCGGAGGAACCCGGAGAACCCGGAGAAAACCCGCCCTGAGGCCGCTTCGTCCTCCATGAATACCACATGCGGGTCCCTGGGAACGAACCCGGGCCGCCTAGGTGGTAGGTGAGCGCGCTAACCGCTCGGCCACGGCGCTGTCGACAAAAATGCTCGATACTTATTTTAACATGTAACTCTGCTTATTTGTGACAATTGTGTCAAGCAGACGAAAGAATTCGAAAGCTAAAATTCAACAAACAGTATTTGTTTGCATTTTAAAATTCTTGTATTATGATTATACAGCATGTACTTCTACTTTCTCTTCTTACTCACAGAAAGTAGAGGAAGTAATATATTATACTCAAAAATTTGAGCCAAGATTTCAGCAGAAATACATATTTTGAAATCTCTTAACCGCACAAAAATTACAAAAATTTCTCTAAGAGTTGTATCTCTGAAAAGATTTGGCTTTTTAATCAATTTTAAGATAAATCCTGTAAATAGGGGTAGATATAGGAGAAGAAACTCGTCAGAAGTGTGTGTTGTGTGTGTGTGTTGTGTGAGTGTGTGTGTTGTGTGTGTGAGTGTGTGTGTGTCTGTGTGTGTGTTGTGTGAGTGTGCGTGTGAGTGTGTGTGTTGTGTGTGTGTTGTGTGTGTGAGTGTGTGTGTTGTGTGTGTTGTGTGTGTTGTGTGTGTTGTGTGTGTTGTGTGAGTGTGTGTGTGTGCTGTGTGAGTGTGTGCGTGTGTTGTGTGTGTGTTTTGTGTGTGTGTTGTGTGTGTGTTGTGTGTGTGAGTGTGTGAGTGTTGTGTGTGTGAGTGTGTGTGTCTGTGTGTGTTGTGTGTGTGTTGTGTGAGTGTGTGTCTGTGTGTGTGTTGTGTGTGTGAGTGTGTGAGTGTGTGTGTTGTGTGTGTGAGTGTGTGAGTGTGTGTGTCTGTGTGTGTGTGTTGTGTGAGTGTGTGTGTGAGTGTGTGTGTTGTGTGTGTGAGTGTGTTGTGTGTGTGAGTGTGTTGTGTGTGTGAGTGTGTTGTGTGTGTCTGTGTGTGTGTTGTGTGTGTCTGAGTGTGTGTGTGTGTGTGTATGTGTGTGTGTGTGTGTGTGTGTGTGTGTGTGTACAGCACAACTCGGAAACGAAAACTTTTTAAATACCACACTTGAATACGAGGGTTAAAAAGTCCTATGTGATAAAATACCTTGTTCATAGACGACACGAGCCACGTATTACTATGCTATCACTAGATCATGGAAGAGAACACAAAATCAGCGATTTTTAGAACGCGTATAGGGTATAAGATTAGCACTGATCTGAGTGAAAATTATCTCATTTTAGTTTACGTTGCATTCATTTTCCAATATATTTGTAGGAATCTCCATCCATATTTATTTGTTTCAGCTCTCTTTTGAATATGGTGGCAGTCATATATGTGGGGCATCTATCCTGAATGAGAACACGGTTGTAACAGCTGGTCACTGCGCTGACGGGTAAGTATATGACATATATAAATAGAAACAGAAATAATTGTTTGATATGAATATGAATAATAAAATTCAAGTATCTGTAGCATTTTCATTAATAATAATAATAATAATAATAATAATAATAATAATAATAATAATAATAATAATAATAATAATAATAATAATAATAATAATAATAATAATAATAATAATAATAATAATAATAATAATAATAATAATAATAATAATAATAATTTTTGTGGTTGCAAATTATATTTCTATCACTGCCAGTACAGACATTTCACAGGGTGTTTACCAAGCAAGCCATGATTGGATTTTGTCTTGAGCCAGCCGCCATTAAATGTTGCAACAGTAGTGAAAAACAAGGGTTTTCCTGGCTTTCCTGGGATTTTAATATGGTCATAAAAAAGCAATATGTAGTGGGAAATGTTATAAAGTGTATTTTTCAATGGACATTTAGTGGTGAATATGAACATATCGGTGAAAGAATTAATTAGTCCAGGTTAGTTGGAAGAATATCCGCTTGCCGAAAGCATGTATTATAACATTTATGATATAATATTTGACATGTGACTGATATTTTACATTTTATTGTATATAATTTTGCAGTCCCTTGATATAACCTCAAAAATAAGCAATTTAATTACGGACAAACTATTTCAATTATAATAGGAAAATTAAAGTATTCAAGTGAAAACTCAGCTATAACAAAGGAAAACGTTACTGAGAAATTTAGTGTTAGTGACATGTTCTTTCAATTTCAGAGTATCCGCAAGTAACGTCCGTTTCCGTGCTGGTAGCAGCAATAGAGACAGTGGCGGCTCCCTTCATCAGGCCAGTCAAATCATCGTCCATCCACAGTTTGACTATTACACAATTGATTATGATGCAGCTGTGATTAAGGTCAGTAAGTCTTTACACAACAACAATGTACAGTGATAAGAAGCGTGTGCATGAAAAATTGCTTATCCAGCGAGGAAAAAACATTTTTAAGTTTTGTAAGTACAGAATTACAGTCTGAAGTAGGTGCAAACTTTCGTGATGTTGACTCAGTTTGGAATATTTGACTCAGCACTTCTACTTAGAAGTAGAACACATTAGCACATTTAATATTATTTGTTTCAAATTGATTCTAAGCTAAGACAATGACTCAAGTTTTAGAATCAGCAGTTCGCATGAACAACATTTAGTTGATAACAGTGCATCGTTGTGAACAGTTTTGCACTATACAACTATTTCATTCCAGAATAATTATCAATTAATTCTAGAAGATCAATAGCTACATTTCTGTTTCATTATTCATTTACTTATTAAAATAATGCCTTCAATTTCCTATGGCAGATGTCCATACAGTACCGTAGTATACGTCTGAAAGTAAGTAAATTCAAATATATTTGTCCTTTAATATTCAAAGCGGAACAATACTAAGTAACAGACATATACTAAAAGAGAATACATCGAACATGTATATAAACAGATCAGTTTAATGAAGTACAGTGTTTCCCGTGTTTGCAGGTGTCTACGACTTTCAGCCTGAGCGACACTGTGCAGCCAATCGGTCTGACATCATCTGAACCATCTGCTGGAACCATCGCCACAGTGAGCGGCTGGGGAACTCTCAGTTCTGGAGGCAGTCTTCCTACACAGCTTCAGTTGGTCACTGTACCCATTGTTGATCGTGACGTGTGCAACAGAGCTTACGCTGCATACGGAGGTATCACTAAGAACATGATCTGCGCCGGTCTTGTACAAGGAGGCAAGGATTCCTTTCAGGGAGACTCTGGTGGTCCTCTGGTCACTGATGGAAAACTCTCTGGTATCGTCTCTTGGGGCGCTGGATGTGCTTCTCCAGGATACCCTGGAGTTTATGCCAACGTTGCCAACTTGAGATCTTTCATCACTTCCAACACTGATGCCAACTAATGTAACTTGTAAATTATTATATGCAATAAACTTTTGTAAATATTTTATTAATTACAATATTTTTATTTTCCTATTACTCAATTTTCTAGAGCAAATTCCTCCATTATAAGCAGTATTCAGGGTTTACCACAGCAGTAGTAAAAATTCCTAGGTAATGTCTATTATATAGGCAACATTGTCCCGTATCTTGTGCACAACTCACATCTCATTGGCTGCTTCGTGGAATAGGTTGTTGTGCGATACAGAATAGTTCCTCGTTAAGGTGGATCATGTTCCTTATTGTGGTAGAAGATAATTGTCAGATTGCATTTTTATAACCGATTAATCAAGTGTACAGTTAATGCATTTGATATGTATATACCCATAAATTAGTGTCACAAAATAGATAAGGGGATGCTTCATTTTCAACCTGCCTCTGAGGAGGACGAAAGGACTCACATCCACTATGCCAGAATGCTGATAATGCTTTGATCACCTGGCCCTGCAGTACAGAGGATTTGAACATCGTCATTCAAAGGTGTACGAATTAACCAATTAGAGGACAGGGGAAGTAAATTGAGCGCGGATGAAGCAGGACTGTGGCACTGCATTAAGAAGATAAACATTCCGAGTTCACTATTGTGTTCATTACGTTTATTAAAAGATTATTATACTGATGACCGTGATAAAAATTGACAAACGGCTTAAAGTTTAAAGGAGACCAGAGACCAGACAGTTGCTAACAGAGAGCCAACTTGCGAGGAGTAAACAACAGACGGCGGGACAGTATGCGAGAACCATCCGCAACAATAGGAGCAATGATTATTGAGGCAGCCACGCGACAATAGCGAACGACGCACCTTCTACTCAAATGCTGTATTTCATACTTTTAAATAATAACCACAATTTATAAGCTCAGTGTGTATCAGTTCCTCTTTTCCTGAGTTCTCATGCAGCCAAACCTAATTATTCTCATTATTTCTTTATGTCCGATCAAAGTAACACGAACATAGAAGTCACCGTATTATAAATACGCACAACAAGTGCATCGAGGTCATACTCTCATGGAGAGGTCCATGGAATTATCCGGAGCATATAATATTAACGTGATTAGTGATGACGTCGAGGGAAGTGCTTCATGGAGAAGACATATTAGCAAGACAATATAAGAACAGGGTTTACAGGTATCCATAACATTTACATGGGAATTGTGTGTGATTGTTCTTCCAGGACACGTCAGGTATGTGCGCTAGCACCTACACTCTTGTCTGTCTTCTCTCAAACTGCAAAGAATCCGGCCCAAACCAATGGCTTTTAGTTGTGCTTAAAAGAACAGCCTCATTTCAGTAGATTCACTGACGAAATTCTGAAACACCGGCGGCGCTGATATGATCCTGGCAATAAAAATCGTTAACAAATAAAATAATCTGTTTTAATTCTCAAACTAAAAGAAAAAGTATTACAATTTTTCTAAGTCTTAATATTTGAAATATAGTTATGTGTTTTATTCCATAGCGTCCATGCACTATAAAGAGTAGTATTTGTTTAAACAGTGTTCTAACTGCTTAATTAATGATTTTAAATCCCCATTAGTATTGTCTAAAACGCTGTTGTCAATTGAATGAAAGTTATTGAAACTATGGCTGCCGGCCGTACATCAAAAGAAGCTCGTACTACGGCTTATAAATACGCGGCTCGACGACAATGGAGTGGTCAAAACAAAGACCGAGTTTTCTCGATTCGAAGCTTTCGACTGCTGGCCTGTCTACGAGAGGTTCCAAAAAGGTGTATTTTACAGAGAATTCGCCGGCACTATGTCTGAACTACAGAAAGCGAGAGAGCATGGACAGAAGTACAGTTAGTTTCTGTTTTTAAGTGTTGAAGCACTTCTCGAGTTGAGTGTTGAGAAAGTGTGCAGTCGAAGCCAGCTGTTTGTGAGAACACCCATTGTATTATTAGCTTAATGGTGGTTTGTGAAATTTGGGTTTCTTACTACTTTGGATTAAATTATTACATTAAGTTTACACACACGCATACACAGCCCCATTCATACTTCCAGACTCGAAAGAGGAAATCGTGTCAAATATAAAACAGAGAAGTGTATTTTTACGATTTAGTTTCAGAAGAGAAGTAAAGTGACAAAAAGTAACTGGACTTAACAATTGTCACTGGTGTCAGGAGTACGACTTCTCACATTGTCATTTGATCACATTAATTCAACACTTATTATTCTTGCAAATGCGTTTAGGTCTAATTTCTGTTACAACGAGAAAGTCATTGATGATTTATTGATTTTTGTTTATAGTGGAAGTAACCCATGGACGTATTTTAGCAACATCTGTATAAACACTAGGGAAATTTTCGTATCGTGTGACTCGCCTGTATCCTATCATGAAAGACACAATACCCACCAGAGTGTTGCGAACAACAAGCGGCGCTCCAGAGTCGCCTAAGTAAATATTTTTTGCTCCTTCAGAAACATTTGCACATAACATACGAGGAGTCAGGCGATGGAAAAGGTAAAAATTAGTTCTTTTACATTCATCATGATCCATAATATACAGAGAAAGTTTCTGTAGTTGAGCAGGTGCTAGGAGTTCATAATTCACATAGCCCCATCCGGAGACCACAGCTCGAGTCCCAGGAGAGGGTGTTTTATTAGCCATTGGGATCTCTCTGGTCACTTCACTGTAACTGAATGGAGTGGACACCTGAAACAGTTAACGATATATACTCTGTAAATCATAATAACATATTTTATTACAAAAGTGTACTGTAATGTTTGAAGAAACATACCTTAAGAATAGAAACATCATAATCATGTCTTGCACGTTTATTTGAATAGTACTTTGGATGAATGATAATCTTTGCCACAGAATGAAGTGTTCCTCCTAACTTGATGTGGTTGGAGCCGGAACGCAAACGTATTTGTTCCTTGGTGTACCTTAGGAACAAATTAAACACATGAAAACAGACAACCCTAGGAGCACCAAAATTATATTATATTACAATAGAGTAATGTGTACTTTCAGTGGTTATGTTTACTATGTGAGGTTACTTTACTAATAAGGTGGTCAGTGACGCATTAATTGGTGGAATATAACAAGCAATAGTGTTAAAACTTGGACAATGAAAGTTTGTATAACATAGATACTTTAAAGAAACACTCTTTATACCTACTGTCATTTATAGATGGAGAATATTTACCCCCCACAAGCATCATTGGAGCCATTTTTTGGGAAAATAAGTAATTCAGTAGCTGGAATACTCGGCGATGCCAGTGGTTTGACGATTTATACCTAAAACGTTCGCACCTATGTTGCATTTGACGAATAGGCTTGTGTATGAATCGTTTGTAGAAGAGTGAGAAGAGAAATACATGTGAATGTGTTAGTAAAAGGAAGAGCGGTAACGTCTGTGGCCCGCATTCGGGAGATCCCGTCGGTCTCTCGCAACCCCCAGAATGTCTGGAGGACCACACCTGTTGTTGGTTTACTACAGGTAAATAGTAAAGAAACCAGAAATTTAACTTCACACTGAACTGTACAATGTTGTACTAAAATATTATAACGATGAGAACACCAGTTAATGCTAATTTCACTGTGCAGAACCTTATAGCAACACAACTTAACCGTCGAATCCAGTCACAACTGAACTATCACTCCGAGATCACAACTCACGCTGAACTGCACTAGACACGATTCACTGTCTGCACTGAACACTTCGTTGTCCACTGGGCACGAGCTAGGCCCCTTATATAGTGATCGGATTTACCTCTTGAGTCGCCATACCGCTGGTAATGTCCATTGTCTTGCGTTGCTATTATTCATCAAGAGAACCGGCCCATACCTGGGCAGTAGCAGGCCAGCCGGGCAGCGCGAATCCCATCCCCTGCTGTCAGCAACTGGCTTCATGACCTCAGTGACAGTATTTGTGAAAAATATATGGAGAAAAACAAAAGTCGTAATAATATGCTAAAAATGGGAGAGTTTGCAAGGAAATTTAAGGAAATTGATGTATAGCATCCAGAAGTGTATTCATAGAACGCGTGTACACATGGGAAGATATAATAGATACACCTGAAAGCAAGTTGGTAACCAATCTTACTGACAGAAAGAAAACATTAGGACATAGCTTTCCTATTCAACACATATCAATCGGCATGTATTTGTGGTGACATACCATTTTTATTTATCTTGGTTCCATTAATCTTACTTCATGTAATTGTTATGTACTGTTTAATAAAGTTACCTCCCAATTATTGTACTTACGACAAGATGCAATGAGCTGCAGTGATGGCCCATGACGGATGGATAATTGATGCACCACAGTTGTGGGGAAAGATGGTCCCATTAAACACTTCCAACGCCAGCTACAAAAATGAAATTATTTCTATCAAGAACTATATTCCACAGTAGTAGTTAATCATTAATGATGTAATGAACAATGCTAGAATTAAATGAGGTGAATACGTTGCTATTGTCACCTGTGTGTGTAAATAATAATTTTCTAATTTCTGGCAAGAGATTCATTCGCAAGAAAGTCATGGTACAAGCATTACCTTTATCAGCTCCGCGTTTTCTCTTCCTCTATCTAAATTTCGTAAAGCCTGTCTATAGCAAACTAATGCAAAGAATCTGCGGGGGTAGATTTTACCTATGTTAACAGAATAATTAAAGCACTGATGTGTCAGTAAGCGGTATGCCTTTTGTTTACTAATGCGGCTTCCACTGCGCGTTCACACCAAACGAGTGCAAGTCCAGAACAGGCCAGCCCTGAAAACTGGTTTCACTTCGCGTCTGTTTGTTATCAAATGGCTGTATGGTAATTTGTGAGGTTCAAAGTGGAGACGTTATGAGTTAAATTTCCGCTCACCATGTCTTTGTTTTTCACAGAACTTAAAATTTCCTAAGCAAATTAGAAGTATCATTTTGGTTGAATATAAGTAGGCTTCTGTATAAATTATGTTTTTGTTGGAAGAGAACAGGTAAGTGAACGAGAGTAAATTAATTTGTAGAATTTTCCTGGTCGACAAATGCCGGGGTTACTTCTGATCTATGATAATTTCCTTTACATCAATTCCATTGTATTCCATTTATTTCTCGTGGTTCAGATGTGTTGCCAGATTTCATGGGCAAGGCCTGCTGAAAAAAAATGCTTCTTTGAAATAGTCGTTCATCCCCCCCTCTCTGGGCGGTTCCAGTAGTGAGACAGGCCTTCTGCCCACGGTTCAGTTTCACTGAAGGCAAACACGATGGAAATTTTGGAAATGTCCAAATATCAATATTTGATGACCTGACTAGTAGCCCAACAACAATCTGAGGAAAATGTAAATTGCCTGGCTATTTTAAAGTTTTAAAGAGATATGTGTCTACTAACCTGATAGGGAAAATCTGTTATATTAGCAGGCTGTCCTTCCATAATACGACCAGTAGAATTTGAAGTACAGCATGTGTCTGTAACGTAATGCAATAATACATTAGTGGGTTCTGGGTTCGATGTCTGAAAGTGCCCCAACCCCGAGATGACAGCGACCACACAACGCCGTCCTGTGCCAAGAACAGCACTTACAGTACACTAACTTCCGCGCCATCTGTTCCGCACCGCCATAAGCTCGGAAGCGCACCTGCAAGATGTTAAGGGAATGAACGGCAATGATAGAACTTAATCTTGGCGTGAACCTAAGCATAGTAGGATTTGTCTTTTATTATTATTATTATTATTATTATTATTATTATTATTATTATTATTATTATTATTATTATTATTATTATTATTATTATTATTATTATTATTATTATTATTATTATTATTATTATTATTATTATTATTATCATTATCATTATTATTATTATTATTATTATTATTATTATTATTATTATTATTATTATTATTATTATTATTATTATTATTATTATTATTATTATTATTATTATTACTATTATTATTATTAGTATTATTATTATAATAATAATAATTATTATTATTATTAATAATAATAATATTATAAATATATGTATACTTAAATATATATAAATTATAACATAAATAAGTAATAATATTAATGATAATGATAATATGCTTTAAAGGTACAAAACAAGTTTAACCCCTTCAGAGGAGTGCTTAGCAAATAATCAGTTTCATGATTGTTAAATTTAAATTACATATGTTCTTGTGAAAAAAGTTAAACAAAGGGACTAAACCTTATCTTCAAGAAGTTCTTCACGATTTTATAATCCAAGATGTCCTCAAATGATGGCATTGGCTTGATGTATATGCTATTCATATATGATTTTTATCTCGTAAGTTTGCTATTTAGGTCAACAATATTTTATTCTGTATTATGTGTATCTGTATGCCTTTATTGTTGAGAGTGTAGTTACAGTTGTCGATAACATTTCCTTACGAGGAAAGAAATGGTACTGGTCATTATTTATAAGAATGCTCGACGGGAGCATTGTAAATGCCTGGATGATTTATAAGATGGTAAATTCTCAATGCCACTCCTGCATTTTAGGAGACAAATCTGTATTTATTACCTCCAAGGGGGATATCGAAGACTAGTGCTAGGAAGGAAGGTAAGCAAATCAATAGCTACAATCGCAGATGTTCGTTATGACAATACGAATGACCTCATAAGTAAACAATTCAAACAAAGAAAACACCAGATGGAAAACTGCAAAGAAAAACCACGTTAATTTTGTAAAAAAATGTAATATTACATTGTATAATACCTACTTTGGGCCATACTAGCAAAGTAAAATGCAATGCAAAATTTACAATTACATTAAATTGTTATAAAATAAAGTTTTGGGTCATATTTGTGGCTCGGAAAGCCATGTTCTTCAATCCATGAAACTTTATGTATCACAAAGGCATGAACAAAGTAAAATACAATGTAAAATTTATATTTACATTGCATTATTGTAAAATCGTGTTTATATTATGTATTTGTGACTCATAAAACTATGTCATTGTGTTTGTGTAATTTTGTATATCACTAATAGCCAGCTTGCTCATTTGAAGACGGGTGTTTCAACCCCCAGTTCTGTCAAATAAAATATAGTATACAAGTGTGTTATCAAACCAAAATAGGACGTTCAAATTTCAAAAATTGAGTCGGACGTAAAAGGGTGAAACCCGCAGTTTATAGTTAGCAAAAGAGTTCTTAGATATATACGTAGAGAGTACATTCTTTGTTTTTGGCCAGAGTTTCTCTTCTATACTAAAGTTTTGAAACTATTGTATCTACGACTAACTTCCTGTTTTCTGTTCTAATTAACTTATGCAAAATCTATGTTCGATTTGTTTAGCGAGTGTTTATCTTGATTACAAAATTACCCGAGTATTTTGCAGAAATGATTATAGCGGTTAAAAGGTTCGATTGACGATATATTATATTTCATAAGGATTCATTGCAGAACACCACAGAACCGTTAATTGATCAAAGCCTGTTTTACCTTACAATGAATGTATCCAGGTAAGTTCAATACGATGGCAATATTTCCGACAAACATTCAGTTGTCCAGTTTGAGACAATTACAGTAATACTTACCAACATAGCAGTTGAAGCAGAGAAGAAACCAGAATAGAAAACTGACAATCATGTTTATTTGATTCCTGTTAATATCTAAAGCTGCTTTAGAGATTCAAAATGTAAACATTTACATTTAGAATTGTGCAACCGCGAACTTTATACGTATGATATGAAGTTTATGGCTCCTTTATTTCGCTCTAAAGGATTCCTGGGTTTATAGATGAGATTGTATGGCCATTACTGTTATAGGGTTTTGTGGGTGTAAAATAAACCATATAGGAAGATAAGAAGAATGTTTAATAGCGACATTACTTTATTTTATGGCTTATTAACACAAACCTTTCAAAATAAAGTTTTACATGTTATATTAGTACATGTGACCAAACGTTATGGTTACATTGTGAGACTTTCTGAGGGAATGGCAATTTCAGGAGAGCATCACAATATCTGAAGTTACACATTAAGAGCCCTACAGGTAATTAAGACTATAACACCAACAACAAATTTAAATGGTCGGTCTAGCTTTCCTCTCAGACGATTTTTTTTCTAATTTTGGTCCGCATAAGTAGTGTATTAATCTTATAATGTATCACTCTGCGATATAATTTTATCATTGTGATATGAAACATAGGAATTCAATTATAGGTGAGACTGTAAGTGTGTATTGCTTTGCAGGATAAAGTGGGTATAAACATATCAAAACTTAAGATTGTAGAGGTGTAGAGATAGAGTATTACGGAGGGGATTCCACCCGGAGCCCACACTGGCTATTATATGTCATACAGCTGGGAGGAGGGATGGAATGAGTGTAGCGAAGGCGAGCAGCGAGCCTATCTGAGGATTCCTAACATGTCCTGAAGAGCCTTAAATGTGTGTGAACCTTAAATGGGACAGTTTACAGGCGAGCGAAATATTTGCCTAGTTCTGCATATTAACAATACATTATTACTTTTATACTGACAGCCTCTAGGCCAGTTATTTTTATCTCTTAACAACATGACTAACTCTTAGGTGTTTTAAAATAAACTTTGTAACACTACGCATCTCATATTTGACGAGATTTTTCATTGACCTATTCATTTTGTAATGTTATGATGCATGAATACGTAACACTGCGATGTTCCCGCCAGTTCCGTTAGTCAAGTGTTGAATCACAAGGTGTAAAAATGGCGGCGCTGTCTGCACTTGTTCCAGCGCTCTGTGACAGTGGATGTTAGTTTCCGAATTACCCTAGCCATATTTCGGGTTAGAGAGGGAGCTTAAATTACATTTATTTAAAACTATCTTTAGTAAAGCCATGAGTGGTACTTTATCTAGAGAATTTGAATATTACGAATTGTAATTATTGATACTGTTTCACGTCTTAAAGGATGATATGACCTATAAAATGTTTATGAGGACTGAAAAATTCAATACCATTACCGGGATTTGAACCACGTATCTTCCGCTTATCGAGCGGCTAATCTAATCACTAAGCTACCATGGCCAACTTGCCAGAATGACACTAAATTCCCCAACCTATTCGTACTTTCCCGGTAGACCACAAGGGAATCTCACATCACAGATAAATATTCTGACTATGGCATAGCATTTTTCAGTCCTGATTCCACCTCTTAATGATAGCCCACACACGGCTTTTGTGTTTAAAAACTCCAGCAGTAGATTTGTTGGCATAAATAAACCTATAAAACGTTATTTAAATGCTCTATTGTAATTACTGACACCTTAAAAGGCATATATCAGAGTCCATTGGCACGCAGTTTTCTTGAACTGATTCCAAACATATTTCCTGTTGAATTCTGTGTGCAACAACAAAATGCATTAAATGGAAAAAACTTTTTTTTTTGGTTTTGTTTCATTTTCACGAATAGACAATTTACTTTTTGAGGAAGTCACTGTATACAAGCCCCATTGTCAAGGGTAAGTTTCGTCTTTTGAATGATTTAAGCTAGAGAGGTGTGTTGACAGCTATCAGATTTGACATCAAATTCAGCTTTTCTGAGAGTGGACTTCTTCCAGATTGATTACTTACTCTCCTAGTGACTCGTTTTTTATAGTTATAGTTACCCATGTACGTATTTTAGCCACATCTGTATAAACTCTTGGATAACGTCGGAATTCTGGTGCCATGAGGGACACAATACCCACTAGCTTGTTGTCAGCAACAAGGGGTCCTCCGGAGTCTTGGCGAAATACATCGTTCTGTCCCTGAGGAACTCTCGCACATAACATGCGAGGAGATACGTAAATGTTAAGGGCAAGATAGGTTTTTCTGCATTCTTCGTATTCCATGGTATATAGAGCATGTATCTGCAATTGGTAAGATATTTCGTTTGCATCCTTCACACCGCCCCATCCGGACAGCACTGCTTGAGTCCCAGCAGGCGGTGTTTCACTAGCCAATAAGATATTTTGAGCCACGTCACTGTAATGAAATGGAGTAGAAACCTAAAACAGTTAACATTATACACTCGGTAAATTACAGTATTGGGCGTTATTATAAAAATCTGATGTGTGGCACTCACATGACTTTCTCTACTCTTGTACTAACCATTCTTACAAACTCTTATTCCTATATCTTCTTCGTGTTAGTTAAGATAAACATTTGCACAAATTATCTTATTGCTTATTTCCTTGTAGGTACAAGGGGAATATTAGAATACAGTAGGCTTTTAGCGATATTCAAATCTTTTAAAGCTTTGAGATTCCGTTCTCTTTGCACACTTAACATATAAAAAAATGAACAACGATGATCCATTTCACGAAATTTTTAAGTTTTCCGAAACTCACACACATAACAAAGAATATCTCCGATATGGTTCAACCTACAAGAAAATTTATTGAGACATAAATTGTGTATTTTAGCAAGACCTACATTTTTTGTATAGTATGATTTGGTCTATCTCTAACGGTTTACCAGTTATGCAAAAGTCGTCCAGAGTAAATACGACTACAGGGGCTATAGCCAGAAAATTCAAGATATACATTTCATTTGCCATCAAAATATCTCAAACATATGACATTTTAATAAAAATCGTTAGAGTCATTTTCAAGAAAATCAAAATTTTCGAAAAATTTTCCATCCAAAGGAAAGGGCAGTTTAAGGTGGGGCTATTTTCTTCAAAATCTTTGTGTCGCATCCTTGAAAGACATTAAACTTAAATATCACTTAAGTAGGTTTTTAGCCTACCTATGGTTTTTGAGTTATGCTGTCCATAGACACACAAACACACACACACACACACACACACACACACACACACACACACACACGGACCTTTTTCTAAAAATGCTTTTTTTGTATTCAGTGGTCCTCCAAACATATATTTCCGGTAAATTCTCGACATCAAATTTTTGGGTGAAATACAATACTTCCCCTACTTACCAGTAGAGAAAGTAAAATGTATAAGGTTATTCTAAAGTATAAAATGGTAATAAATTTCTCAAATTCTTATATTGTATCAGAATAAATACACAAATTAGTTGGTAAAGAAATGGGATTTTATTAAAACAAGATAACATTAAATATGACGACCACTTGTTAAATAAGCAATAGCGTCCTTCTATTCCATAAACGAAACATACCTTGATGATAGCAACATCGTAATCTATACCCAAGAAAGCATCTAAATAGTAGTCTGGGTGGATGATAATCTTTTCTGCATAATGAAGTATTCCCCCTGTGGTGGTGTAGCTGGAGCCGGAACGCAAGCGCATTTGTGCTTTGGAGATCCTTCGTAACAAAATAAACACATATCAAATAACTTATAAACATACACAGAGTGGTCAAAGTGCCACAGTATAAATTGCGGATTGAATTAGGGATGTCACATTTTCCCAGAGTTTATTAAACACCTTGGCAGGAAAGGAAAAGAAATCCTACTTAAACTGTATAACACGTGTTGGAGAATGACTGTACCTTCCGACTGGAAAAAAGCCATTATCATCCCGATTTTAAAGAAAAACAATCCCTCAAACAATATTAATAGTTTCAGACCAATATCTTTGACCAGTGTTATTGCAAAAGTGATGGAAAGAATGGTGGCATCTAGACTTAACTGGTTCCTAGAATATTACAACTTAATTAATAGTTCACAGACCGGCTTCAGACAGAATCATAGTACAAGTGAAAATGTACTCCTACTAAGCCAAGACATCAATGAAGCTTTCAATAGAAAGGAGGATACCTTGGCAGTATTCATTGATTTTAAATCAGCATATGACTCAGTCTGGAGAAATAAATTAGTTGAGAAGTTGCAATCAATAGGTGTGAAAAGTAACATGCTTAAGTGGATAACTCAGTTTATTTCACAAAGATTTTGTGCCACAAAATATAATACATACATTTCCAAATATAAACAAACACACCGAGGACTTCCACAAGGTGCTGTTCTGAGCACAACACTCTTTAACATATATATAAATGACCTTCCATCAATAATAAAAACTTTAGAAACCAAAATTGCTTTATTTGCTGACGATGTAGTCATTTGGACTTCAGGCTCTTCAAAAAAACCTGAATTAATTCAAGACAGAATAGAAACAGCCCTAAACAAAGTACATGAATGGAGCTCCAAAAACCTCATGACTATCAATGTGGAAAAAACAAATTATGAATTATTTACACTAAAATACAAACCAGTTAATATTAGCATAAATTATAATGGTAAACCACTCAAAGCAGTTGATGATGCCAAATACTTAGGCATCACTTTCGACAGAAAGCTAAGTTGGAAAAAACATATAACAAACATCTCAGAAAAGGTTGAAAAGAAATTGCAAATCCTGAAAAGGTTAGCTGATGCTAAATGGGGCTGCTCAAGGAGAGTCCTTAACACAACATACAAAATGTATATTAAACCAAACCTCTTGTACTGTTCTGAAGCTTTAATAACAGCAGCAAATGCTAACATCAATAAACTTGAACAAATACAAAATCAGGCTCTTCGCCTAATCACTGGAGCAGTTAAATCCACACCTATTGATGCCATGCTTGCCTTAACACGGACCCCATCAATAACAACAAAAATAGAAGAACAAGCATTGCTCCAACACGAGAAAATGTTACGACTACCAAACTCTAAATGGACAGAAGAGAACCTCCCCCTTCAATCCTTAAAACTCATAGTAGTTTCCTAGAAAAGGTAACACAGATTAAATCCAAATTGAACATTCCTAACACCAGAGAAAATCTACTTATAAGAGAAAATCCATTGGAATTATTGCAACCTACCTTCAGTTTGGAATTAATAGAGGAAATAAGTGAATCAGACACACCAAAAGAAATACAAAAACTTCTAGCTCTGGAAACAATCAATACTAGGTATCCCACAGAAGAATGGCTGCACATATATACTGATGGATCTTCCAAGGAAAACCTTACTGGAGCTGGAGTTACGTGTTCACATTTTTCCTTTTATCATTCTGTTGGCAGAGACACAACAAATTATGATGGAGAAATAGAGGCTATATACATTGCTCTCCGACAATTATTAAATCTTACCTTAAATAAATTTAACAAGGCAGTAATTCTTTCAGATTCTAAAGCTGCAATTCAAGGAATATGTTCAAATACTACAAAGAAGTCAACAAAAATTAGAGAATGCTACAAAATGTTAACACAACTCCAAAAAGTTAATAAGACTGTTCATCTCCAATGGATTCCAGCACACTGTGGAGTCATGGGGAACGAAGCTGCAGACTCACTTGCAAAGAAAGGCACAACAATAAAACAAAAGTCTAAATTCAATTTCTCATATTCCTCAATAAAACGCTTGATCATTAAAAATTTTTGTCATTCATATCTACAAGAAATAGAAACAAATGCCAAAGATAAAAAATGGATTACACTACTTTCCAACCCAGATATAATCCCCCAGAGACCAAGGAAAACAGCTGTTGCAGCCTTCCGACTATTGACAAATCATGACTGCTTGGCAAGTCATCTCTACAGAATAGGTATCTCAGCCTCACCAATATGTGTCCTGTGTAACGATCCAGCAGAAATGAACGAAGACCACTTGAAGACCTGTGAAGCATTAAGATCAGAAGGAACTACAGTTCAAAAGTATTGGAAAGCACGAATGCTAATGGCTTCATTGCCAGATGCAAGGCACTAGAAAACAACAACAACAACATTTAACTATTTTGGTGAAATTACCCTGTTTAAGAATTTGTATAAACTTGCAAAAGAATATTGATAGCAGAGACTGTCAGTGTAATTCAAGCATGGGCACGAGAGGAAAGATAGCGATTGAGCTTGCGTTACTGCACATTCTTTTGCCGAGTGACTAAGGTTGTTTTGATACAGGAGCAGTGGTGGCTTCATTCCGCCTGCGCGTTAGTAATAATTTCCACGTTTTTGTTAACTATTTTGTTTATATATGACATATTTCCATACAATAATTATCACAGTCACCTTCTGTGTAGGCAAATCTTCCACTTTGTAATCTTCCTTTATCTTATGCACATAATATTTTTACGCTGTCTTATGATTAACATACTAATTTTTTTTCTCTTTCACAATAAATACAGCAGTAAAGTTCCGTTGATATTTAACCTTAAAATATTTTAAAACCATTTGATCAACATAATTGGTTCGTTATTATGGTATAACCTGAAAACACCGGAAAACGTCGGAATCATGTACCTGCACTCTCTGTGGATAGTTTTGTGGACAATGTCATATACTTACATGCCAATCAAGGACTCACTCTTTAACTGTTTATGCAAAAGACGATTGTATATGACGATCTCCACTGTATTAGCTCATATGTACACATTGTGTTCAATAAATCGTATTATTAAACCTTAAAACACGAAATACGATAACTTATATCAAATAAACTGCTGAGACGTGTTTTAAGTGAGTTTCATAAGTTCATCACGTGGCCCTTTTGCTTAATGTTATATAAACTACTAAGCCTCTTTTAAAATCTATCTGTCAATCATTTACCTACCAATAGACACAGTGAGCTGCAGTGATGGCCCAAGAGCGATGGATTATTGATGCCCCACAACTGTGAACGTAGGTACCACCGTTAAACACTTCCATTGACAACTAAAAATAAGTAAATAAAACAATACATTGTGAGAAAGACTCAGATGTTATTCTTTGTGTTAGTCCTTCATATTTTCTTTAATGCCGAAGCTGGCAAGCTAGAGCTAAAATAAGTGTGTAACAAGAATTACCTTCAATGGCCACTCAGAGGGAAATGTAGATTTTTTTCTTTCTGTGTATTTCAAAAAAAGGTTTCCTTAGCAGAAGAATGCAAAGTGTTTTAAATTTTGTTTATGGGAATGAACTAATTAGAGCACTGTAATGTGAGCCGACATGCAGGTTCACCCAGGTCCTTACACTCACTTTATTACTGCTCATGACCCTTACAAGATAAAAATTTATAAAATAGTGGTACGTGTGGAGCTTGCTGTTCAAGATTCTCCTGAGCACACACTTTTTCAAAGTAATATACACAACCAGATTTATCGAAACACTAAGTTCAAGAATGATGGACACTATGCCCAGTTTTTACAAATCCTGAATTGACAAATAGTGTACAACACCTTAAAAATATTACCAGTACTACAACTTGGGAAATGGTCTCTAGAGAACATGTGTAAAGATTAAGACTAAATCCAGAAGTATCAAAATTTTATCGTATTTAATATCAAAACAGATTAATAATTATGACCGAGAAGTAAGACACTAGATAGGAGAGATCAGATTATATCGGAATCATAGACGAAGAGGTGACGTTTGAATTAGAAAACACAGTTAAGAGGAAGCCTTATGAAAATGAAACAAAATAAACGAAATTGAAGATATAAGTGCTGAGGCTTTCACGGCCGGCATTATCAACTTTGTTAAGTAGATTTTCCGGGCTTGTAGGCTGTGGTCGAGTTGGATTGCCTTCCTCCGACGTTTCGCATTTGAAAATATAATTTGAGATCAATTTATTAAGAAAAGATTTGTTAGCGATAATCTCATGTTGGTATTCATGAGAACGAGCGATCGTGAAAATTTATGTTACCAAGGACACTAATAAGAAACAAAAATGATCAGTAATATGAAAGTTTGCAGTGAACTTTTAGTTTATGTGGAGCCGCTAAGTTAGACCAAAATAACAGAGGTTGACCCTGAAGATACTGGACGCAGTTTTCAGCGAAACGTCGGAGGAAGGCAATCCAACTCGACCACGGCGTACAAGCCAGGAAAATCTACTTAACATAGTTGAACTTGAGGATGATAAGAATAGGGAAAGAAGAAGAGACACGGAAGGCTAGAAGAAGGAGCGAGGTGAGAGAAAAATCTGATGTGTTGCACTCACATGACTTTCTCTACTCTTGTACTAACCATTCTTACAAACTCTTATTCCTATATCTTCATCGTGTTAGTTGAGATAAACTTTTGTATAACTTATCTTATTGCTTATTTCCTTGTAGGTACAAGGGGAATAGGGGAATACGGTAGGGTTAACATATAAAAATAATGAACAACGATGTTCTGTTTGATGAAAGTTTGCTTTCGCAAACTGACACATATAACAAGGAATATCTCAGAAATGGTTCACTCTACAAAAAACGTATTTCGACATAAATTGTGTTTTAGCGAGATATTCATTAAGGAAGCAAAATATTTCAACCAAGCAGATAAACTAAAACTTCTATGACGGTAAATAGGTAGAAGATGATGGCTAACAGCACATATTTCTCTGGATGCCAGTGAATTTTGTGTAGCGGAGTTTTTATATGTAAAGAAGCTAGTTACCAGTTACTTCGGTTGTTGGTTTCCAGCAACACTATTTTACATTCATGTTTTTTAAACCTATTTACTCCTATATTTGTGACTCTTATCTAAATTCATCTTTTATAAACATATTTTACTGCATCGGCTCAGCAGGACACCATATTCAAGTTTTATTACTTATTTATATTATGCACTTAAGTTTCGCTGAAAGCAAAAGTGATGGAAGTCTTACAGTGCCAATACTTGACCATCTTCTGGAATTCCCACGCAATATGAGAAAAATCTACATTTCTGTTTTAAAGTGTTAAACAGAAATAGCTATACAAACCTGATAGGGGAAGTTTGTTATATTAGCAGGCTCCTCTCCCATAATAAGATGAGGAAAACTTGTAGATCCATAATATTCTGTAATACAATGTAATATCATATTAGGCATTGCTACCAAATAGAATGGAAAAGTACAGACAGCAATGTATAGCAAGAACATCGATTTTAACCGATGTTTTTTTATTCCCAAGCAATTTTTACTTTCTCTACTACGTATAGTAAGTAGAGGAAATATTGAATTCCAACCAAACATTACACGTCGAGATTTCACCGAAATATATGTTTTGAGGACCCCTAAATAAAAAAGCAATATTAGAATACAGTAGGCTTAGTGTGATAGTCGAATCTTTTAAAGCTTTGAGATTCCGTTCTCTTTGCACACTTAACATATAAAAAAATGAACACAGATATTCCACTTCACGAAAGTTTTAGTTTCTCGAAACTCACACACACAACAAGCAATATCTCCGAAATCGTTCACCTTACCAGAAAATTTATTTGGACAAAACTTGTGTATTTTAGCAAGATCTACATTTTTTGTATAGTATGATTTGGTCTATCTCTAACGGTTTACCAGTTATGCAAAAGTCTTCCAGAGTAAATACGACTACAGGGGCTATAGCCAGAAAATTCAAGATATACATTTCATTTGTCATAAAAATATCTCAAACATATGACATTTTAATAAAAATCGTTAGAGCCATTTTCAAGAAAATCAAAATTTTCGAAAAATCTTCCATGTAAAGGGTAGTTTAGGGTGGGGCCATTTTCTTCAAGATCTTCGTGTCGCATCCTTGAATGACATTAAACTTAAATACCAACTTTGGTTTTTAACCTACTTTTCGTTTTTGAGTACTGTCCACAGACACACAGACAGACACACACACACACACACGGACATTTTTCTAAAAATGCTTTCTTTGGATTCAGGGGGTCTCAAAACATATATTTCCGGTGAAATCTGGACATCGAATTTTTGGGTGGAACCAAATGCTTCCCCTAATTACCAGTAGAGGAAGTAAAAACTGATATTACACACACACACACACACACACACACACACACAAAAAAAAAAAAAAAAAAAAAACAAATTGATGCCCCCCTCCTTGTAAAATAAGTCATACCGTGTTTGTATGTTTGAAATAGAAATATTATGACATTCACACTGTTTTCTCTACTTACTTTTGGGTAACACAGTCATATCTATTTCTCTACTTACTCTGTAGGGCTTAGACATAAGTCACACAATTTTCTGTATGTTCGAAATCGAAATGCTACATATTACAATCACAGTGTTTTCTCTACTCACAGTTAGGTAACACATTCACATTTCCTCCTATACTCACTCTTCTACAAATAATTCATATCATGTATATATAATGGCAGTTTGAAAATATGTAACTGTTAATCTCGAAAACCACTTAACCAATCACTGCGCAATTCAGCATGCATATGTATTTTTCATGGAGAAAGTTTTTATAGTAACCATTTTATTAGAGAATATTTTACTTTCAAATGGTTTTCTACTCGCTTTTCTTTTACGTAGTATATTCACATATCCCCTGCTTGCCTTTCAATGTACAATTAGCACAATTCTCTATGATTGAAATATAAATGCGACGTATTACACTCACACTATATCCTCTGCTAATTCTTCCTTTACGACAAACACTCTTCTTTCGCTATTCAACGTAATATTCATACAATTTGCTGTATGTTTGAAACAGAAATATCACGTATTACATTCACACAGTTTTCTCTACTCCCTTTTCTTTTACGTAACACATTTGCATCTCTACTCACTCTTCTACAAACAATCCATACATTTTTCCATGCATTTGAAATATAAGTACAACGTATAACATTCACACGGTTTTTGTACTCATTCTTCTTTTACTAAAACAAATCACAGTTCTTTCACTACTCTTTCTTCGACGAACAATTTATACAATTTTTATATGACTGAAACAGAAATGCGTATTACATTCACACGACTTTATCAACTAGCTTTTCTTCCTGTAGTATTTGTTATTGTTCAACAATTCCTTTGACTATTTTATTAAGAAGTAACGTAAGTGGTCATAAAATTTTAATGACTTTATTATTTTATATGGATTCATAAAAATACACCGTAGGGCCACTAATTGATGAGGGCCGTTTTCCCTTATAAACTGAAACTGAAAGAATGTTACGTTTAGATACTCCCACCTGCAATATAAATGTAACATCTACTACTGTGAAATAACTTAAGGCAATACTTACCAGAGTAGGAGTTTAAACAGAGAAGAAACCAGAATACTAATTTGACCATCATATTCACTCCTCTTGGATTTGAGCAATTAATACAACTGCCTTACAGGTTCATTAAGTAAACTTTCACGTGTGATTATGCTACTGTATCAATACTAGTTTTCATTTCTTTTACTTCGATCCAAAATATTTCTATAGGTAAGATAGAATAGAAATCACATGACACTTGTGTGTGTAAAGTAATCCACAAATTAAGAAAACAAAGAAGTTTATTACAGAGATAACGTTAAATTACTGTATTAAATAATAGCCACACATAAAACTGTTATAGTCAAGGGTTGCACTTTACACAATTTAACACTTTGATTACACTGTGAGGTTTTCTAAGTTAATAGCACTTCTGTTTTCATAGTAATCGAGTTGTACATATCAGCTTCACAGGTGATTAACCGCAATATTAGCAGTTTTAGAGAAATATTAGTATTAAGACCACCTTTTAAATGTAGACTTTCCTTTTAATGATGTGACTTTTACATCCTCTACTACTAGTAAGTAGCGGAACTATTGTATTTTTAGAAACAGTTCCGTGTGTGTGTTTGTGGACAGCATAACTAAAAAACCAAAAGTCAGTTAAAAACCAAAGTTGGTATTTCAGTTTAATATTTTCTAAGGCTGTAACACGATGATTTTGAAGACAATGTCTCCACCCTAATCTACCCTTTACATGAAAAATATTTCGAAAATTTTTATTTTCTGAAAAATGGCTTCAACGATTTTGATTAAAATGTCAAATGGCATGTATATTTAGAATTTCCTGGCTGTAGCGCACTTAGTCCTGGTTACTCTTTTTGCATAACTTTTCCCAACACTTAAAAAGTGATGTCCTGAAGAAAGAGTTGAAATCTGCTTATAAAAATGAAAATGTTTCCCAAAGATCTCCAAATTGTTTATTGTGCTCCAAAGAAGAATAAATGCACATGCAACATTTAACAAATCTCTTATGGTTTTTGGGGCTCTAATGTCAAAATACTGAGAAGCACGAAGGAAAATGAGCATTACATAAACATTTTTCCATAACTGGTAAACCGTAAGAGATATACCAACTCATACTATACAAAAATGTAGATCTTGATGAAACACAATTTATATTCAAATGCATTTTTGGTGGAATCAACCATTTCAGAGATATTCCTTGTTATTTGTGTGAGTTTTGCAATATTAATACTTTTCTCAAATGGAAGGTCGTAATTCACTTTTTATTCCTTGGCCGTGCAAAGAGAACGGAATTTTAATGTCTTGATATAGCAACCAGCTTTAAGACATGGACTATCGATCAAAGCGTACAGTATTCCCATATTCCCCTTGTACCTACAAGGTAAATAGTAATAACATAAGTGTTTATCTCAAGTAACATGAAGATAGAGGAATAAGGGTTTGTAAGAATAAGTAGAGAAAGTCATATGAGTGCAGAACGTCAGATTTTTTATTTTTTATTTTCGAGCTCCATAATGGAGGAATAGTATAATAATTTATCAGCGTTGGCATATGACTTTAATTAAAAAATAATAATTCAAACTTACTCACATACATATTAGGTTTTGCAGTATAGTGCTAGTATACACATACAAAACAAGGTAAGCTGTTTATATATTATAATGTTGGTTATTACGGAAATAACAAACACTATTTAATGCTTATCAAATAATAGTATCATACATCTAAATTCGATAATCAAACGTTATTGTGGTAATTCAAATGCAGTACACTGTGTGACCAATTGCTTCATTTACACTTTGAGACTGTCTCAGTGAACAAAGCTGGGTTGCCTTGAAGAAATGTAGACCAATTTTACGAAATGGGAATTTAATCTTAAGTTAACAGTATAACTTTAACTATATCTGAAAATTTCATTTTCAGCTTAAGTCTATCACATGCCTGGTATGCTTATACTTTTGGTTTCTGTAGTTCAAGATCATCAAAAATAGTTTTGTTGATACTCCTACAATAATGTTGTCCAGGTATTTAAGTATTCTTCTTATAAGTAGTTAAAGTGACAGGAGATGGTAAATGGTGTCTGTGTTTGTACTGAAATGATATACACAGTTTTAATACTTTATTTCTTCTTGTGTATTGTTGAGATGTCAGATTTAGTTGTTTTGCATTACTCGATCTTTACATTAGTGCAATTAAAATAAACACTCAGTCACCAGGTAGGTGTAGAGCGATACACGATGAGCTGGTTTTCCCTTCAAGTCGCTAGTTCAAATCCCAGCAACTGTACCCAAATGTACCTATGGTAAAGGAAAGGGAGGGCCCAAGTAAAATAATCGGTCTAATAGCACGCTTGGAAGCTGAAGGTGTTACATCTATGTATAAGAAACCCCCGTGCTCTCTTGTTGTTTGTCTGTCCTTGACGTCATTGTCCCAGCTATAACAAGTGACTAATAATCACTTAGCCAACGTAGTGCTAACACAAACTAAGCTAACAGGCAATAAAGTGAGCGAGTGAGTGTGTTGGGTTTAAGGGCCCGTCGACAACTTGGTCATTAGGGCCCATCAACCAATAAATATTTCAGGCTTTATTAAACACTATATTTAACATTACTTTTAATTTTATTTTAAATACTACTGCCTCCCACCCAGTTCAACAAAGTCAACAATGCAAATTAGTATTGTACTTATCTTGGTAACGTACAATGTTAATCCAACAAAGAAACACAGAGGACATAAACAAAACACAAATATCTTTTGTTTACAGTTAATCACATCTTTACTGTTCAGAATTACACCGATAAAATTTAAAACCAGAGAAATATCTGGTGTCTTTGCGAGAGTGCGGCAGAATACGGCACGCGGAAGTATTCTTTGTGTTAATCGCAATGGGTGTGCGTTCCAACATTTAATTTGAATTGCTTTAAGCTGAAACAAAGACATTTTGAAGAAATGAAGGCTGTAGGTGGCGTTATCTTACAAATGTATTCTTTTCCTCCGATGAGAGGCCAACTCATCAACTGGATCACGGCCTACAAGCCATCTATTGGATTAGCTATCTTTGTCTACGCGTAACAGTCACAATTAGTCTAAACCTTTTTTGGCCGTAATTTCTCTGTTAATCACTCGATTTCAGCAAATGAGTTAGCGTTTTAAGGTCCTCTTCCAGGGCTATCTGAATACAGTAAGAAAGTTGTTGTTGTTAGCTAATGCTGGATTTCTGACAATGAAGTCATTAATCCTCTTGCTCTCCAATATTTTTTACAATAATATTGAAGAGAGCAATAGCAGTAATAGTAACCGTTTTTAGAGAGCACCATATTTTTGTTTTTACGGTCACATCACTCTCTCACAACCCCCAGAATGTCTGGAGGACCACACCTGTCGTTGGTTTACGGGTCTCACCGACCTGACCGGGAGAATTATCAAAATAAATTCACCGACCATATCCTCTGATTACCAATCAGAGGACGTATTACATGCCATGTCAGGTCAGCATGTTGGGGTTAAGATTTTATAGAGAAATGGAGGGTGGAAAAATAAAGACTCCCTAGCCCTCAGGAACCATAATAGCATCGGAGTCGGAAGAGAACAAGAGATGACCAAGGTAAGGTCAGATAGAAAAGTTACAGTGAGGAGCAAAACACCAGTAAGTGGAAGTAATGTTCTGCTCAGCTTGGGTACCTTGTGGTCGCTATTCACATATCCCCTAGACGGAGACCCCTGAGGCAACAGTAAGAAAGTTGAGCTAGCTATATTAGTTTGTTACAGCTCGGCCCGTCTATATGTTTGAAATAGAAATAGAACGTATTAAGGTTGAAATGAAGGTGCCCATGAAATATTTATATGTATCTTAGTTTAGCATCTTCTCCAAAAAAGAGGGAAAAACACCGAGCGAAGCTCGGTCACCCAGGTACTTGTTTCTAGAATGTATTAAGTCTATAAGTTATAAAGTCTCTCAAATGCCAACACACATAATGCTATTCTATGCTATGCAAGTATAAGCTATGTGCAAATGAGGGTGTCAGCGCAACAGTGGTCTAACCCTCCCCGATACACAATTAGTAATACTGATGCCATCTGTTAGGTTTTCGTGTGAACTATTTTCCCACCACATGGTTTAGACCAAAACCCATTCCGTATTATTAAATTGAAGCTACTAGTGTTTTCCCTCGAAGGAAAAGGATTAACAGCACACCACAAAATGTGTTGTGTATCAAAAATATTTTAGCACTGATCAGTGCATTGTGATTTAATAAGCTGAAAAAAAGTATCAGTAAAAAATCAATATGACTCAAATGAGCTTTTCCTCATCCTAAAAAGAACCAGGTGTGTTGAACTTTAACTCAGTTTTTCTCCATATTTAGAAAAGATGGGTTAGACCACTGTTGCACTGACCCCCTCAATTATTGTGTCATAGAAATATTTATTTGGTACTCCTGAAAACTTATAAAACTGGATATGCTTATTTCCACTCTCAAGTACAGAGGACAGTACCATAGGTGGTATCTTTCATTGTTGTTTGTTATTTTAACAACGAATGGTTCAACTTAAGAGAGAATTAAAAAAAAGAAAAAAAAAACCGATCATGTTAAGTGTGGATATTTAAAATAATTTAATAGCCTATAATCTTATCTTAGCTTATGATATATTTATTACCACATTTGTTCTTCACGGTAATAAACATTTGTACACTTAAGAATACTAGAGTGAGATTGTTTTTAAAATTTACTTCCAAATATGCCATATAGGCAGCGATAAACTTTAGATGATTGCCTTTTAATGTGGTTCCAAATAAAATAAACATTCATAACCTGAGAGGAAACCTAATTGGGCTGTTATGTTACATGCTAACCTACCGTTGATATTATAGCCTTAATTATATAAAGCGGTTAATATATCAATTAGGAACAATTATAGACTTATTATTTCATGAGCAAGAAAATAACTTGTTCTTTTATTGCTTTATGACTTACTTTATAGCCACAAGTGACATGTAATTGCCATTTGGTCTAACTTATAAAGCTTGGAAAATTTTCAATTCAAGTACAGAAGTTTAAAACTTCAAAAAATAAACATTAATTTGGATGTTGGGTAATTTGAACACCGAAATAAATATGTTTGTCAGTTTTGTATTCTGGTTTCTGCTGTGCTTGAGCTCTAATGTTGGTAAGTATTACTTTAAATAATTAGACAGTAACATTTCTTAAGGGGAGTTAGAGGTGAGTTTAGGAAATTCTACAATTTGTATGCCAGCATTACCAAATTTTAACCACGTTAATATAGTGTTTAGATATGCAACTGTACCAAATTTGAAGTATGTAAGTCAAATAGTTTTTTTAATTAAAAGCTTTTAATTGATTAAAAAGATACTCTGATTAAAAATGCTCCTTGCGTAACAATTTTTGAATGTTTGGCATGAAAGTTGGTGATCTCATGCTTCATGCACTTGAAAGTTATAATTCCTCTGGATTTTTATTTTACAACACTACTTTAGTATCTGGAAATTTTTTAATATGTCTATTTACAAATTTCACGTTTTTTTTTAACTTTCCATCGGCATTTGAATGTGAATATGTTCAATATTACTTGACTGATATCAAAACCCAGAGCAATTTTTGAGTCTTATATGAATAAGAACACATCCTGAAATTTTCAAAAGAATCCCTTAAGAACTCTGTCGCAAGGAGTTTTTCAGATGCGTGAAAATGCTGAGAAAAAAAAAAACAGAAAAACAGCATTAAACTTTTAAAACGTTCTAAACCCATCAGAGGTGTGTTGCAGCATAGGTTTCACTTTCTGATCTCTTATCCTCTCCTGTGCTGACAATTTCTGCAATTTATGGGCTCTCCTTGTGTGTTTGTTTCCTGGCACTGCATTTTCTACTCTGAATACATCTTCTAGCATTGCACTTCTGACAAATGCATATTGTTCCAACTGAAATGTTTTCATTCCTAGGACTATTGAACACTTGAATTGACTTCACACACCCCATATTAAACTCCATGACAGTTTTCAGTACTGCAAGTTCAAGTTTATTCCTAGACACACAACTATTTTGGACAAATAGCTCCCACAACATTGTGAAGAGATACATTCGAGTTCTGTGTTGTACCCTTGGCATAGCGTTCTAGCAGCTGGTCAGAACCAAGTCGCTGATCCGGAAATAGGATTTTAGTTAGATCCGTCGATATTCAGTCTCGGTGGGTGCGTACGCCTAACCACCAGCCATTTAACCACTATGCACCACTATTTAAAATGGCCACCAGATCTTTAAAAATGGCGCTGGTATCAAAATCATTGCACTTTGTAATAGACAAAACATTGAACAATTTTTCAACATAAAAATCTAAAAATCAACTTTTTTTACCAAATGGGCCAAATCTCACCCCTAACTCTCCTTAAATTTATATCACAGGCTGCATGGTCTGAACCTGCGCAACAGAGAGTCTGTAAGGAATATTTTCATTACGTTGTTCCATGTACGACTTATTAATTTCTAGACCTAGAGAGAGAACCCTTTCGGAGATATTGCTTCTTATTTTTATGAGTTTTGGTATAGTTAAGCTTTCGCCAAATGAAAGGTCGTTATTAATTTTTTATATCTTAGGTGGGCAAAGAGAACGGAATTTCAAAGCTTCAAAAGATTCGACAATCGCTAAAAGCCTACTGTATTCCCGTATTCCCCTTGCACCTACAAGGAAATAAGCAATAATTTCTGCCTATATATATAACTAATATGAAAAAGATAGAGGAATAGGGGTTTGTAAGAATTGTTAGTACAAAATTAGAAAAAGTCATATGAATGTAATACATCACATCTTTTATTTACCTTTGTTTTGTTTTTTCTTTTTAATACGTAATATTGCAAACTTTATATCTTCGAATAGCCTTAAATCTTGTCCTACGGATATTTTAGCAAGAGCTTTTTGTGTTTTCTCATCTCAGTATTAGTGTTTACATTTTTGGGAGACAAATAAACGACAGTGATTTTAAGAACATCGGTTCCTTTGGTTCCTTTGTTTCTCTGTTGTATTTCAAGAACGCGCTGACTGAGTCCCATTGCTTGTATTTTTCGCTACCAACTCTGAGCAAGATAAATTCCTTGTCTTGAAACTTAAGCGAAAGGAGGTACATTTCTGAATTATGTTTTGCAACATTTACTTGTAGGTTTTCTTACCTTTATTTGGCAATAAGCACACTGTGACACTGTTAAATAATTTATACCTGCAGAGTAAATAGCTGGTAGAAATGTGCTGGGCAGAAATTTAAATGTTCCATCTACATAAATTTGCGATTCAGCACAAATTTTTCTCTGTATCATTAAATAAGTAGAAGTCTCATGCGTGTTTGCATCTGTTTGACTGCTGTTTGAATTCCATCAATAGTCTTGGGTTGCTTAGGATATTAGCGAAGTCTCTCTGCAGGGATGATATTTTTAATCAACTATCTGAAGATGATGGTATTCTCACCTCTGCAGTCTTCAGCTTCTGATGTATAATTTTGGTTCGTCTAAGGGACGAATCCCAGTTGATCGGCGGTTCAAAGAATTTGAAATCTACGGCCTATTCAAAACGTTATCAGGAACTTTTTCGTGTCTGTGCATAATCACTCGTTCAATTGGGTCCTTCATAGGTGACAATTTGATGTAGAATTTACACGTCTTATTAACAGCGACCTTCCGTTGTATTTCATCCTTCAGCTTCTTTTGGAAATAACAGTTATGATTGTCTATCACATAAAATAGTTGATTTTTTTTTTACCGTAAATCACTTCCATGTTACCTGAAGTTGCTTGGCACGTGTGACTAGGACAACGATAGATGCTGTGCTGAATAAGCGTGTCGAATAATCAACAGATAACCTGTTCTCCACTCAGCTACTAATGGCACGGAAATCAGACCGTTAAAGCGGTCACCCAGGTAGTTCGCATGCAACTCGTGTCGAACCCTTTACAGCGTGCTTGACCAGGGTTGGCGAGCCTATGTTTGGAATTGGTGTTAAACCACCACCCAGAAAGATTTGCTGCAGTCATAGTAATAGAACAGGAGGAAAGAAACGTTTATGAAGGACTGCAAATAAGAAAATACTGATTCAAATCTTTGCTATTTTGGTATACTGAATTATTTTTATTAGCAACGTCTATGGATACTTACTAATGTAATATTACATTGCATTATAGAATCATACGAATACAGTCGCATTATTGGAGGGGAGCCTGCTGTCATAGCGGATTTTCCATATCAGGTTAGTAGAGTTATCTCTGTTTAACAACTAGAAATACGAGAATATTTTTCTCAAATCAGTGTCGCATTAGAAGTAAGGTAGTCTTTGTTCGTACCACAATCACTTTCAATTTTTGGGGTAATTTTATGTTGTCATTGGCATTAACACGGTGGAATAACACATTAACAGTTCTCAGTATTTATCCTCTACTTCTTCTTCTTCGTCTCATGGATTTTATTTATTTTTAGCTGGCAATGGAAAGAATTGTTAATGGTACCTATCATTTCTACTGCGGTGCATCAATAATCCGACGTTCATGGGCCATCACAGCGGCTCATTGCGTGGCTAAGTAAGTAAAATAATTGAGAGACACCATTATTAAGAGTTTTTGTTAGCTAATGCTGGATTTCTGACAATGAAGTCATTAATCCTCTTCCTCTCCAATATTTTTCACTGATGGATGGGGCACTAGAAGTGGCCGGGCATATTTGAAGGTGGTCTCGATCTATTTCCTCTTGCAGATCACACAGAGGACAGAGTGGTGAAGAATATATCGCAATTCTGTTTAGATGTTTTGCCAGACAATCATGTCCTGTAATCAACCTGAAGGTTGCAACTGCTGTTTTTCGAGGATACTCAGGAATTACTGTTTGAATATTTGGTAGTTCCCATCTTTTATTCTTTGATTTTTCATAGTAATATTTTGCAATATTTTTTTTAAATTCAGAGTTGACTAATCTTTTAGCTGCATAAAATGGTAGATTAACTATAGATTTCTGCACATTGCCGGTACCCTTTTTAGCAAGAAAATTAGCTTTCTCATTACCACTCAGTCCACAGAGAGCTGGTATCCATTGGAACACTAGGTGTTTTTGAAGTGTTGTTAGATGGGTAAGGATTTTCCAACATTCTATAATTGTTTGGTTTTTTTGGTGACAACTTGGAAGTAATTGCTATAATTGCCGCCCTGGAATCTGAGAGAATAACTGCTTGATGAAAATGTGAAATTCTATACAAAAGATTTTGTAGGCCATTATTAAGAGTGGCATAACAAATGCATTACATTAGAAAAAGAAAAAAAAAAAACACTACGGTATTGCATTATAGGGTCAAAGGAATTTTAATTGTAGCCAATAAATGCTTTATATTATTTATAATTTTTCTAGCTACACAGACTTCTCCGATGACAAGTGTATTTGGGTGCTTCTGCAACGGTCGTTGGTGTTATACGGTTTTCTGCCCATAATGTGGAGAATTATATTCCTATATACCTTTGTTAGTTTTACAAGTAATAGTAGGAATTTCGCCGTGACTGTGAATTTAAGAATTAAACAACGTGTCCGTGTAGTCCTTTAGCAATTAAACACTAATGCATACCCTTAGTTAGGAATCTCATTGCTAGACTGAATCCAGGTACCACAAAGAGCAGAGATGTCAACTGTCACCAAAAACATATCGTCACGGAGCAGAAAATGCTTCGAAATTTAAATCATCATCGCAAGGTGGAAATCTGTGCTTCAACACATAGTTCAATCCCGAATTTATAGTACACCACATGAAGCACTCCTAGATATGTCACATGTGTTTTTCTTTTCCTAAGGCACGACAAGTCGCAAATGCGCTTGCGCTCCGGCTCCAGCTGCCAAATGATGGGCGGAAGACTTCATTATATAGAAAAGATTATCGTCCATCCAAGGTACAGCAAAAATATACTTACAAGGACTACGGATTATGATGTTGCTATCATTAAGGTATGATTCTGCAGCTATTACACTATACTTAAATATTAAGATCCAATACTATAACTTACAGAGTGTGTATATGCCTGTTTCAGGTTTGTAACCCATTCGATTACAGTGAGCGGACTGAGAATATCTTGATGGCTTTTGAATCACCCTCTACTGGAACCGAAGCAGTGGTCTCCGGATGGGGCGACGTGAACGTAGAAAACGAATCGCCCATTGAACTACAGAAACTTACTGTAAATATTATCGAATACGAAGAGTGTAAAATTAGTCATCTGTTTTTCCTCTTTGCACTGACTCCTCGCTACTTGTGTGCAGGAGCTCCTGAGGTAGGGAAGACCATATTTCAAGGAGACTCCGGAGGACCCCTTGTTGTTAACGGGACTCTAGTGGGCATTGTTACTTTCTTTAAACACCCAGATCTTCCAGCTGTTTATATAGATGTCGCTAAACTGCGCACATGGGTAACTGAAAGCATAGAGCAAGAATCAATACATAATTAGTTCCTTTGCTGTTGTAATTACAAATGTAAAGCAAAACATATACTGAAAGGATACATTGACCTTAATTTAATATCAATAAATGTCATACAGCTGACCATAACTTTTGAGAGCACAACAATGGATATTCGAGCCATCAATTAAGCAACAGAAGGATCCTTAAATAACTGTTACCGTATGTAAAATATAGATGCCATTTATCCGCAATGAATCATATTATATTGCATTTAAAATTTAAAATATTCGGACCAATTATCGCTCTCTTCGATAATTTTGAGAGAGCAAATAAATACTAGTGTGAAGGAGGAGGAGGAGGAGGAAGAGGAGGAGGAGGAGGAAGAAGAAGAAGAAGAAGAAAAAGAAGAAGAAGAAATCTTGTGCACTTTTTCACACATAATTGATACAAAATGTGTCCTTTGATTATCTTAGAGGATCAGTTTAAATAAGCAACTTATGTTTTATGTATTTGCCTGAGGTATTATCAAGACCAAGAAAAGCAAGAAAACCGATTAATTGCAAAGTTTGCTGCTCTGCTGTATAAGATGATTTAAATTTGTTTCCTGCAATACTTTTTCACATAGGTACTTAAAGTAACGAAATGCTTCCTTTGGTAAAAGATAAATGCAATAAAAGGCATAGTGCGGTCAATTTATATCATGGTCACAGAACGCGTGTTTGGTGCAGTGGGAGTCAAGCATGCGCACACGGTGTCTGTGGCCTCAACATAAAGCGACCACACTGTGGACAACATTGCGTACCTTTGGTCGTATTACAGCGATCAATAATTATGTGAAACAAGTGTCCATTTGCAACAACAAAGAATTTGTAATGCTCTTTTACCGCTCCAAAGGTTTCATGAGGATATCCAGTAAGGTTGCAAAATTGTTTCTCAGCCGAGGGAGGTCATCAACAACCTATTTGTACGTCATAAGTTAAGATACCTAAGCCTGAAAAACTGTAACAAGGGATTTTTTTAAGAACAACATATGCCAGCTTACATCAGATAACCTCTTGTATAGCTAAAGCTCAGTATACCTCTCTACAAGCACTTTAAATGTCTTTAAGTGGAAGTACATAATAATTGAAGTTCGGAAACTCCCTCTTTTGGATGTATAAAGATTATAAAGGAACAATATTGTAGCATTTTTACCTACCTCTCAAAGCGAGTAAATATAAGTCATATTGACACATGACCTAAAATGCAGTCATAACCCTGGAATACGAAACTACCAGCTCGTTGTAACAAAGCATGAACTGGGCTAAAGGAAGACATCTTCCACTAATTATCTGTCTTGTAAGGAATGTTTGGCACTGTAAGTTACCTGGGTTGAATTTGTGGACAGACTGTATAAGGTTCATTTGCAGTTGAATCTGCTATATGGATGTTAAGTAGAATCTCCAAGAACTAGCCATCAATAACCGATATAGAAAGACCAAGCAGGATGTACAATCAGATTACAACCGTCTTTACACATCGGTTTGCTCAGATTCTTCCAAAGTGTACTTAGAGACACGCTTCAAGGTCTCCTGTTAGACCAATTTAGTCATTTTATTTGTCTCTGGGCATATACGATTTTTATTCCTTGGAGCTCATAAGTATTAATTCTAATTAATATGTGCAGGATTCTCGATGAACCTATCTCATAAAGAAAGAAAAAATAGTATCTCATAGGTCCTGCATGGAGAAAGATGTAAATATAAGGGCACTCAGAACAGTTCAGGGCAGAAGCCAGACATAAACTTGAATATAAAACAAAATTAGTAGTAAAGCGAAAAAACATACATAAATATACAAAACAGAGAGGCAAAACACACAATTAAAGCAAAGTTACAAAGATGTCAAGACGCAGAAAGATTAGAAATGTAAAGTTCCCTAGAAACTCTCCAAGATGCGATAGGGAAACAGTGTAGCAGCACATGACGGACCGATAAGACTTTGTTGTAAAGCGGAAAAAGAGGATCAGGGTCGTGTTTGAAAAGATAAGCATATGAAAAGTTGCATTAGCCAATTTTTAACCGAGCCAAAGTCATCCCCTCGTGGCTTGAGAAGAAGCTTCCCAGCTAAACGGAAGTTCTATCGCTTCTCTAATGTTATTACCGCGGACAGCTGACCACTGCATGCCAGCAAGACAGCACCGCTCTCCGCACTTCAAGCCTTAAGTCTTCCTAAATAATACGAGAGATGGTGAAACGGGCTTCTCTGGATGGCGCCTTTGAACGTACAAACAGCCACTGGAGGCCTTCTGGGCATCTAAACCGAAGCTTCTGGGCAAACCACTGAACGGGAAGCCAAAAATTGATGCCCTATAGATGTGTTTATGTACTACTCTATGCATCTCAGGCTTGATCTCTGTCAGATAAGCAAAATAAATTACTATTTTGTTTAAGAGCTGGAATCAAGACTAAAGAATTCAACATCATAGCCGGTATTTGAACCACAGATATTCCGCTTATCCAGTGTCTGCTTTAGCCACTGCTACCATGGTCAACTTGCCAGTATGACACTAAATTCCCCAGCCGATTCGTACTTTCCCGGTAGACCACCCCGGGAGGAAGGATCACGTGAGAGGAGACACCGGGCGAACAGATTTGAACTAACCACACAGACATTGACAGTGTTCCCAAACTTTTCCAAGTTTGCTGATACCTCGAAATCTTTACGTCTTCCGGGGGCAATGCAGGGGGATCTCGGTGCAGGGTCTAACGCCCCGGATGGCGTCCGCTTCTCCAGAAGAATCCCAGGACAACGAGGTATGGGAAGAGTTCCTGTGTGCAGATCATCCCTGCCAAGCTGAACCTGGCGCCTTTGCTGACTCCTGCGACCCTGAAACAACCAACGGGATGAACGACAGATGAAATGAGTAATGAAACCAAATTGAAAGGCAGGAAATTCAGCGAAAGTAATACTTATCCTTCCCAGCATTCTCCTGCTGAAACGGAGAAACCGCCGGAAAAGGCCTACGAGTCAGAAAGGTAAGCCATGGGTATCAAACCCACGACCTATCGAATGCGAGGCTCACACGTTACCGTTGGGTTCATAGTACTCAAATGAGATGGTTCAAGTTTAGATGGTTGTTCCTTCCGATCCAACGGTTGGGGAAGATTCAATATAGATGCTCCCATTCGTCTATAGCGTAATACGCAGGTACCCCGTCGTGTTGGAAATGCGGTTGAACGCAAACATCAAAAGGTACTTCTTCCAAAAATGCTGGCATTACATCCATGAGAAATGTTTTATAAGTGTTGCCACGCAATCGAGGAGGAAGAAGGTATGGCCCAATGACGTGGCCAGAAACAGTGCCAGCCCATGTGTTCACCATAAGAGCAGTACTTCAGGCAAGACTTGCCATACACTAGTGTGCTTGACGGCCGTTATACGTTTTCTTCAAATCCCGGAGTGCGACATGTGCGTCTTGAACTGCAAGTTGCTTTATTTGCCACCACAGAACCATGTTTTTGCAAATGTCGATCTACAGGTCCGAAAGTAGTCGGATCCGGCCGCCGTCTGTTGGGGTACCTTTCACTGTAAATCCGTGCAGGTACTGAAGAATAAATCTCTGCTTCGCCATACTCTACGTGCTTATGAGCTAATTTGGCACAAGTGTAATTTTGCTCCATGTTCCCAGAGTATCTACCTACGTGACTACTTCAATATAATGTTACGTGCTGAAGGAAAATAGGAAATAAGTTACTATACGGTGGCATTAGTGTCTTCCAAGGTTATTAAGGTCACCTATTGCCAGTATTAGGTATTTCCGAACACATATGTATAAGGTACTCGGGGCCTCTTTAGGGAGTTGTAGCACTTTGTGTTAGAGTTTGATTCATCAAAGACAGACAGCGCAAACACACACACACACACACACACACACACACACACACACACACACACACACACACATACACACACAAGCGAGCAGACATTAAAGCATGAACTAGTACAAAGGGATACCTTTATATACAAGTATATATTTCCTTAAATATCCTTTAAAAGAGTATATGGCACTTCCAAGGGCATATTCCCGGAGAAATCTTATGTACACTTTGGATGGAATACGTTATTACAGCTATAGGTTGCGCGTTCGTTCTTGACGAATGACCTTGAGCAGAAATCCAATGAGTGAGCCTACCCTTAATAAACAGGTCAGCAAATGTTTATGCTACGATAACAGACACCTCTGTTTTCCTCTGTCGCGTTTGTGTATACAGTCGACTGCAGAAGTTTTGTGCGGTACGGATGTATGTATGCATGCAACGAAAATATCAATTCAGACGAGGGAGAGATGTCGGGAATAGAATAAATGCAAGAAAGTTAAGTGGAAACAGTTATAGAGGTATAGTGTATAATACGTGTGGCTGATATTACTGCAAGTGTCATAAATTGATTTGTAGTGTTGTACTACTTCAGCTCAGAAGCATGCGCGTCATCTCACTGCAGACTGTACCTCCTCTCTCTCGTTCCCGCAAAAGCTGAGTAGAGACTCGCATTCAACCTTTCATATAAAATTTTCATTCGTCAAGAAGTAACGCGCGACCTATACTTAACGTTTGCTAACGCCATTGCAAGGTTTACTCAAATTTTGAACTCTTAACATCTGACACCTTCAGGAAAAAAAGGTACACGAATTCACATGTTTTAGTTGTAAATTTTGTAATTTTTCTGCTGGATAAAGTAATTTATGTAGACTCAGCCACACAATATACCAATGCAAATAAACAGTTAAAATTGTTAAGGTTCATAGAATAATTCATTATTCATTATTCATATTCATTCATTACTCAGTTAGGTATAAATTCTGTATCTACAGGCTATCCATAAATTGATTGGTGGATAGCAGTAGCATTATGGAATGGTGCACCTTTGATTGTTGCATAGCGTTATCACCTTGTAGAGCTGGCGATTGCATATGAGCGTACACAATGAGCATTAAACATTTACAAGCATGTTACTTACAATATTTGGTTTTGTAAGCAAAAGCTTTCCAGTTAAGATATAAGACAACATTCCTGCGGAACCATTTGGTTCTAGTTTCCCTTGCTGGAATGGTAGAACTGCTATCAGCTGTCTATCAACTAGCTGGTGTATATGCAGTAGTATGAAAAACACAATAATAATAATAATAATAATAATAATAATAATAATAATAATAATAATAATAATAATAATAATAATAATAATAATAATAATAATAATAATAATAATAATAATAATAATAATAATAATAATAATAATAATAATAATAATAATAATAATAATAATAATAATAATAATAATAATAATAATAATAATAATAATAATAATAATAATAATAATAATAATAATAATAATAATAATAATAATAATAATAATAATAATAATAATAATAATAATAATAATAATAATAATAATAATAATAATAATAATAATAATAATAATAATAATAATAATAATAATAATAATAATAATAATAATAATAATAATAATAATAATAATAATAATAATAACAACAACAAAGCAAGACAGAGAAATGCTGGTTAGAAGGGAAATGTGTTATAAAATGTTGAATGTAAACGTTTGATTTAGACTATAATAATATCTATTAAAATCTTTGCTCTTTGAATCTATTGTTGTTTGTGCTTCGTCCTTCTGTTCGTTGGCAATGTTTCCTACACTCAATAATATAATATTACATTGCATTGCATGATAATACGAATCCATAATTTCTCCTGGTCGTATTGTTGGAGGGCAGCCTGCTGATATAACATATTTTCCATATCAGGTTAGTACAGTTATCGCTGTTTAACACTTTAAAACACAAAATGTATATTTCCGTCAAATCACTGCCACACTACACACATGGCCGTCAGTTATCCTATTTTCGTATAACAGTCACTTTCCAATTTTTTATTAACATTTCACTGTTATTGTCACTAAACCAAAAATTAACTCCTACAATAGAGTAGTATTTTAATGTTTTTTAATATGTTTTTATTTGTTTCTCTTACCTGGCAATGGAAACAAAACATTCGATCGTACTGACTATGATTTTTGTGCTGTGCATTGGTAAACCGACGTTTATGGGCCATCACTGCAGTTCATTGCGTGTATGAGAAGTAAAATAATCAGGGTTGCCAACTCGTACGATAATTATGGGGGCATACGATAATTTTAATGTATGATATTTTGATATCGGCGAAATATCATTTTCACTGGTTTGTCACTCCAGCGAAGTGAAACTAATTACAAATAACACCACTTTTGTCCTCATTGTCTGTCTCCACCCCATAGCTACTAAGCCTGCTACCCTTTATCCTCTTATTGCCAGTGTGCCCAGATCTGATAATCTCAATGAAGAACGCGCTGTTCAGAAAATTGACGATCAATGTAGAAAACTCGGAATACGTGCTATTCCAAGTGGAATAAAGAACATGCCTGAACCTGCCAGTTTCTGGAGTGCTGTTAAACATATGTCACCTTGCTGGAAATACTGATTTCAAAGAACTAGCAGCCTTTGCATTATCATAGGTTTCCTTGCTCTACAGAAGCACTTCTTGTGAAAGAGCTTTTTTCTCTAAACTGGGTTCAATAAAAACCAAAGTTAGGAACAGATTGACACTAGATACGGTAAATGAACTCATTTTGTCGTCCCAACTTATAAAAGAACGTGGTAGATCTTAAAATCTGCAAGTCACCGAGAAGATGTTAAGGTTTATCTCAACAACAAATTTGTACAATGCTGCAACGGTTCAGGAAGATGAACTTTCAGATGAATAGTGCGAGAAACATAAGTGCTAAAGTTGTAATATTTGTTGAGGTCATCAATCTTGTAAGTGGATATAATAAACATCATTACTCTTATATTTTCACAAGTATTATACTGATATTTTAATTGTTGTAGCGTTTGCTTTATGATGTGCGATAATTTTGAATATAAATCTATAATTTTGAGTGGCTGGTACGATAATTTTACTTTTAAATGTTGGCAACCCTGAAAATAATTGAGAGATGCCATTATTAAGAGTGCCATAACCATTTATTGCAACAACAAAATGAAGACACTGCAGTACTGCATTACAGATCACAGCAATCTTAATTGGAAGAAAAAAATCAGTCTTTGCACTCACATGATTCTACCCTTGTATTAACCGTTCTTACAAACTCTAATTCCTTCTCCATGTTAGTTGAGATAAACATAGTCTGAAATTATCCTATTGCTTATTTCCTTGTAGGTGCAAGGGACACATGGGAATAGACTAGGCTTTGAGCGATAGTCAAATATTTGAAAGCTTTGAGAAACCGTTCTGTCTGCATGGATAAGATAGAAAAATGAATAACTATCTTCTATTTGACGAAGGTTTAAGTATTCCAAAACACACACAAATAACATGGAATATGTCCGAAATAATTCCCTCTAAAGAATTTTTATTTGGACATAAATTGTGTGTTTTAGCGAAACCTACATTTTTTGTATAGTAAGATTTTGTCTATCTCTTATGCTTTACGAGTTATTCAAAAGCCATCCAGGGTCAACAGAACTACATAGGTTATAGGCAGGAACTGTAAAATACACATTTCGTTTGTCATAAAATTACCTTAAAAATATGTATTTTTTATCAAAATCGTTATAGCCATTTTCAAGAAAATTAGAATTTTGAAAAAAAAATTCCAGGTAAAGGGTAGTATAGGCTGGGGCTATTTTCTTCAAAATTTTCGTGTCACATCCTTGAAAGACATTAAACTTAAATACCAGCTTTGGTTTCTAACCGATTTTCGTTTTTAAGTTATGTTATCCACAGACTTAGAGACTGACAGACACACACATGGACCTTTTTCTAAAAATGCTATTTTGGATTCAGGGGGCCTCAAAACATATATTTCCAGTGAAATCTGGACATCGAATTTTTGGGTGGAATACAGTACTTCTACTTACCAGCGGAGAAAGCAAAATTAGTCTGGTCACTTTTCCATCATTTTTTTACTTTCTCTACTGGTAAGTAGGGGAAGTATTGTATTCCACCAAAAAATTCGATGTCGATATTTCACCGTATATATATGTGTGTGTGTGTGTGTGCGTGTGTGTGTGTGCGTGTGTGTGTGTGTGTGTGTGTGTGTGTGTGTGTGTGTGTCTGTGTGTCTGTGGACAGCATAACTACAAAGAGAGAAGTCGGTTAAAAACCAAAGTTGGTAGTTAAGTTTAATGTCTTTTAGGGATGTGACACGAAGATTTTGAAGAAAATAGCCCCTCCCTAAACTACCCTTTACATGGAAAATTTTTCGAAAATCTTTATTTTCTTGAAAATGGCTCTAACGATTTTGATTAAAATGTCATATGTTTGAGATATTTTGATGACAGATGAAATGTATATCTTGAATTTTCTGGCTATAGCCCCTGTAGTCGTATTTACTCTGGACGACTTTTGCATAACTGGTAAACCGTTAGAGATAGACCAAATTATATATACAAAAAATGTAGATCCTGCTAAAATACACAATTTATGTCTCAATAAATTTTCCTGTAGGGTGAACCATTTCGGAGATATTCCTTGTTATGTGTGTGTTTCGAAAAACTTAGAACTTTCATGAAATGGGTCATTGTTGTTCATTTTTTTTTTATGTTACGTATGCAGAGAGAACGGAATCTCAAAACTTTAAAACATTTGACTATTGCACAAAGTCTATTGTATTCCAATATTCCCCTTGCATCTACAAGGAAATAAGCAATAAGATAATTTGTAAAATCTTATTTTAACTAACACGAAGAAGATATAGGACTAAGAATTTGTAAGAATGGTTAGTACTCGTACAAGAGTACATAAAGTCATGTGAATGCAACACATCAGATGTTTTATTATTATCCTACGCTGCATATTTTCGCTGGTGCTGAATTATGCAGGAAAACGCTTATTCATCTATATTTTTTCCATGTACGTCGTTTGCTTTTATAATGTTTACTATCATTTGTTGTATGACGTTATAATTGATTTTGCTCTGTAGTGCAATTTGCTCAATCTGTATTTATTACTTACATTTAAAACTCGTACCTCAATACATAATAATATATTAAAGCTTTAAGTTGAGCTGATGATTATATAATGCACTAATACAGATTACAGGAATCCATGAAAAAGCATACAAAATTCTCACCTCACTACTGCACCACACAAATTTGCACAATGTATATTTGTTAATTACATTTTAATTAGTTTTTCTCAATGCGCGTACACTTTTGATGTAATATTAACGCTAAGCTGCAACAAACACGTCCCAGACTCCCAATGGCAACACCAAATACCGGAAATTCTAAAGCACGGAAATTCCAAAATATATATAAGTGTTTATATTGGTCACATGTTATAGCTGGGACAATGACGTCAAGGGCATATAATACCAAGAGAGCACGCGGATTTCTTATTCTTAGGTGTAACCTCTTCAGCTTCCAAGCGTGCTATTACACCGATTATTTTACGTGGGCCCTCCCTTTCCTTTACCATAGGTACATTTGAGTACAGTTGCTGGGATTTGAACTAGCGACTTGAAGGGAAGACCAGCCCATTGTGCATTGCTCTGACGATAATAGCTATTCGAATCACTTTGGGTAAGGTGGCTCCGAAAGTGATATAAAACTGGTTTAGGAGTTAGAGGAAGAACGGCATATGTAGCAAAATAACTTACCAATGACAAAAATTGTGTATGGAATCCAAAAAAATATTCAGCCTCGAACCTGCTACGAACGTTTCCACTTCGAATGACCATAGTACCATCTAGATGTGCATGTTTAAATGTAAAGAATGTTTAAAAAATCTGATGTGTTGCATTCACATGACTTTCTCTACTCTTGTACTAACCATTCTTACAAACTCTTATTCCTATATCTTCTTCGTGTTAGTTAAGATAAACATTTGTACAACTTATTGTATATTTCCTTGTAGGTTCAAGGGGAATGTTAGAATACTGTAGGCTTTGTGCGATAGTCTAATGTTTGAGATTCTGTTGTCTTTGCACACTTAACATATAAAAAAATGAACAACGATGATCCATTTCACGAAAGTTCTAAGTTTTCCGAAACTCACACACATAGAAGGAATACCTCCGAAATGGTTCACCCTACAAGAAAATTTATTCAGACATAAATTGTGTATTTTAGCAAGATCTACATTTTTTGTATAGTGTAATTTGGTCTATCTCTAACGGTTTACCAGTTATGCAAAAGTCATCCAGAGTAAATACGACTACAGGGGCTATAGCCAGAAAATTCAAGATATACATTTCATTTTTCATAAAAATATCTCAAACAAATAACATTTTAACAACAATCATTAGAGCCGTTTTCAAGAAAATCAAAATTTTCGAAAAATTTTCCATGTAAAGGGTAGTTTAGGGTAGGGCTATTTTCTTCAAAATCTTCGTGTCGCATCCTTGAAAGACATTAAACTTAAATAATCACTTTGGTTTTTAACCGACTTTTCGTTTTTGAGCTATGCTGTCCACAGACTGACAGACTGACACACACAGACTGACAGACTGACACACAGACACACACACGGACCTTTTTCTAAAAATGCTTCTTTTGGATTTAGGGGGTTTTAAAACATGTATTTCCGGTGTAATCTCGACATCGAATTTTTGGGTGGAATACAATGCTTCCCCTACTTACCAGTAGAGAAAGTAAAATAGCTCTTGGCTTTGGTTTTGACTTCTTGGCGAAGGTTTTCTTATATTATGGCGTTCAGTTCTTAGGCGCTGACGTGTAGTCTGCCTTATAGGACACTAATGCACTAGCCAAGGCACTTTATCTTTACACCGAGCAGTTTCACGTCATACTTCATGGTTATTTGTCAACTCTTACCTTACCATTGACATACCTATAGGTATCGGTTACTTCCTTTCCTGGATTCCTTGCCAACGTCATTTACCAATTTTTGCAATGTAGAATTCAGAGTGGATATTTCGGTTCCCATCAAGCACACTGCAGTTTTACTTCATCCTTTAAAGTAATTTAATAGCCGAGAATCTTATCTTAGATTATGATGTATTTAGTATCACATTTGTCCTTCACGGTAATAAACATTTGTGGACTTAAGAACATTAAAGTGAGTTTGTCTTTAATTTCCTATCACTATGATAAAAATATGCCATATAGTGAACTTTATAAGATTGCCTTTTAATTTGGTTGCCAGTTAAGATAGCGATTCGTAAATTGACAGGAATGATAATTGGGATATAGTGTTATATTTCAACCTCTCGTTGATATTATAGCCGTAATTAACTAAAGCGGTTAAAATATCAATTATGAAAATTTGTGGACTTATTATTTGATCAGCAATGAAATAAATCGCTCTTTTATTACTTTATCAGTTAATTCATAGCCAAAAGTGACATGTAATTGCCATTTGGTCTAACTTATATCTATAGTCCGGAAAATTTTCGATTAGCTTAAAATGCCACATTTTTTTAGACATTTTTATGGCAAATGAAATGGATATTTTGAAATATAAGTGGCAGTCAAAACGATAGATACATATTTGTAATAGTATCCATAATGAGTTACTGAATGTTTCATGAGAGCATACCTGCTGGGATGGGGCTCGATTTCAAGTTTTTGTACCTTGTGCATTGGACCCAGGGTATGCATAGAAGGGTTAAGAGTGATATGATAATTTATTAGGATAGACAAATGAAAACACATCCTGTTTAATAAGAAAATAATGAAGCTATTAACAGTGAAACAACAATAAATTAGAAACTACACAGATTTCTCCGGTGAGAAGCATAGGAGCCACACGTAACTTTGTCTATAGTTTCGTGCAAGAACCACGTATTTGGATCTTCTGCAACGGACGTTGGTGTTATGTGGAGAATTATGTTCCTGTATACAGTAATAGTAGGGAATTTCGCCCTGGCTGTGAATTTAAGGATTCATTAAATATTATACACAACCAGTCCTCTCATGCATACCCTTAGTTAGGAATCTCATCACTTGAGTGAAGCCAGGTACAACAACGAGCAGAGAATTTGTGGATTTAAGGTACACTGTTAACCTAAACACATCGCTGTGGGGCAGAAATTGCTTCAAAATGTACAACATCACGGGAATCTGTGCTTCAAAACATCGTTCAATCCTGAATTTATAGTCTACCACATGAAGCACTCCAGGATATGTATATAATCTATTTCGCATGTATTTATTTTGTTCCTAAGGCGGTCCAAGTCACAAATACGCTTACGCTCCGGCTCCAGCTACATAATGAGAGGTGGAACAAACACTTCATTATTCAGAAAATATTATCATCTATCCAAAGTACTGCGAAGATACGAGAAGTCTCCAGGCTGGAGATCATGATGTTGCTATCATTAAGGTATGCTTCTTCAGCTATTACAGTACACTTAAATATTAAGATCCAATACTATAATTTACCGAGTGTGTATGTTCACTGTTTCAAATATCTAACCCATTTCATTACAGTGACGTGACACAGAAGATCTTAATGGTCCGTAAAACACCCTCTCCTGGAAGTGAAGCAGTGGCTTCCACATGGGGCGACGTGAACGCCTGATCAACTGCAGCAACTTACTGTAAATATTATGGAATATGAAGAGTATACAAAAAACTGACTCCTCGCTACTTATGTGCAAATGTTCTTGAGGGGGGAAGGGTTTATTTAATGGAGACTCCGGAGGACCTTTTGTTGACTGGATTCTAGTGTGTATTAATGGAAATTCCTATCTCTTCCAGCTGCTTTTACAGATGTTGCTAAAATACCCAACGGGTAACTGAAAACTGAACAAGAATCAGTACATCATTGATGATTTTTTTATTATAATACAAATGTAAACCAAAACACATATGCCGAAAAGATATATTGACCTTAATATAATATCAATGAATGTCACCCAGTTGACCACAGCTTTTGAGAGCACAACAATGATCATTCGAATCATCAATTAAGCAATTGATCCTTGATAACTGCTATCACGTATAAAATATAGATGCTCTTTATCTACAATTAAACACGTTATATTACATTTCAAATTTAAAATATTCAGACCGGTAGTGGCCTTCTTTTATAAGTATTATAGGTACTTTGCCTCACAATTTCTATTTCACACATAATTAAAATGGTGTCCTTTCATTATCTGCCAGGATCAGTTGAAGTAAACAACTGAAACAAGCCTTATGTTCTATGAATTTGCCTGTAGTATTTAGAACTGATTTGAAGAACTGATGGGCCATCTCCATTCTCAGATCTCACTTCATAATATCACGATCGTGATGGTATTTAATTCCACTACGGAGATTACGTCAATATTCACAAGCTCTCGACAGGAATAATCTTCATTAGTTCAGCGTTTCTTTGAATATTACACTTCTCCGGAAAGCGCAGAACTGTATCTGTGGTTCTCAGCGTCGACAATTTTATTATGTTAAGTATATCTTACACGTGCAACAATCCCTGCTGGAATTTTAGTACATAATTCCGGATGGCATTCTTTTAAGCTCTGGCAATCTTCGCCTTACGTGTTTAACAATTAACAAAGGCTTAGATGCAAGAAGGTTTTATAGAATCAACACACTCAATGTATTCCCTACCAGTTACATATCCCATGGAAACCACCCTCCGGCATCTGAGAGCTCTGTCATTTAATTCTGCACTCCAGTATTCTGTGCGTCACTCCAAAAGCGTACGCTGCGGTATGAATACTTCACCCACAAACCCAAGCGCTCCCTGGAACTTGTTGAACATATGTTCACCATAACTGTACTAAAGTAACCTAAAATCCTCAACTAATCCCAGGTTTTTAAAGGTATTGATTAGCTTAAACGTTTTAAGAAGAAACCGGACTAATGGAGATCATCAATCGTCTTCTTTGGGGTAGAAAAGAACACTACTAAAGGTGAATATTGAGGCAGTATACATCCAAAGTGCAAAATGAACTCTGCCTGAGCTCATCACTTGGAATGATAAGGCTATGTTAGGTACATGATCCGTATATTATTGTTTGGAAGACAATGAAAGACATAGACCACCTACATCAACATCTACACAGCACATGGTTGTTTAGAAGTGAACTTCCTTAATGGCTAAAGGATACTGGTCCTTCAAATACAGGTATTATTTACTCTTTCCTAAACCTCTCATATTTATTATACTAAGGCTATCATACATAAAACCTAACACCTGCCCTCAAGGTAGATTCTGTAACTTAGAAGACCCCTATAGCTATCCACTGTGACCTACCCCATCAGTTAAACTAACTGTGCAGCGCAGTTACAACTGATAAGCATGCTGATGGTTGTGCAAAGTGCGATACTCTTTCACAAGTACTTCAATATACCTTCTACAAGCACTTTAAATATCATCCAGTGGAAGGAAGTAATACTTAAAGTTGGGAAACTCCCTCTGTTGGGTAAAAGAACCTGTATGAATGTTATAAAGGAACACTACCGCAACATGCTCATTTATCTCTCAAAGAGAGTAAACCTAAACCATATACAGACTTGCCTTATGTATAATAAATATTAGTAATCTCATTTATAACTGAGCAGGGTTGTGATAATTATGTGTAATGTAATGATAAATTATAAAATTATATAGCCTTACTTCAAAGTAAAAATGTAGTAACTTATAACACTATCTTTTATTATAGTGTGTTTAATACACATAGCAATAAACATTTATAGACACCAGAATATGGAATGAGATTATTTTATATCCTATCAAGATAATAGAAAATTGAAATACACTGATTAACTACTTTATTATTGCCTCTTAACGTAGCCCCAAACTAGAAAAAGTTTAATCACTTAAGAGAAAAGATAATCAGACCATAAAGTTATATTTTAGCCTCCCGTTGATAACCCAGCCTTAATTATCTAAAGCTGTTAATTTATATATTAGTAAGATTTTGTGGCTATTATTTAATAACCAGTGAAATTATGTTATATCTCTGGGAGACAACCTTCTGTTTTTATCTGATAATTCACTTTACAGTCACAGTTATTTTGTTGTTTAACGACGCTGTCAATTGCCAGGATCATACAGTCTCCGGTGTGTCGGAATTTGGTCCCGTAGGAGCTTTGACGTGCCAGTAAATCTACTGACAATGGAACTATCGTTTTTAAGCACCGTTAAAAACCATCCGCCTGGGCCCGATTTGAACCCGCGACCTTGGGATCAGTAGCCTAGCATCTAACAAACTGACCAACCCAGGCCGATAATTAGAATGGGTAATTTGGTTAACGAGGACAAATAGCCAATTGAATTATAAGTTTGTCATGCATCAGGTTATTTTGTGTTTATTCCGCTCATGTATACAGCACCCCCCCTCCCCCACACACACACACAAGGACCTTTGTCTAAAAATTCATTTTTTGGATTCTTTATGCTCAGTTTCCAGTTAACCAATTTTTTTTATAAAATATACTTTTCTCAGGAAATATTAGATTGAATTGAATTAAAAATAATTAAAGCACAAGTTGAAAGTATTATGGGTACATATTATTGAGCATGTACATGAGATAGATATAAATTTTGCTGTCATGGGTGTCCATCCTACAATAAATTATCTTCCTTTTTATCAATCAATGAAAGATGATGATAATAATAACAATAATAATAGTAATAATAGTAATAGTAATAATAATAGTAATAGGCACACAAAATATCAAAAAACTTAATATATTCTACCTGGAGATATTTTTTCTTTCACCTTCTTGGAAAAGATTTTCTTATATTATGGCGTTCAGTCCTTAGACGCTGACGTGTACTCTACCTTATAGGACACTACTGCACTAGCCAAGGCACAGCGAGCAGTTAGCCGTCAATTTTTGTAATGCAGAATTCTCGACTGATATGCAAAAGCGGTTAAGCCAAAAAACTATCGAAAATGAGTTCTCCACAGCCTGTGAGCTCTACCCATGTGTCTAATTGGTTAGATCATACCACTAATATTAGACGACTAACACGGATGAGCAAAAGGAGGTATGTTATGAAGTCATCATTTGTGTGTGTGTGTGTGTGTGTGTGTGTGTGTGTGTGTGTGTGTGTGTGTGTGTGTGTGTGTGTGTGTGTGTGTGTGTGTAAAGATGGTTAAGTCACTTTTGACATAGCTTATTTTACACCATCAAAACACCAGTGCAATATTGGTTAGGTCACTAATTGATTTGACTTAGCTTACAATGCACTACAAATTTAAAAGACGTACCCAACTTGAAACTACACCTACCTGTTGACTGGGTATTTATTTTCGTTGCACTAATATGAAGATTGAGTAATGCAAAATAACAAATTCTGACTTGTCCACAATGCACAAGAAGAAATAAAGTATTGCAACAAACACAGAGAAACCATTTACCATCTTGTGTCTCTTTAACTACTTATACAAAGAATATATTAAATCTCATTCCTGGACAGCATGTTGGTAGGAGTATCTACGGAACTATTTTTGATGATCTTGGACTACAGAAACCAAAAGTGGAGGCATACCAGGCATGTAATAGACTTGAGCTGAAGATAAAGACCTCTGAAGGCGAAAAATACTTGAGTTTGAGATTAGGAAATGCACCAAGAAAAGGTTGAGTTGGCAAGTCACTCTCAAGAAAATATCTTACAAGGAAAGTCCTAATATTCGACTTACAATAATGCTTGCCAACCCCAGCGGTCAGTAGCTCCTTTGCCTTCTATAAAAGACACCTCTGGAGCTGAAGCTTACGTTTACTGCTATCATGTCAAGCAGGCATACTGTTTCATATAGCACAAAACACTACGAGGAACTAAAGGATACGATCTTGTCTTAACAGCTCATTTAAACAACTTCATCTAGATGTAAAAACTAGCTTATGTATTCCGATTCCTGCCAAAGACAAAACAAGAACAGTCAATTAACATAATGTGTATGGCTGCACTTCAGGAACACCCAATCAATTGACCACTAATTCCTAATACCTATTAGGTGATACACGCATGCACAGTGGTGGAGGAAATGCGATCATACACAAAGCAGTGGAGGTATCTTGTTCCTATTCATCATCCTCACGACTGCATGCAACTTTTTGGATTATCAGGAAAGACCAAGCCATTTGTGGTCAGTGAAAGATCTAAAGAGGACCTTTATGACTGATCAGCATTGTTGGGAAAACAACTCGTGTAAAGATCGTTTAGGGGGACATGCAGTGACTCTGTTTTCAAAAGGTTTCCTTCGGGCAAAAAGTTAAGGAAAGATGATTTCAGATTTACCAGTTTTCTCTGAACTGGAAATAAACCTGCAGATATCAAAGCTTTAAGAAATATTCTGGTCCAAGTGTACTTTCATTAATCTGGGGCATATTCTGGGAATTCTAGATCATTGAAAATACCTGAAAGTGCTCTCGGCACATTTCCAAACAGCAATACCTATGAAAATACCAATGACGATGTTGAGCGTTTTATTATTCATTATATTTTGGATGATGAAAACAATTTCATGAAAATTAAATAAAGTATATGACATTAAGGTCATGATAACAAAATGTCTTGTTTCTTTACTTAGTGTTATGTTATATTTTGTCAAGTTCATTAACATTAATGAGCTTTTAAAAACGCTAAAAGATGTATTTAGTATGCGATTATAAGGTCTTGTTTTCAAATACTATAGCAATATCGGGGTCGTCTCTATAGTGCGGTGGTAGTGCTTCTGCTTACCAAGCGAGAGACCAAGGTTCTATTCCCGACACCAGCGTGGGGATTTTCTCCCACTGGGAGACCTGGCACGGGGTGCACTCAGCATCGCTATGCTCCTGAGAGGCCAGTTGAGGAGCTACTAGATTGAAAATTTGCGGTCCTGATTGCGTAGACTGCATAGCCGCGGGGGGGGGGGGGGGGGGACCAGGGTGCTGAGCACCAGTTCTGCACCACACTCTTGACGTCTGTGCTAGTTAGAGCTGCGCGACGCAGCGGCTACGCGGTAGGGCTGTTGCACCTTAGGCTATTTTTATTATCACCACAGTGGTATGTCTTACTTCTTTATCCTTGTACTATTTTAGTCTGTCATTTTCTCAAGTTCTTTTAAATGTGAATGCTATATAAGTTTGGTGGTATTTTATCCCCATGAAACTACAACAATTGATTACATATTTAAAAGTGTGATGTGTTGCACTCACTCTACTCTTGTACTAACCGTTCCAACAAACTTTTAGCTCTATAACTTCTTCGTGTTAGAGATAAACATTTGCGCAAATTATCTCATTTGCGTACTTCTTTGTAGGTGTAAGGAGAATATGGGACTGCAGTAGGCTTTGGGCAATAGTCAAATTCTTTAAAGAGATTCCGTTCTCTTTGCATGACATATAAGAAACTGAATAACGATGTTCCATTTGACAGAAGTATAAGTTCTCCAACACTCACACAAATAACAAGACATATCTTCAACATAGTTCACTCAAGTTGTATATTTTAGCAAGATTTACATTTCTTGTAGAGTAAGATTTGGTCTATTTCTTACCGTTGAGGAGTTATTCAATAATAATGCGCAGTAAAGACGACTATAGGGGTCATTGCCAGAGATTCAAAATATAGATTTCATTTGTTATACAAACATCTCACACAAATGGCATATTAGTCAAAATCGTTAGAGCCATTTTCAAGGAAATCAAAACGTTTGAAACATTTTCCATGTTAAAGGTAGCAACTTTCTTCAAAATCTTCGTGTCGCTTCCTTGAAAGACATTAAACTTACATACCAAACTTTGGTTTTTAACCGGCCTTACGTTTTTGAGTCATGCTGTCCACAGACTGATAGACACACACACACAAACACACACACAGACCTTTTTCTAAAAATGCTTTTTTTTATTCAGTGGGACAATAGATCCTGCACTTTACCATACGTAGTAGAGAAAGTAAAAATTTAATTTTATTGTATATTGCAGCAACAAACAATAAATCTTCCACTGACACCATTAACATAACATTTGTGTGGAAGTGGATATATCAAAATGTACGTGAAATATCATGTAGGTCACGCATCCACCCTCCAACCCTTCGGATAATCCTTATACAAGTGATGAACATTTAAAGGAATTCAAGCAACCTGATTTCTATCCGCGTGTGACTAACTGACATTTACACTACATTTTCTTCTTAAAATGTCTGTCTAATGGTCAGTATAGGTGTAAAAATGTTATTTTAATGACATATGATGACAGAGAATACATTGGCGGTTGTGATAGGGAATAGAAAAACCTTAAAAAGTGAAACAATTATTTAATAATGAGCGCTAAACTTTTCGTGACTAACTGACATTTTTGTCAACTGTAGGTCAGTTAGTCACACGCAGAATTTCTCTTTACAGTATTAGCCAACTAATGTTTTTTTGTAAAATATGTGGAGTTTTGGCAATTAAGGGCTTTAGGAAATTGATTTTAATCTTTAATTTAGTTTTTCTAATTATGAGGTTAATTGACTTAAAGGCTTTTGCACACCCAGTTGGGAATTCAGATTGGATATTTCAGTTTCCATCAAGTATATTGCAGTATTACCTCATAATTTAAACTACTTTAATAGCCTATAATTATGTCTTAGATTATGGTATATTTATTACCACATTTGTCCTTCACGGCAATAAACGTTTGAAGACTTAAGAACATTAGAGTGAGATTTTCTTTAAATTTGCCATCAAATATGCCATATAGGCAGTGATAAACTTTAGATGATTGCCTTTTAATGTGGTTACAAATAAAATAAACATTCATAACCTGAGAGGAAAGTTAACTGGGCTATAATGTTATATTTCAACCTGCCGTAATTATCTATAGCGGTTAATATATAAATTATGAAAATTTGTGGACTTACTATTTCATCAGCAATAAAATAAATCATTCTTTTATTACTTTATGACTTACTTTATGACCACAAGTGACGCGTAATTACCATTTGGTCTAATTTATATAGCCCGGAAAATTTTCGATTCAAGTACAGAAGTTTAAAACTTCAAAAAATAAACATTAATTTGGATGTTGGGTAATTTCAACACCGAAATAAATATGTTTGTCAGTTTTGTATTTTGGTTTCTGCTCTGCTTGAACTTCAATGTTGGTAAGTATTACTTTAAATCATTAGACCGTCACAGTTCTTGAATTTGTATCACAAGCTGCATGGTGTGAACTTGGGTAACAGAGGAATATTTTCATTACGTTGAACTTCAAAAGTGTAAAACCTGATTAAAGGCCAAGAAAAGAAGTCACATATTATGCCTTTAAGCATCTGTTAGCCATTGAGTGCAAATAATGTGCTCTGTGTCATTTATGTATAAAATTCCCATATAAAAGTTGTTAACTTCTAGACTTAGAAAGTTAGTTATGCTTGAAGGAGCAGCCCTTTAACTGAAAATTATATGCATCCATCAAGACACCGCAAAGAATACTATTTTTAACTTTCTCTACTGGTAAGTATGGGAAGTATTGCATTCCACCCAAAAATTCGATGTCGAGATTTCACCGGAAATAGATATCCGTGTGTGTGCCTGTGTGTCTGTCAGTCTGTCAGTCTGTCAGTTTGTGTATCAGTCTGTCAGACTGTGGACAGCATAACTCAAAAACGAAAAGTCGGTAATAAACCAAAGTTGGTATTTAAGTTTAATGTTTTTTAAGGATCCGACACGAAGATTTTGAAGAAAACAGCCCCACCCTAAACTACCCTTTACATGGAAACGTTTTCGAAAATTTTGATTTTCTTGAAAATGGCTCTAACGATTTTAATTAAAATGTCATATGTTTGAGATATTTTGATGACAAACGAAATGTATATCTTGAATTTTCTGGCAATAGCCCCTGTAGTCGTATTTACTTTGGACGACTTTTGCATAACTGGTAAACCGTTAGAGATAGACCAAATTATACTATACAAAAAATATAGATCTTGCTAAAATACACAATTTATGTCTCAATAAATTTTCTTGTAGGGTGAATCATTTCGGAGATATTCCTTGTTATGTGTGTGAGTTTCGGAAAACTTAGAACTTTCGTGAAATGGATCATCGTTGTTCATTTTTTTATATGTTAAGTGTGCAATAACAACAGAATCTCAAACATTTGACTATCGCACAAAGCCTACTGTATTGTAATATTCCCCTTGCACCTACAAGGAAATAAGGAATAAGATAGTTTGTACAAATGTTTATCTCAACTATCGAGAAAGAAGATATAGGAATAAGAGTTTGTAAGAATGGTTAGTACAAGAGTAGAGAAAGTCATGTGAGTTCAACACATCATATTTTTAACGTTACTGTTTCACTTTATATTCATACGCCATTTTAAATTATCAATTACCAAAGCATTACATGCTATACACGAGCGTTAAATGTTTTTACTAATCCTCGGAAACTGAGAAGACTGGACTGAGTCTAGTATTTTCAAGCTTTTCCACAGTCTAGTAAAACTCACTTACCGTCCTTATATCGCAATGTACCAATAAAGGAGCACATGGGACCTCTAAACATGTATTTTGGATAGAATACAGTATTCCCGCAACCTAACTGATGCTAACGACATAGAAACGTAGTGTGGAATAGTATATTATACAACGAGGACACAATGACAGTAGTTAAGATACGAGTATATTTTATAAGAGTGCTAGCAATGTCTCGTAATATTTATGGGAGTATCTTAGTCAGCAAGTTTCTTACAGCTACTTATGCTAGACCAGGTTTCGAAGTTTAGAACAGTTATAAAGTGTTTTTAATATTCTACGCTACATATTGTTGTCCCTGGTGTCCAGCATTTTAGTCATGTATTTGTTATTCGATTGTACACACGAGAATTAATTGTTGGACCTTTGACAGCAAGATTATTGGTCTTATTGTTATATTGGCCTTGACACACGATATACATTCTATATATGCCATAACCTTTAAACAAGTAGACTTTCCAAAACGAGGAGACAAACTGCATATAACTTTCACCGATCTCTGACATTTTTAGAATTTTCAAATTTGAACTAGATGTTATTCGACTGAACATACGGCGGTTGAAGGTTTCGATTTCAGCTGCATGGGTATCTATGAGATGTGAGGGTATTGACTGCTACATTCGTATCTTTTGATTGGTGGGTAGCACTATCGTTACGAACAGGTGTATCATTAATCGGTTAATAGAATGATCGTTGTGAACAGGTGCACATTTGATTAGTGACTAGCATTTTCGCTATGAAGAGATGGTGACGCGTATAAGCGCTACATTATGGCACGGTTGAGAATAAGTTCAAGCGCATATGCCTTAAAATATTTTGTTTCGGAAAGAAAAATGTTCCAATTAAGATATAAAAAGATATTCCAGTGTAACCGAGGAGGTCTTAAAACATCCCTTGCTCGAGGAGTAGTTCAGTCATCAGAATGCTTAGGGTTGGGACTCTGATTAAACATAACCATAGTAACAAGACCAACAGTAAGAATATACTGATAATAATCATAATCATAATCATAGTAATCATAATAATCATCTTTCATAATAATAATAATAATAATAATAATAATAATAATAATAATAATAATAATAATAATAATAATAATAATAATAATAATAATAATAATAATAATAATAATAATAATAATAAAATAGAAACAAGACAAAGAGGAACTTAATGGCGGGTGATAATGGACCATTTGCATTCTATCCCCTGTTGTGAAAATAAACCTTTTGAGCGCGAATGTTGTCTATATGACCACTTTATAGCATGATTATCCACCAAACACTTATTGTTTGGCAAGCCTATGATTGGATTATGTTCCGAGTCACCCGCCAGTAAATTTTGTGTCAGCCATAGTAATACAATCGGAGGAAAGAAGTGTCTTATAAAGGATTGAGGATAAAGGGTTCATTGAGAATAATAAAATATGGATCAAATGCTTGTTCTTTGAATATATTGTCTGTGGTTTTCCCTTGTTATTGGCAACGTCTTCAGATACCCACTAATGTAATATTAATTTGCGTTACAGAACCACACGAATATGCAATTCGTCCTGGCCGTATTATTGGAGGGGAACCTGCTACCATAACAGATTTTCCATATCAGGTTAGTACAGTTATCTCTGCTTAACATCTTGAAATAGAACGTACATATTTTTGTCCCTCTACCATTGTTCACTTAGTAATTAACTTTCCACTGTCATTGACACTAAACTACGTTATTTGCCAACACGGTAGAACAACATATTAACAATTCTCAATATTTTACTTCCTCCTTCCTTCTACTTCATCTTATGGTTTTGACATTGGTCTCAACAGTTATTACTTTATTTGTTTCTTTAGCTGGCAATGGAGGTATTTGTGCCTTGGTATAGGAACTATACGTTCTTCTGCGGTGCATCAATAATACACCGTTCATGGGCCATCACTGCGGGTCATTGCGTAAATATGTAAGTAAAATAATTCATAAATACCATTATTAAGAATGACATGACAATTTAAATGAATAGAACAATGAATACACTATGCTGTTGCGTTGAAGCCGAAATTGTGAACGCCATAATTATGGATAGAATACTGCATCACATGGCGGAATTAAATAATCAGAAAATGTTAAAATCGTTACATATATAAAGCTACAGGATCTGGGAGATTAGTTGTGACTAAAATTGTCCAAAAGGTACGAAAAGGTACAGACAGACAAGTCATTAGGGGCGAGCTTCAGGTAGTCCAGCGAGACCTGGTAAGACCAGTTTTCCTGGAAACCGTTCAGCGCCGGTGTGAGCCGGAAAACAAGGGATGGTCGTTTCTTCGAAACCCTGTTGCTAATTAGGAAGTGAAAGGTACAGAGAGCGTCATAACACACAGACTTGCCTGCGAGAACCCGGAGAGAAAGGGTCGTTTAGACTTGCCCTCCAGAATCCGACGGGGCAGTACACGTGCCGCCAAGATCGCCGAGTGAGCATCTCAGCTACGGGACTTGTATTCCGGATCCTCAAGTGTGAGGACACATTATAGTTAATATTAACAATCTTCTGTCTTAGTAAAGACACGGTAACGACTCAACGAATTTAATAACGATCGGCAAAGCTCACGCTTTCTTATTTTTGGTGAGAATAAAAGTGTTTCAACGAAGTTCTGGTTTTATTCGCAAACACTCACGCATACCCTGATGTTAAGATCACATGCCAGAACAGCCGGAGCAGAAGACATCCAGAAAGCAGCAGTGGGAGTAGGAGAGTGGAGCGGAGGAGAGACGATTCCACATCAGCGTTATAGTAAATATAATTGAAATCACAAAATGTTTTATATTATTTACTACTTTTCGATACTTCATCCAGCTATAGACCCACACCTTGTATCCCTACGCCATCACTTGAAGTTGATATCACCTGCGAATAACACCAACGCCACGTGGACTCATGCCTCGTGTTTATATTGCAATACAATGATATTTTAGGAATACCATTGCTATCGCCTTACATTCAAGTAGTCTTTTCCACGGTTATTATACATCTTGAAAACTCACAGATAATTGCCAATATTTAAGGTACAACACAAGTAGAAGTGTAAAGTTTGCTTCCACCGGCATCCAAAACACATCATGGTGGTCTAAATTTACATCATCTTTGCAAGACGGAAATCTATGCCTCAACACACAGTTCAATCTCGAATTTATAGTATACCAATGAAACACTCCTGGATATGTGTGTAACTTATTTCACGTGTGTTTACTTTGTTCCTAAGGTATCCCAAGTGGCAAAAACGCTTACGTTCCGGCTCCAGCTACATAATGAGAGGTGGAACTCTTCACTATGCAGAAAAGATTTTCGTCCATCCAGAGCACTATGCAGATAAATTTATAGGTGTAGATTATGATGTTGCGATCATTAAGGTATGTTTCTTCAACTATTACGTTATTCTTAAATATTAAGATCCAATGCAATAAATTTACCGAGTGTGTATCTGACTGTTTCAGGTTTCTACCCCTTTCCATTACAGTGAAGTGACACAAAAGATCTCAATGGCTTGTGAAACACCCTCTCCTGGAGTTGAAGCAGTGGTCTCCGGATGGGGCTACGTGAACGAGGAGAAGGAATTGCCTGATCAACTGCAGCAACTTTCTGTAAATATCATGGAATATGAAGATTGTAAGATATGTTATACGGACTTGAATGCTTCACTGACTCCTCGCTTCCTATGTGCAAGTGTTCCTGAGGGAGGGAAGAATATATTTCATGGAGACTCTGGAGGACCTCTTGTTGTTGGTAGGATTCTAGTGGGTATTGCTTCCTACTTTCCAGAAACGAATTTCCTATATATACCAACTGCTTACACAGATGTTGCTAAGTTACGCACATGGGTAACTGAGACAATACAACAAGAATCAGTACATCATTGATTGTTTGTTATTGTAAATCAAAACCCATTCCGAAGGGATATATTTACTTTACTGTAATATCAATAAATGTCATACAGCTGACCATAGCTTTTGAGACCAGAATAATGGATATTCTAGGCATAAATTATGTAATATATAAATAAGAAGAATCTTTAAATAAAAATTGTGTAAAATCTATGTGTATAATGATATGTGTAAAATATAGATACCTTTATCGGCCATCAAACACGTTATATTATATTTAAAATCCTCAGATCGATTGTGGCCTTGTTTCATGAAGTATGAGAGAAACCAGTGTGAAGATGTCATATGCACTTTGCCTCACAAATCCTATTAAACACATAATTCATACAAATAGTGTCCTTTCATTATCTGCTTGGATCTGTTGAAATAAACGAGTCGAACAGGACTTATGTTTCATGAATTTACAGGAAAACCGATGCATTTATTGCAAAATGTTTTGCCCTAATGTGTAAAATGATTTAAATTTGCTTCCTGCAATACATTTTGACACAGGTACTCATAATATCGAACTGCTCGGCTTGGTAACAGATAAATGTAATAATAAAATATAGTGCACAGTTACACTTCTTTCGAACTAATGCTAGTTCTGCTCTTTATACTATCTTCTGTGTCAGGCCCGGCGCGAGAATACGCTGAATAGATGAATACCATTTGTTTGCCTTACACGATGAAAGAAAGAGGCTACTGCCTTTTGGTTTATTTTAAAAACTTTCACCAACCCTCCTCAACATTTGTCCTCGCTTGGTCCCCGATGTAAACTCAACAAGAAAAGAAGGTTCACACTGCGTAACGTTTCCGAAAATATTTAATTTAAAAAATTGTAACACTTAACTGAGTAAACATAGAGAATTCAAAATAGACACATAGTAGCACTATAGTTTACTCTAACTAAGAAAAAAAAAAAGACGTATTCTAGCAGTTTGTTAGTGCGCGATGAGCACAGAAACAGCAAATATCGAAGTTCTATCGAACAAAAACGTTTTCTGAAGAAATATGGGCTTATAGAAATGTATAATGACACTAAAAAGGATGTAACCTGATAGAGAAAAAAATTTATAACAACTCAATATTTACCCCATGCTATTAGGAACCTGGCAACAGCACGAGAGTAGAAAAGGGCGAGGCTAACGGCAACTTGCCTGTGTTAGATAGAGACAGATATATCCCATTTAACTCCATACTGTCATCTAAGGGTGAGACAAGGTATAGTTGTCGACGGGCCTTTAAACACCATTACTCAGTCACTCTTACACGTGCAACAATCCCTGCTGGAATTTTAGTACATAATCCCGGATGGCATTCATTTAAGCTCTGGCAATCTTGGCCTTACGTGTTTCACAATTAACAAAGGCTTAGATGCAAGAAGGTTTTATAGAATCAACACACTAGATATATTCTCTACCAGTTACATATCCCATGGAAACCACCCTCCGGCATCTGAAAGCTCTGTCATTTAATCCTGCACTCCAGTATTCTATGCGTCACTGCAAAAGCGTACGCTGCAGTATGAATACTTCACCCTGAAGCCCAAGCGCTCTCTGGAACTTGTTGAACATATGTTCACCATAGCTGTACTAAAGTAACCTACAATCCTCAACTACTCCCAGGTATTTAAAGGTATTGATTAGCTTAAACGTTTTAAGAAGAAACCGGACTAATGGAGATCATCAATCGTCTTCTTTGGGGTAGAAAAGAACATTACTAAAGGTGAATATTGTGGCACCATACTTCCAAAGTGCAAAATGAACTCTGCCTGAGCTTATCACTTGGATTGATAAGGCTATGTTACATGATCCGTATATTACTGTTTGGAAGACAATGAAAGACACAGACCACCTGCATCAACATCTACATAGGACATGGTTGTTTACAACTTAACTTCCTTAATGGCCAAAGGATACTGCGTCCTATAAATGCAGATATTATTTACTCTTTCCTAAACCTCTCATATTTATTATACTAAGGCTATCATACATAAAACCTAACACATGCCCTCAAGGTAGATTCTGTAACTTAGAAGATCCCTGTAGCTATCCACTGTGATCTACCCCATCAGTTAAACTAAATGTGCAGCGCAGTTCCAACTGATAAGCATGCTGATGGTTGTGCAAAGTGCGATACTCTGTCACAAGTACTTCAATATACCTTCTACAAGCACTTTAAATATCATCAAGGGGAAGGAAGTAATACTTAATGTTGAGAAACTCCCTCTGTTGGGTAAAGGAACCTATATAAATGTTATAAAGAAACACTACCGCAACATGCTCATTTATCGCTCAAACAGAGTAAACCTAAAGCATATACAGACTTGCCTTGTGTATAATAAAGATTAGTAATCTCATCTATAACTGAGCAGGGTTGTCATAATTATATCTAATGTAATGATAAATTATAAAATTATAACCTTACTTCGAAGTAAAAATGTAATAACTGATAACACCATCTTTTATTATAGTGTGTTTAATACACATAGCAATAAACATTTATAGACTTCAGAATATGGAATGAGATTATTTTATTTCCTATCAAGATAATAGAAAATTGAAATACACTGATTAACTACTTTATTATTGCCTTATAATGTAGCCCCAAACTAGAACAAGTTTAATAACTTGAGAGAAAAAATAATCATACCATAAGGTTATATTTTAACCTCCTGCTGATGTTCCAGCCTTAATTATCTAAAGCTGTTAATTTATAAGTTAGTAAGATTTTGTGGCTATTATTTAATCACCAGTGAAATTATGTTATCTCTCTGTGAGAGAACCTTCTGCTTTTAGCTTATAATATACTTTACAATCACAGTTATTTTGTTGTTTAACGACGCTGTCAATTGCCAGTACATTACAGCGTCTCCGGTGTGTCGGAATTTGGTCCCGTAGGAGCTTATGCGTGTCAGTAAATCTACTGACAATGGAACTATCGTTTTTAAGCACACTTAAAAACCGTCCGCCTGGGCCCGATTTGAACCCGCGACCTTGCGATCAGTAGCCTTGGATCTAATCAACTGAGCAACCCAGGCCGAATTTGGGTAACGAGGACAAATAGCCAATTGAATTATAGGTTTGTCATGCATCAGGTTATTTTGTGTTTATTCCGTTCATGTATACGGCCACACACACACACACACACACACACACACACACACACACACACACACACACACACACACACACACACACACACACACACACACGGATCTTTCTCTAAAAATTCCTTTTTTTTGGATTCCTTATGCTCAGTTTCCAGTTAACCAAATTTTTCTTTATAAAATATACTTTTCTCAGGAAATATTAGATGGAATTGAATTAAAAATAATTGAAGCACAAGTTGAAAGTATTATGGGTACATACTATTTAGTATGTACATTAGATAGTTCATATAAATTTTGCTGTCATGGGTGTGCATCTTACAGTAAATTATCTTCCTTTATATCACTCAATGAAAGATGATGATGATAATAATGACAATAATAATAGTAATAATAATAGTAATAATAATAATAATAATAATAATAATAATAATAATAATAATAATAATAATAATAATAATAGTAATAGTAATAGGCACACAAAATATCAAAAAACTTAATATATTCTACCTAGAGATATTTTTTCTTTCACATTCTTGGAGAAGGTTTCTTACAATATGGCGTTAAGTTCTTAGACGCTGACGTGTACTCTACCTTATAGGACACTACTGCACTAGCCAAGGCACTTCATCTTTACAGCGAGCAGTTTCACGTCAATTTTTTCAATGCACAATTCTCGACTGATATGCAAAAGCGGTTAAGCCAAAAAAACTATCGAAAATGAGTTCTCCACAGTCTGTGATGTAATTCTGTGTACTCTACCCATCTGTCTAATCAGTTAGATCATAGCACTCATATTAGACGACTAACACGGGTGAGCAAAAGGAGTTATGTTATGAATTCATCAGTTGTGTGTGTGTTTTAAGATGGTTAAGTCACTTTTGACATAGCTTATTTTACACCATCAAAACACCAGTGTAATATTGGTTAGGTGAGTCATTGATTTGACTTAATATGCACCACAAGTTTAAAAGACGCACCCAACTTGAAACTACACCTACCTGGTGACTGAGTATTTATTTTCGTTGCAAAACAACAAATTCTGACTTGTCAACAATGCACAAGAAGAAATAAGGTATTGCAACAAACACAGAGAAACCATTTACCATCTTGTGTCTCTTTAACTACTTATAAAAAGAATATATTAAATATTATTCCTGGACATGTTGGTAGGAGTATCTACGGAACTATTTTTGATGATCTAGGACCACAGAAACCAAAATTGGAGGCATACCAGGCATGTGATAGACTTGAGCTGAAGATAGATATAGATAGATAAGGCGAAAAATACTTGAGTTTGAGATTAGGAAATGCACCAAGAAAAGGTTGAGTTGGCAAGTCACTCTCAAGAAAATATCTTACAAGGAAAGCCATAACATTCGACTTACAATAATGCTTGCCAACTCCAGTGGTCAGTAGCTCCTTTGCCTTCTATAAAAGACACCTCTGGAGCTGAAACTTAACGTTTACTGCTGTGATGTAAAGGAAGCATACTGTTTCATATAGCACAAAAGACTAAGAGGGACTAAAGGATACGATTTTGTCTTAACAATTCATTTAAACAACTTCATCTAGATGTAAAAAATAGCTTATGTATTCCGATTCCTGCCAAGGACAAAACAAGAACAGTCAATTGCCATAATGTGTATGGTTGCACTTCAGGAACACCCAATCAATTGACCACTAATTCCTAATACCTATTAGGTCATACACGCATGCACAGTGGTGGAGGATATGCGATCATACAAAAAAGCAGTGGAGGAATCGTGTTCCTGTTCATCATCCTCACGACTGCATGCAACTTGTTGGATTATCAGGGAACACGAGCCATTTGTGGTCAGCGAAAGGTCTAAAGAGGACCTTTATGACTGATCAGCATTGTTGGGAAAATAACTCGTGCTATGAAAGGCTGGATAAAGATCGTTTAGAGGGACATGCAGTGACTCTGTTTTAAAGGTTTCCTTCGGGCAATTATTTCTCAAGTAGGTACAAGTTAAGGAAAGATGATTTCAGATTTGCCAGTTTCGTCTGAAGTGGAAATAAAACTGCAGATATCAAACCTTTAACAAATATTCTGGTCCAAGTGTACTTTCATTAATCTGGGGCATATTCTGGGAATTCTAGAGCATTGAACATACCTGAAAGTGCTCTCAACACATTTCCAAACACCAATACCTATGAAAATACCAGTGACGATGTTGAGCGTTTTATTATTCATTCTATTTTGGATGATGAAAACAATTTCATGAAAATTTAAATAAAGTATATGACATTAAGGTCATGATTACAAAATGTCTTGCTTCTTTACTTGGTGCTATGTTATATTTTGTCAAGTTCATTAACTTTAATGAGCTTTTAGAAACGCTAAAAGACGTATTTACTATGCGATTATAAGGTCTTGTTTTCAAACACTATAGCAATATCGGGGTCGTCTCTATAGTGCGGTGGTAGTGCTTCTGCTTACCAAGCGAGAGACCAAGGTTCTATTCCCGACACCAGCGTGGGGATTTTCTCCCACTGGGAGACCTGGCACGGGGTGCACTCAGCCTCGCTATGTTCCTGAGAGGCCAGTCGAGGAGCTACTAGACTGAAAATTTGCGGTCCTGATTGCGTAGACAGCATAGCCGCGGGGGGTGGGGGGGGGGGACCAGGGTGCTGAGCACCAGTTCTGCACCACACTCTTGACGTCTGTGCTAGTTAGAGCTGCGCGACGCAGCGCCTACGCGGTTGGGCTGTTGCACCTTGGGCTATTTTTATTATCACCACAGTGGTATGTCTTATTTCTTTATCCTTGTACTATTTTAGTCTGTCATTTTCTCAAGTTCTTTTAAATGTGAATGCTATATAAGTTTGGTGGTATTTTATCCCCATGGAACTACAACAATTGATTACATATTTAAAAGTGTGATGTGTTGCACTCACTCTACTCTTGTACTAACCGTTCCAACAAACTTTTAGCTCTATAACTTCTTCGTGTTAGAGATAAACATTTGCGCAAATTATCTCATTTGCGTACTTCTTTGTAGGTGTAAGGAGAATATGGGACTGCAGATGGCTTTGGGCAATAGTCAAATCCTTTAAAGCTTTGAGATTCCGTTCTCTTTGCATGACATATAAGAAACTGAATAACGATGTTCCATTTGACAGAAGTATAAGTTCTCCAACACTCACACAAATAACAAGGAACATCTTCAACATGGTTCACTCAAAAACAAAATTGACTTCCACACAAATTGTGTATTTTAGCAAGATTTACATTTCTTGCAGAGTAAGATTTGGTCTATTTCTTAGCGTTGAGGAGTTATTCAATAGTAATGCGCAGTAAAGACGACTATAGGGGTTATTGCCAGAAAGTTCAAGATATAGATTTCATTTGTTATACAAACTTCTCACACAAATGGCATATTGGTCAAAATCGTTAGAGCCATTTTCAAGAAATTCTCCAAAACTTTTCCATGTTAAAGGTAGGAAACTTCTTCAAAATCTTCGTGTCGCATCCGTGAAAGACATTAAACTTACATAGCAACTTTGGTTTTTAACCGGCCTTACGTTTTTGAGTCATGCTGTCTACAGACTGATAGACACACGCACACGCACACACACACACACACACACACACACACACACACATACACACACACACACACACACGGACCTTTTTCTAAAAATGCTTCTTTTTTGTATTCAGGGGGCCTCAAAACATATTACCAGTGAAACCACGATGAGTTTCTGGGTGGAATACAATAGTTCCTCCACTTTACCATACGTAGTAGAAAAAGCAAAAATACAATTTTATTGTATATTCTAGCAGCAACCAATAAATCTTTCCCTGACACCATTAACATAACATTTGTGTGGAAGTGGATATATGAAAATGTACGTGAAAAGTCATGTAGATCACGCATCCACCCTCCAACCCTTCGGATAATCCTTATACAAGTGATGAACATTTAAAGGAATTCAAGCATTCTGATTTCTATATTTACAGTATTAGTAAACTGATTCTCTTTTATTTATTTTTTTTTATTTTTTATGTATTTATTTATTTGTTTGTTTGTTTGTTTGTTTGTTTGTTTGTTTGTTTGTTTGTTTGTTTGTTTGTTTGTTTGTTTGTTTGTTTGTTTGTTTGTTTGTTTGTTTGTTTGTTTATTTATTTATTTATTTATTTATTTATTTATTTATTTATTTATTTATTTATTTATTTATTTATTTATTTATTTATTTATTTATTTATTTATTTATTTATTTATTTATTTATTTATTTATTTATTTATTTATTTATTTATTTATTTATTTATTTATTTATTTATTTATTTATTTATTTATTTATTTATTTATTTATTTATTTATTTATTTATTTATTTATTTATTTATTTATTTATTTATTTATTTATTTATTTATTTATTTATTTATTTATTTATTTATTTATTTATTTATTTATTTATTTATTTATTTATTTATTTATTTATTTATTTATTTATTTATTTATTTATTTATTTATTTATTTATTTATTTATTTATTTATTTATTTATTTATTTATTTATTTATTTATTTATTTATTCATTTATTTATTTATTTATTTATTTATTTTTTTTTTTTTTTGTAAAATTTGTGGAGTTTTGGCAATTAAGGGCTTTAGGAAATTTATTTCAACCTTTAATTTAGTTTTTCTAATTGTGGGGTTATTTGACTTAACGGCTTTTGCACACCCAGTTGAGAATTCAGAGTGGATATTTCAGTTGCCACCAAGTATATTGCAGTATTACTTTATAATTTACGCTACTTTAATAGCCTATAATGTTGTCTTAGATTATGGTATATTTATTACCACACTAGTCCTTCACGGTAATAAAAATCTGTAGACTTAAGAACATTAGAGTGAGATTTTCTTTAAATTTCCCATCAAATATGCCATATAGGCAGCGATAAACTTTAGATGATTGCCTTTTAATGTGGTTACAAATAAAATAAACATTCATAACCTGGGAGGAAAGTTAACTGGGCTATAATGTTATATTTCAACCTGCCGTAATTATCTATAGCGGTTAATATATAAATTATGAAAATTTGTGGACTTACTATTTCATCAGCAATAAAATAAATCATTCTTTTATTACTTTATGACTTACTTCATGGCCACAAGTGGCAAGTAATTACCATTTGGTCTAATTTATATAGCCCGGAAAATTTTCGATTCAAGTACAGAAGTTTAAAACTTCAAAAAATAAACATTAATTTGGATGTTGGGTAATTTCAACACCGAAATAAATATGTTTGTCAGTTTTGTATTCTGGTTTCTGCTCTACTTGAACTTCAATGTTGGTAAGTATTACTTTAAATCATTAGACGGTAACAGTTCTTGAATTCGTATCACAAGCTGCATGGTGTGAACTTGGGTAACAGAGGAATATTTTCATTACGTTGAACTTCAAAACTGTAAAACCTGATTAAAGGCCAAGAAAAGAAGTCACATCTTATGCCTTTAAGCATCTATTAGCATTGAGTGCAAATAACGTGCTCTGCGTTATTTATGTATAGAATTTCCATATAAAAGTTGTTAACTTCTAGACTTAGAAAGTTGCTTATGCTTGAAGGAGCATACCATGACATGCGCATTAAATGAAAATTATATGCATCCATCAACACACCGGAAAGAACATAATTTTTTAACGTTAGTGTTTCACATTACGTTCATACGCCATTTTAAATGACCAATTACCCCCCAAAGCATTACTTGCTATACACGAGCGTTAAATGTTTTCAGTAATCCTCGGAAACTGAGAAGACTGGACTTAGTCTCGTATTTTGAAACTTTTCTTCAGTCCAGTAAAACTCACTTACCATCCTTATATCGCAATGTACTACTAAAGGAGCACATGGGACCTCTAAACCTGTATTTTGGATAGAATATAGTATTCCCGCTGCCTAGCTGATGCTAACGGCATAGAAACGTAGTGTGGAATAATATATTATACAACGAGGACATAATGACAGTAATTAAAATGTGAGTATATTTTATAAGAGTGCTAGCAATGTCTCGTAATATTTATGGGAGTATCTTAGTCAGCAAGTTTCTTACAGCTACTTATGCTAGACCAGATTTCGAAGTTTAGAACAGTTATAAAGTGTTTTTAATATTCTACGCTGCATATTGTTGTCCCTGGTGTCCAGCATTTTAGTCATGTATTTGTTATTCGATTGTACACACGAGAATTAATTGTTGGACCTTTGACAGCAAGATTATTGGTCTTATTGTTATGTTGGCCTTGACACACGATATACATACTATATATGCCATAACCTTTAAACAAGTAGACTTTCGAAAACGAAGAGACAAATTGCATATAACTTTCACCGATCTCTGACATTTTTAGAATTTTTAAATTTGAACTAGATGTTATTCGACTGAACATAAGGCGGTTGATGGTTTCGATTTCAGCTGCATGGGTATCTATGAAATGTGAGGGTATTGACTGCTACATTCGTATCTTTTGATTGGTGGGTAGCATTATCGTTACGAACAGGTGTATCATTAATCGGTTAATAGAATGATCGTGCACATTTGATTAGTGACTAGCATTTTCGCTATGAAGAGATGGTGACGCGTATAAGTGCTGCATTATGGTACGGTCGAGAATAAGTTCAAGCGTATATGCCTTAAAATATTTTGTTTCGGAAAGAAAAATGTTCCAATTAAGATATAGAAAGATATTCCAGTGTAACCGAGGAGGTCTTAAAACATCCCTTGCTCGAGGGGTAGTTCAGTCATCAGAATGCTTAGGGTTGGGACTCTGATTAAACGTAACCATAGTAACAAGACCAACAGTAAGAATATACTGATGATAATAATAATCATAATCATAGTAATCATTATAATCATCTTTCATAATAATAATAATAATAATAATAATAATAATAATAATAATAATAATAATAATAATAATAATAATAATAATAATAATAATAATAATAATAATAATAATAATAATAATAATAATAATAATAATAATAATAATAATAATAATAATAATAATAATAATAATAATAATAATAATAATAATAATAATAATAATAATAATAATAATAATAATAATAATAATAATAATAATAATAATAATAATAATAATAATAATAATAATAATAATAATAATAATAATAATAATAATAATAATAATAATAATAATAATAATAATAATAATAATAATAATAATAATAATAATAATAATAATAAAATAGAAACAAGACCAAGAGGAACTTAATGGCGGGTGATAATGGACCATTTGCATTCTATTCCCTGTTGTGAAAATAAACTTTTTGAGCGCGAATGTTATCTATATGACCACTTTATAGCATGATTATCCACCGAACACAGACAGATTGGCAAGCCTATGATTGGATTATGTTCCGAGTCACACGCCAGTAAATTTTGTGTCAGCCATAGTAATACAATCGGAGGAAAGAAGTGTCTTATAAAGGATTGAGGATAAAGGGCTCTTTGAGAATAATAAAATATGGATCAAATGCTTGTTCTTTGAATATATTGTCTGTGGTTTTCCCTTGTTATTGGCAACGTCTTCAGATACCCACTAATGTAATATTAATTTGCGTTACAGAACCACACGAATATGCAATTCGTCCTGGCCGTATTATTGGAGGGGAACCTGCTAACATAACAGATTTTCCATATCAGGTTAGTACAGTTATCTCTGTTTAACATCTTGAAATAGAACGTACATATTTTTGTCCCTCTACTATTGTTCACTTAGTAATTAACTTTCCACTGTCATTGACATTTAAACTATGTTATTTGCCAACACGGTATAACAACATATTAACAATTCTCAATATTTGTCTTCTTCCTTCCTTCTGCTTCATCTTATGGTTTTGACCTTGGTCTCAAAAGTTATCACTTTATTTGTTTGTTTAGCTGGCAATGGAGGTATTTGTGCCTTGGTATAGGAACTATACGTTCTTCTGCGGTGCATCAATAATACACCGTTCATGGGCCATCACTGCGGGTCATTGCGTAAATATGTAAGTAAAATAATTCATAAATACCATTATTAAGAATGACATGACAATTTAAATGAATAGAACAATGAATACACTATGCTGTTGCGTTGAAGCCGAAATTGTGAACGCCATAATTATGGATAGAATACTGCATCACATGGCGGAATTAAATAATCAGAAAATGTTAAAATCGTTACATATATAAAGCTACAGGATCTGGGAGATTAGTTGTGACTAAAATTGTCCAAAAGGTACGAAAAGGTACAGACAGACAAGTCATTAGGGGCGAGCTTCAGGTAGTCCAGCGAGACCTGGTAAGACCAGTTTTCCTGGAAACCGTTCAGCGCCGGTGTGAGCCGGAAAACAAGGGATGGTCGTTTCTTCGAAACCCTGTTGCTAATTAGGAAGTGAAAGGTACAGAGAGCGTCATAACACACAGACTTGCCTGCGAGAACCCGGAGAGAAAGGGTCGTTTAGACTTGCCCTCCAGAATCCGACGGGGCAGTACACGTGCCGCCAAGATCGCCGAGTGAGCATCTCAGCTACGGGACTTGTATTCCGGATCCTCAAGTGTGAGGACACATTATAGTTAATATTAACAATCTTCTGTCTTAGTAAAGACACGGTAACGACTCAACGAATTTAATAACGATCGGCAAAGCTCACGCTTTCTTATTTTTGGTGAGAATAAAAGTGTTTCAACGAAGTTCTGGTTTTATTCGCAAACACTCACGCATACCCTGATGTTAAGATCACATGCTAGAACAGCCGGAGCAGAAGACATCCAGAAAGCAGCAGTCGGAGTAGGAGAGTGGAGCGGAGGAGAGACGATTCCACATCAGCGTTATAGTAAATATAATTGAAATCACAAAATGTTTTATATTATTTACTACTTTTCGATACTTCATCCAGCTATAGACCCACACCTTGTATCCCTACGCCATCACTTGAAGTTGATATCACCTGCGAATAACACCAACGCCACGTGGACTCATGCCTCGTGTTTATATTGCAATACAATGATATTTTAGGAATACCATTGCTATCGCCTTACATTCAAGTAGTCTTTTCCACGGTTATTATACATCTTGAAAACTCACAGATAATTGCCAATATTTAAGGTACAACACAAGTAGAAGTGTAAAGTTTGCTTCCACCGGCATCCAAAACAAATCATGGTGGTCTAAGTTTACATCATCTTTGCAAGACGAAAATCTATGCTTCAACACACAGTTCAATCTCGAATTTATAGTATACCAATGAAACACTCCTGGATATGTCTGTAACTTATTTCAGGTGTGTTTACTTTGTTCCTAAGGTATCCCAAGTGGCAAAAACGCTTACGTTCCGGCTCCAGCTACATAATGAGTGGTGGAACACTTCATTATGCAGAAAAGATTTTCGTCCATCCAGAGCACTATGCAGATAAATTTATAGGTGTAGATTATGATGTTGCGATCATTAAGGTATGTTTCTTCAACTATTACGTTATTCTTAAATATTAAGATCCAATACAATAAATTTACCGAGTGTGTATCTGACTGTTTCAGGTTTCTACCCCTTTCCATTACAGTGAAGTGACACAAAAGATCTCAATGGCTTGTGAAACACCCTCTCCTGGAGTTGAAGCAGTGGTCTCCGGATGGGGCTACGTGAATGAGGAGAAGGAATTGCCTCATCAACTGCAGCAACTTTCTGTAAATATCATGGAATATGAAGAGTGTAAGATATGTTATACGGACTTGAATGCTTCACTGACTCCTCGCTTCCTGTGTGCAAGTGTTCCTGAGGGAGGGAAGAATATATTTCATGGAGACTCCGGAGGACCTCTTGTTGTTGGTAGGATTCTAGTGGGTATTGCTTCCTACTTTCCAGAAACGAATTTCCGATATATACCAACTGCTTACACAGATGTTGCTAAGTTACGCACATGGGTAACTGAGACAATACAACAAGAATCAGTACATCATTGATTGTTTGTTATTGTAAATCAAAACCCATTCCGAAGGGATATATTTAGTTTAATATAATATCAATATATATCATACAGCTGACCATAATTTTGACACTACAATAATGGATATTCTAGCCATAAATTATGTAACATATAAGCCAGAAGAATCTTTAAATAAGTGCTACCATGTGTAAAATATAGATACCTTTATCGGCGATCAAACACGTTATATTGCATTTAAAATTTAAAATCCTCAGATCGATTGTGGCCTTGTTTCATGAAGTATGAGAGAAACCAGTGTGAAGAAGTCATATGCACTTTGCCTCACAAATCATATTAAACACATAATTCATACAAATAGTGTCCTTTCATTATCTACTTGGATCTGTTGAAATAAACGAGTTTAACACGACTTACGTTTCATGAATTTACAGGAAAACCGATGGATTTATTGCAAAATGTTTTGCCCTGATGTGTAAAATGATTTAAATTTTATTCCTGAAATACATTTTGACATAGGTACTCATAATATCGAACTGCTCGGCTTGGTAACAGTTAAATGTAATAACAAAGTATAGTGCAGTCAATTTATATCATGGTCACAGTTTGGTGCAGTGCGAGGGAACCGTGTCTACGGCTTCAACATAAAGATGCAACATGATTGCAAACTTGTTTCTCTATCGAAGGAGGTCATCAACAAATTGTGTATATGGCATACAGTTAAAGCACCTCAGCCTGGCAAACTGTTACATCATATCTTCACCTATAGCGGATAAAGTTGCGAATCTTTTTCCGCGCGCGACCCCAAGGTTGGTAGAGTCCTGTACTTTCCTTCAATTACTGCTTCACGGGCAGTTTTAACTTTGGTATCCCTCCACGCCTTTCTCAATGTAGCCTAAATACACAAATGACTCGTCTGTATAAACAATTGATTTCCCCTGGTCCCTAAACCTTTTTATGTCTTTTAGATATTTATGTCGCCATCAGATGATATCGTCTCTTTCTATTAATATGCGCTTGTTATCCCTTCTTTCATATTCGAACCCCAAATCATTTCGCTGATCCCAAGGTTGCGGGTTGAAACCCGGCCCAGACCGATGGTTTTAAAGTGTGCCTAAAAACGACAGCCCCATGTCAGTAGATTTACTGGCACGTAAAAAACTCCTGCGGGGCGAAACTCTGGCACACCGGCGACGCTGATGTGATCCTAGAAATTTACAGTGTCGTTAAACAACAAATTAATTTAATTTTTAATTTCGCAAATCATGTAAGAACCGACTGGTAGGGTCTCATCAGTGTTGACCCGTGACAAAATTATATTCAGCGTTGGTGGAATATTTGCAAACATTAAAGAATGAACAATTCTCCACTTTGCATTATTCCATCATATTGCGTTAACCTAGCGTTTTTTTTTTAGTGTTTTCCCGCCCTTTTTGCTTTCTTTTTCGATGGCGTTCCTAGAGGTCCTTTCATTACTTCCTTTTTAATCCTATACACTACTGCTTCTGAACACCCCATAGCCTCAGCTGTTTCTTTTACTGCCTTACTAACACTCATTTGACTTTAAAAATAATCTAACACATTCATAATTATTTGGTGTTCCTTACATCTTAATTTGCTAATATATTGTCTCTTCCTTGCTTCCCCCTGCATAACTACAAATATTTACGGAAAATATTAAATAAATAACGCAATAACGGCTCACAGATTGCACACAGTTACACTTCTTTCGAACTAATGCTAGTGCTGCTCTTTATACTATCTTCTGAGTCAAGCCTGGCGCGAGAATACGCTGAATAGATGAATACCATTTGTTCGCCTTACACGATGAAAGAGGCTACCGCCGTTTGGTTTATTTTAAAAACTTTCTCCAACCCTCCTCAACATTTGTCCTCGCTTGGTCCCCGATGTAAACTCAACAAGAAAAAAGGTTCACACTGCGTAACTTTTCCGAAAATCTTTAATTTAAAAAATTGTAACACTTAACTGAGTAAACATAGAGAATTCAAAGTAGGCACATAGTGGCACTATAGTTTACTTTAACTAAGAAAAAAATGGTAAACATACTTCATGTACGTCTGCAACAAATGACAATTGTAAAGAATATTGTCCCAGAATACCCTAAAAGAGATTTTTCAATCTTGCGCTACGTTTGCGATTCATTAATCCCAAATAAGTTTACAAATAACGCCTAAAATTGTGCATAAACTGTGGGGAAAAGTACAATGCACGTTTTGATGACACTGATTGAAATATAAACACCAATTCTTTTATTATCACATAGGTTGCTGAATCTTAAAATACCTGGCTTTTGTTAATTTTTGTAAACATAATTCCTAGGGAGAACAAAATGTAAAGTAAACATTTTATTTTCTAATTATTTACACAACAGGCTTCTTTTTTTTTAATATGTAGAATAATCTAATTTTTAAACTTGGCGTATATCAAAATAATGCTAAATAATGCCTTGATTAAATAAAAAGCTTAGAATCTTAAAAAATCAATACATTAATTCTGGAGTACCTTACATAAATATAAGGTGTCTACCAGATGTTACGTCACCAATAGTGTGACAACTTGACCACGTCACCAGTTAAGGGTTTAATGGTCTTTCACCAAGATAATCTAGTAGTGTAAACTAAGTTTCTGGTCGTCTTGTATAAGGCGTTTAATTTTCAAACTTCTATATAGCTTGATTATAAAATATTATGTATGGCTATTAGTTTAAAAGCAATTCAGTTATGTTGCTTCTGCAATAACCAATGTCATAATGCTATGGTAACTTTGAACTTTATGCGCACATTTGTCCTGGCCAATAATAAAGATTACCTAGTAATCTCACTTATAACTAAACTGGATTATGATAAATGTATACCTCATAATGTTAAATTATTAGATCATTACCTTAGTTCGAAATGAATATTTAATAATTTGTAATCTTATATTTGAATGTGGTATTTATTATCTCATGGTAATAAACATTTTTGACTTAAGAATAATGGAATGAGATTATTTTATATCCTATCAAGATTATAAAAACATGACATATGGTCATAATCTTTTATGTTATTACCTTTTAATGTACCCCAGTTTATAAAGAGGTAATCAGCTTGAGAGAAACTTGAGGTTATATTTTAAACTACCTCTCTTGTCCCAGCCTTAGTTATCTAAGGCTGTTAATTTATAAATTATGAAGGTTTTTGTGGCTATTATTTAAATACCAATAAAATTAAGTTATCTCAAACAAACATCTTTCTGTTGTTAATTTATGCTTTCCTTTACAGTCACAAATGGCATACACTTAACATTCTACCTCACCTATAAAGCCAGAAATATTTTCGATCGAGGTAAAGTGGCTGAAAATTTAAACTAAAAAGTATCAAATTGAATGTTGCATAATTCCACATGTAGGTAAGAGGTGGATCACAGGAGGCCGTGACAGCAAAGAAATCAACTTTTAAACGTTCTCCGATACACATCAATAATCTGAATCCAAAAGACGCTCACCGTACATAACGGATAAGTAGAACGAGTCTACTAAATATGCTTTCTAGTATGTTAACAATTAAACGAGTATAACAAACGGGTTAGTAAGACATTATTAAAAATCCTCACACAGCAAACTAGTGTACACCATCAGAAGCAATGGCAGCTGCTGAGTACAGCAGTCTACCGTCTCACAACGTCGACACAACCACCATGAACAACAGTGCTACAAGAAACTCCAGCTATGCTACAGTTACTCAGACTTCTCCCAAGAAAGAAGAAGCTATCATCATTGACTCCCATGACGGACTTACCATCAGAGACTACGCTCTCGCAGTAAGTAAATTAACTGAACCAAGTAACATAAAATTTATCTCACGGATCTCGAACTCCAGAATATGTATATACCTAACGTCATCTAAAGTAGCAGAATCACTGGTTACCAAACATCCTAAAATAAATATAAACAATGTTACTCTTCAGATCCGTCCTCTAATTACTCCAAACAAAAGAATCGTTCTTTCAAATGTGTGTCCAGTTATACCAAACTCACTCATAGAAACTCAGCTAAATGCATATGGAATTAAACTAATGTCAAACATTACCTACTTAAGAGCTGGCATTTCAGAGCCAGGACTTTCCCATATCCTTAGTTTCAGACGTCAGTTTTATATTCCACCCAATGATGTGGAGAAATTACCTCCAAGCATACAGATCCTATATGAAGGCACTAAATATTGGATATACCTAACAGCGGATACCCCTACCTGCTTCATCTGCAAGCAGGAAGGCCACTTTGCAAAAAATTGCCGTGAAGCTGACGGTATACAAGAAACTACTCCTCAGGTCTTAAACAAAGACATGTTTCCTGAATTGCCTACCGCTACCAAAAACCTCCAGGACCGTTCCCCTTCCCCTCCTAAAGGAAAAGATACTGAACAGCAGCAATCACCTAACCTCACTTCTACCCCTGAGCCCATCCTGCCATTTCAAGACGAACGCAACAATTCCCCAGAACCTATGCTAATGGAAACACAAACAAGACCTAAACGACCAATATCAAACAGCACAACTGATTCAGAGGATAATGCTTATGGAAAAGAAGCGCGGCACCTCCTCGCTTCACAGCAGGCTAAGAAGGTTAAGAAAGCAAACCTTATTTCGTCAATAGCTGAATCTCTCAGACCAATTAAACATATTATCGACGCCGACACCCACAATTATGCACTAAACTTCAGCCAGTTCCAAAGCTTTATGGAAAACAGTGTTGGAGTAACAAACATTGTCCCCATAGCTTTGGAATACACTTCAGATCTAGAATCTCTAGTGAACACAATGCAAAAAGTCTATCCCTATTATACAGAGCGTAGTATAAAGACCAGAAGTAGTAAAATTCAAAAAAAGCTGCTGGAATACATTAATCAGGTCAACAATGCCTCCGAGCGAACAAAACCGATGTGTCCCGAAAACTAATCGCCATAGATATAACACCTTATCCCATAAACAAAATTAACATATGAATAACATACTTCAATGGAATATTAATGGTTTCCATGGCAATTTCGAGTTTCTTAAACTCTTGATCAATAAACATAACCCTGCAATTATGTGCATTCAAGAAACTAACTTCAAAGGAAACTATGTTGCATCATTACGAGGTTATACTCAATATCACAAAAACCGCAAGGACTGCCTCCATGCTAGTGGCGGCGTAGTAACCTACGTTAAAGACAGCATTAAACATCAGGCAATACCGCTTACAACTGAACTTGAAGCAATTGCCACTAGAGTAAACCTTCCTACACCTATTTCCATTTGCAACATATATCTACCAAATAAAAGCCCACTTGATTTACATGCACTGCAGGAGTTAACACAACAACTTCCTAAACCATTTATTATACTGGGCGATTTTAATAGCCATAGTACTATATGGGGTTGTAAGCATACCAACGCAAGAGGTAAAATAGTGGAGCAGCTCTTGCACAACGAAAATCTCAATATGCTTAACGATACCTCACAAACTCACTTCAGTACAGCCAACGGTACTTCCAGTGCAATCGACTTAACATTAATCACTCCTGATATCCAAGATAAATTTGAATGGACAGTCGCCAAGCAATTACATGGCAGTGACCATTTCCCAATTTTATTAACTAATGCAAATAACATTCCTTTAACTTTTAACTGTCAGCCACGATGGAATTTAAAATGCGCAAACTGGAACAAGTTCAGAGCACACGTCTCTGACAATTTATCCTATCTAACATCCCCCATGAATTTCAGTCAGTCAGATACTGACAAACTAGTAAACTCGTTTGCAGAAGTGATTTTCAATTCCGCCGAGGTCACTATTCCTAGGATATACCCTGTTTCTAGGAAGACTGTATGTTGGTGGAACGAAGAATGTAAAACAGCGATAGCATTAAAAAATAAAGCCTATTATAAATACAAAAGGCAACCTACCCCCACACACAAAATCGAGTTTCAAAAAGCCAGAGCTAAAGCACGTCAAGTAGTAAAGCACAGCAAGAAAGAGTCCTGGCTAACATTCGTGTCCACTGTAAACAGAAAAACCCCGTCACGAGTGGTATGGCAAAAAATTCGCAAAATACGGGGATCTTACGATGGAACACATAATATAGTTTTCCACAATTATACAACAAACACTACAAGTACTGACCCCCAAACCATAGCAAACATAGTGGCGCATACTTTTGCAGAGGCCTCAAGAGAAGAAGCTTGCGAAAGCAAGGTGACCCACTGCTACCAACCTGACGAAAATAACCAAGAAAACTACAATGATAACATTACTTTCACAGAATTCATGGAGGCACTTGAAAAGAGTAAATGCTCCAGCCCTGGGCCGGATAACATTCCTTACATAATGTTAAAATCCTTACCGCAAGATGGACTGGTTTACTTTCACGAAATCCTTAATTATATATGGAACTCAAGAACTTTTCCTAAACAGTGGCGCACAGCAACTATAGTACCCATCCCCAAACCAAACAAAGATCTTACTTCACCTGAAAGTTTCAGACCTATAGCCCTCACCTGCTCTATGTGTAAAATACTTGAAAAAATTATAAATAACCGATTGCGTTGGAAACTAGAGAAAATGCAGTTCTTCACCGAACTTCAAAATGGTTTCCGCCAGTTTCGATCCACCACTGACCATCTTTTAATACTTGATTCTGAAATAAAAGCTGCATTTACACAGAAACAACATCTCATGGCAATAAGCCTAGATATAGAAAAAGCGTATGATAAAATTTCACGAGCTTACATACTCAAAACAATACGTAACATCGGTATCCGTGGTAATTTGTATCACTTTATTGACAACTTCCTTCAGGAATGGAAAATTAAAGTTCGCTACAAAGGAACCATGTCAAAAGAAGAATCCATTAATAGAGGTGTTCCACAAGGATCAGTAATCAGTGTCACACTATTTCTCATAGCTATCAACAGTATAGTAAGCAGTATTACACCACCTGTAAAAGGTATACTATTTGCAGATGACCTAACTATCTTTTGTAAGGGGAAAAACCCCTCTACTACTGCAACACTTCTTCAAGAAACACTGGAAAATCTGCACACTTGGACTAATCATGCTGGTCTTAACTTGTCATATCATAAATCGAAATGCATATGCTTCTCCAAATCACCATGTAAAGTCCCAAACCCCACAATCTGCGTGGATAACAAGCTAATCGACTCAGTGAAAACTATCAAAATTTTAGGTTTAACTTTTGATGCAACTCTAAGCTGGAAACATCACATTGATGATATGAGAAATGAATGCCTCAGAAGATTAAATGTACTAAAAACCCTAAGCTGCAAAAACTGGGGTTTTGATCTCAGTACCCTCAAACGAACGTATCAAGCTCTCATTAGAAGTAAACTCGACTATGGAGCCCAGATCTACAATACAGCTAAATCTTCAGTTTTAAAGAAACTAGATACAATTCAAACAGCAGCTCTAAGAATATGCTTGGGAGCTTACAGAACCAGCCCTGTTTCTGCCTTAACAATGGAAACCGACGAACCACCATTGAACGTCCGCAGAACAGATGTGAGCCTAAAATTCGCCCTTAAAACTTTAGCAAGACCCGAATCAATGATCTACCAGTACGTCCTCCCAGAAACGTCCAACCAACGTTTACAGGCTAATTCACAAAAAGAAATGTCATTTAAATCTAAAATAAGCAAATGCATTGAAGAATATAACATAGAAGTTCCTGCCATAATGCCCAGAAAGTTTCATTGTCTACCACCTTGGAGAATACCAACTGCTCAACTAAATTTGAATATTACAGCTTACCATAAATCCCATACAGATGCATCTTGCTATAAACAGCTGTTTCAAGAAATAACAAATGCCTACCCTAACCATACATTTATCTACACTGATGGTTCCAAAACGGACAGCGACAATGGATGTGCCATAATTACCCCAGATAAGAAACTTCAGCTGAAACTCCCTAAATATTATTCCATATTCTCCTGCGAACTTTGTGCACTTAAGCAAGCTTTAACATACATCATCCAATCTAATGAGAGTAAATTTCTTATAATTTCTGATTCATTAAGCTCTCTCCAAAGTCTCAGAGATCGTTCAACTGACCTCCAACTGCTTCAAGATATCCACAGTCTTTATTCCATTGCTCTAAATAAAAAGAAAATAGTTACTTTCATTTGGGTCCCTTCACACTGCGGCATTAAGGGCAATGAAGAAGCGGACAAAGCTGCTAAAGAAGCAAGTCGGTTAACAGACACACATGAACAGCAAGCAGTACCTTACCGTGATATTACAAAGTACTTCTCCAAACTAATAAAAACAAGATGGAAACAGGCCTGGAATCAATCGCCTCCAGAAAAACTACACATGGTAAGGAAAGGAGACACCAATTCTTCCCCTGTCTATTCTCTTAGCAGGAAAGAGCAGGTGATTATCTCACGTCTCCGCATTGGTCATACAAGGTTAACCCACTCATACCTCCTCAGCAAAGGCCAGCCACCACAATGTGAAGTCTGCAACACCCGCCTCACAGTAAAACATCTCCTCACAGAATGTAAGCAATACGCTACACAACGACAGCTTCATCACATCATTGGAGACTTATCCATCACTCTGAACACGCCATCCAACTGCAGAAGGGTGTTATCATTTCTCAAAGGTACGGGCTTGCATGCGAAAATATAATATGAAAGATACTTGTTGTACTGATTTGATTGTATTCTCATGTTTTTGGTAAAATAATTGTACTAAATTTATTGTATACCGCTGTATTCCATAGAATAGTCGCGATATGACTTAATTGTTAAAGCGACTCTAAATAAATAAATAAAAAAAAAAAAAAAAAAATTCCACATGTAAGTTTATCTTTAGAACATGCAAAACACCTACACTTGCTGGTGATATACAGGAGGATTGAAGAAAACATGATTCTCAGCTTTATACTGTGCTTCTTCTTCTGCTTGAAATGCTGTGTTGGTAAGTATTACTTTAAGTCATTCCACACTTCTTACATATATAGGCGCGGTACATTATTTTGCACCTAATCTGGCTCCTGTAATTTATTCGGTTTCTTAAAGGGTCTTAATAAGGAGATGTTATACCAGCCCAAATTTTTTTTTTTTTTTTTTTGTTCTTCTTCCTCACTTCATTGCATAAACAATCACGTGCCTGTTCCGCCTTCAAAGTCCTCCAGCCATCGCTTCCTAGGTCTGCCACCGATCTCCTACCCTTAAGGTACATTATTTGTTTAGGAAGTTCAGTATCTGGCATTCTTTCAACATGTTCCTTCCACTTTGGTTTGAAATCTTTTAGCCTGTCATTTATATTACGTAAAAGTTTCTAACTCTTCTCTTATACCTTCATTTGTTATCAGGTCTCTCTTTGGAATCCCTTCACACTTCTTAAGAATTTCATTTCTAAAGCCTGCATTTTAAGCTGTTGCTTTTAGTTAATGTCCTTCCTTCGTACCTTCCTTCCTTCCTCCCTTCCTTTCTTCCTTCCTTCCTTCCTCCCTTCCTTTCTTCCTTTCTTCCTTCCTTCCTTCCTTTCTTCCTTTCTTCCTTTCTTCCTTTCTTCCTTTCTTCCTTTCTTCCTTCCTTCCTTCCTTCCTCCCTTCCTTCCTTTCTTCCTTTCTTCCTTTCTTCCTTCCTTCCTTCCTTCCTTCCTCCCTTCCTTCCTTCCTTCCTTCCTTTTTTTCCTTTCTTTCCTCCTTCCTACCTACCTTCCTTCCTTCCTTTTTTTCCTTTCTTTCTTCCTTCCTACCTTCCTTCCTTCCTTCCTTTTTTTCCTTTCTTTCTTCCTTCCTACCTTCCTTTCTTCCTTCCTTCCTTCCTCCCTTCCTTCCTTTCTTCCTTTCTTCCTTTCTTCCTTCCTTCCTTCCTTCCTTCCTTCCTCCCTTCCTTCCTTCCTCCCTTCCTTCCTTCCTTTTTTTCCTTTCTTTCTTCCTTCCTCCCTTCCTTCCTTCCTTCCTTCCTTCCTTCCTTCCTTTTTTTCCTTTCTTTCTTCCTTCCTACCTTCCTTCCTTCCTTTTTTTCCTTTCTTTCTTCCTTCCTACCTTCCTTTCTTCCTTTCTTCCTTCCTTCCTTTCTTCCTTCCTCCCTTCCTTTCTTCCTTTCTTCCTTTCTTCCTTCCTTCCTTTCTTCCTTTCTTCCTTTCCTCCTTTCTTCCTTTCTTCCTTCCTCCCTCCCTTCCTTCCTTTTTTCCTTTCTTTCTTCCTTCCTACCTTCCTTTCTTCCTTTCTTCCTTCCTTTCTTCCTTTCTTCCTCCCTTCCTCCCTTCCTTCCTTCCTTTCTTCCTTCCTTCATTCCTTCCTTCCTTCCTTCCTCCCTTCCTTCCTCCCTTTCTACCTTCCTTCTTTCCTCCCTTCCTTCCTTCCTTCCTTTCTTCCCTTCTTCCTTCCTTCCTTCTTCCCTCCCTTCCCCCGTCCTCCCTTCCTGATTTGTTGCCCTGCTCGTTCTGGACTTTAATAATAATAATAATAATAATAATAATAATAATAATAATAATAATAATAATAATAATAATAATAATAATAATAATAATAATAATAATAATAATACTAATAATAATAATAATAATAATAATAACAATAATAATAACAATAATAATGACAGTAATTATAAAACATGACAATAATAACAATAACAACAATAACAATAATAATAATAATAACAATAATAATGACAGTAATTATAAAACATGACAATAATAATAACAACTAGAACAATAATGAGCAATGGTTTAAGGAGTCCAAATATAAATAAACAGCCTCGAAGCTGCTACGAGCGTTTCCACATTGAATTTCCATAGTACTATCTCGATGCGCATGTGTATATGTAAAGGGGGTATTAGAAAAGCTATCTTGGCTTTGAATTTGGTTTCTTGGCGAAGCTTTCCTTATATTATGGCGTTCAGTTCTTAGGCGCTGACGTGTAGTCTCCCTATAGGCACTACTGCACTAGCCAATGAACTTCATCTTTACACCGAACAGTTTCATGGTTATTTGTCGTCTCTGACCTTATCATTGACATTTCTATCTCAATTACTTCCAATATGGCATTTACCAATTCCTGCAATGTACAATTCAGAGTTGATATTTCGGTTCCCATTAAGCAATTGCAGTTTAACTTCATCCTTTAAAAAATGTAGAATCTTATCTTAGATTATAATACATTTATTATTACATTTTGCCTTCACGATAATGATTGAGAGTGTTCTTAATTTCCTATCACTAAGATAAAAATCTGATGTGTTGCACTCACATGACTTTCTCTACTCTTGTACTAACAATTCTAACAAACTCTTATTCCTATATCTTCTTCGTGTTGGTTAAGATAAACATTTGTACAAATTATCTTATTGCTTATTTCCTTGTAGGTACAAGGGGAATATTAGAATACAGAAGGCTTTGTGCGACAGTCAAATCTTTTTGACCTTTGAGATTCCGTTCTCTTTGCACGATTAACATATAAAAAAAATGAACAACGTTGTTGCATTTGGCTAAGTTCTAAGCTTTCCGAAACTCACACACATAACAAGGAATATCTCCGAAATGGTTCACCCTACAAGAAAATTTATTGAGACATAAATTGTGTAGTTTAGCAAGATCTACATTTTTTGTAGTGCAAGATTTTGTCTATCTCTAACGGTTTACCACTTATGCAAAAGTCGTCCAGAGTAAATACGACTACAGGGGCTATAGCCAGAAAATTCAAGATATACATTTCATTTGTCATCAAGATATCTCAAAGATATGACATTTTAATCAAAATCGTTAGAGCCATTTTCAAGAAAATCAAAATTTTCGAAAAATGTTCCATGTAAAGGGTAGTTTAGGGTGGGGCTATTTTCTTCAAAATCTTCGTGTCGCATCCTTGAATGACAATAAACTTAAATACCAACTTTAGTTTTTAACCGACTTTTCGATTTTGAGCTATGCTGTCCATAGGCTGACAGATTGACACACAGACACACACACATGGCCCTATTTCTAAAAACGCTTTTTTGGATTCAGGGGGCCTCAAAACATATATTTCCGGTGAAATCTCGACATAGAATTCTTGGGTGGAATACAATACTTCCCCTACTTACCAGTAGACAAAGTAGAAATATGTCTTTTAGTGTGGTTCCAAATTAGATAGATTCATAAATTGACAGGAATGATAATTGGGATATAATATAATGTTTCAACCTACCGTTGATAGTATAACCATATCATCTAAAGCTTTGATATATAAGTTATGAAAATTTGTGGACTTATTATTTCATCAGCAATAAAATAATTGTTCTGTTATTATTTAATGACTTACTTTATAGCCACAAGTGGAATGTAATTGCCATTTAGTCTAACTCATAAATCCTGGAATACTTTCGATTCAAGTTTAAAACTTTAAAACATGCGCATTAATTTGCATGTTGAGTAATTTGACACATAGTTTTTTCTCTTTAGAACCTTTAAGACAGCTGCAGTTTTTGCTGATACATTAAGGGGGCAAAATAAATATGTTTATCAACTTTGTATTCTGGTTTATGCTCTGCTTGAACTCCAATGTTGGTAAGTATTACGTTAAATCATTAGATGGTAAGAGTTCTAAAATTTGTATCACAAGATGCATGGCCTGAACCTGGGCAACAGAGCGCCTGTAAGGAATATTTTCATTACGTTGAACTTCAAAAACGTAAAACCTAATTAAAGGCGAACAAAATAAGTCATATATTGTATCTTTGAGCATCTATTAGCCAATGACGTGTTCTGTGTCATTGCTGTATAGAATTTCCATATACAAATTATTGATTTATAGATAGAAATTTTCTTATATTTGAAGGACATACCGTTGACTGAAAATATGAAACATTCATTTTAAATTTCACGTCACATTTAAATATAATGTATGGCCTTTCTCAATGAAAGATATAAGTGCAAAGCTCAATTTGAATGTGAGAATTTGCTTTCTTGCCAGTGAAAACTAGAGACTTAATACTGAGTATGTCATTCACCAAAATTCTATTTTACGGTTTATTCTGTTCATACAAGCACAAGCGAGCAAGCTTTAAGACTTACGCTTTGTATACTTCCCTCATATCTGGAACACCTAAAGAGAGATACGAAAGATGATGTAGTTGATATATACTAATTGTGTTCAACCATCAAGACACCGGAACGAACAATGTCATTTTTAAGGTTAGTATTTCACATTACATTCATACGTCATTTTTGAATTACCAACCACCTCCCAAAGCACTATATGCAATACACGTACTTTAAGTGTTTTTATCAATCCTAGGCAACTGAAAACACTGGACTTAGTCTCGTATTTTCAAGCTTTTCCTCATTCCGGTAAATATCCGTTACCATCCTTATATCGCAATGTACTACTAAAGGAGCACATGGGACCTCTAAACCTGTATTTTGGATATAATACAGTATTCCCGTTACCTAACTGATGCTAACGGTATAGAAACTTACTGTGGAATAGTATATTATGTACGAGGACATAATGACAGTAGTTAAGATGCGAGTATATTTTATAAGAGTGCTAGCAATGTCTCGTAATATTTATGGAAGTTTCTCAATCTTCATTTTTCTCAAGTTTCTTATAGCTACTTATGCTGGACCATGTTGCCAAGTTTAGAACAATTATAAACCATTTTTAATATTCTACGCTGCATATTGTTGTCCCTGGTGTCCAGCATTTTAGTCATGTATTTGTTATTCGATTGTACACACGAGAATCAATGGTTGGACCTTCAACAGAAACATTTCTGACCTTATAGTTATGTTGGCCTTGACCCATGAGACACATACTACATATGCTATCACGTTTGAACAAGTGGACCTTTGAAAACGAGAAGATAAGCTGTATGTATATCACTTTTACCGATCTCTGACATTTTTAGATTCTCTAAATTCGAACTAGCTGTTATTCGATTGAACATACGGCGGTTGATGGTTTCGATTTCAGCTGCATGGGTATCTATGAGATGTCAGAGTATTGACTGCTACATTCAGATATTTTGGTTCGTGGGTAGCATTATCGTTACGAACAGATGCACCTAAGATTGATGGAGTAGTATCGTTAGAAGAAGTGCACATAAGATAGGTGGATAGCATTATAGTTATGAACAGACGGCGATGCATCATAATGGTGATGATGATGATGATGATGATGAGGATGATGAGGATGATGATAAAATAGAAACAAGGCAAAGAGGAACTTAATGGCGGCTGATAGTGGACCATTTGCATTCTATTCCCTGTTTTGAAAATACGTATATGTTTTGGGCGCGAATGTTATCTATATGACCACTTTACAGCGCTTTGAGCTACGTGCCAGTGAATTTTTTGTCTGCCATAGTAATACATTCGAGGAAAGAGGAGTCTTATAAAGCATATAGGATAAAGAATTCATTGGGAACATGAAAATATCGATTAAAATCCTTGTTCTTTCAATATAATATTTGTGTTTTACCCGCTTTATTGGTAAGGTCTACATATACTAATGTAATATTATATTGCGTTATAGAACCACACGAATCCACAATTCGTCCTGGTCGTATTATTGGAGGGGAACCTGCTAACATAACAGATTTTCCATATCAGGTTAGTACAGTTATCTCTGTTTAACATCTTGAAATAGAACATGCATATTTTTTCCCAGTAACATTTTTACTTCCTCTACTCACAAGTAGAGGGAAGTATTGTATTCCACCAAAAAATTCGATGTCGAGATTTCACCGGAAATATATGTTCTGAGGCCCCTGAATCCAAAAAAAATCATGTTTAGAAAAAGGTCCGCGCGCGTGTGTGTGTGTGTGTGTGTGTGTGTGTGCGTGTGTGTGTGTAACTCAAAAACGAAAAGTCGGTTAAAAACCAAAGTTGCTATTTATGTTTAAGTCTTTCAAGTATACAACAAGAAGATTTTGAAGAAAATAGCCCAATTCTAAACTATCCTTTACATGGAAAAGTTTTCAAAACCTTTTATTTTCTTGAAAATGTCTAAAGATTTTCATTAAAATGTTATATGTTTAAGATATTTGTGTGGCAAATGAAATGTATATCTTGAATTTTCTGGCTATAGCCTATGTAGTCCAGTTTACCCTAGATGACTTTTGAATAACTCGTAAACCGTAAGAGATAGACAAATTCTTAATCTACAAAAAAACGTAGATCTCACTAAAACACAAAATTTATGCTTGAATAAGTTTTCTAGTAGAGTGAACCATTTTGGGGATATTCCTTGTTATTTGTGGGAGGTTCGGAAAACTTGAAGCTTTCGTGAAATGGAACATCGTTGCTCATATTTTTATATGTTAACCGTGCAAAGAGAACGGGGTCCCAAACCTTTAAAACATTTGACTATCGCTCAAAGCCTTTTGTATTCTAATATTCCCCTTGCACCTACAAGGAGATAAGCAATAAGATAATTTGTACAAATGTTTATCTTAACTAACACGAAGAAGATATAGGAATAAGAGTTTGTTAGAATGGTTAGTACAAGAGTAGAGAAAGTCATATGAGTGCAACAAGTCAGATTTTTTACTTAGTAATTAACTTTCCACTGTCATTGACATTAAACTATGTTGTTTACCAACACGGTAGAACAACATATTAACAATTGTCAATATTTTTCTACCTCCTTCCTTCTAGTTCCTCTCATGGTTTTGACCTTGGTCTCAACATTTATTGGTTTACTTTTTTTTTAGCTGGCAATGGAGGTATGTGTGTTTTTTTTCTGTTTTGTCCACTGTGGTGCATCAATCGTCCACCGTTCATGGGCTATCACTGGGGCTCATTGCGTGAATGAGTAAGTAAAATAATTCAGAAATACCATTATTAAGAATGATATGACAATTTATTGCAATAGAAAAATGAAAACATTGTTATGCAGCATTCTAGTAGGATAAGAATGTTAATTGAAGTCAAAAAATATTTTATATTATATATTACCTTTCTAGCTACACAGACTCGTGTGGTGAAAAATGTGGGATCCACACGTAAGCACCACGCATTTGGGTGCTTCTGCAACGGCCGTTGGTGTTATACAGTTTTCTGTCCCTAATGTGAAGAATTGTATTCGTGTATATTATATTCAGTTTCTATTATTGGCAACCTCACACTGGCTGTCAATTTAAAGATTCATTAAGTATTATATACAACGCATCCGTGTTGTCCATTAACCAATAAACAGGCACGCATATCCTGAGTTAGGAATCTCATCGGTCAAGTGAAGCTAGACACAACAATGAGCAGAGGTGTAGAGTTTAAGTCCACTGTCACCCAAAACACATCATGGTGGAGCAGAAACACTGCTTCAAAATTGATATCATCTTTGCGAGACGGAAATGTCTTATGGTATACCACATGAAACACTCTAGGATATGTGTGTAACTTATTTCTCATGTGTTTATTTTGTTCCTAAGGTTTCACAAGTCGCAAATGCGCTTACGCTCCGGCTCCAGCTACAGGATGAGAGGTGGAACACTTCATTATGCAGAAAACATTATCATCCATCCAGAGTATTATGAAGATGCTGTCTTGAATTTAGATTATGATGTTGCTATCATTAAGGTATGTTTCTTCAATTATGGCAACATATCTAAACGTTAAGATCCGAAATTATAATTTATCCAGTGAATACTGTTAACTGTTTCAGGTTTCTTCCCCATTCCATAACAGTGAGGTGACTCAAAAGATCTTAATGGCTTATAAAACACCCTCGCCTGGAATTGAAGCAGTGGTCTCCGGATGGGGCGGCGTGAACGAGGAGAAGGAATTGCCTGATCAACTGCAGCAACTTTCTGTAAACATCATGGAATATGAAGAGTGTAAGAGAATGTTTCACTGACTCCTCGCTTCCTCTGTGCAAGTGTTCCTGAGGGAGGCAAGAGTGCATTTCGTGGAGACTCCGGAGGACCTCTTGTTGTTGACAAGGTCCTAGTGGGTATTGCTTCTTTTAGTGACAAAATAAATCTATTTCTTCCGGCTGTTTATACAGATGTTGCTGCAATACGCACATGGGTAACTGAAACCATGCAACAAGAATCAGTGCATCATTGATTCTTTTGCTATTGTGACTCAAATGTAAACCAAAACATATATGCCGAAAGTATATATTGACCTTAACATATGTCAATAAATATCATAAAGTTGATCACAGCATTTTGTAAACACAACAAAATATACTCGAGCCATCAACTAAGCAACGGATTAGCCAGAAGAATCTTGAAATAAGTGCTACCATGTGTAAAATATAGTTGTTTTTTAAAATTTTAAATCTTTACATCAATCGTGGCTTTTCTCAGAAAATTTTGTTATAGCAAATACATAGATACTATCCTGAAGAAGAAAACATAATTATGCACTTTGCCTCACAACTCCTATTTCACACATAATTAATACAAATGGCGTCCTTTCACTATCTGCGAGGATCAGTTGAAATAGAGAACACAAACAAAACTTATATTCTATAAATTTTCTTGGACTATCATCAAGACTAAGAAATAAAGGAAACCCATGCGTTAATTCCAAAAATGTACCGCCTTGGTATACAAGATGATTTAAATTTGTTTCCTGTAATGCATTTTGATACAGGTAGTACAACATCGAAATGCTTGGTCTGGTAAAAGTAATAATGAAGTACAGTGCGGTCAGTTTATGCCAGGGTCAGAGAACGCGTGTTTGGATAATGGGACAACATTGAGTAGCCTTGGTCGCGTTACAGCGATCAAGAATTATGTGAAATAAACGTACATTTGCACGACCACAGACTTTTCATCGCTTGCTTGTCTTCCGCCAAGACCTCTGCAAGTCTGTCAGGCAGTTGCTGTTACTCTCAAAGGTGCGCTAGGGAAACAATCTAGCAGCACGTGACGATAAGACATTGTTGCAAAGCGCATAGCCAAATTGTGCTCAAAATGGAGAATCCGCATGAATCCCGAAAAAGTCTAAAGCAATAACGTTCACATATAAAAGAAAAATTGAAGAATATGTAATTGTGGAAACGAAGAAATCCCACAAGCTAAAGCGGTACGATATTTAGGCCTAATATTGGATTCCAAACTCACCTGGAGCGGCCATATCTCTTCATTAATCAAAAGATTGCGGTATAGAATCCTCCAGTTAAAATATTTACTCAAAGAATCGTCTTCGCTAACGTTACACATCAAGAGGATCATATACTTTTCTTTAATAAGGTCAATCTGGATGTACGGATGTTCGATATGGAGCTCTACTTCAAATTCTCAGATAAGGAGGATCCAAACAATACAAAATTGGGTTCTTCGAATGCCCCATGGTACATCCGCAATCTTGCTACACCAACAGTAGATGCCACACTTCGCTCCTGCTATCAGATTCTTCACCAACCATGCCAATAGCCTATTAAACCAGATCCCTCTGCATCTACTTCTACCACCACAGCGACTGACTCCATAGAAGACTGAAAAGGAAACGACATACCGACCTCATTGAAGATATTAGTTAAATTAAATATGAGGACAATTAATGAATTGTTTCCTGCATATGTAAAGTATGCAATATAATCTTGTAATAGCACAACTGTAATACACAATTAGTGTAATAAAGTTTATTATTTAAAAAAATCTGATGTGTTGCACTCACATGACTTTCTCTACTCTTGTACTAACCATTCCTACAAACTCTTATTCCTATATCTTCTTCTCTTAAGGTAAACATTTGTACAACTTATCTTATTGCTTATTTCCTTGTAGGTACAAGGGGAATATTAGAATACAGTAGGCTTTGTGCGATAGTCAAATGTTTTAAAGCTTTGGGATTCTGTTTCCTTTGTCCACTTAACATATAAAAAAAAGTGAACAACGATGTTCCATTTCACGAAAGTTCTAAGTTTTCCGAAACACACATAGCAAGGAATATCTCCGAAATGGTTCACCCTACAAGAAAATTTATAGAGAAATAAATTGTGTATTTTAGCAAGATCTACATTTTTTGTATAGTATGATTTGGTCTATCTCTAACAGTTTACCAGTTATGCAAAAGTCGTCCAGAGTATATACGACTACAGGGGCTATAGCCAGAAAATTCAAGATATACATTTCATTTGTCATAAAAATATCTCAAACCTATGACATTTTAATCAAAATCGTTAGAGCCATTTTCAAGAAAATCAAAATTTTCGAAAAATGTTTTATGTAAAGGGTGGTTTAGGTGGGACTATTTTCTTCAAAATCTTCGTGTCACATCCTTGAAAGACATTAAACTTAAATACCAACTTTGGTTTTTAACCGACTTTTCGTTTTTGAGTTATGCTGTCCACAGACTGACAGACTGACAGACAGACAGACTGAGAGACTGACACACAGAGTGACACACACACAGACACACAGACGGGCCTTTTTCTAAAAATGCTTTTTTTGGATTCAGGGGGCCTCAAAACATGTATTTCTGGTGAAATCTCTACATCGAATTTTTGGGTGGAATACAATACTTCCCCTACTTATCAGTAGAGAAACTAAAAAAGCAAGCCTATGATAGGACTTTGTGTTGAGCCACCCGCCAGTAAATTTTGTGTCAGACGAACAGGGAAAATAAATATGTTATAAAGCTCTCTTTGGAGGCGCTTGCCTAAATAGCTGCCTTTTGCACCTCCTCATTCATACGGAGGGTCAATCACGCCTATAGCGTGTACTCAGAAACAGTCAGAATCTAGTGACGGACACAGGCGATCCCATGGCAGTTTCTTAGCTATAACTTGAATTTTTTGGGAATTTCCCTGGAAGACCTCTTCATTCTATAATTTTTGTATAAAATGTAAACAGTAAGACACAGACATAAGCTTACTAAATAATAAAGTTGAATGTCGTTAAAACAAACAACTTATGTCAAATCTTGTTTTCTTTAGAGACAACCACTTGCGAGAAATTCTTTATTATATGTGTGAATTTGCCAAACTTATACATTTTCAAATAGTAATATGTTATGCGTTTTTGCTTTCTCTACTATGTGTAGTAAGGGGAACAAGTATAGTATTCCACCCAAAAATTCGATGTCGAGAGTTCACCTGAAGTATATGCTTTGAGACCCACAGAATCCAAATTTTACGCGCCTTCCGTCTAGAAATGTGCCAGAAATGGATCGTTCGCGCAAAGAGGAAATTATATTTTTGAAGGAGACATTAAAATTGATGAAGTTTATGGAAGAAGAAATAGATAAGATAATTATTGTGCAAAAGATGCCAGGGTAGCTTCAAGTTCCTTTCAAATATACACGTGTCTTATCTACTCCATATCAGTTCGAAGCGGTGAAGAAATTCTAAGAATAACAAAAGAGAATTAGAGCCCTTTTGTGTCTTTTGTCACTCTTGTGGTCATTGAGATAAGGGCTGTAAAATTGTGACAAAGGCTCATAATCGAATAGATAACTAGAAGGAAACTAATCACTGTTCCTTGTGTTTTAATAGAGGACGCAATGCGAGAACTGTAATAGGAAGGGTAAATCTGCATGCTCTAATTGTAAGAGGAATCATTATTGAGCACGAAATGCACATCACGTGCCATTCCAAAAGGGATCTGCTTAAAAAACGCATCATTTATAGCAAATATTCCCTTTTTTTCTTTTCTGAGATATTCTCTCTCTTTTTTTTTTTTTTTTTTTTTTTTTTTTTTTTTTTTTGCTTAAATTTGCCAACACATAGACTTTATCATATAGGAATATGCTATTTATTTTTTTATCTATTGGCCTTGCAAAGAGAGAGGAATTCCAAAGGCATCGCATAGCCAGCAGCTCTTAAAAAACTGAGTATTAAAAGTCTACTGTATTCTTATATTTCTCTTGCCCCTAAAAGGAAAATTGATTAGGGTATTTTATGAAAACGTTTATGTCGATTAAATTGCAATATCTTGAGAAATAAGTATTTACAGCATAATGTGTATACTCTACATATATTTGCGAACAGAGTTCCGCAAATTGAACTATATTGAAAGTCTGTATCGCAATAGATTACGCGACGATCACTTGGTGGTTCTTATTAGACTTTGTCCCAAAATATTTAGTGACTTGTTAAATGCAAGCCGTGTCAAACATATCACTAATGAACAGATGTTTAAAACAATATTTGAAAGTGCTTTTGTTAGTCAAACACAACGTACATGCAACCAACACACCACTGTAACACAATGCACGACTAGGAAATAAAGTGTGGCCAAGTCCGCGTATAGTGGAAGGAGCTAAAGCCAACCTCCTCTCTTTCGCAAAGGTTAGACTTTGCTGATCTATATCTACACAAAGCATTGTTGTGTAGAATTCAGCTTCTTTAAAAGTCAAAACAGATTGCGGTCTTCGAAGTTGGATATTATTTTCTCGTTAGTCTACAATACCTACTTCAAAGAAACTTCTATAGCTTAGAAGACTTCTAAGCTATGTTCTATGATCTAGCGCCATTTTCACTGCAGATTGTGTGGGTGTCACTTTCCCTAGCTCGGTACATAAACAAACAGCGTAACATTGCGTTTTGAAAGCAAACTCATACCCTGCCTTGTCCTTCCGTGTTTACTGTGACAGTGTAGGCCAATCACAAGCGTTAGCTCCTAGAACAATACCGAAAGGGAAACCTATTTACATCCACAAACCAGGTCAATCCCCTGACCAACCTCCACGCAACGTTGTCGAGTTACGTCATCTCTTAAATAGCAGCTCGGAATATTCCTTCACGTCTTTTAAGTGATTAATTATTTCGAAACCCTATGTGATGTCCCATAATTACTACCAAAGTTATGTCAGAAATAAGTTATTCTACTTATCTTAGTCCACCTATTAATTTATTCATTAACGAAACTATACATTCGCTTAAGTCAGAAAAGCATGAAACAGTTATCCATGAAAAAATAAGTAGGTACCCAGATATCTTTGAGAAATAGTAATATTTTCTTCTTTACATTTAACGTTAATCGAGATACACATTATTGGAAGTGCGTGTTTAATACTATATTTTCTTGTCGGTAAAAGGGTAGTAGAATATACAGTAGCAGCCCTACGCAATATTGAAGTCGGCTGGAGTGATGAAATTCACACTTCAGGGCCCACATGTAATTCTAGTGTTAAAAGGTGTATTTTAGGAACGTAAAGCCAACAATTTACACTAAAATGGAGGAATGCTGCAGTAAAGGTCTCAAAGCAACAGTTCCAATTACCTGAGCAGAGGTTCTTAACGGTGCAAGCTCCATTTTTCAAAGAAGTCTTCGCGAATGCGAGTGTCACAGTGTCGGAAAATAAGACAAAGTCGACTCCCCGTGTGGTTAGAATTTGGAGTTTAAATAGCTCAAACTTGCTTACAGAGAGCTTGCCTGCTAATTCTTCAGTACAGATGATAGTGTGAAATACCGAAGCATGCAACGTGTTCTTTCAGGACATGATTTCTGCGTATGTAAACAGAAAATCGCATGTCAATACTTTAATAAACGTTGTTCCAAACATCTAAACTCCATAGATTTATCCTAAAAGTGAGTTTACAAAAATTATCATCGTCACATATGTCGTACACTGTGAGATTATTAAATGTATCCAAAAAATGTAATAACGTATAATCATATCTTAGGTTACAAATATTTATTAGCACATTTCTTCTGCACGTTATAAACATTTATAGACTTGGAATGAGATTGTTTTATGTCCCATTACGATGATAATATGCCACACGGTAACAGTGATAAATAATTATATTACTGCTCTTTAATGTTACAAAAGGGTTTATGACTTGAGAGAAGTGCTAATGATACTATAGGGTTATACCTTAGGCTACCCCTCATGTTATAGCTATAATTATCTTAAGCTGTTAAGATATAACTTATGAAGGATTTATGGCTTTATAATATAATGAACAAAAATTAACTTTATTACTCTAATAAAAAAGTTTATTTGTTGCTTCATGATTTACTTTACAGGCACAAATGACATATAATTTCGATTCAGTCACACCATATTCCACCGAAGTAAAGGAGCGTAAAATTTGAATCAATACACATCAATTTGGATATTACACAATTTGACTTTAGTTTTACCATTTGAGCCTCTAAAACAGCCACAGTCGCTTGTGATATAAAAAAGTTGTGAAATAAGCATGATTGTCAGCTTTTTATTCTGGTCCCTTCTCTGCTTCAGCTCCAATGTTGGTAAGTACTACTTTAGGTCATTCCACAATGACGAATCTTAAATTTATAGCATGGTCTGAAACTGGAAAACAGAGTGTCTGACAGGAATACTTTCTTTACGTTGAATTTTAAAAGTGTAAAGCTGGATTAAAAACCATCAACAAAACTCAAATGTTATGGGTCTAAATATTTATTGTTCTAAATATGTACTTTTTAGGTATTGAATTTCCACACATAAATTATCGACTTTTAGCGAGAGAAAATTAATTATATATTCAATGGAATTTAACTTTATTGCAATTCAATATACGCTTGAGTCCAATCATTAGCCAAAAAGTAAATATAAGTAGGGAAACACACATAAATGACACTAACAATAATAATAAAATAAACACAGTATATACAAAGAACTATTAACCAAGTAGTGGTAATATGCACAATGAACTATTAACAGCAAGTACAACAAATTATAATTAAAGTTATACAAATTATAGAATACAAATCCAACGTAGTACTGAAATCTCACAAACTCAGCTATTATTCACTATTATAGAATTATTTACACAGGTAGTGGTCAATACTGTAAAAAGATACGCTAGTCAATGGCTGTTTAACAGTTGTTTACATTTATTAAAATTATTGCTTGTTTGGGTAGTCCGTTATAAAATTCTATTTCAGCAAAACTAGATATCTTTTGAAAGAAGTGTAGGGTCCGAACGTTCATATAGGAAACAAAAGCTTGCGGTGTTTGGACTATAGGAAGTGGGAGGGGTGAGTCTGTTACACACAGGAGGCAAGGTGCAGTAGATATAGGAACGTTGTGGATAGTGTTTTTGCATAACTTATATTCTACAACATTACAATTTGGAGTAAAACATTCACTCCCAGCTTCTTGTACATGTTCAACAATATGTGAGCAAGCCTAGGATTAGATTTTTGTTGAGCCACCCGCCAGTAAATTGTGCGTCAGCCATAGTAATTGAATATGAGGAATGAAATGTCTTAGAAAGAATAGAAAATACACGATTATATGAGAATAAGAAAATATGGATTAAAATCTCCGATCTTTGAATACATTGTTGTTTGCGCTTCCCCCTTCTATTTGTTGCCAACGTCTTCATATATCCACTAATGTACGTAATATTACATTGCATTACAGAACCTACAATTGGTGCTGATCGCATTATTGGAGGGGAACCTGCTAATATAACCGACTTTCCATATCAGGTTAGTAGAGTTATCTCTCTTTAACACTGAAAATACAAAAATGTATCTTTTTTCTATATCAATGCCTCACTACAAGTAAGTTATTCTTTTTTCGTACCACAAACACTTTCTATTTTTGCATTAACTTTTCACAGTCATTGGCATTAAACTATATTATTAACACGTTAGAATTACATTAACAATTTTCAGTGTTTATCTTCTTCTTCTTCTCATGGAGCAGACCTTATTAATTGTATTTATTTTCAGCTGGCAATGGAAGTGTCTATACTTCCTATACTTCCTATCTATGTGTTTGCGTGCGGCGCATCAATAATCCGACGTTCATGGGCCCTCACTGCGGGTCATTGCGTCGCTTCGTAAGTAAACTAGTTGGCAGATATCCTTATTAACAGTAGCTTAACAATTCATTAGAATAGAAAAATAAAAACACTACTGTATTGCTTTATAGTGTTACAGAAAGTTTAATTAAAAAAATATTTTATATTATTTTCTACTTTCAATTACCAAACAGATTGCAAATCATAAACAGTTGACATATATTTCCAAGTGGTATATATTCTTCTCCTTCTCTAAATTTAACACGTTTACTGCATGTATAGATACTCAAATACCTAGGATCAGTTTAGTTTCTATAAGTAGGGCATTCAAAATTTTACATACAGAATTATTATAAGAACTATTTAATCAATGTACACCGCAAGCATAGAACTAGAATCCCAAAAGACATGCTTCACTATCGTCCAAATGGAAACGGTTTTAGGTCACCCAAAGAAACAATGGACTGAAAATTCGAATGAGAGGTTGTAAGAGAGCTTATGGGCTAATAATTAGAAGAAACAGCAACATCTGTAGTTACATTAAATAGGCTTACTTGTGGTTTCCCTGGTCACGTGGTTAAATTTTAAAAACATCTTGCATTTTTCCTTGAATTAGCTCCAATTAGTTACGAGTTCACAGATATTTCCTCATAAAAGACATATATGAGTTATCTCTTCTATCAACTAACGAGGTGTCTACAAGGTAAAGTAAAAATATTAATTTACTACTTCCAGTTGTTGAACAGAGTAATTAGACGAACATAATTATTAAATGTCACAACGCTAATTCAAGCTCATATTTACAGTATACCAAATGAAGCCCTCCTGTATATGTACTTATGTATAACTAGGGCTTATGCTTTAAAAAACACTGAAAAATGGATACAAATATGCTCTTAAAAGTCTTGAAAATATGCCAAGAAATATGCGCTATTTAATTAAAACAATGTCCCTTTGCAGTAGACAAAACAAGTTAGTATAAATAATAAATAAAGTTAGGTACCTTATTCTTTAGAGGTTGAAGCAGAAGTGGTCCCGGTGCTAGTATTAACTGCTAAATTGCAGTTCACAACCAACACTTTGCACAAATTTTCAACTGTAAAGTCTGTCTGTTGTCTCGCAAAACACTTTTGTAACGTGAAAAACTTCTCTCCGCGTCACAAGATGTTATCGGGGCATATTTAAATGATGCTAACTGCTTCACACACACACACACACACACACACACACACACACACACACACACACACACACACACACACACACACACACACACACAGAGAGAGAGAGAGAGAGAGAGAGAGTCAAGTCTCTTGGTGTGACAGATGGTTTTCTTTTGAGGATGTCTCGAATACCGCACATCTGTTTATAACCAGAATTTTTTGAAATTACATAATTCACTTTCTCTTTCACTTTTTGTCATATGCTACCAGGAACCGAACTTAGATCACGTATTGTTTTTCAAAGACAGTAAGTGATTCATACAAAGGAGGTCCTACAGCTTCCAATGCCGTTATGGCTGTTGGTAAGAAAGAAAAATGGGCAGATATGAAACCAAGATCCTCTTTTAACCCGGTGCCTGACAGAATATTTTGCACAGTTTCTATTGATGAAGCATCTTTCAAGTCCAATGAATTAACAACCTCTTCGACTATTTCTATGTGCTCAGCATAATATAAAACTGCATCGATCCATGTTCCCCATCGAGTTAACACTGGTGCAGGAGGAAGTCAGATATTAGGTGCTGTTGATCTAAACAACTTAACTCTTTTAGGAGATTTAACAAAAATTATCTTTGTACTGGACACAAATCTATCTACCAATTGGAAAGAACCATTGTCTCAGAAATGCTACCAATATGAAAAATATTATACATATGAAAAAATAAAGAAAAGCATAAAAATCATTAAAATATGCAATATAGGGGCTGTAGTATTGAAATAATATGCATTTATAAAAAATCAAGAAAATATGCAGTTATATGCAGTATAAAATCGTGTCCAAATAACTGAAAATTCCGTAATTCGTGCACATAAGGTAAAAGCATACATTTTTAACCCCTATGTAAAAACATGCAAATGCATGAACTTCGTAGCCCTAACTATAACTAATGTCACACATGTTTAATTTGTTCCTAAGGATCAAAAAGTCACAAATACGCCTGCGCTCCGGCTCCAGCTACAGGATGAGGGGTGGAACACTTCACTATGCAGAAAAGATTATCGTCCATCCAGAGTACTACGAAGGTGAAGTTTTGAAGACTGCAGATTATGATGTTGCTATCATAAAGGTATGTTTCGTCAATATTACAGTTATAATGCTCTTAAATATTATTAACCAAAACTATAATTTACGGAGTGTGCATCGTTAACTGTTTCAGGTTTCTACCCCATTTCATTACAGTGAGGTGACTCAAAATATCTTAATGGCTTGTAAAACACCCTCTCCTGGAAGTGAAGCGGTGGTCTCCGGGTGGGGTGGTGTCAACAACTTAAAGCAATTGGCTGATCAGCTACAGCAACTTACTGTAACTATTATGGGATACGAAGAGTGTAAAAGAACTGATCCATACTTTAACCTTACACTGACTCCTCGCTTCATATGTGCAAGTGTTCCTGAGGGAGGGAAGAATGTATATTATGGAGACTCCGGAGGTCCCCTTGTTGTTGACAACATTCTAGTGGGTATTGTGTCTTATGGTCAGGAAACAAGTTTCCAAAGTGTGCTACGTTTTCCAACTGCTTATACAGATGTGGCTAAAATACGCACATGGGTAACTGAAAGCATACAACATGAATGTTGTTAGTTTAATACAAATGTCTCCTAAACACATATGTTGGATCGATATATTAACGTTAATATACTGCTATACTTCTTCACCACAGCTTTTTAGATCACAACGATGCAAGTCGCACCGCAATATCTGGCCGGACGTTACAACTACACCACCAGTGTCTTACTTCTGGGCAGCTTCTGATGGCTTAGATTTCCACATGGAACCCATTCTCTAGGTCGAGCGATCTTGGATAGCGCCCTTATGTCCGAGTACAGCGATGTCTTCCATGCTGCTTCGAACCTCTGCGACAGCTTCTTCGGTTTTGACTACTTTACCATAACCCCAGGAGATTAATTGGCGCATCGGAGCGTTATTATGTATTGTCCGACTGGCAAAACCCCCTTTGCCGACGTCAACAGTCACTTCGTGACTCGTGAGCGCATTCAGTTCCAGAAGAACCTTCTCAGCCATTCTTACAATGAACTCCCAAACATACTCTCCCCCAAGGTGAACACTTTGGCATGGACTCTACCACACCCGGTCGGACCATGGTCACGGCTACATTAGTGGCCACTAGTAACCGACACGGCTTCCCCTATATCATGTCGTCCATGATGATGTCCACCCTCCTATCCACGGCACATCGTGTCACCTGATGGGATGGCTCAGAGGGCCTAGAGGGCCCTCTCTTGCTGGTAGGCTCTCCTGCTGACAGTGCTTCACATCGTGTCGCGGTTGGTTACTTCCCCAACATACCACGCTAGGACAACCTTGCAGACATCACTGAGCTGTCTCTTTTACTCCGTCATGGCATACACTTCCGTCCTCCAAGACCGGCGTAACTGTTGCATTGGGCACTTGTGCTACCTCCCTAGGTCCTGCCTCCCAATACACACACTCACACAAACACGCGCACACACACACACACACACACACACTGCCAACAGTGTCCGTAAACACCCAAAACAAGAACTAGCCTTCTCTAGTTATCTCTCCTCCTATTCGTGACCTATCACGAATGTATCTCAAAATTGACCTTTTCTAGAAGCTATGACAGTTAAGCCGGCAATTGAGCCTTCTTTATGGGAACTCCTTTGTCATGCCACGTGATTGTAACAAGTCACTTATTCAAAAGCAGTGGCGCGGGGCAGCCTGAACTTGAGCGCTTATGACGCAAGCACCGTTAAGTGGTGTGAGGTATCTTTCCCGTCAGCGTCCTTTGATGTACTGGCTGCCTGTCCAATTGAATCATAATATTGAAGTACCTCGTTGATAACAGATTAGTGTAATTATAGTGATAGTGCGGTCGATTTATAACAGGCCTACGACCATGTGCACGAATACTACGCGCTCTGCTTCGTGAAATAGAGTGACGCTTAGGACAATATAGCGTATCCTTAGTCGTATTACAGCAATGACGGGTGTATGTGAAACAAATGCCATATTGCAAGTTCAAAAAATGTGCAATGCTGTTTTACCGCGTTGAAATCTAAATTGTAATGAGGACATCCAACAAAATAGAACAATACAGTGATACAGTTAATATGCTTCAGCCAGTAAAACTGTAACAAGCTTGTCAAAGATGTCAGGAAAGAATTTATGAATGAATTATTTGTAAACCCAAAGACCCTAAATTCTTAAGGCTGGGTGTTTTTTATCCTACTCAGATGTCTTCATCTTTATATGCGGCAAACCTGCATTGGGTCCTCATCTTAGACTAAGCATGGCACTAGATGAGACTATACCAAACTGACAAACATATTTATTTCGCTGCTCTAATGTATCAGGAACAACTGCAGCTGTCTTAAAGGCTTTAAAGAGAAAAACCTATGTGTCAAATTACTCAACAACCAAATTAATGCGTGTGTTTTAAAGTTTTAAATTTCGTACTTGAATCGAAAATCATCCTCGCTTTATAAGTTATATTAAATGGCAATTACATGCCACTTGTGGCTATAAAGTAAGTAATAAAATAATGAAAGAACGATTTATTTTATTTCTGGTTATATAATAAATCCACAAATTTTATAATTTATATATTCTCCTCTTTGGATAATTAAGTCTATAATATAAAAGGTAGGTTGAAATAGAACTTTATAGCACAATTAGCTTTCCTTTCAGGTTATGAATGTTTATCTAATTTTTTACTATACTAAAATGCAATTATCTAAAGTTTATCACTATATGGCATATTTTATCATCGTGATAGAAAATTAAAAGAAATCTGCCTCTATTGTTCATAAGTCTACAAATGTTTATTACAGTCAAGGACAAATGTGTAACAAATACATTATAATCTAAGATAAGTTTGCAGGCTAATAACATTTTTTAAAGGAAGAAGTAAAACTGCAATGTGCTTGATGGTAACCAAAATATCCACTGTGAATTCTACTTTGCAGAAATTGGTAAATGATATTGGCAGGGAATACAGGAACGGAAGTAACTGAGACACAAATGTCCATGTGAAGGTCAGAGCTAATGGTCAAAACTGACAAATAGCCAGGAAGTACGACGTGAAACTGCTGAGAGTAAAGGTGAATTTCCTTGGTTGGTGCAGTAGAGTTCTGTAGCGAAGAGTACACGTCAGCGGCTAGGAACTAAACGCCATAGTGTAAGAAAAACTTCGCTATGAAGCCAGATCGACGGAAGTGTGTGTACTTTTCAAGCTAACCAAAATGTGAAAAAGTCTTCCGTGCACAATTCACCGCTATTGCTCGCTATAACCAACTATCAGCCGAAAAGAGCACTCATCTGCCCACGCCACTGCTTGTGAACACGTGACTAGCGCGGCAGGACAAAGAAGTTTCCAGACTGTTCTCGAAGCATCGACTGTAAGAACGTTTGTGATAGCTTCTAGAAAAATGGCAATGTCCAGTAATATTCGTGCTACGTCGTTCTCCTCTATAAAAGGAGGCGAGACAATGACAGAAGAGTAGTTCTTGCTGTGAGGGGAGTGAGTTTTTGAGTGTTTAACAGGACAATGTTAGTAACGTGCGTGTGTGTGTGTTTGTGCGTGTGTGTGTGCGCACGCTCCTGTATGTACAGTCGTTGCGGGAGAACTTACGTGAGGGCAGATATGGTTTGGTAATTGATACGTTGGGGTGAAACAGTTTTAGTATATGTATACTCTGTTCATGTAGAGATTAGAGGAGATATAAACAAAGCACCGGTTTGTATCACTCCGCGGCCACGTGCTTTCACAATGACGCAACACGGTTACCTACCGCTACGCGTAGGTATAACATGCATTTTACACTACTAAAAGGATATATTTACTTGATCCAAATAACATGTAGCACATGGAAATTAACTGCTACTTACGTCATCTGTGTCCACAATAACACTTTTTCATTTCCTGCTCACAATCTCGAAACCAATCTCCAGAAGCAGCTTGTGGAGGGAAATTCGTTTTAAATCTGGAAGATCGGGATCAGTTAACTGCCAACAGCACTTTGTTTAAGGTGGGGGTTCATTGTTAACAAAGAACTGGTGAACTTTTCGACGGACTGCAGATCTTACAAATACGTCGCAAAGAACATCCACCATTTATCTGGTACGTGGCCGCTTTTTGCCGCGATCTTCATCAACTGACGATTTTAATTTGCGTGTGCTGTCAATACTTGCAACTGACACACCAGTAAACTCGGATGTTAATTTCATCACGTCTTCGATAGCAAGTTCGGGATATTTCTCGCAGAACTTGTTAAATACGTTCAATATTGTTGTCTTTTCACCACTTCGCAACGATTTGCCGCACTTATGTTTCACAACTCACTTGTTCCGCCATGTTATTTTCCTACTGAATAATGCGCGCGCAGAATGAATTAGGCTGATTACAGATTCACTTAACCAAAATCGTTAGTTCCATTTTCAAGAAAATAAACATTTTTGAAACATTTTTAATGTAATGGGTAGCTTAGGGTGGGGTTATTTTCTTGAAAATCTTGGTGTCTCATCCTTAAAAGACATTAAACTTAAATACCAACTTTGGTATCTAACCGACTTTTCGTTTTTAAGTTGCTGTCCACAGGCAGACACACACACACACACACACACACACACACACACACACACACACACACACACACACACACACACACACACACAGATACGGACCTTTTTCTAAGAATGCTTTTTTGGATTCAGGGGTAAAATCTCAACATCGAATTTTTGGGTGAAATACAATACTTCCTCTACTAAACGTAGTAGAGAAAGTATAAATATTAATAATCTGAGAGGAAAAATATAGAAACTACAACGTTATATTTGAATTTACTGTAATGTTACGGCCTTAATTACCTGTAGGGCTCTCAATGTATTACTTCACCTTTTGCGAAGCTCTCTCCTCAAATTGTCACTCACTCAGAAGGTCTCACAATATAGCCATAACATTTGGTCACATGTACGAGTATAACGTATAGAACTTAATTTTAAAGGGTTTGTATTTAGTAAGCCATAAAATAGTGTAATGTCTCTATTAAACATTCTTCTTATCTTCCTTTATGGTTTTCTTTATACCCACAAAAGCTCTATAAACAATAATGGCCATGCAATCTCATCTATAAAACCAGGAATCCTTTCGATGTAGGTGAAGGAGCCATAAACTTCAACTCATACGTATGACGTTCGAGTTTGCGCAGTTGTAAATGTGAATGCTTACATTGTAAACCTCTGAAGCAGCTGCACACATAAAGAGGATTCAAATAAACATGATTGTCGGTTTTCTATTGTGGTTTCTTCTCTGCTTCAACTGCTATGTTGGTAAGTATCACTTTAAGTCAGTCCACACTTCTTATGTTTATAGGATTAGAGGATTGTCTGAAGCTGGACAACTGAATGTTTATCGGAAATGCCTTCGCATCAAATTTAGCTGGATACATTCATGGTAAGGCAAAACAGGCTTTGATCAATTAACGGTTCGGCGGTGTTCTGCCATGAATACTTATGAAATACTCTGCAAAATACTCGTGTAATTTCGTATTCAAGATAAACACTTGCCAAACAAATCGAGTAGGCATGGATTCTGTTGTAGTCAAACATAACCACACAGAAACTGAACGTTTATGGGTTCCTTACAGAAAGCAGGAAGTGTAATTTAGAGGGAAAAATCTGGCCAAAAGTCGAAAATGTACCCTTTACATATAAACCTCAAAATTGTTTTGTTAACCACAAACTGCGAGTTCAAACTTGTTCTCTATTTTTATATCGGGTGATCCAAATTACTCATCTTATTCTGATTATGTCATACAAATATAAAGTATTTCCATTGAATAGTAATGGGTGATCCAAAAGACTTCAAACCGGTTGCGTTATGTTTTGGCAGTATCTGTTCTTATCGCAAAGGTGAGCCGAAGCATCGGAAGCATGCTAGAATTAAAATGTTTTAAACGTCACTCGGCTCACCGACTGATGCGCGTCCACGCAAACACGGCCCTAGGCCGCACACACGCTACCTCAGAGGCCTGCACCCCAGTGAACAGGTCAGGAGCTGCACCCTGCCCCGCCCAGGATAACCGCGGAGTGTACATAGTGTATATATAGTGTATATAGTTAACGTGTGTATATAGTTCTTTGTTATAATGCTGGGACGCATAGTTACGTGTGCCCAGCAAACATGTGCGAGCGGGACGCTCACTTGAAGTGCCCAGTGCGCGTGCGTGTATGTATGTGTGTGCGTGCGTGCATGAGGGCATATCACATGATATGCCAGAGTGAATGAGAGAATGCATGTGTGTAAAAAAATATGTATATAGCAAGAAAAAAGCGAAAAAAGACAAAAACAAAATATAAACACATACCCAAGAACTATACACAAGAGAACTGTTCTCGGTGGCCCAAAAGAGGGTCACTGTATGGGTTTTCTTAAAACCCAATGTATATTTGTTGTAAATATCAAAAAAATTGTAATCCAATGATAAATTAAGTCTGTACGCTGGGCCCCATGTACCAGCACCAGACAAAATTCTTTTAATAAAATAATCTGAATCTGAATCTGTTTTGGCAGTACGCGTCCTCGGCGCTGGTTGCCGACTGCTGCTGTCATAGAACAGCGCGGATGAAACCATACATTTTTAAAACTACTTTTCAAGGTTTTACTTACCAACGTTGTTAAAGGAGATGTTGAAACTGGCCACCGTTTGTCCATAAATTTTGGGCATCTCTTTAGGAAACTATCCATCACTTGCTGTAGTTCACGCTGGGAAATGCTGGCAATTTCCTGGCGGATATTTTGTTTTAATCCTTCCAGGGTGTGGGGGTTCGTTTTGTACACCTTATGCTTTAAGTTACCCCAGAGATAGAAATCGCAGATAACCTGGAAACCGTTCTGCACTTTCACTTGGCGAACTGACTGACTTAACACATACAAACCATAAATAAATACACGCTATGCAGCAGAAAACAAATGCTGAGCCATAAAACACCTCGTGACTAAGCACAGAACAAAATAATAAAGCACGATGGTAACAATTGAACCACACAATATCAGCGTCAGCTTTATACTGCACTTTCAGAGCAGAGAAAGACAGGTCATCCGTATGACCTTGTGTACTGCTGCTGTTATCTTGTTTTGGGTCTCTATGTAGTTCTAGAATATAAATTAAATCTGAATGAACAAGATTTTACAGGCTAACTGTACAGTGAAGGTATCTATTTTACTTTTCATATCATGCGGGATTTTACTCACAATGTTTAAACAGCTTCTTCATGAAATGATATGCATATAAAACGTAGCTTGTGGGGAATATTTTTTTCCAAAAAGGTGAGAAGAATTGCAGATTTAAATATCGAGATTACTAATCAGCAGGGCTCGGATTTCTATGATTTGAAAACTCTTCAAAGCTGCTGTAGAAATTACCAAAACATGACCTAAAATCGTGAAAATATTATTCAAAAATAAAACGAAAGAGTAAAAAATGCATGAATAATTACAGATGGAATAATTCACACTTCTCATTTCTTCCAGCAAAATATCTTTGCTTTTCAGCCTTATACGTGGAGAAACTTATTTCTACATCATATGGTTCATTTTCATCGACATCTACTTCTTTTCCACAAAGAATGTCGCCAATTTTACATAATGTTGTATATGCAAAATTTCTTTCCACTACTCGACGTAAGTTTTTCCTTAGCTAGTCAAGTAATTCTATATAGACTAACTTGGCATGGTGAATGAAAACAACTATGATACTATTTTGGTTGATGATGAATAACTTTCGTGAAAGATATGGAAAATCTCCTCAACTTCACTGTAATTTTGTAATAGCTAGTAGTTTGAGCACAAAGCCAAGTACCTTAAATGTTACAATGGGCTTAGGTGGAAAGGGAGAAGTTATGAAATTATTTGAGAGGTAGAATTGGAGCTTAAAAATGCAATGCCACAGCTGGGATTTGAATCACAGAACCTCCGCTTACCGGGCGGGTGCTCTAACCCTTAAGCTACTGTGACAACCTGCCAGAATAACATTGAATTCTCAAACCAATTCGTATTTCTCCCGGTAAACCACAAAGGCAGCCTCACATCAGAGGGTCTGTGGTTCAAATCCCAGCTGTGGCATTGAATTTTTCAGTTCCAATTCTACCTCTCAAACATTGCCCACACACGGCTTGTGTGTTTAAGAACACTAACAGTAAGTTTGTTGGCATAAATAAATAATAATTATGAAATTATGTTTACAAAAACATCCGAATTGTTAAACACTTCATAAAATGTGACTAAAAGGATGCTCTTATTCGTATATTTGGACAGCACTGAAATAGGCCAGAAATCCAAAAAAACCTAATTCATTGTACTCACAAATGTTGGAAACATGTTTAAATTAACTTAGGCATTGAAAAATCCGAACCCTTATCATTAAGCTTCAATTTGTGGTTCACTCTGTTCACACGTACACATACAAAACAAACCGCACACAACACACATACACACAAAACATAGATATGCGCGCATAAAGCGATATTTGAATATACTAGAATATCTCTCTAAAATGCTTTTTAAAGGTGTGTACACTGAACATGTATTTCAGGCGAAAACTGGATGTAAATTCTAGGTGGAATATATGTCGTCTATTCAGCATACGTTAACGTATTGGAAGGGCAAGACTGCAAAACATTTAAAGTTCTCCGATATCCAAGCTTAGGTTTTGCTACTGAAACATTTCCAATTAATAAACTTCAGTAGAATTCCTAGTGAAATTCCAACGCAGCTATCGAGCTCTATGCAGTCTCTTTTTTCTACAATGGTAGCAGTGCGATAAAAAATATTACTGAGTAAAACTGGTGGTTTTAGAACCACCGCCACCGCCACTGCCGCCGCCACCGCCACCACCGCCACCGCCGCCGCCACCACTACCACAACCACCGCCACCACCGCCCCCGCCAACACCGCCACCGTCACCACCACCACCGCCACCACCACTACCACCGCCACTACCACCCCACCACCAAAGACAGCCACCACCACCACTACCACCCCACCACCACCGCCACAACAACAACAACAACAACAACAACAATAATAATAATAATAATAATAATAATAATAATAATAATAATAATAATAATAATAATAATAATAATAATAATAATAATAATAATAATAATAATAATAATAATAATAATAATAATAATAATAATAATAATAATAATAATAATAACAACAATAATAATAATAAAAGGCGAGTGCTAGGATGTTTACTGTCACACTAAGATTAAGTTCCATCATTTTCCTTCATTCCCCTATCTTTCAGGTACACTTCCAGGCTTATGTCGAACAGATGGTGCGGAAGCTTGTGCACTGTAACTGCTGTTCTCGGCGCTGGGCTGCGTTGTGTGGCCGCTGTGCTCTCCGGGGGGGGGGGCAAGTTTTCGACATCGGACCTAGCGTATTGATGATTGCGCAGGGGGTCCTGGCGCCGTGAATAAGAACTCTCAGCACTTCTTAGAGACTTCCGCGCGTCTCTGAGACCTATCTGGATGCACCCAGTGGTTTCCTGTGGTTCCCTTGGCCCCGTGTAGGGGTCCTGTAGTTCTCGATGTGCAAGGTGTTCTACGTTATATAACCCTACACTTAACCCTTTTATTTGGTAGCAATGTCTTCATAAATCCACTAATGTATTATTGCATTACGTTTCAGAGACATGCTCTACTTCAAATTCTACTGTTCGTATTATAGGAGGAGAACCTGCTGATATAATGGATTTTCCATATCAGGTTAGTATGTTTACCAATTTGACATAGCCAGACAATTTGTATTTTCCTCAGATTATTCTCGAGCTAGCACCCAGGTCACCGAGTATTCTACCCGGACCTTCTGAATACGTCCATTGTGTTTATCTTCAGTGAAACGCTATAGGAAGAAACGCAATGCCATGATGGTAAATTGAGGGCAGCTCGAAGATGTTTATCAAGTGATTCTACTCTCGGTAAGGCTTAACCACTTATCAGACGGAGTGTGGAGATTCCAGGATAACAGATGTATCTGAGGTAAAAAGGTGAACGTAGGTAGAAATATTTGCTTTTCAGGTACTACAGCGACCCTGGTGCACCCCTGGTGCTGCCAGAGGAATTACTCCTATGTTACCGGATTTACTTGCCGTTTGAGGCGATAGTGCACAAGTGAGTTGTGAAACATAAGTGCGGCAAACCGTTGCGAAGTGGTGAAAAGAGAACAACATTGAACGTGTTTAACAAGTTCTGCGAGAAGTATCTCGAACTTGCTATCAAAGTCGTGATGAAATTAACATCCGAGTTTACCGGTGTGTCAGTTTCAAGTAATGACAGCACACGCAAAGAAAAATCATCAGTTGGTGAAGATCCCGGCGAAAATCTTCCACGTACCAGATAAATGGTGGTGTAGTTTGCGACGAATTTGTGAGTGTGAGATCTGCAATCCGTCGAAAAGTTCACCAGTTCTTTGTTAACAATGAACCCCCACCTTAAACAAAGTGCTGTTGGCAGTTAACTCTGATCCCGATCTTCCCTCCACAAGCTGCTTCTGGAGATTGGTTTCGAGATTTTGAGCAGGAAAGAAAAAAGTGTTATTGTGGACAGAGATGACGTAAGTAGCAGTTAATTTCCATGAGTTACATGTTATTTGGATAAAGTAAACATATCCTTTTAGTAGTGTAAAATGCATATTATACCTACGCGTAGCGGCAGGTAACTGTGTTGCGTCATTGTGAATGCACGTGGCCGCGGAGTGATACAAACCGGTGCTTTGTTTATATCTCCTCTAATCTCTAGATGAACAGAGTATAGAGTGGTGGACGTAATTGAGGTTTTGGTAGTGAAAGCAGGTAGCAAGACATGCCTCTCAACGGCTGCAGATCTGAGTGCAACGCTCTTTGGGTATCGCTGGTGTTACAATTACATCAAAATAAAAATGGGGTTGTCTTTGAATTTTGAAATCAAAGCAGCTCCTGCTATGATTCTATGGGAGTTCTGCTTTTGCTGCTGGTGGATTAGCTGCGTTGTTACCTCCATACCATGTGGGAGAGCTGGTCACGCCAAGATACTTAACTAGGCTAACCGCCGTGATTCTTGAATGTTTATGAGTCTAGTCGCGTCTCAGTGCCAAAAGCTGGGAAGGCAACGATCTTCGCTGAAATCTCGGATTTACACCCACTTATTAGCTATAGTCACTCAATGGGTGGTGTCGTTTATCTTCGATAATAAAATAATGAGGATGACAACGTTGCAAGTGGACGTATAGCGTTTGCTGTAAATTCTGCAATAGTTGAGCCTTGGAGATAGGGTATAAACGGGGTGGTACCTCGCGCCATGTGATATACGACAGATCCGCAGATCCGGAAGAAAAGATTGATGAAAGCATACAGAAGATAATACAGACTCCAGGCAGGCAGTCCACGTGATGGCGAAGCAGCCGCTTCTAATTCCTAGTTTGAAGGCCTATCTCACTATTGGAAGCACACAGAGAGGGGGGATGAACGACTATTTCAAAGAAGCATTTTTTTCAGCAGGCCTTACCCATGAAACCTGGCAGCACACCTGAACGACGAGAAAGAAATGGGATAGAATGGAATTGATGTAAAGGAATGTATCATAGAGGAGAAGCAACCCCAGCATTTGTCTACCGACCAGGAAGATTCTACAAATCAATTTACTCCCGTTCATTTCTCTGCTCTTTTCCAACAAGAACAATTTATACCAAAGCTTGTCTATATTCAACCAGAATAGTTCGTATTTGCTTAGGAAATTTTACATTCTGTGAAAATCGAAGATATAGTGGGCGAGAATTGAACTCATAACGTCTCCACTCTGAACTTCACAAATTACCATAGTCATTTGTTTGTTGGGACTTAAGAGATACTTCAGATGGGTGAACGGTTTGATAGGGGCGATTTGAAATCTCCACTTCAGGGGCGGAATGTGAAACACTGACACACTGCAAACGCTCCGACTCTATGTTTGTTGATCTTTACAACTAAACACAAACATGAGTCTGCCTGAGAGGCATGGGTGTGGATACTTTAACGGCGACTTCTAGACCTTAAGCTGAATCATATCTTCCTCTGCAATTTTCTCTATTTGCACATATAAAAGATAGCATTAGTCGAATGCATGATTGTCAATATATCACCATTCCTTTACCCCTTACTTTTGCAATTAGGATAGAGTGGTGGAGCTTCAAACGCTGAGTTATTTGCCTATTTTTAAATTGTTGCTAATGTCGATTATCTACAAAAGTAATTGGATTCTAGCATGTCTATTGAAATAAATTCGTAGACATACGGTTGAAACGCGTGCAACTTTGGCATGTGTTTGAGCGAAATTCAGGAATGCTAACAGTAAAATCTGTCTACTTAAGTCTGTAAAATACTGCTCGAAAAACTTCACTGGTTATTCGCGATAACTGATAACAAACAGACAGACGCGTGGTGAAACCAGTTTTCAGGGCTGGCCTGCTCTGGACTTTCACTCGTTTGGTGTGAACGCATGTATTGCAGTAGAAGCCGCATTAGTAAACAAAAGGATACCGCTTACTGACACATCAGTGCTTTAATTATTCTGTTAACATAAGCAAAAGTTAGCTCCCCACATTCTTTGCATTACTTTGCTATGGACAGGCTTTACGAAAATTAAATAAAGAGAATACGCGGGGCTGATAAATGTAATGCTTGTATCATGAGTTTCTTGCCGAAGGAATCTAGCATTGTCATTAGATCATATGTGATTAATTACTAGCGTGGAATATAGTTTTTGATAGTAATTTCATTTTTGTAGCTGGCGTTGGAAGTGTTTAATGGGACCATCTTTCCCCACAACTGCGGTGCATCAATTATCCATCCGTCATGGGCCATCACTGCAGCTCATTGCATCTATTTGTAAGTACAATAATTGGGAGGTAATTTTATTAAACAGTACATAATGATTGCATGATATAAGATTATAGAACCGAGATAAATGAAAATTTATCAAATATTTATCAAATTTTACATTATCACAAATATATGCGATTATCACAACATGAATACAAAGAGTTGTGCTGAATGAGAAAGCTATCTCCTAATGTTTTCTTTCTGTCAGTAAGGTTGAAAGAGATCAGCAGTTAACATTTATTTTCAAGTACGTGTTTATATCTTCCTATGTGTATATACGTTCTATGAATGCACTTGTGTATGTTGTACATAAATTTCCTTCAATTTCCTTGCAACCTCTCCCTTTTTTTACACATTATTACAATTTATGTTTTTCTTAATATATTTTTTAACAAATACTGTCACTGTGGCCTTGAAACCAGTTTCTGACAGCAGGGGATGGGATTCGCGCTCCCCGGCTGGCCTGCTACTGCCCGGGTGTGGGCCGGTCCTCTTGATGAATAATAGCCAAGCAAGACAATGGACATTGTCAGCGGTATTGCGACTCAGGAGATCTCTTCGGTGGGATCCAGAAGCTTCGTCTTCTAGAAATCCGAGCACTATATAAGGGGCCTAGCTCGTGCCCAGTGGACAATCCAAATTTCCTACCTGCGGTTAAGCCCTATCAGGGGTAGGTACGCAGCAAAAGTCGTCGGGCTGAATCCTCAGCCTGCCAGTAGCACGTCGTCGTCGCCAGTGGACAATGAAGTGTTCAGTGCAGACAGTGAATCGTGCCAAGTGCAGTTCACCGTGAGTTGGGATCTGGTAGTGATAGTTCAGTTGTGACTGGATTCGACGGTTAAGTTGTGTTGCTATAAGGTTCTGCACAGTGAAATTAGCATTAACTGGTGTTCTCATTGTTATAATATTTTAGAGCAACAATGGACAGTTCAGTGACAAGTTAAAATCTTCGCTTCTTTACTATTTACCTGTAGCAAGTAAAAAGTGTTGTAATACATGCATGTATTCACCGGAAATAGCGTTTTGTGTCCCATGAAAACAGAAAAAGAACATTTTAGGAAAAGGACGCTGTGTCCGTGCGCGCGCGTGTGTGTGTGTCTTCTCTCTCTCTCTCTCTCTCTCTCTCTCTCTCTGTGTGTGTGTGTGTGTGTGTGTGTGTGTGTGTGTGTGTGTGTGTGTGTGTGTGTGTGTGTGTGTGTGTGTGTGTGTGTTTTGAGGAGTGTTTTCGTTTGCCCGAAAACAGTTTCACTCAAAAATCTAAGTGGTATTTAATTTCAGCGGCTTCCCAGGAGGCGACACGAATATTTATAAAATAATCCCCGCATATCAAATTTCATTTCTAACTGAATGACTTTCAAAAATTTTCATTTGCTTAAAAATGCTATAGGTTTAAGGCAATTGCCTTATAAACAAACAACATATTTTCAATTTTTTGGGAATAGCGTTTGAAGTCACCTTCACTCTGGATAGCTTGTATATACATAACTATTAAAATATGTAAGCAACGTATTACTACATATACATAATACTTAGATCTCAATGAACCACAGACTTGATTTGAAATATGTGCATTTTTGTGGCCGTTAACCATCTCCGAGGTATTCTTATTGCTCACGATCCATGTTCTAATTCTGATAAATATTCGGGGATGTTGTTATTGTCTTCATTTGTGAGTAAACGTTGCCAACACAAACGCTTTGGCTGAGACTTCCTTATTCACAGGACACCATTCAAATGAACTAATGCTAATCACAAACCGTAGCTATCAAGCACATTGTTGCGCATTTAATTCGTATTTCAACTACACACACAACAGCCGTTACAAAATCAGAATGCAACAATACAATGCTACGAACAAATTATTTCAACAATAGAAGGCTATAAAACTGATTATGTGGACAATATATATATATGTTAGTGGTCTTGGTGACCCCTTGAAGGTGAAGTAGTGATAAAAGTTACTCTTTCATCAAATTAAATAGAAATTTGTATGCATATCCAATATAGTAAGCTAGAAAAGGTCACAAACTTACAATAATCTGCGGTAGCAATTATAGTAGAAATAGGAAGTGATGGGCAGAATCGAATTCTATGTATTCGAGTACAAAAAGAACCGGAAATTTCATTCTGCAAGTTCTCGGATACTATGTTAGCGTTATTAACTAATGCTTTTCAGTTCTCAACATGGTTGTTATGGAATAAGGCATTAAAATGACTGGCGAAGCATACGACAATGGTTATTATCGAAATGTTGAATAGAAGCCTCGCGCCTTAACACCGTTGTTGGTGAAGCTCTTTGAATCGACAATGATCTTCGGTGCTTAACAATATCCAGAAGCGTATTGTAACCTGCCCTTTTCTTATTGTTGTAGAAATGAGTACTTATCTCCGAGTTTGCGTAGGTTTTTCGAAAGGATGACACGGATTTCGAATTTAACAGCTTTTAATGAAATATTAATTTTTAAACTCTTTTCCCAGGAGATATTGCAGACCAATATACATATGTATTTTCGTAGAATTTCTTCAGCAATCAATACTAATTATAGATACAAATAAACTTTTAAGACAATTACTAAGATAAGTGAAACTTTTAGTTTCTAATTTGTTCTTATTTTAGATTCTGGTGCTTCACGGTTAATAGCTTACACCTTTGAATTTTAAGGCACTTTCTCTTTATCCGATTAATTTTAAATACTTTGCTGTAATGACATCATGCACGCCCGTCATCCTCGGCAGACTGGCTAACAGTGTATGTTGATGGAGAAAACAGAAGCGGCGCTCCCTAAAAAATTCCCTGGTTTCGCTATTCCCACTATTTATGAGGCTATCCGTTTTTCTTCGTTTTCTCCATATTATTTAATATCAACAATAGGTATTATTAAGTTGTTCATCTTAATTATTCTTTTTAAAGTATCTATAAATTTCGGTATCAAAATGCTCCCGTTACATTGTTTTTTTATTCCATAATGAATGAATATATGTTTTTCCAGAACGAAAACGTCAATTTTTAATATGGTTACCTTCTAGTCAGATTGGTCGGCCATATTCGCACCCCACACGAATTTTCTTTAACAGTAATAATTTTCTTTTTATAATATCAATTGGCCTAAGTTTACACAAATTATCAATATCTTTCTACAAACATGGTCAAAATTACGCAATATACAAACTCATAACTATATACCCATTTTTATACACTCTTATGGTGCTCTCTAAAAATCGGTTAATTTTACTGCTATATAGCTCTCCACTATGAAAAATCAAAAAATAAAAGATGGGAGCTACCAAACATTCAAACAGTAATTCCTGAGTATCCTCGAAAAACAGCAGTTGCAGCCTTCAGGTTGATTACAGGACATGATTGTCTGGCAAAACATTTAAACAGAATTGGGATATATTCTTCACCACTCTGTCCTCTATGTGATCTGCAAGAGGAAATGGACCGAGACCACCTTCAAATATGCCCGGCCACTTCTAGTGCCCCATCCATCAGTGAAAAATATTGGAGAGCAAGAGGATTAATGACTTCATTGTCAGAAATTCAACATTAGCCAACAACAACGTACTATTTACAAAACTTTCTTTCTTCCTTTGACTCGATATAAAATTTATTTTCAAAAGTCTCTCTTCTTTTTATTGTTGTTTTCCATTCTTAAATCACTGTGCTTTCATTATCACAGTTAGTTTAGATATATTATAACGTTTCATAATGTTTTAGCTAACTTTGTTACGCAGTATCTTATAAATCATATTCCTAATCAGATGCAGGTGTACTTGGCATATACAAGAAAGGAATTTTGCGTTAATTTTAAATTTCTAACATCTTTTATATTATCTTATATTTAAATTATCTTTATTATTTATAAATATATACAAATCATTGTTGTGCCAGTTTGACGTAATCTCTTTATTTTCTGAGAGTCGGTTAGAAATATTTCCTAGCATCTGCTTGGTAAAATTAATGGTTTTAGCTCTTCTGTATCTACTGGTGAATTTCGACCACTTCCATTTCTTGGTGAACTTGGCTTGACCTTGACCTTACTGAGCTTGAGCTATATTCCTATCTCCATGTGTCCAATACTCATCTGAATTTCTCCTATATCTAAAGTACTGCTGCTCCGTTCTATTTCTCCCAAATCTACCATTATTCGTGTAATTAAGTTGTATATTTCTTCCTCTCTGGGTCCCAATCCAATTTCTATAAGTTATTCCTACCTCAACTGGACACTTATATCTCTCCCTAATATAATTATTTCTATTTTGGTGGAACTTGCCCCTTGCTCGGAAGAATTCACAATTTTTCTTTCACTTCTCTCTTGTGTTCTGTTTTCCTTCCCAGATTTTTCACTCATTTGCTGACATATATTCTTTTCACAATTTTCTACTTCATTCTATCTTCTATGTCCCCTTTAACCTGTTCTCTATTTTCTAGCTTTTGTGCCTCTTTGTGTTCGTCACTGGATACTGACGGGTCACTAGCACTAGCTAACGAACTGTGGGTGGGAGGGGGGGGGGAGGCACCGGCTACTTACGTAAGGTTATTTAAGGGGAGAAGGTTGGACATCCCTGGCCGTAACCAATGGTATTCGCACCTATATTCATGCAGCAAATCCTCTCCCCCATTCAAAGAAAGCAATCCACCACTTTTATTCACCTCAAAACGAGGTTCCTTAGAGGTTTCGTCTTCATTTTGGGTATTGTATAAACTTGTGACAAGACAGTCTCACATGCATTGCATTTCAGAATTAATTTAGAGCAAAAACCGAAATGTTCACCAACTTCAAGCTTCACAGAAGCACGCTCGTACACACTACACAGTCGTTCCCAAACACTATTGTGCATAACTTATTTCATTGTTTGCAGCACCAATAACTACACAATCAGAAAATGCAGACAGTTTGTTTCCACTTCTTGTTTGTATATCAGACCTGGGCAATGAATCACTAATATTTCTTACTTACCCGTGTGTAGTTTGTCCCACTAAGCTGTAAGGTAACCATCCTGCTTTGAAGGACGTTGTTTGTTTGCTTATAACTACTTCTGGGTGATTTCAACATTTCTAGGAACACTATTCACTACAAATAACACCTCCAACGCACCTAAAACATCAAGAAAAGAACGATTTCAAGCATTCACACTCGCCTCGTGTTAATGGCTCATGGCAACCAGTAAACAATCGCCTTTCGGGAATCTAAACCACATAAACTAACTTGAACATTAATTTACTTTTAAAAACGTATTATATAATTATATATTAAATATACCGGGACAAAAACAAAGGTTTTGTGTCGTCTTACATATATCATAAGGTATGTGGTCTATTTAAACTCCAAGAAAAGATTTTTCTTTTATATACGTAGATACTACTTTGACTCACGTTGTGTGTATGATAAATTGCACTGCCGCACACAATCTGCATGCGACATTCAAGGCCTAGTCCGGAAATTTGGCATTGAAGATCAGAAAACAGACAACGAATGCTGATGTGAGCAAAAGTGGACGTAACTCTGAGAGAATTTAACATTTATACGAAATTTAAACATGCACTACGGCGTTTGTAAATGGGTCCTGGGACAAAATATCCCATTTTCACATTCTGGAATGTCCAAAAGATTTTATAGATCTAAGACAACAATTTTCATGAAATATCTGTCATAGATATGGTTATACAGGATGTAGTGTTCAACGAGTCCTCTGATGACATTTCACCAATAATTGTATAATAGTTATGCCATAATTAATAATAATTAGTCCTGCACTTCTTAAGAAATGGCCTCTCATGCGCCAGGTCCTACCCCATATGATTTTTGTTAAGGAATAGTGCATGTATACGTTTTAATTGGCAGTCTTTTTAATCTGAAAGAATATGCTTAATATAAACATTTATTTAATAAAGTATTTTAAGAGGACAATGTTAAAATATGTGTTCTATAGTAACAAGTTACTGGTGCAAATTTGATTATCATCAATTATTATTATTATTATTATTATTATTATTATTATTATTATTATTATTATTATTATTATTATTATTATTATTATTATTATTATTATTATTATTATTATTATTATTATTATTATTATTATTATTATTATTGTTGTTACTATTATTATTACCATTATTATTACTATTATTACTATTATTATTACTAAATGTCATGGGGAAACCACGGAAAATCCCATGTCAGAGTACACGTAAACGGGGATCGAACCCGCAACCTCCCGAACGCAGGCCACAGACCTTCTTTCAAGGATGTGACACGAAGTTTTGGGAGAAAATTCGTCCAAACAACATTTTCCAAAATATATATTTTCTCAAAAATGCCTACAACGATTTTGATTAAAATGCCATTTGTTTAAGGTATCTTTACGACAAATGAAATGTATATTTTGAATTTTCTGGCTATAGCCCCTGTAGTCCTGTTTACTTGGGATGACTTTTGAATAACGCGTAAACAGTAACAGATAGACAAAATCTTAATATACGGAAAATGTAGGTCTCGCTAAGACACAAATTTATGTCTGAATAAATTTTTTTGTAGAGTGAACCATTTCGGAGATATTCCTTTTTATTTGTGTCAGTTCGGGAAAACTAAAACTTTCATGAAATGGAACATGGTTGTTCATTTTTATATGTTAAGCGTGCAAAGAGAACGGGATCTCAAAGCTTTAAAAGATTGACTGTCGCTCAAAGCACCTTACACCTATAAGGAAATAAGCAATGAAATAATTTGTACAAATGTTTAACAACTAACCCAAAGATGATATAGTAATAAAAGTTTGTAAGAATGGTTAGTACAAGAGTAGAGAAAGTCATGTGAGTGCAACACATCAGATTTTTAGAGTTAGAGTTTAGCTTTTGGCGTAAGAGTAGTTGTTTTCGTCAGCGTCTACAGTTAGTTTTCGTTACAAGAGTGTGTCGGCCAGCCTGTCAGTGAGTATTTATGTGTCGTCGAGTGATTGTATCCTAATAGAGATATAAGAGACAGTGAAACTGGAGAAAGACTGAGAAAGATTATAGGAAGAACAATTGTGTATTGTAATAGTAGAGTAGATTATAAACTGTTAGTAACGAGAAGGAAATTCTGCATTTGTGGTAAGGTTTAGAGGAAATAAAGAGCTAGAAAAAGAAGCGAACTTTCGAATTTCGCAGTCTTTATTACAGTACGTTTCTAAAGTGTCACTGATCGCCTTATTGGTAAACTGGTCTCACATTGGAAGTAAAATCACTCAAAGGACATATTGCAATATTTATGCACTATTGTAACATGTGTTTAATTTGCTCCTAAGGTACTCCAAGGACCAAATACGTTTGCGTTCCGGCTCCAACTACATCAAATCAGGAGGAACACTTCATTCTGTGGCAAAGATTATCATTCATCCAAAGTACGAGTATTGGAATGAACGTCCAAAACATGATTATGATGTTTCTATTGTTAAGGTATGTTTCTTGAAAGATTACAACACACTTTTGTAATAAAATATTGTATTATGATTTACAGAGTATATATCGTTAACTGTTTCAGGTTTCCACTCCATTCAGTTACAGTGAAGTGACCCAAGAGATCCCAATGGCTAATAAAACACCCTCTCCTGGGACTCGAGCTGTGGTCTCCGGATGGGGCTATGTGAATTATGAACTCCAAACATCTGATCAACTACAGAAACTTTCTCTGTATATTATGGATCATGATGAATGTAAAAGAACTAATTTTTACCTTTTCCATCGCCTGACTCCTCGTATGTTATGTGCAAATGTTTCTGAAGGAGCAAAGAATATTTACTTAGGCGACTCTGGAGCACCGCTTGTTGTTAACAATACTCTGGTGGGTATTGTGTCTTTCATGATAGGATACAGGCGAGTCACACGATACGAAAATTTCCCTAGTGTTTATACAGATGTTGCTAAAATACGTCCGTGGGTTACTTCCACTATAAACAAGAATCCATAAATCATTAATGGTTTTGTCATTGTAACACAAATTACGCCTAAAAACGTTTGCAAGAATAATACTGGTTGGAAGAGAAGTCATTAAATTAATTTAAACCAGTGGTAGATCTCGGTATTTGGAACACATTTTATAGCTTACGTTGTTGTCTCTGAGCATTTCCTACGGAGATATTTTAGTTTTGTCGAAAACAAGCTGGCAACACTGCAGAGTGCGGGTGTCACTTTCGCTAGCTCAGTACGTAAATAACCTTCCTAACGGTGTGTCTTGAGAACACAAACAGATACCATGCCTTGTCCTTCCATGTTTACTGTGCAAGTGTAGGCCAATCAGAAGCGTTAGCTCCCAAAACATTACAGCCACACTTTTTTACATCCACAAATCAAGTCAATTTTAACTCAGATTTTAATTCTCAGGGGGAAAAACGTCCACTAGAGAATCAATCTGCTTTCAACACTTACTAGTCAATCAGACATGCGTGTTTTATTATAATACGTCTGTCATTTAATACAATTTCCCTCATCTTGTTGATATTTTGGTCACTTTGGCTGGAAGTGGGTCGGCTCGAGCAATTTGATTTAACTAGTTTTCACCACCTTTCAGATTCGAAAACCACTTACATAAACGTCTTTGTTTTGCCCTTACCTCCTCCCTATAAGGTGTTAAAATTTAAAAGGTGTCTGTTGCAGTTTTACCGAATATGAAGCAAAATCTGATGTTTGTCTTTGTAACATCCCCCATTGTAATTATACTATACTTTTGTGACGTGGAGTGATCGCCAAAAATCGAGAGATTTCTTTGTGACCATTGTCACTTTTCAGAATAGAGCGTTTGAAGACGTATGGGGCTCCTATACTGTAACCCTAGAGTACCTAGTGATCCCTTCCAGGAATAATGTCGGCTTATTAACACGTATATTTATATTATCTCTAGCATGTAGGTCATGAACAGTTTTTTATTTCTTTTGGCACATATTTTTGACATTTTCCCCACACAAAAATAAACATTTCCCAACTTAATAGCACAAAATGAACTAAGCAATTCATTAGCAAACTACTGACATACCCACGTCTGCTCAAGAAGACGTCATGTGTACTCTAGGGTAAATAACATCTCACGCGCTCGCATGCAATGCTTGCCAGCTTTCTGCTATTCATTGAATAACCGGGGTACTATGCAGGACCCTACTAAACATCTGCATGTAGCTCAACTGTACGATAATGACAAGTGGGAAGACCTTACAGTGGGCATACACACACCCAAGACGCCCAAATGCACACAGATACAAGCTCACACAAAGAAATAGACTGAGGCAGTCATAAGCTTACGCAGACAGGCGTTCCAATATTTTCTTATTTATTGTTTATTATTATTTATTATTACCAGTAAAATTTTGAATGCCCTACTTATAGAAACTAAACTGATCCTACATACTTGAGTATCTATACATGTAGTAAACGTGCTAAATATAGAGGAAGAGAAGAATGTACACCACTTGGAAACATATGTCAACTGTTTTATAATTTGCAATCTATTTGCTAATTGACAAGTAGAAAATAATATAAAATATTTTTTAATTAACCTTTCGATAACACTATAAATCAATACAGTAGTGTTTTCATTTTTTTATTCTAATGAATTGTTAAGCTACTCTTAATAAGGATATCTGCCAATTAGTTACTTACGAAGCGACGCAATGACCCGCAGTGAGGGCCCATGAACGTCCGATTATTGATGCACCGCACGCAAACACATAGATAGGAAGGATAGGAAGTATAGACACTTCCATTGCCAGCTGAAAATAAATACAATTAATAAATAATGAGACTTAAGGTCTACTCCATGAGAAGAAGAAAAAGATAAACATTGAAAATGTTAATGCTATTCTAACGTGTTAATAATATAGTTTAATGCCAATGATTGTGAAAAGTTAATGGAAAAAATAGAAAGAGTTTGTGGTACGAATAAAGAATAACTTGTAGTGAGACAGTGATGCACGAAAAAGATACATTTTTCTGCTTTCAGTTTTAAACAGAGGTAACTCTACTAACCTGATATGGAAAGTCTGTTATCTCATCAGATTCCCCTCCAATAATGCGATCAGCACGAATTGCAGATTCGTAGATTCTGCAATGCAATGTAATATTACATTAGTGGATATATGAAGACATTGGCAACAAATAGAAGGGGGAAACGCAAACAACAATGTATTCAAAGATCGGAGATTTTAATTCATATTTTCTTAGTCTCATATAATCCTGTATTTTATATTCTTTCTAAGACATTTCATTCCTCATATTCAATTACTATGGCTGACGCACAATTTACTGGCGAGTAGCGCAACAAAAATCCAAACCACACGTGTTGCTTAACTTGTATAAGAATTTGGGAGAAAATGTTTTAATCCAAATTGTAATATTGTTGAATGTAAGTTATGCAAAAACTTTATCTACAACGTTCCTATTTTGACTGCACCTTGTCTCCTCTGTGTTGTGATTATGTAACAGACTCACCCCTCCCACTTCCTATAGTCCAAACCCCACAAGCTTTTGTTTCCTATATGAACGTTCGGACCCTACAGATAACATATGAAAAGATGTCTAGTTTAGCTGAAATATAATTTTAAAAAGGGCTACCCAAAAGCAATATTTTTAATAACTGTAAACAACTGTTAAACAGCTATTGATTATTGAATCTATTGACAGTATTGACCACTACCTGTGTAAATAATTGTGTTGTAGTGAATAACAACTGAGTTTGTGAGATTTCACTGCCAGTGCTACTTTGGATTTGTATTCTATAGTGTGTATAACTTAAATTATAATTTGTTCTACTTACTGTTAATAGTTCATTGTGCATATTACCACTACTTGGTTAACACTTCCTTGTATATATATTATGTTTATTTTATTATTATTGTTAGTGTTATTTATATGTGTTTTCCTACTTATATTTACTTTTTGCTACTGTTTGGACTCAATCGTACGCTACACCATATTGAATAGCAATAAAGTTGAATTGCATTGAATATATAATTAATTTTCTGTAGCTAGAAGTCAATAATCCAATATATAAATAGTACATAACGTTATTTGCACTCTATGGGCAATAAATATTTAGACGCACAACATGTGAGTTTTTTTGATGGTTTTAAATCCAGTTTTACACTTTTAAAATTCAACGCAAAGAAAGTATTCCTGTCAGACACTCTGTTTTCCAGTTTCAGAGCATGCTATAAATTTAAGATTCGTTATTGTGGAATGACTTAAAGTAGTACTTACCAACATTGGAGCTCAAGCAGAGAAGGAACCAGAATAAAAAGCTGACAATCATGTTTATTTCACAGCTTTTTTATATCACAAGCGACTGTGGCTGTTTTAGAGGCTCAAATGGTAAACCTAAAGTCAAATTGTGTAATATCCAAATTGATGTGTATTGATTCAAATTTTACGCTCCTTTACTTCGGTCGAATATGGTGTGACTGAATCGAAATTATATGTCATTTGTGCCTGTAAAGTAAATCATGAAGCAATAAATAAACTTTTTTATTAGAGTAATAAAGTTAATTTTTGTTCATTATATTATAAAGCCATAAATCCTTCATAAGTTATATCTTAACAGCTTTAGATAATTGTAGCTACAAAATGAGCGGTAGCTTAAGATATAACCTTATAGTCTCATTAGCACTTCTCTCAAGTCATAAACCCTTTTGTAACATTAAAGAGCAGTGATATAATTATTTATCACTGTTGCCGTGTGGCATATTATCATCGTAATGGGACATAAAGCAATCTCATTCCAAGTCTATAAATGTTTATAACGTGCAGAAGAAATGTGCTAATAAATATTTGTAACCTAAGATATGATTATAGATTATTACATTTTTTTTGGATACATTTAATAATCTGACTGTGTACCACATATGTGACGATGATAATTTTTGTAAACTTCCTTTAGGATAAATCTATGGAGTTTAGATGCTTGGAACAAAGTTTATTAAAGTACTGACATGCAATTTTCTGTTTACACAATCGGAAGTCATGTCCTGAAAGAACACGTTGCATGCTTCGGTCTTTCACACTATTATCTGTGCTAAAGAATTATCAGGCAAGCTCTGTGTAAGCAAGTTTGAGCTATTTAAGCTCCAAGTTCTAACCACACGTGGAGTCGACTTTGTCTTATTTTCTGACACTGTGACATTCGCATTCGTGAAGACTTCTTTGAAAAGTGGAGCATTCCTCCATTTTACTGTAAATTCTTGGCTTTCCTTTTGTAAAATACACCTTTTAACACTAGAATTACATGTCGGCCCTGAAATGTGAATTTCATCTTAACAATAAGATACCCTTGAGCTACCCCCTCCTGAGTGTCCCTTCAGGTTGGGATGCTAAGTAATTATCACGAGTGAAATTAATAATATTTATCACAATCCCTTCCTAGTATACGTGGGATTGCTAATCTCTGTTAATCTGCAGGACAAATGTACGTTTAAAATTAAAAGTTAACATTCTAAAATAGGTTATAATGGAACCAACATTACTAAAACGCTTTCCAAATAATAGCCATCAAAACATTTAAACAAATGTTACAAAATAGGTTATAAATTCTTGAATAACCACTGAAGAACTAACCGTTTCTTAAATCACTTAAAATTACGCACTGTAAATAAAAATAGTAATTTTAATTTAATAGTTCAACTATAACAAGTAAAAGTTACGAAAACTAGGCGAAAAAATGTTCAATTACTCAAAAGAAACTATTAAAAGTGGAGTGAAAAACATTTGTTATAATTCTCGTACTACAATAAAAAATTACTGAAAAATGAATTTTTGTTAATTTACAATATTTAAACATAAACAAAATCACTGAAACAACATATGCCGCCAGTAATTCACTTTGAATTAAACAAAACCAACACGTGTTCGCAATAACTTCCAACACAGTTAGCCATGTTTGTCAAAGTGCCGGTTCACCGCGATCAGCTGATCGACCTGCTACAAGGCCTTGATAACGTTGGCCTAGGAGGAGGTTTTTCTCTTTCCTCAGTGCAAGTGAGCATTCATTCCTCTAGACACAATAATTAAAATGAAACCAAGATTTGAAATGCTGCAGATGTGCGACATTCCAGTTCACTTAGTATATGGATGCCAGACCTGGACAATTACAAGTAATTAAGTTAAGAAAATAAAAGTATCTCAAAAAAAAATGGAGAGAAAATTACTGGGCATAACTTGTAGAGACAGAACCCATAATTAGATGTCGAGGAAAAGAAGCAATATGGAAGACGCATCCACAACAGCCAGGGAAATCAAATAGAGCTGGGGGAGGGGGGGGGGCAAGTAGTTAGGATGAACCAGTCAAGATTCACATACGAGACGACAGTGTGGTATCGAAGAAAGCGGAAGAGAAACGTAGGAAGACCAAGGCAAAAATGGAACTGCTACCAATATGCAGTGGTTGCATTTACATTATTGTACAGTAAAATTTCCTATATCGCTTGCATAAGCATGGAAACATTGCCCAGCATAAGTAGCTGCAAGAAACTTGAGTAAAATTGAGACTAAGAAACTTCCATAAATATTATGAGACCTGCCAGTACTCTATTGAAATATACTCGCATCTTAATTACTGTCATTATGTCCTCGTTGTATAATATACTATTCCACAGTAAGTTTCTATACCGTTAGCATTAGTTAGGTAACGGGAATACTGTATTATATCCAAAATACAGGTTTAGAGGTCCCATGTGCTCCTTTAGTAGTACATTGCGATATAAGGATGGTAACGGATATTTACCGGAATGAGGAAAAGCTTGAAAATGCTCAGTCCAGCCCTTTCAGTTTCCGAGGATGAGCAAAACATTTAACGCACGTGTTTTGCATACAATTTTGGGAGATAAGTATCTATAATCATTTAAAATGGTGTATGAATGTAAATATTAACCTTGAAACATCACATTTATTTTTGAGCAGTGTCTTGATGGTTGAAATTAAGTAACATATATTGACTACAGCACCGTTGGCCTGTATCTTCAGATATTTCATGTGTGAGACAACTAGAGCCTGTTTACCAATGTTCTTCGATTTCAGAATGATAATACTTGTTGAGGTTAGTCAAGAAGAACTGACGTTTGATGTTCGCGTTCAACTGCATTTCCAAAACAACGAAGCACCTCCGTATTACGCTGTAGTCATATGGGAGTATCTAACTCGAGCCTTCCCCAAACGTTCAGACTATACTGTATTCATCATTAATTTATTATGAAGGGACTATAGTTGCCCACATTATAGCAGCCAGTGATGAGATTCGGAATGCACCTGGAATGGTCAACAGAGTTCGTGAATCATTTCTGGATCAATGTCGTCTGCTATATTTTGTTAGAGGTCATCATCTGTATCATCACAATCATTAAAATCTGCACCTCCTAATTTTTTTCCTTACTTTTGTATTGCTTGTATCTACCCGTTGTATTGTAATGTTAACATAAACTCAACTTAGGTATATAATTATTCATCAAGATGTACCCTTTCCAGTGTTTGTAAGCTGTTAGCTAAACTTGAATCATCTCATTTGAGTACTATGAATCCAGCGAGATGGCTCCGTGTTAACTTGCAAGGTTCGCTTTCGTGAGATCGTGCGTTCGATTCCCACGGCGTACCTTTCTGACTCATGGGTTTTTCGGCGATTTCTCCTGGTCACCAGGCGAATACTGGGAAGGATAATTATTACTTTCGCTGAATGTCCTGTCTTTCAATTTCGTTTCATTACTCATTTCATTCGTCGTTCATCCCGTTGGTTTTTTCAGGGTCGCAAGAGTCACCAAAGGCGCCAGGTTCAGCTTGGCAGGGATGATCTGCACACAGGAACTCTTCCCATACCTCGTTGCCCTGGGATTCTTCCGGCGAAGCGCACGCACGCACGCACGCCGTTGGACCCTGCACCGAGATCCCCCAGCATTGCCCCCGGAAGACGTAAAGATTTCGAGGTGTCAGCAAACTTGCAAAACGTTAGGGACCTCTGTCAATATCTGTGTGGTTAGTTCGAATCTGTTCGCCCGGTGTCTCCTCTCACGTGATCCTTCGTCCCGAGGTAGTCTACCGGGAAAGTACGAATCGGCTGGGGAATTTAGTGTCATACTGTTAAGTTGACCATGATAACTTAGTGGCTAAAGCAGCCGCTCGATAAGCGTAATATCCGTGGTTGAAATACCGTCTATGACATTGAATCTTTCAGTTTTGATTCCAACTCTGAAACAAAATAGTAATTGATTTTGCTTATCTGTTAGAGATCAAGCCTAACATACATAGATTTGTACAAAAGAACATTCATAGGGCAACAATGATTGCCTTGCCGTTCTGTGGTATGCGCAGGAGTTCCGATTTAGGTGCCCAGGAGGCCTTCCATGGTTAATTTACCCACAAAGATGGCAACCACAGAACCCCATTTTACCATCTCTCGTATTATTTCGTAAGACTTAAGGCTTGCAGTGCAGAGAGCGGTGCTGTCTTGGTGGCATGCAGTGCTCAGCTGTCCGCAGTAATAAGCTTACAGAAGTGAAAGAACTTCTGATAAACTAGATAACGTCCTCTCAAATGTCTCGTCACGAGTGGATGATTTTGGCTCGATTACGACTTGACCACTGCAATTTTTCATATGGCTATCTTTGTAAACGGGACGCTGTTCTTCTTTGTCCACTTTGCAGCAACATCTTATTGGTCCGTCAGGTGCTGCTAGATTGTGTTTCTATATGCACCTTCGAGAGTATCTGCAACTGACTGCAAGACTTGCAGAGGTCTTGGCGGAAGACAGGCAAGCGATGGAAAGGGTTTTGAAGTTTCAGAAAAGGCAGACAGGAACTTTTGGATAGGGAACCTTAGATATCTAATATTTGTGCGTTTTGACATCGTTGTAAACTGGTTTTTATTTTGCCATTTTGTATATTTATTTATGTTTATTTCCGTTTTTACCAGTAATTTTATTTTACATTGAAGTTTATATATGGTGCTGATGACCAAGTATTTGAGCGTTCTTACACCCATTTCTCTCTCCATGCTTGATCTATGAACTATAAGCTTTTCTTTCTTTCTTTGTCAGATAGGAAACCGAATCGGCCACGGTACATACTAATTAAGAAAGTATAATTATAAGTGACAGATGGTGGTAGAATTCCTGACAAAACAGATGAGTAGAAGATGTCTTCCTATAGCCCAATTGATCCTCTGTTATAGCAGGGTGGTAGTTTCGTATTCAAAAGTTTATGACTGCATCTTAGGTGGTCTGAATATGATTTATGTTTACTCCCTATTAATTTTATTAATTAATTAATTAATCGGTTTTCTTGACGATTCTCCAGGAAAATATATAGAACATAAGTAAGTATTTTTTGGGTGGTATATTTGAATTGATCCTCACACACACAATGAAAGGACACCTTTTGTGTTCATTATTTATTCGTGACATAGGAATTTTGAGGCAAAGTGCATTTGATTTCTTTTTCTTCAAATTCTTCAAATTAGTATATATTTGTTCTCTCAAAATTCATGAAAAAAGGCCAGAATAGATCTGATGATTTCCTGTGGATAAAGGGCATCTACATTTTATACATTGTATCAGTTATTTAAGGATCCTTCTGGCTAATCAGTTGCTTAATTGATGGCTCCAGTATTCATTGTTGTGCTCCCAAAAGCTGTGGTCAGTTGTATGACAGTTTATTGAAACTATATTAAGGTCAACATATCCTTTCTGTATATGTTTTGGTTTACATTTATATTACAATAATCAAACAATCAATGATTTACTGACTCTAATTGTATGTTTTCAGTTACCCATGTGCGTATATTGGCGACATCTATATAAGCAGATGGAAGACTTAGAAAGTTGTATTTTTGAAGGAAAGACACAATTCCCACTAGAATCCCATCAACAACAAGAGGTCCTCCGGAGTCTCCAAGAAATATACTCTTCCCTCCCTCAGGAACATTTGCACATAGCATGCGAGGAGTCAGCACAAAGAATAAAAACAAACTAAGTGTTTCACACTCTTCATATCCCACAATGTTTACAGTAAGTTGCTGTAATTGATCAGGCGATTCCATTTCTACGTTCACACTGCCCCATCCGGAGACCACTGCTTCACTACCAGGAGAGGGTGTTTTATGAGCCATTGAGATCTTCTGAGTCACCTCACTGTAATGGAATTTAGTAGAAACCTGAAACAGTCAGATACAAACTCCGTAAATAATAGTATTGTATTTTAATATTTAATTATATTGTAATAGTTAAAGAAACACACCTTAATGATTGCAACATCATAATCAAAAATTCCTTCGTACTCTGGATGGATGATAATCTTTTCTACATCATGAAGTGTTCCTCCCCTCATCTTGTAGCTGGAACCAGAGCGCAAGCGTATTTGCGACTTGCGGGGCCTTAGGAACAAAATAAAACATGAGAAATAACTTACACACATATCCACGAGGACCTCAATTGGTACACTATAAACTCAGTATTGAACTGTGTTCTGAAGCACAGCTTTCCTTCCTGCAATAGTGATATAAATTTTAAAGCAGTTTCTGCTCCGCTAAAATGTTTTTGTTTTGAGTATACCACAAATCCACAACATCTTTACTCGTTGTTGTACCTGGCTTCACTCGAGCGATGAGATTCTAACTAAGGGTGTGCATGAGCGTTTATATGCTGAAGTGCGACACGGACTCCTCATATATAACATTTAATGAACCTTTAAATTCACACTCAGGGAGAAATTTCCTACTATCACTTGTAGAAATGATAACGGCGTGGAGGAATATAATTCTACACATTACGCACAGAAAACCAAAGAGATCGGGATCTCAAAGCTTTAAAATATTTGACTATCGCGCAAAGCCTACTGTATCCTAATATTCCTCTTAAACCTACAAGGAAATAAACAATAATATAATTTGTACAAATGTTTATTTCAACTAACACAAAGAAGATATAATAATAAAAGTTTGTAAGAATGGTTAGTAAAAGAGTTGAGAAAGTCGTGTGAGTGCAACACATTAGATAGTTTGGCTACAATTATAATTATTACGACACTACAATGCAATAAGGTTTTGATTCTTCTATTCTAATGAGTTGTATCCCACTCTTAACAATGGAATCTTTCAATTATATTACTTACCCATACACGCAATGTGCCGCGGTGAGGGCCCATGAACGTCGGATTATTGATGCACCGCAGACGAAATAATAATAAGAACCAAAAAGACGTCTTTCTATTGCCACCTAAAAATAAATAAAGTCCATGAGTGTTGATCATATGGTTTAATTCCAACTACAGTGGAAGGTTAACCCAAAAATTGAAGGTGATAGTGGTACGAACAGAGAGTTTCTTAGTTGTAATGTGGTTAGAGAAATATATGCTCGTTGTATTTCTAGTTGTTAAACATAGATAACTGTACTAACCTGATATGGAAAATCCGTTATGTTAGCAGGCTTCCCTCCAATAATACGACCAGGACGAACTGAGTGTTCGTATGATTCTGTAATGCAATGTAATATTACATTAGTGGGTATCTGAAGACGTAGCCTATCTGAGGATTTGTCCCTTAGACCAACCAAAATCTTACATCAGGAGCTGAGGACTGTAGATTCGAGTACACAAATATATCTGCAGAGAGACTTCGTCAATATCCTAAGCAACTAAGACTTTTGCCTGAAACTCAAACAGCAGTCGAACAAACGCAAGTAATATCAAACACAGGCGAGGCATTCTTTTTATTTAATGACACCGAGGGCAAAATTGTGCAATTTTCAACTGAAACATGCTCTACCCCACCAAGTTATTTAGACGGTACAGCCAAATGCTGTCCAACACGCTTCTACCACCCTGAACGGCAATATAAATTATTTAACAGTGCCATTGGTGTTCTGCTTATAACCAAATAAAAGTAAGAAAGCCTACAAGTAGGTGTCGGAAAACATAATTAAGAAATGTATCTCTCTTGGCTTAATCTTCAAGCCGAAGCTAGTGTTCGTAGATTTCGATTTCATCCTGGTCAGAGTTTCTGGCGAATAATATAAGCAATGGGTCTCACTAGAAAATATAATCATCACTTTCTTGAAATACAACAGGTCATCAAAGGAACCATTATGAAGGAAAGCTTCCTAAGAAAACATGCTGCTATACCAAAATGGTCTAAAAAGAAGGACGAAGTTCTTAAAATCACTGTCGTTGAAGTTTAACCCAAAAATGTCATACCCAATGACAAAAACACAAAAAGCTGTTGCTAAAATAGCTGCAGGACAAGGTTTAAAACTTAAAAACCATCGCTCTGGACTGGATTTCAACCCGCGTCCTTGGGATCAGTAGGCCAGGGCCTAATCAACTAAGCCACCCAGATCGACCTTACTGGGCTGAGGAAAAGCTTGAAAACACGAGACTAAGTCCAATCTTTTCAGTTTCCGAGGATAAGTAAAAACATTTAACCCACGTTTATTACATGCAATGCTTTGGGAGGTAACTGGTAACTTAAAATAGCGTATGAATGTAACGTGAAATACTAACCATGAAAAATACCACTTTTTTTCCATGGTGTCTTGATGGTTGTACTTAATGAGCGTATATTAACAGCAGCATCTCTCGCATCTCTCTTTAGATTTTTCAGATATGACGGAAGTATACAAATGAACGTCGCAAAGTTTGCTCGCTTGTACGTGTATGAACAGAATAAACCGGAAAATAAAAGCTTGATTAATGACAAAACCCGCCATTAAATCGCCTACTTTTCAGTTCCAACAAAGCAAATTGTTGCAGATATATTTTTTCATTGAGAGAGTTTATAAAAGTTAGGTGTATAATCAAATGTGACGTGAAATTTTAAATCAACTACTCGAATTTTCAGCAAAAGGCATATCATAGTACGCTCCTTGCAATATAAGTAACTTTCTATGTCTAGAAATCAATAATTTGTTTATGGAGCTTATATACAAAGATGACACAGAACACTTTATTTGCACTCATTGGCTAATAGATCATTAAATTCATAATCAGGTTTTAAACTTTTGAAGTTCAACGTAATGAAAATATTCCTTACAGATGCTCTGTTGCCCAGGTTCAGACCATGTGATATAAATTTAAGAACTGCTACCGTCTAATGATTTAATTGAATACTTACCAACATTGAAACTCAAGCAGAGCAGAAACCAGAATACAAAACCGACAAACATATTTATTTCGCTCCTCCAATGTATCAGCAACAACTGCAGCTGTCTTAAAGGTTCTGATAAGGAAAACGTACGTGTGTATTTTGAAGCTTTAAATTTCTGTACTTCAAACGAAAATGTTCCAGGCTTTATAAGTTAAACGAAATGGCAGTTACATGCCACTTGTGGCTATAAAGTAAATTATAAAGTAATAAAAAACTATTTATTTTATTGCTGATGCAATAATAAGGCCAGAAATTTTCATAATTAATGTATTAGATAACTACAGCTCTAATGTCAGGGGCAGGTAGAAATATAACTTTACAGCCCAATTAGATATCCGCTCAGGTTGTTAATGTGTATCGTATTTGGAAGCACATTAAAGGCAATCATCTAAAGTTTATCACTACAAATATGGCATATTTGATAGGAAATTAAAAAAAATCCCACTCTAATGTTCTTAAGTCTAAAAATTGTTATTACCGTGAAGGACAAATGTGGTAATAACTATATCATAATACAACATAAGAACTGGAATACACTTAGTGGGAACCGAAATATCCACTCTGAATTCGCAGCTGCGTTTGCAAAACCAGTTAGGTCAAAAAACCTCATAGCGAGGAAAGCTAAACTAAATTAAAGATTAAAATCAATTTCCCAAAGCACTTATGAACCAAAGCTCCACATATTTCACTATATATATTAGTTGGTTAATACTGTAAATATACAAATCAGATTGCTTTTAATTCCTCATCAGGATTATCCGAAGGGTTGGAGGATGGATGCCTGACCTACTTTCACAGTACATTTTGACATATCCACTTCTACACAAATATTATATTAATGGCTTCAGTGGAAAATTTATTGTTAGCTACTAGAATATAAAATTACATTGTATTTTTGAATATGTAATTAATTCTTGTAGTTCCATGAGGATAAAATAGTACCATATATATATAGCATTCGCATTTAAAAGAACTTGAGAAAACGACCGACTCAAAATTAGACAATAATAATGAAATAGGACATATTACTGAGGTAATAATAAAAATAACCCAAGTTGCAACAGCTCCCAAAACTTTCCGGTCTGACTTTGGGATATCCTGAAGCATTTCTAAGCGGCTGGACCCTTTTTTGTGAACTTTTGCCTGTGTGATAAACGTGATTCGAGAATGGTTTCGATTCACAGTTTGATCCTATATAACGTGTCAATTTTAGTTTATTAATTCATTTATGAGTTTTTGTTCTTTGGCTGGTTTAGGTTCACAACTGGATACGTCAAGTAGCGCTGTGATCGCGTTTTAGAATTTGCTGTATTTGGTGCTGCCATTGGCAGTGTAGGACGTGTTTGTTACGGCCTAGCGTTTATATTACACCAAAGTGGGCGCGTATTGAAAAAGTTTACTAAAAATGTAATTAACAGATATACATTGTGCAAATTGTACTACAGAGGAGGAAAAAAAAAAAACTCATACAGAACGTGACATTAAGCATTATAGAAGCAAAGGAGATAGAAAAATGTAGATGAATAAGTCGTTTTGCAGTATAACTCAGCATTTTCCGGTCAAGTAAAGAACTAAAATGTCTGGATGTGGTTTCCTTGAGTTTAGTTAGCACGTGCTGGTCACAACATCACTTCAACCAAGCGAGCGTGCGTTCTTTATATGTTCTTGATTCACTTTATAATACAGGCTAAAGTACGTTTTACAGATTAAACAGAATGAAGTAATTACTCAGTGTTGTGATGTGCATCTTACCTACAGACTGGAACCCACACACCCACCCACCCTTTTCAGTCCGTTTTATTACACAGTAATATAACCACGTAACAACAAACACTACCATCATCCCCCCACAGAGCATGCGCAATGGCAACTTCTAAGAAGTAACTACATAGCATCTTTATGATGTTGTGCATTTTAGGTACATTGTGCAACCCAACCATCCTATTTAGTACGCTTTCTTAGACAGTAAGATGATCCTTGTGTTCACGCATTTTAGCTTATGGTCTGATTATATTTGCCTTCAGATTATTCAACTTTTTCTAATTGGGTCTACATTAAAAGGCAATAATATAGTAGTTTATTAGTGTATCTCATGTATTTATTATCTTGATAGGAAATAAACTAAACTCGTTCCATATTCTGAAGTCTATAAATGTTTATTGCAATGTGTAGTAAATATACAATAATAAAAGATTAAGTGATTACATTTTTACTTCGAAGTAAGGCTATAATTTTATAATTTATCATTATATTACATATAATTATCACAACCCTGCTCAGACATAGATGAGATTACTAATCTTTATTAACATAAGGCAAGTCTGTATATACTTTAGGTTTACTCTCTTTGAGAGATAAATGAGCATGTTGCGGTAGTGTTCCTTTATAACATTTATACAGGTTCTTTTACCCAACAGAGGGAGTTTCCCAACTTTAAGTATTACTTCCTTCCACTGGATGATATTTAAAGTGCTTGTAGAAAGTATATTGAAGTACTTGTGACAGAGTATCGCACTTTACACAACCATCAGCATGCTTATCAGTTGGAACTGCTCACCCAGGGCTTATTAACCCTGAGGCTGTTTCAGGTGTGTAACCTCTTCAGCCTCGAGTTAATTTTTTGGGGGGCTGAATGGGCCATTTTATTACATATTTAATTTGCAGTTGTAAGAATAATTACAAATTTCAACAATATCTACTGAGGGGAGCTTGCAAATGGCAAGCAATATAACGAGTGACTTCATTTTATATAACCACTTGAATCTAAGCCTTTCTTAATTGTTAAACACGCTAGACCCAGAATGCGAGAGCTTAAAAGATGTGATACAGAATCATTTACTAAAATTCCAGCAGGGATTGATATACGTGTAAAATATACTCAACATACGTGTTGAGGCTGAGATCCACATCTATACAGCCCTAGAGCTACCGAACAAGTGCAATATTCAAAGAAATGTTGACTTAATGAATGTTATTCCTGACCTGTGATTATTGGACCAATCCCCGTAGTGGAATTGAACATCATCAGGTTCGTGGCAATGTGAAGTGAATGGAGATTGGCCGCGGGTTCTTCAGATCACTTCTAAACGCCTGCTTGTGTGGAGTCCGAGACAATTGCCTGAGGGCTAAGTGTCAGGACTGGTTACCAGCAAGCCAAATAAAGTAAGGGATTCGATGGATATGATTTAAAACTTGAAAGCTTTTCTAACTCTCTTTTTGTAAACTAGATGCTTTGTCAGGAAAAACTTTAACTCCACATGAAAAGCTATAAGGGCGGGTCCCATGAAGGCTGGATCTTTGGTTGCGTACTTTTTCTGCATCAAAGTTGGGAATATAGTACAATACTAACTAGGCTCAATTGTTCTGAGATGTAGGCCCAGGGCACGTTCGCCGCATATAAAGATCAAGTTTTCATCAGAGATCCCTGTATAGGCCAGGTGGACCCCATTTAACTCCACAAGGACTCACAGGTGTTAGCTATACAAACGGCTATCTGATGTAGGCTGGCATATGGTGTTCTTGTTGCAGCTTTCCAGGCTGAGGTATTTTAACTTCAAGCCATTTAGACATATTGTTGATGAGCTCCCTCGATTGAGAAGGCATTTGCAATCTTGTTGAATATCCTCATATGCATTAATTTTTTTAGATCGGTACAACAGCAATGAAGATTCCTTGGTTTTGGAAATGGAAAATGTCAAAATGTATTGCAGGACACAAATTTAAATCATCTTATACTCGAGGGTGGCAACATCCTGTAATTAATTAATCGGTTTTCCTCTTTTTCTTAGTCCTGAGGATGCTGCAGGCAAATACATAGAACATAAGTATTGTATGAGTTTAATTTAATTTAAAAGGTGAGTTAATTAATAACACTGAACAACACTTACAACATATTTTTCCGGGACGCGTTTCGAAGGTAACTTTCCCCCATTATCAACCGGACAATAACTGGGTTTCCATGGTGTTTGATGGTGCTTCTTCTGGTGTTTTTTCTGGTGGCGGTTCAATGAACTTACTGAAAATGTCTCTCTGAGGAATGTCGAAATTAAATACTCGGTTTCTATTTTTTAAAATAAAGATTTGTTCCCATGTGGACAGTTCTTGTTTTCCGGTTATGTGTTTAAGAAGAATCGGTTCAAATTTTATGTTGGCGAAAGTGTTCCTCTTTTTCTCGATAAGTTTTATGAACATTTTTATTTCTTGCTTCTTTGATCCGAAGTTTTCATTGAATACGCTTACCTCGTTCGCCATTTTCTAACCTGTTCTTGTTCCACCACGTGTAAGTTTAATTTAACTTCCTGAAGACTTGTTAGCCTATTTAACTATCTTCCTTTCATATGAAAGGAAGATTGTATGAGTTGTTTGATTTCAACTGACCCTGGCAGATAAAGAAAAGACACCATTTTAATTATGTGTGAAACAGGCATTTCTTCTTCTTCACAATAGTATCTCTTTGTTCTCTCAAAACTAATGAAGGAAGGATATAATTGGTATGAAGATTTAAAATTTTAAATAGAATATAACGTAATTATTATTTATTTATGCCAACAAACTTACTGTTGGTGTTTTTAAACACACAAGCCGTGTGTGGGCAAAGTTTGAGATATAAAAATGCCACAACTGGGATTTGAACCACAGACCTTCCGCTTACTGGGCGGACCCTCTAACCACCATAATTACCATATGAAGGTTATTTAATCCTGGGATATAAAGTACTTACAATAGTAAGTCACCATTGGGGTAATTTGTCTCTGATGTGAGTCTGCCTTTGTGGTTTACCAGGAAAAATACGAACTGGTTTGAGAATTTAATGCCATTCAGGCAGTTTGTCACAATAGCTCAGTGGTTAGAGCGTCCGCCCGGTAAGTGGAAGGTCTGTGGTTCAAATCCTAGTTGTGGCATTGAATTTTTAAGTTCCAGTTCTACCTCTCAGAATATAACGTGTTTCCTTGTGAAAAAGGAGCATCTACATTTTACATATGGTAGCAGTTATTAAGAATCAGTTGCTTAATTGATGGTTACCATGTTCACTCTTGTGCTCTCGTAAGCTGTAGTCAACTGTGTGACATTCATTGATATTACATTAAAGTGAATATATCCTAGGGTATGTGTTTAGGTTTACATTTATATTATAACAACAAACAATCAATGATGTACTGACTCTTGCTGTATGTTCTTAGTTACCCAAGTTCGTATCTTGGCGACATTTGTATAAACAGTTGGTAGATATAGGAAATTTGATTCAGCACGGAAAGACACAATTCCCACTAGAACATTGTCAACAACGAGAGGTCCTCCGGAGTCTCCACCAAATACACACTTCCCCCCCTCGGGAACATTTGCACATAAGTAGCGACGAGTCAGATAATGGTTAAAAAAAGGATCAGTTCTTTTACACTCTTCATATCCCATAATATTTACAGTAAGTTGCTGCAGTTGATCAGGCGATTCCATTTCTACGCTCGTACCGCCCCATCCGGAGACCACTGCTTCACTTCCAGGTGAGGGTGTTCTAAAAGCCATTGGGATCTTCTGTGTCACGTCACTGTAATCGAATGGGGTAGATACCTGAAACAGTGAAGATACACACTCGGTAAATTATAGTATTGGATCTTAATATTTAAGTGTATTGTAGCAGCTGAAGAAACATCCATACCTTAATAATAGCAACATCATAATCTATGCCCAAGTAAGCATCCTCATAGTACTTTGGATGGACGATAATCTTTTCTGCATTATGAAGTGTTCCGCCTCTCGTCTTGTAGCTGGAACCGGCGCGCAAGCGGATGACAAACTTGTTGTACCTTAGGAAGAAAATAAACACATAAACATAAGTTACACACATATCCAGGAAAGCTTCATGTGGTAAACTATAAACTCGGGATTGAACTATGTGTTGAAGCACAGATTTCCGCGATGATGATGTAAATATTGAAGCAGATTCTACCCCGCGAAGATGTGTTTTTGTTAACAATGTATCTTAAATCCACAAAATCTCGGCTCATTGTTGTGCCTGGCTACACTCGAGTGATCAGATTCCTAACTAAGGTTTTCTTTGTTAATGGACAACACACTCTGGTTGTGTATAGTATTTAATGAATCCTTGACTTCACAGTCAGGAGAAATTCCCTATTATTACTTGTAGAAATGATAACGGTATACAAGAATACAGTTCGTCACGCAATTACACGCAGAAGATTGCAGAAGCACCCAAATACGTGGTGCTAACACGCAGCCGTAGACAAAATTACGTGACCTTCTATGTATACCTGGGTCCAATGGACCCGGAGACAATTTTAATTGTTAGTTGTGGTACAAAAACTTGAAATCGAGGCCCATCCCAGCAGGTATGCTCTCATGCAACATCCAGTATCTCATTATGGATACTATTAGAAATATGTATCTATCGTTTTGACTGCCACTTATATTTCCTTCTTTATATCACACATTTTATATAACCCGGTTCTGATGGACCCTTTTGTTTATGTTTAACGCCAATAAAGTGGATATTACAGTAATCAATCACACATTGTTGGAATTCAGAAAATACATTATTGACACACATACGCATTGTAGTGAGCGCAGAAAACACATTCCTACACCTTATAGCTCTTTGTTCAACTGGCATTTGTTGTACTGTGTTGTGAATAATAAAGAAAAGCTGCAGTTTATGTTTGCAAGCCTGAAACTCAGTGTTGGAAGAAAGCTATAAGTAATTTGTAAAACTAAACAATATCTTAATCAGCAATTATATTTGTATAGGTTATTGAAGAAAGGGGTAAACAGTAGTGTGTTATTTCTTGACATTTTGTTTTTATGATAAAATGTCGCAATCTATATCTGAAAAAACAAATACAAAGGTCGCATACGTTTTACAATCTCTTGTTACCCAGTGGCTATCTGAAAATGACCCCCTTTCAATTGTACATAAGTATTGTTTCCGATGAAAATGATGAAGTTGATATACAGACAGTGGCAACCCTTTAGGTGAAGAAAATAGTGGTGCTTTTCTGTAGTATTTAACGCCGGCTGTCACTACATACGGCACCACAGGCGGTGACACTGATGAAACAAGGATGAAGGTGGAACACCGGTGGATTGAGATGGTGGCGGAAACCGGAGAACCCGGAAGAAACCCGCCCCAGCACCGCTTCGTCCAGCACGAAATCCACAATCGATTAGCCTGGGATCGAACCCGGGCCGCATAATGGTGGTGGGAATTATGATAACTATGATATGATGGAAGATGATGCAAGTAATAATACCTTAATAAAACTTATTTCGAATAGAATCTATTATTAAGCATAACTAGGGTTACAATATCATGATGGAAGAAGTATATCTAAATATAAACAAGTACACCGTGGCTTACCACAAGGCGCAGTGCTCAGCACTACACGTTTTAATATACGTATTAATGATCTGCCACAACAAATACAAGAATCAGGCGTGAAGTGTGCACTATTTGCTGATGACTTAGTGGACTTCAAAACCAAAAAAACAAAAGTACAGAACTAGAAAAAAACCATGCAACAATCCTTAAACAACCTACAAAAGTGGACCAACGAAAATGTAATGACTTTTAATACAACAAAATCAAACTACCAAATCTTTTCACTAAGAAAAAAACCACTAATAGTAAAACTAAATTTTCAGGGTCAACAATTACTAGAAAAAAGGAAGCAAAGTATTTAGGAGTTACATTTGATACTAATTTTACATGCACCAAACAAATAGAAAATGTAATACAAAGAGCAGAGAGGCGCCTTTCACTGTTAAAACGTCTAACAGAAATAAAGTGGGGATGTTCCAGAGCAACTCTTAACACAACATACAATGTATATATAAAGCCATTATTTACTTACTGCAGCGAAGTTCTTGTAACAGCAAACACAAAAAAACTCAAATCTTTCAAAACCAAAGTCTGAGATTAATTACAGGTGCTATCAAAACCACACCAATAGCAGCTATGGAAATACTAACCAACCAATACCCCATTGAATATGAAATAGAAAAAGCGGCTCTTATTCAACACGAAAAGTTGATCAGACTCCCATTCAATACATGGCACAAGAGAAATTTTACACATACACTAAAGACTCAGGAGAGCTTTCTTTCCAAAATTCAAGACATCAAGAAGAATCTATACCTTCCTAATTCAAAGGAAAACTTCATATCTAAAGTCAATCCGACACAAACATTAGACATCACATATTATTTACACCTGGCAGAAGAAGTTAAGAAAAGTGATACACCAACCAGTGTTCTAAAATTATTGGCATTAGACACAATCCATACTAGATTTCCAGAACACGAATGGCTCCATATTTATACTGATGGATCATAGATATCAAACCGAAATGGAGCAGGGGCTGGAGTCACGTGTCACCTCTTTTCCTATTACAAATCTTTAAGTTATGGAACTACAAACTTTGATGGAGAAATTGAAGCAATTCGAATGGCCCTACAAAATCTTTTGTACAGAATTTCACATTTTCAGCAAGCAGTTATTCTCTCAGATTCCAGGGCGGCAATTAAAGCAATAACTTCCAAGTTGTCACCAAAAAGCCAAACAATTATAGAATGTTGGAAAATCCTTACCCATCTAACAGCATTTCAAAAACACCTAGTCTTCCAATGGATAGCAGCTCACTGTGGACTGAGTGGTAATGAGAAAGCTGATTTTCTTGCTAAAAAGGGTACCGGCAACGTGCAGAAATCTATAGTTAATCTACCATTTCATGCAGCTAAAAGATTAGTCAATTCTGAATTCAAAAAGTTATTGCAAAATATTACTATGAAAAATAAAAAAATAAAAGATGGGAACTACCAAACATTCAAACAGTAATTCCTGAGTATCCTCGAAAAACAGCAGTTGAAACCTTCAGGTTGATTACAGGACATGATTGTCTGGCAAAACATTTAAACAGAATTGGGATATATTCTTCACCACTCTGCCCTCTATGTGATCTGCAAGAGGAAATGGATCGAGACCACCTTCAAATATGCCCGGCCACTTCTAGTGCCCCATCCATCAGTGAAAAATATTGCAGAGCAAGAGGATTAATGACTTCATTGTCAGAAATCCAGCATTAGCTAACAACAACATATCATGATGTCAAAAAACTGGGGGATTCAGTTATATACATTTATTTCACATACCTTTCTTTTCGTTTGACCTTTTTCAGGAAATCCTTTAACCAGAGTTATCCATTGAAACACAGACATACCACTGTATTAGGTCATCCAATTATAACTAACGGTATAAAAAGTATACACATCAATTTCAAACACTTTAGCTAAATTTCTATCACCACATTTACAAATAATTTCCTTTACTTTAAAGGGAAAAAATTGTTTTCTGCCCTAATTTTAAAGTTGCACTTATAATTATCTATTAGGATCCTGATCTGTATATGGTATATCGGCAAAACTAGTCAGTCCAGTCCACAACAAGAATATGTAGGCTTCGTTCAGTGGAAACAAACACTTTACGGTGAAGCTTCTCTTGTTTACAGTTCACGGCGTCTTCACTACAGAACACGAAGAAACAAGAGAGAGTGATGCGGCGTACAGGTGCAGTAAACTTTAAGCAGAGTTCAGCAAAGACCCGCTAGAGGACATACAAAGCAATAGCTAAAGGCGCGGCGTGTGAATTCATTTTCAAAATGAATTGAAGTGATAAACAAATAATATATATTTACTACTAACTAAAAAATTGGTTGTTTCGCAAAATATTCGAAAACTGAACGGGGGGTCGGAGAAGGGTCTCAAAAACGGGTGGCCCCCGGTAAAGACGGGTGATATGGCAACCCTAGGCATAACGAGTCCAATGGGCCCTGGATATATAAAATGTGCAATAAATACTAGACATGCATAGAAGACTTAATAATGGTATTTCTTAATTATTTTACTTACGTATATACGCAATGTGCCGCAGTGATCGCCCATGAATGGTGGATTATTGATGCACCGCAGATGAAAGCAGACGCATCTAGAAAAACTAGTTCCATTGCCAGCTAAAAATAAAAAAAAAAAAAAATAAAAAAATCCATGAGAACAAGTAAAGGATATATACTGAGAACAGTTCATATGCTATTCCACCGTGTTAATCATATGGTTTAATGCCAACTTAACCCAAAAAAAGGTGATTGTGGTAGGAATAAAGAATAACTTATTTCTAATGCGACAGTAATTTGAGAAAAATATACTCGTTGTATTTCTAGTTGTTAAACAGAGATAACTCTACTAACCTGATATGGAAAATCCGCTATGTTAGCTGGCTCCCCTCCAATAATACGACCAGGACGAACTGAGTGTTCGTATGATTCTGTAATGTAATGTAATATTACATTAGTGGATATATGAAGACGTTGCCAATAAAAATAATTCAGTACATACAAAGAACCAAGATTTTAATCCATAAACTCTTATTCTTGATCCATCTGTGGCGATTCCTAGTGCAGAATCCCAGAAACTTTCGACTGCAGTTCATGTTCTTTGCTTAACATCGTAGTTATATTTTCTATGTTGCTATCCTTTGTTTTTCTTTGTTCAAGTCAATAAAATAGTTTGGTAACATGCTCATCAATAGGTTATTTAAAAACCGCATTAACAAGACCATATGGGTAACCTCCGACGATTAAATTACCGAACGAGATATTTCAAAGTGACTAATGACCAAAATAAACGCATATTTGAAGGGGAAAGTGAAGTAACGGACGGCAGCACTGAAGGGCCTCTAACCACAACATCAAACGAAATGAAACTTGCACGTGCTTCAGTGAAGATTCCGCCGATCTGGAAAAGAAATATTAAGGTATGGTTTCTTTATGTTAAAGTTCTATTTACCACGTTAAATATATAAAGTGAAACAACAAAATTTAACTATGTGATTGCCTCGTTAGAAGCGGATGCCGTGGAATTAATTTCAGACTTTTTGACTCGACCATTATTTACCACGCCGTTCACAGATTTTAAAACTAGACTTATTCAGGAATTTGAACAGTCAGAAAATAGGAAAGTGACGAAACTATTAACAGAGGTAGATTTACGCGACAGATGGTCGACTCAACTCTTGCAAGAGAGGCGAACTCTTGCTGGTATGCAGGTTAAGGGACACTGGGAGTGAAATTTTGGTCGAAATTGTCAAAAAGTGGAAAATTGTTTTTTTACCTTAAAATGTTCCTGGAACACCTCTGCTAACATTTTTCATATCCCCCACTCCATGTGGTCCTTACGGCCCTTTCAAATAGCGCTCTTCCCTTAACGTACACAGGATGCTCCTATATAAAAGCCTGTTTTTTCTCAAAACTACATTTCTGCACATTCCAAAAGAAGGTCGCGCTTGAGTTTTGCTTCAAATTCAATGAAAATTTCCAAAAGTATACATAAATGGCAGCTAAACAAAACTATGCTTCAATATTGATGTTATCATTAACATGAATTCCAAAAACCTGTTTTGTATGAAAAAAATCAATAATTTTTAAGATTAAATATTCTTTGTCATTAAAAAAATATGTACAGCATAATCAGCAAACGTATTTGAAATATCTCTTCATACAATTGTTACCCATGTCTTAGAGTACCAGTTCTGCCAATATAAAAGAAAATTGAAAAATCAATAGACGCGAGCTCTATTTTGAAAATTTACCTATTAAATTCATTAAATAATTTATATATCATAAACGAGTTATCCAATTTTAATGAAATGTGGTGTACATCGTATACTCATATAAATACAAACACAGCAAACATTTCAGAAAAATCTATCAAGAAATGTGGAACTTTCAAATTTCACTCCCAGTGTCCCTTAAAGATGACTTCTTAAAAAAAACATATTTATGCAGTACCTTCCTGTTACCGCAATATCCATATTAGCAAAGAGCAAAGATGATTTTGACACCATAGCCACTATGGCTGATAAAATTATTGAATTTTCCCCACCAGTATCGAATTTATGTGCTCAAAACATACAGTCAACGTCATCTGTCGTTATCAGTAAAATGAACGACACCGGTAACGATCGTATTTCAAGACTGGAAGCACAGATCGCGGAATTGACGTTGACCATCATTGAGTTAAAAATGTCACACTCTTCAAGGAGTAGTTCACTTTCATCGTGATCCTCACGAAGTAGATTGCGAGATAGGTCGAGGTCAGGCCAGCGTTTTAACCCTCATGGAACGCTATGTTGGTATCACTTTAAATATCGCCATAGAGCAAAGAAATGTCATACCAACCTGTTCATACGAACTACCAACCTTCCAGCATTCTACAAACGCTCCACACTAGCGGCGGCAGGTGACGGAAGCCACTTTTCTCGCCGCCATTTTTTACAGACAGAAACAGTGGGTGCATGGTATGCTCCTTCAAACAAAAGTAACTTTCTTTGTCTATAAATCAATAATTTGTATGTGGAACTTCTGTACATAAGTGTCACAGAACACGTTATTTACACTCATTGACTAATAGATGCTTAAACGTATAATACACGAGTTCTTTTGTTGGCCTTTCCTCAGGTTTTACACTTCTGAAGTTCAAAGTAATGAACATATTCCTTACAGATGCTCTGTTGCGCAGCTTCGGACTATGCAGCCTGTGATATAAATTTAATAACTTCTATCGTCTAATGATTTAAAGTAACACTTACCTACATTGGAGCTCAAGCAGAGCAGAAACCAGAATACAAAACTGACAAACATATTTAGTCCAGTGCTACAATGCATAAGCAACAACTGCAGCTTTCTTAAAGGTTCTAAAGGGAAAAACTTATGGGTCAAATTACTCAACATCCAAATTAATGCGTGTTTTAAACTTCTGTACTTCAAACGTAAGTGTCCCAGGCTTTATAAGCTAGACTAAATGGCAATTACATGCCACTTCTGGCTATAAAGTAAGTCATAACGTAATAAAAGAACGATTGCTTTCTTGCTGATGAAATAATAAGTCCATAAATTTTCATAATTTTTATATATTAACCGCTTTAGATAATTACGGCTATAATACCAACGGTAGGTTGGTATGTAAAATTATAACCCAATTGGCCTTCCGCTAAGGTTATGAATGTCAATCTTATTTGGAACCACATTAAAAAGCAATCATCTAAAGTTTATCACTACCTATATGGCATATTTAGTAGGAAATAAAAAAAAAATCTCATTCTAATGTTCTTAAGTCTACAAAATTTTGTTTACCGTGAAGAACAAATGTGGTAATAAATATACCATAATCTAAGACAAGATTATCAGCTGTTAAAGTATTTTAAATAATGAAGTAAAACTGGAATATACTTGGTGGAAACCCAAATATCCACTCTGAATTCTCAACTGCTTGTGCAAAAAACCTTTGAAGCCGAAATTGTCTACGCCATAATTATGGATATAATACTGCATCACATGGCGGAATTAGATAATCAGAAAATGTTAAAATTGTTACGTGTATAAATGTACGAGATCTGGGAATATTAGTTGTGACTAAAATTGTCAAAAGGCACGAAAAGGTACAAACAAGTCATAAGGGGCGAGCTTCAGGTAGTCGAGCGAGACCTGGTAAGACCAGTTTTCCTGGAAATCGCTCAGCGCCGGTGTGAGCCGGAAAACAAGGGATGGTCGATTCTTCGAAACCCTGTTGCTAATTAGGAAGTGAAAGGTACAGAGAGCGTCATAACGCACAGAGACTTGCCTGCGAGAACCCGGAGAGGAAGGGTCGTTTAGAGTTGCCCTCCAGAATCCCACGGGGTAGTACACGTGCCGCCCATACCGCCGAGCGAGCATCTCAGCTACGGGACTTGTATTCCCGATCCTCAAGTGTGAGGACACATTATAGTTAATATTAACAATCTTCTGTCTTAGTAAAGACACGGTAACGACTCAACGAATTTAATAACGATCGGCAAATCTCAAGCTTTCTTATTTTGGTGAGAATAAAAGTGTTTCAACGAAGTTCTGGTTTTATTCACAAACACTCACGCATACCCTGATGTTAAGATCCCATGCCAGAGCAGCCGGAGCAGAAAACACCAGAAAGCAGCATTCCGTGTAGGAGTACGGAAGTGAAGAGCGACGATTCAACATCACCTTATAGCGAGGAAAGCTAAATTAAAGATTAAAATCAATTTCCCATATCCCTTATGATCCAAAACTTCACACATTTTACAAAACAATTAGTTGGTTAATACTGTAAATATACAAATCAGGTTGCTTTTACTTCCTCTTCATCCTTTACATAAGGAATATCCGAAGGGTTGGAGGGTGGATGCGTGAACGTTCACAGTACATTTTGACATATTCACTTCCACACAAATATTATGTTAATGGTTTCAGTGGAGGATTTATTGTTAGCTACTACAATATAATATGAAGTTGTATTCTTAGATGTGTAATCAATTCTTGTAGTTCCATGAGGATAAAATACCACAAAATTTATATGGCATTTACATTTAAAAGAACTTATGAAAATGGCCGACTACAAATTGCACGATGATAATGAAATAAGGCATATCACTGAGGTAATAATAAAAATAACCCAAGGTGAAACAGCCCTTGTAGCCTAGCCGCTGCGTCCTCCACCTCAGGATTCAAGAGGTGGTGCAGTGCTCAGCACCCTGGTCCCTCCCGGCCGGTTATGCAAACTTTCATAGCACGAGTTGTTTTCCCAACAATGCTGAAAACTGAAAAGGATCCTGCTTACACATTTCACTGTGCAACAAATGTCTTGGTATTTCCTGATAATCCATCCAGTGGTGAGGATGATAAATACGAACACGATCCTTTCTTTAACAAAAGGTTTTTAAATTAATATTATCCATCAGCTCCCAAAACTTTCCGGTCTGATTTTGGGACATCCTGTATATATTGCTTCTGTCCGGATGTATGTGACTCTAGCATTCCTAAGTGCCTGGACCGATTTTTATAAACTTTTGCGTGTGTGATAAACATGATTCGAGAAAAGTTTCGATTCACAATTTGACCCTATAGAACATGTCCTTTTTAGCTTATTCATTCATTTATGAGTTTTTGTTCTTTGGATGGCTTAGGTTCACAACCGGATACGTCAAGCGGCGCTGTGATCGCGTTTTAGAATTTCCTGTATTTGGTGCTGCCATTGGGAGTGTAGGACGTGTTTGTTACGGCTTAGCCTTCATATTACACCAAAGTGCGCGCGTATTGAAAAAAAGCTAATTAAAAATGTAGTTAACAGATATACATTGTACTAATTGTACTAGAGACCAAAAAAACAATTAAAACATCGTACAAAACGTGGCATTATAAAAGCAAAGGAGATAGATAGAAAGAAATGTAGATAAATAAGTCGTTTTCCAGCATAATTCAGTACTTTCCGGCCAAGTAATGAACTACAATGTCTGGAAGTGGTTCCCTTGAGTTTAGTTAGCACGTGCTGGTCACAACATCACTTCAGCCAAGCGAGCGTGCGTTCTTTATATGTTCATGATTCACTTTATAATATAAGCTAAAGTATGTTTTACAGATTAAACAGAATGAAGTAATTACTCAGTTGAAACCGAAATTATAATGTGAATATATATATATCATTGATAATAGAAAAAAAAAGGAGATTCTAATCGATAGCTAAGGGGAAGACGTAATAAAGCTGAATAGATGGAAGCCTAGGCAGATTTAAATGAGTGATAAGGTTACAATTCTTGTATGTACAAAGCTCTAACGATTCCGCGGGCTGATTCGTATCTTACCATGACGTGCTCTAAAGTTGGCCAATGGAAATCGCTTCCTTCGTGTCGCCCACGCATAAACAAATGCAATGCAACACACACTCGTCTTGAATCGAGTCGAGACAACGCACGTGCAACTTGGGAGTTGTACGTAAGCTGGCGCGTATACATAATTTGGCGGTTGCTAGAGGGCGACAAAGTTAAAATATTATAACGTTGCAGTTGAAGTTACAAAGTTACATTCTATTTAAATATCGTCGGCAGTTCTCTACAAATCTGGAAATTTGCAAATAAAGTGATATGTTGGTTAATTCTTCGTTTGGTTCCATTGCTACCACAACTCACGCATACCCTGTAGATTAGAACCTCTTGCTAGAGCTAGTCTGGACACCAAACAGAGGAAGGGAGATATCCTGGCGACGAGATCTTATACATCTTAAAGACGACGTCTTCGACTAAGAGGAACGTTTGCGTCACAGTGTTGTGATGTGCATTTTACCTACAGAGTGGAACCCACACACCCACTCTCCCTTTTCAGTACGTTTTATTATACAGTAATATAATCAGGTAAGTACAACAAACATGGTCATCTTCCGCCTACAGAGCATGCGCAATGGCGACTTCTAAGAAGACAATGAAGTAATTACTTAGCAGTTCTGTGATGTTATGCATTGTGGGTACAGCCTAGAGCCCATCCGCTCACCCTTTTAATACGCTTTCTGATACAGTAACACAATTACGTAACAACAGACACTACCATCTTCCCTCTCACAGAGGGGCTCTAATGACCTAGCTGGCAACGGGCCCTTAAACCCTTATCACTCACTCACCCACCCACTCTCCCACAGAGCACGCGTAATGACGGCTTCTAAGAAGAGAATGAAGTAATTACTCAGGAGTTTTGTGTTGCTGTGCATTATAGGTAAAGCCTGGAACCCACGCACCCGTTTTAGTACCTTTTTTTTTACACAGTTATATAATCACGTAACTGCAACAAACATGGCCATCTTCCCACTACAGAGTGGCAACTTTGGTGTGTTGTGATGTTGTGCATTGTAGGTAGAGCCTGGAACCCAGCCATCCTTTTTAGTACGCTTTCTTAGACAGTAATATGAACCTTGTTTTCGCGACTTTTAGCTTATGGTCTGATTATAGGTTATTCAACTTTTTCTAATTTGGGACTACATTAAAAGGCAATAATATAGTAGTTTATCGGTGTATGTCATGTTTTTATCTTCTTGATCGCAAATAAAATAATCTCATTCCATATTCTGAAGTCTATAAATGTTTATTGCCATGTGTAGTAAACATACCATAATAAAATATAGTGTTATAAGTGATTAAATTTTTACTTTGAAGTAATGTTATAATTTATCATTACATTACACATAATTATCACAACCCTGCTCAGTTATAGATGAGATTACTAATCTTTATTAACATAAGGCAAGTCTGTATATGCTTTAGGTTTACTCTCTTTGAGAGATAAACGAGCATGTTGCAGTAGTGTTCCTTTCTAACATTTATACAGGTTCTTTTACCCAACAGAGGGAGTTTCCCAACATTAAATATTACTTCCTTCCACTTGATGACATTTAAAGTGCTTGTAGAAGGTATACTGAAGTACTTGTGACAGTGTATCGCATTTTACACAACCATCAGCATGCTTATCAGTTGGAACTGCGCTGCACAGTTAGTTTAACTGATGGGGCAGATCACAGTGGATAGCTATAGGGGTCTTCTAAGTTACAGAATCTACCCTGAGGGCATGTGTTAGGTTTTATGTGTGATAGCCTTAGAATAATAAATATGAGAGGTTTAGGAAAGAGTAAATAATATCTGCATTTGAAGTACGCAGTATCCTTTGGGCATCAAGGAAGTTGACTTGTAAACAACCATGTCCTGTGTAGATGTTGATGTAGGTGGTCTATGTCTTTCATTGTCTTCCAAACAGTAATATACGGATCATGTACTTCATATAGCCTTATCATTCCAAGTGATGAGCTCAGGCAGAGTTCATTTTGTACTTTGGATGTATGATGCCACAATATTGTCCTAGTAATGTTCTTTTCTACCCCAAGAAGACGATTGATGATCTCCATGAGGCTCGATTGTTCCTAAAACGTTTAAGCTAATCAATACCTTTAAATACCTGGGAGTAGTTGAAGATTGTAGGCTACATGTGTGCAAGAAATCTCAGAGAGCGCTTGGGTTTGTGTGTGAAGTTTTCATACTGCAGGGTAAGCTTTTGTAGTGACGCACAGAATACTGGAAGGGGTTACAAATGGCAACCCATATAACGAGTGACTTGATTTTATAAAACCAGTTGAATCTAAGCCTTTGTTAATGGTTAAATCACGTCAAAGCTGGATGTATGGTTACGTACCTTTTCTGCATCAAAGTTGGGAATGTTATTCAATGCTAACCAGGCTCGATTGTTCTCAGATGAAGACCCAGGGCACGTATGCCAGATATAAGGATCACGTTTTTATTAGAGATCCTTGTCTGGGCCAGGGGACCAAGTTTATCTATCACCAGGACTGACAGGCGTTAGCTACACAAACGGCTATCTTATGTATGATGTTCTTAAAACATCCCTTGTTACAGTTTTCAAGGCTGAGGTACTTTAACTGTAAGCCATTTAGACATATTGTTCATGACCTTCTTCGATTGGGAAGGAATTTTGCAACCTTGTTGAATATCCTCATGGACATTAAAGTTTTAGAGTGGTAAAACAGCAATGAAGATTCCTTGTTCTTGGAAATGGAAGTTTGTTTCACATAATTCTTGATCGCTGTAATGCGACCAAAGCTACGCAAAGTTGTCCTAAGCCTCATGCAGTGTTGTCTCCTTATGTTGAGGCCACAGACACCATGTACGCATGGTTCGCTCGCACTGCATCCAAACACGCTTTCTCTGACCATCCCATAAATTGACCCCACTATACCTTATTATTACGTGTATCTGTTACCAAAGCAAGTTGTTCGATATTTCCAGTAGCTATGTCAAAATTTATTGCAGGAAACAAACTTAAATCATCTTATACACAATGGTGGCACATCCTGTCGTTAATTAATTAATCGGTTTTCCAGTTTTTCTTAGTCCTGATGATACTATGGGCACGTATAACGTAAGTCTTGTATGAGTTGTTTAGTTTCAACTGATCCTGACGGATAGTGAAAGGACAACATTTTTTTTATGTGTGAAACTGGAATTTTGAGGCAAAGTGCCTATGATTTCTTCTTTTTCAGACTAGTATCTATTTGTTCTCTCAAGACTCTTGAAAGAAGGCCATAAGTGGTATGAAGATTTTAAATTTCTTCTTCTTCTTCCTTCACGGGTTAGGCTTAAGCCTGTTCCGGTCTCACATTTCCTAGGGTTTCCCTTATTATCCATGCCTCACTTCCGTAGTTTAATATTGGGATTGCCATCACTTTGTAAAATCTTATTTGGGTTTCTTTCCTTGCTTTATTCCTGAGCGTTCTTTTAATTGTTCCGCAAACTGCTTAGAAGTTTTCTATTTTATTCCTTATATCTTGATTTCCCGCTTCATAGGTTATATCACAGCCAAGGTATTGAAAGTGTGATACTTGTTCTATTATAGTTTCCTCTACTACAATTTTGGTCCTTATTGGGTATTTTCCCTGGAATGCCATTACTTTTGTTTTTGTCTTTGAGATTGTCGTATCACATTTCTTACAAATTTGGTTTACTTGATATATTCCTTTCTGTAGTCTATCTTCCTTGTCAAAGATTAAAACTAAATCGTCAGCAAATAGAAGGGCGTTTATTGCTCTTCCTTGTCCTAACCTAATCCCCTTATGCCCTATTTTTTTCCATTCTATTATAATTTCATCTAAAAAGAATTGGAGATAGACTGCATCCTTGTTTCAATCCTTTGTTTATTTCAAATTCATTTGTTATTTCTCCTTCCATTTCCATTACCAATTTCGTATTTCTGTATAGGCTTTGATTAATTTTAACTAAGTGTAGTGAGTATCCCTTTTTACATATTATATCCCATAACAATAACCGGTTAAATTTCTCAAACGCTTTTTACAAATCTATAAATGCTAGATGGGTTTCGGGATTAAATTCTCTTTGTTTTTCTAATATTTGTTTTATCGTAAAGACATTATCTATGCATGCCTACCTGTTCTGAATCCATGTTGTTCTTCACTAATATGTGTTTCAGCTATTATTTTCACCCTAGTTGTTATAATTCGAGTATATATTTTATATATTGTATTTAAAAGGTGCATACCTCTATAGTTTTTGTATTCATTCCTTTGCCCTTTTTTAAAGATAGACACAACTTTAGCAATTTTCCATTCTTTTGGGATCTTCTTTATTCTCCAACATATGTTTAGTAGATGTAGTATACGGAATTGTAATATTAATCCTCCATATTTATATACTTCTATGGGGATATTATCTATACCTGGCGACTTTCTACTTTTCATATTTTTATAGCCTCCTGCATTTCTTCAAATGTTATCATATCTACTGTCCTTTCTTCATACTCTTCATCCAATATTTTTGCTATATTTTATCATATAGCACTTCGGTATCATATTTTATCCTTTCTTCTTGTGAGATGCATGAAAGTTTCGCTATATCCCTTTCTGTTGTATTTAAATGCCTCATTATTTTCCAAGCTATTCTTGTCTCCCATAGAGGTCATGTTCTTTTGTTGCTATAAGTCTGTTTTAAATGGAATATAACATGTATTATTGTGAACGCATCTACATTTTACATATGGTAGCAGTTATTAAGAATCAGTTGCTTAATTGATGGTTACCATGTTCACTCTTGTGCTCTCGTAAGCTGTAGTCAACTGCAGGACATTCATTGATATTCTATTAAAGTTAATATATCCTAGAGTATGTGTTTTGGTTTACATTTATATTATAACAGCAAACAATCAATGATGTACTGACTCTTGCTCTATGCTCTCAGTTACCCAATCGCGTATCTCGGCGACATTTGTATAAACATATGGTAGATTTAGGAAATTTGATGCAGGACGGAAAGACACAATTCCCACAAGAATATTGTCAACAACAAGAGGTCCTCCGGAGTCTCCACTAAATGCACTCTTCCCCCCCTCAGGAACATTTGCACATAAGAAGCGAGGAGTCAAATGATAGTTAAAAAAAGGATCAGTTCTTTTACACTCTTCGTAGTCCATAATAGTTACATTAAGTTGCTGCAGCTGATCAGGCGATTCCATTTCTACGTTCACTTCGCCCCATCCGGAGACCACTGCTTCACTTCCAGGTGAGGGTGTTTTAAAAGTCATTGGGATCTTCTGTGTCACGTCACTGTAATGGAATGGGCTAGATACCTGAAACAGTGAAGATACACACTCGGTAAATTATAGTATTGGATCTTAATATTTAAGTGTATTTTAACAGCTGAAGAAACATATATACCTTAATAATAGCAACATCATAATCTTCTTCCTTAGGATATCTCGTACCTTCGTAGTAATTTGGATGGATGATAATCTTTTCTGCATAATGCAGTGTTCCGCCTCTCGTCTTGTAGCTGGAACCGGCGCGCAAGCGCACAAACGCGCCGAAACTTAGGAACAAAATAAACACATTAAAATAAGTTACACACATATCCAGGAAAGCTTCATATGGTAAACTATAAACTCGGGATTGAACTATGTGTTGAAACACAGATTTCTGCGATGATGATGTAAATTCTTGAAGCAGATTCTACCCCGCGATGATGTGTTTTTGTTAACAATGTACCCTAAATCCACAACATCTCGTCTCGTTGTTGGACCTGGCTTCACTTGACCGATGAGATTCCTAACTAAGGTTTTCTTTGTTAAAGGACAACACACTCTGGTTGTGTACAGTATTTAATGAATCCTTGACGTCACAGTCAGGGAGTAATTTCCCTACTATTACTTGTAGAAATGATAACGGTATACAGGAATACAATTCGTCACGCAATTACACGCAGAAGATTGCAGAAGCACCCAAATACGTGGTGCTAACACGCAGCCATAGACAAAGTTACGTGAAGACCCTACGGTTCTCACCGGAGAAATCTGTGTAGCAAGAAAACAAAAATAAACATAATAAAACATTTTTTGACTTCACTTAAACTTCTTATTGTACTATAAAGCAATAGAATAGTTAAATACAGAAATAATGAAGCCTTGAGAATGAGTTGGTGTCAACCAGAAACGTGTTAGCTGCATAAATTCTTCCAATACTACTAAGATAAGTAAAGCTTTTAGTTTCTATTTTGTTCTTACTTTAGACAACAGAATAGTATTTTCGGTTTTCTATTCTAATAAATTATCGTACCACTATTAAACCTGCTACGCATACCCTGGGTCCAATGGACCAGGAGACGATTTTAACTGTTAGTTTCGGTACAAAAACTTGAAATTGAGGCCCATCCCAGCAGGTATGGTCTCATGCAACATTCAACAACTCATTAAGGATACCTTTAGAAATATGTATCTATCGATTTGACTGCCACTTACACTTTCATAACCCGGGTCTCATGGACGCTTTCGCTTATGTTTAACGTCAATAACTTAGATATTATAGGAATTAATCACATATTGTTAGAATTCTAGTGAATGCAGAAAACACATTCTTACACCTTATAGCTCTTTGTTCAACTGTTGGTATACTGTGTTGTGAATAATAATGAAAATCTGCATATTATGTTTATAAGCCTGCAACTCAGTGTTGGAAGAAAGCTATATGTAACTTGTAAAACTAAATAACATCTTAATCAGCAATTATATTTCTATAGACTATAGAAGAAAGGGGTACACAGTAGTGTGTTACTTCTTCACATTCTGTTTCTCTTATAAAATATCGCAATCTACATCTGAAAAAAGAAATAGAAAGGTCGTATACGTTTTACAATCTGTTGTTACCCAGTGGCTATCTGAAAATAATGACGCCCTTTCAGATGTACATACGTATTGTTTCCGATGAAAATGATGAAGTTGATCTACAGACACTGGCAACCCTTTAGATGAAGAAAATAGTGGTGTTTTTTTCTGTAGTGTTTAACGCCCGCTTTCACTACATACGGCACCGCAGGCGGTGACACTGATGAAACATGGATGAAGGTGGAACACCTGTGGATTGAGAGGGTGAGGGAACCCGGAGGAAACCCGCAACAGCGGCTCTTCGTCCAACACGAATCCCCCGATCCATTAGTCTGGGATCGAACTCGGGCCGCATAATGGTGGTGATAATGATGATGGAAGATGGTGCAAGTAATAATGCCTTAATAAAACTTATTTTCAATAGAATCTATTGTTAAACATAACGTGTCCAATGGACCCAGGATATGTAAATGTGCAATAAATATTGGACATGCATAGAAGCTTAAGAATGGTATTTCTGAATTATTTTACTTACACATATACGCAATGAGCAGCAGTGATCGCCCATGAACGTCGGATTATTGATGCACCGCAGAGATAAATAGGCGTATCTAAAAAAACTGCTTCCAGTACCAGCTAAAAATAAATAAAATCCATGAGAGGAGGAAGCAGAGGATATATATTGAGAACAGTTCAAATGCCATTCCACCGTGGTAATGATATGCTTTAATGCCAATGACAGTGGAAACTTAACCCAGAAAACGAAGGTGATTGTTGTACGAACAAAGAATAACTTACCTACTTCTAATGCGACAGTGATTTGAGAAAAATATACTCGTTGTATTTCTAGTTCTTAAACAGAAATAACTGTACTAACCTGATATGGAAAATCCGTTATGTTAGCAGGTTCCCCTCCAATAATACGATCAGAAGGAACCGAGTGTTCGTATGATTCTGTAATGCAATGTAGTATTACATTAGTGGGTATCTGAAGACGCTCCCAATAAATATAGTTCAGTACATACAAGGAACAAAGATTTTAACCCATATTCTCTTATTCTCAGTTAATCCTTTATTTTCAGTCGCTCATAAACATTTTTGTCCTCCTCTTCTATTACTATGACGCAATACTACCTGGCGGGTGGTTTAACACAATGTCCAATCATAGAGTTGCCAACTTGCGGCGTTATGTGTTTTCACCCTATTTTATTTTATTTATTTATTTTTTTGAATTAACGTCCTCCAACATTGTGTAATATCGGACGAATGAATGAAATGAAATGGGTGAAATGTTGCTCAAATGAGTCCGAGGTCCATGGAGCTTTAAATTACCCGACATTCGTCTCCTCCGGGTAGGAAAAACCTCGGAAAGAAACCTTAGCCGGATAACTTACCCTGAGCGAGATTCGAACTCGCGACCTCTTGAACGTGAGGCAGACACGCTAACCATCACGCTACCGAGGCGGGCTTTTTCACCCTATGATAACTAGCTGCAAATGTCTGGTCATGACTTGCATGCGAACTACCTGGAACACCCCCATATCGGTCTGATTTCCGTGCCATTAGTAGCTGAGTGGAAAACAGGTTCTCTCCTGATTAGCTCGGCACGCTGATTCAGCATTCAACTGTCATTGCCCTAGTAACACGTGCCAAGCGACTTCAGGTACCACCCAAGGTACTTGCCGACGCAATTATTCGTAGATTTCAATTTCATTCTGCGGAAAATACAAGCAATCGGTCTCACTAGAAAATATATAGAAGACAAGGAAGTCAGCACGTTCTTGAAATACAACAGGTTATCAAAGGAACAAAGGAGCCATTATAAAGGAAAGCTCCCTGAGAAAACATAAAAAACGAGGATGAAGTTGTCAAAATCACTGTCGTCCAAGTTTCTCCAAAAATTTAAAGACTTATACCCAGATGACAAAACACAAAACCTGTTGCTAAAATAGCTGCATGACAAGGTTTATGGTAATTGAAATATAAACTTTGCAATATACGGTATTAAAAAAAACAAAGGGTTAGCAAAGGATCTGATGTGTTTTACTCATATGACTTTCTCTGCTCTTGTACTAGCCATTCTTGCAACCTTTATTCCCCCATCTCATTAATATTAGTTGACCTAAACATTTGCAGAAATTATTTTATTGCTTATTTCCTTGTAGGAGCAAGGGGAATACAGTAGACTTTGAGCGTTAGTCAAATCTTTTAGAGTTTTAAAATTACGTTCTCTTTGCACGGCCAAGATATAAAAATAGAATAACGATCTTTGTTTTGACGAAAGATTAAGTATTCCAAAACTCACACAATGTATCTACAAAGAATTATTCCGACACAAATTGTGTGCTTTAGCAAGAGCTACCTTTTTTGTATAGTAATGTTTGCTATATCTCATACGGTGTACCAGTTATGCAAAAGTCATCTAGAGTATACATGGGCTGTAGCCAGAAAATTCAAAATATAGATTTCATTTGCCATAAAAATATCTCAAACATATGGCATTTTAATCTACATTTTTAAGGCCATTTTCATAGGGTGGATATATTTTCTTCAAAATATGCTTGAAGGACATTGAACTTTAAGCCCAGCATTAGTTTCTAACACATTTTGTTTTGGGGTCATGCTGTCCACAGACTGTCAGACACACTCACAGAAATACAGACGGTTTCTTCTAAAAATCCCTTTTTTTTTCAGATTCAGGGGGCCTCAAAGCACATTTGCTTTGACATTTCTACATCTTATTTTTCGGTGGAACAGAATATTTCCTCTACTTACTATACGTAGTAGAGATAGTAAATGTATATGGGAGGAAATGGAGTCAACGTCCAAGTGGCGCCTCCTGGGTAACGCTATTAGGCTGTAAGAAAGACAATGCAATGGAATTCATTAATAACCCAGATAGCCTGCACCTGTTCGTAAGGATAGTGCTACCCACCAATCAAAAGATACCAATGCAGCGGTCAATTCTGTGGCAACTCATACATACCCATACAGCTGGTTCAGTCGAATAACAGCTAGTGCGAATTTAGAAAGTCTAAAATTGTCAGACATCGGTGTGCAATTTGTCTTCTCCGTTTCGAAAGTCTACTTGTTTAAAGGTAATAGCGTGTATAGCATGTGTATCATGGTTCAACGTCCACACAACAATAAGCATGTCATGGTACGCTCCTTCAGGTGTAAGTAGCTCTCTATGTCTAGAAATCAATAATTTGCATATGGAAATTCTATACATAAATGATACGGAACACGTTATTTGCACTGAATGGCTAATAGATGCTTGAACGCATAATATACATCTTTTGTTGGTCTTTACTCAGGTTTTACACTTTTTGAGCTTCAAATTAATCAAAATATTACTTACAGACGCTCTGTTAACCAGGCTCGGACCATGCAGCCTGTGAAACAAAGTTGACTAGTGTTAATGATTTAAAGTAATACTTACCAACATTGACGCTCAAGCAGAGCAGAAGCCAGAATACAGAGCTGACAAACATATTTATTTCGCTGTACCAATGCATAAACAACTGCAGCTGTCTTAAAGGTTCTAAAGGTTAAAACCTTTGTGTCACATTACTCAACATCCAAATTAATGCTTAAACTTCTGTACTTAAAACGAAAATGTCCCAGGCTTTATAAGTTAGACTAAATGGCAATTACACATAAAGTAAGTCATAAAGGATTTATTTTATTGCTGATCAAATAATAAGTCTACAAATTTTCATTATTGATATATTAACTGCTTTAGATAATTACATAACAGCCCAATTAGCTTTCCTCTCAGTTTATGAATATTTATCTTATTTAGAACAACATTAAAAGGCAATCATGTAAGGTATATCTCTACCTATATGGCATATTTGGTAGGAAATTAAAAAATCTCACTCTAATGTTCTTAAGTCTACAAACTTTGTTTACCGTGAAGGACAAGTGTGGTAATAATAATACCATAATCTAAGACAAGATTATAAGCTACTTAAGTATTTTAAATGATGAAGTAAAACTGGAATATACTTGGTGGGAACCGAAATATCCACTCTGAATTCTAAACTGGGTGTGCAAAATTAGTTAAATCAAAAAACCTCATAGCGAGGAAAGCTACATTAAAGATTAAAATGAATTTCCCATATCCTAATGAGCCAAAGCTCCTCACATTTTACTATATATAAGTTGGTTAATACTGTAAATATAGAAATCAGGTTGCTTTTAATTCCTCATCATCCCTCATATAAGGATTATCCGAAGGGTTGGAGGGTGGATGCGTGAGCTACAAGAACTTTCACAGTGCATTTTGACATATCCCCTTCCTTACAAATATCATTTTAATGGTTTCAGAGGAAGATCTATTCTTAGCTACTGGAATATACAATGAAATTGTATTTTTAGATATGTAATCAATTCTTGTAGTTCCATGAGGATAATATTCTATCAAATTTATATAGCATTCTGATTTAAAAGAACTTGAGAAAATGACCGACTAAAACTTGCACAATGATAATAAAATAAGACATATCACTGAGGTAATAATAAAATAACCCAAGGTTCAAGAGCCCTTGCCGGCTAGCCGCTGCGTCCTCCACCTCAGGCTTCAAGAGGTGGTGCAGTACTCAGCACCCTGGTCCCTCCCGGCCGGTTATGCAGTCAACGCAACCAGCACCGCAATTTTCAATCAAGTAGATTCTTGATTGGTTTCTCAGGGACACAACGAGCAAATTAACTTTGCATTTCTCTTCGTAACACGCACAGTCATAATCCACGAAAGAATCACAGTACACATAGAATAACACAAACATACCTTGTTTGCATTTAATCGCAGCTTTACTGTTCAAAATTAGACCGACATAGGTTTACACCAGAGAAATGGCCGGTGTCCTTGCGATAGTATGGCAGAATGTGGAAAGCCATTGCACTCTTTGTGTTAATCGCAATGGGCGTGCGTTCCAACATGTACTTTGAATAGTGAAGAGATGTTTGTGTTTGTGTATGTGTTCTGTATTTGTTCCTTGGATTAAGATTGTGTGCCTTACTATGATAAATGCAATGCTAATTTGCATTTGTGTGATACACATGGTTCAAGAATAGTTTGGATTCACAATTTGATCAACATTATTATTATTATTATTATTATTATTATTATTATTAATCATCAGCATCATCATCATTATTATTATTATTATCAGCATTATTATTATTATTATTATTATTATTATTATTATTATTATTATTATTATTATTATTATTATTATTATTATTATTATTATTATTATTATTATTATTATTATTATTATTATTATTATTATTATTATTATTATTATTATTATTATTATTATTACTATTATTATTACTGTTATTATTATTATTGTTATTATTACTATTATTATTATTATCAGCATCATCATTATCATTATCATTATTATTTTTTTATTGTCTGTAACTACTACATAAATTTGAATGTTTTATACCTAATGCAAGTCTAAGATGTTTCATCCATTAATGAAAAAGGAGGTTATTTATTGTGGAATGAAAACTCATAATATTAAAGTGTACACGAACTATTTCAAGTACATGGTTAATCATCTGAACCTAAAACATTTTCAACTTGTGATTTACTTTAAATTAATTTTATATGCTTTTTAATTCAACTTCTAAGTTGAATTTTCCTGCACGCATTATTTAGCAGAATGAATAACGTTTTAGGTTATGTTTCAAAATTATATATCTAATAATAACCACAAAAGGTGCATGCACTTCTATCCAATATTCCTGAGAAAAGGTAAAGTATATAAAGAAAAACGTGGAAAACTGAGTATAAAGAATTAGATTAGGTACCTGCGGCAGTTAACTCCCCTCCAAAACTTCCCATTCTTCTTTAGCAATGTCAAAGGTTATGGATTTACTTAAATGGGACGTGGAATTAAATGGACATAATGACTTTCAAGGAATAACATATCCCTTCATATGTAAGTAATTTTCCTTAGCTGGAAATCATTAATTTGAATTGGAAATTTAATACATGAAAAAGATGCATAATACGTTATTTGCACCTTATGGCTAATAAATGCTTAGATACATAATGCATGCTTTCTGTTATTGGCCTTATTTCAAGTTTTACACTTTTGAAGCGATTATGCCCCATATTTCTTTTCTTTGTAATCAGAAGATGCAAAATTTATTTTGCCAAGGTCACACACGTTTCTTGAGTGCTTAATTTGGAAACGTTAATGATGGTTATCAGCTCATTCAAGTGGTATTAGATTATTTTATGATGATTCATAGAAAAAATACTGTCGAACCGTACAATCATCCAAGCCTTTTTTTGTCTTACATTTGCGCTTATAATGTGTTTCACTAAATTCAACGTAATGGGGTTATTCCTTAACAAAGCTCCGTTGTCCGCTTCCAGGCTGTCCAACTTGTATATGAATTCAGCAATTGTTGCTGTGAAATGTCTTGCAGTAATACTTACCAACATAGCAGTTCAAGCAGAAAGGAAACCACAATACAAAGCTGAGAATCATGTTTTTATCAATCCTCCTGTATATCACCAGCAAGTGTAGCTGTTTTGGGTGTTCTAAAGATAAACACACATGTCGAATTATGCAACATTCAATTAGATGTTTATTAGTTTAAGTTTTCAGCTGCTTTACCTCGATCGAAAATATACCAAGCTTTATAGGTGAGGTTAAATGTGGAAAGCATAAAGTAACAAACGAAGGTCGTTCTTAGAGAGATAACATAATTTTATTGGTGATTAAATAATAGCCATAAAACCTTCCTAATTTAAAAATTTACATATTTAGGTAATTAGGGCTAGATCTCATGGTATGGTTCTTTTTCTCTCAAGTTATAAAACGTTTTCTAATTTCGGGCTACTTTAAAAGGCAATAACATAGTAGTATATCACTGTGTGCCATGATTTTATCATCATGATCCGAAATAAAATAATGCCATTACCATGAGATAGTAAACACACCATAATAAAACATACGGTTACAAGTGATTAAACCTTTACTTCGAAATAAGGTAATTATTTTATAATTTATCATTATATGTCATATGTTTATTATAACCCTGCTCAGTTATACGCAAAGTTACTAATCTTTATTGTACATAAGACAAGTCTGAGTATGCTTTAGGTTTACTCTCTTTTACAGTATGCAGTGTTAGTGTTAATTTATAAAACTTACACAGATAGTTTTACCGAAGTTTAAATATTACTTCCTTCGTCTTGAAAACATTTAACATGCTCATCAGTTGGAGCGGCGCTGCATAATTAGTTTAATTGAAAATCGAGCTACAGGTAGACACTCTACCTTGAACGCATGGTTTTAGGTTTTATGTATGATAGCCTAAGTATAATAAACGTGAGAGATTTAGGAAGGAGTAAATATTATCTGCATTTGAAGGACGCAGTCTCCTTTGGCCATTAATGAAGTTGGGTTGCACACAAGCATGTCCTGTAGGTGTAGATGTAGATGATCTATCTGTTTAATGGGATTCCAAGCAAGAATATAGGGCTCATGTTCCCAATATATAGCCGTATTATTCAAAGTGATGAATGATCATTCTTAAAAAGTTTAATTTCCTCAATACCGTTAAATAGCTAGGAGTAGTTGAGAATTGTACAGCTATGTTGAACATATGTTCAACAAGTCCCATGGAGCGCTTGGGCTTGTGGGTGAAGTACTCATACTGCAGAGCACAACACTTTTGGAGTGCCGCACAGAATACTGGAGCGCAGGACAGAGGACAGAGTGGTGAAGAATATATCCCAATTCTGTTCAAACGTTTTGCCAGACAATCATGTCCCGTAATCAACCTGAAGTTTCCACCTGCCGGTTTTCGAGGATACTCAGGAATTACTGTTGGAATGTTTGGTAGTCCCCGTCAAATATCTTTTTATTTTTAATAGTAATACATTGCACTCAGGCTTGTTGAGACCACAGACACCGTGTGCGCATGGTTCGCTCGCACTGCACTACACGTCATCTAAAAACCTATTTTGTGACCATGCCATAAATTGACCCCACTATATTTTATTATTACATTTATCCGTTACCCAAACATGAATTTCGTTAAATTTAAGCGCCCATTCCAAACTGTGTTCCAGGAAACAAATTTAAATCATCTTATACACCAGGGTGGCACATTTTGCAATTACTTAATGGGTTTTCCTATAGTTCCAGGCAAACACATAGAACATAGTCTTGTTTGAGTTGTTTATTTCAACTGGTTCTCGCGGATAATCTAGACACCTTTTGTAATAGTTATGTGTGAAATTGCCAAAGTGCATATGATTTCTTCTTCTTCACACTGGTATCTATTTTTTCTCTCAAATTTCTTGAAAGAAGGATTAAAATTTGTCTAACTTGCTTCACTGTGAATAAAAGGCATCTATATTTTACCTATGGTAGCAGTTATTGACAGATCCTTCTGGCTAATTGCTTGCTTAATTAATGGCTCGAATAATCATTGTTGTGCTCTCAAGAGCTGTAGTCAGCTATATGACATTTAATGATATTATATTAAGGTCAATATATCCTTCCTGTATGTGTTTGTTTATATTTGCCTCACAGTAGTAAAACAATCAATGATGTCCTGATTCTTGTTGTATGCTTTCAGTTACCCATGTGCGAATTGCAGCGACATCTGTATAAACTGATGGAATACTTAGAAATAGGGAATTTTTCCCTTGAAGGAAAGACGCAATACCCACTAGAATCCCATCAACAACAAGAGGTCCTCCGGAGTCTCCAAGAAATGAACACTTGCCTCCCCCAGGAACACCTGCACATAGCATGCGAGGAGTCAGTGAAACATTCAAGTCCGGATCACTTCTCCTACACTCTTCATATCCCACAATGTTTACAGTAAGTTGCTGCAGTTGATCAGGCGATTCCTTCTCCTCGTTCACGTAGCCCCATCCGGAGACCACTGCTTCACTGCCAGGAGAGGGTGTTTTATAAGCCATTAAGATCTTTTGAGTCACGTCACTGTAATGGAAGGGGGTAGAAACCTGAAACAGTCAGATACACACTCGGTAAATTTATTGTATTGGATCTTAATATTGAAGTATATTGTAATAGTTGAAGAAACACACCTTAATGATAGCAACATCATAATCTAAAGCCGAATTTACATCTACATAATACTCTGGATGGACGAAAATCTTTTCTGCATAATGAAGTGTTCCACCTCTCATTATGTAGCTGGAGCCGGAGCGTAAACGTCTTGGCCACTTGGGAAACCTTAGGAACAAAATAAACACACGTGAAATAAGTTACATATATACATGAGTGTTTCATGTGGTATGCTATAAATTCGAGATTGAACTCTGTATTGAATCATAGATTTCCGTCTCGCAAAGATGATGTCAATGCTCCACCATGATGTGTTTTGGATGCCCGTGGACTATAACTCTACATCTCCGAACGTACTTGTACCCGGCATCACTCGAACTATGAGATTCCTAACTCAGGGTATGCGTGCGTGTTTATTGGTTAATGGACAACACGGATTCGTTGTATATAATACTTAATGAATCCTTAAATAGACAGCCAGGGTGTAGTTGCCGACAATAAAACTGAATATTACTTGTAGAAATGACAAAGGTTAACATTATCATACTATAATGCAACAAAATAGTGTTCATCTTTATATTGTTATGCCACTCTTAATTAAGATATTTCTGAATTATTTTACTTACTGATTTATGCAATGAGCTGCAGTGATGGCCCATGAATGGTGGATTATTGATGCCCCGCATATGAACTCATAGATACTCGTGTAAAGCACAGATCGCTCCATTGCCAGCTTAAAAAAATAACAGGAGGAAGAAAAATATTGAGAATTGTTAATATGTTGTTCTACAATGTTGGTAAATAAAATTCTTTAATGTCAATGACAGTGGAATGTTAATAATTACCAAATGAAAAATCTGATGTGTTGCACTCATATGACTTTCTCTACTCTTGTACTAACCATTCCTACAAACTCTTATTCCTATATCTTCTTCGTATTAGTTAAGATAGGCATTTGTACAAATTATTTCATTGCTTATTTCGTTCTAGGTATAAGAGGAATATTAGGATACAGTAGGCTTTGTGCGATAGTCAAATATTCGAAACCTTTGAGATCCTTTCTGTCTGCACGCTTAACATACACAAAAAAAAAAAAAAAAAAAACAATAATGTTTCATTTCACGAAAGTTTTAAGTTTTCCAAAACTGACACAAATGACAAGGAATGTCTCTTAAATGGTTCACTGTACCAAAAAGCTTAGTCATAAATTGTGTGTTTTAGTGAGATCTATATTTTTTTGTAGAGTAAGATTTTGTCTATCTCTTACGGTTTACGAGTTATTCAAAAGTGATAGGGAGTAAACTAGACTACAGGGGCTATAGCCAGAATATTCAAGGTATATATTTCATTTGTCACACAAATATCTCATGCCATTTTAACCAAAAGCGTTAATAGTCTTTTAAAAAAAATCAAAATTTTCGAAAAATTTTCCATGTAAAGCGTAGTTTAGGGTGCGGCTATTTTCTTCAAAATCTTCGTGTCGCATCCTTGCTAGACATTCAACTTAAATACAAACTTTGGTTTTTAATTGACTTTTCGTTGTTTTTGCGTTATGCTATGCACAGACTGACAAACACACACGGACCTTTTTTTTTTTTTACTCAGGGGTCTCAAAACATATATTTCCGGTGAAAGCTCGACCTCGAATTTTTGGGTGGAATAGAATAGTTTCTTTTACTTACCAGTAGAGAAACTAAAAACAGTAGTGGGACCAAAATATGCACGTTCTATTTCAAGGTGTTAAGCAGAGATAATATACCAACCTGATATGGAAAATCTGTTATTTCAGCAGGCTCCCCTCCAATAATACGACCAGCACGATTTGTAGATTCGTATGATTCTGTAATACAATGTAATGTTACCTTAGTGGGTATATGAAGACTTTGCCAGAAAAAGGGAAAAGCACAAATATTATATTCAAAGTGCAAGGATTTTAATCGATATTCCCAATGAATCCTTTATCTTCAATCCAATCATAGGCTTGCCAACCTTGGGTGCTATGGAATCACGATGTAAGGTGGTGATATAATATTATTGTATTGTATATTGTATATTGTATATTGTATATTGTATATTGTATATTGTATATTGTATATTGTATATTGTATATTGTATATTGTATATTGTATATTGTATATTGTATATTGTATATTGTATATTGTATATTGTATATTGTATATTGTATATTGTATATTGTATATTGTATATTGTATATTGTATATTGTATATTGTATATTGTATATTGTATATTGTTATGTTTTATATTATATTATATTATTATATTATATTATATTATATTATATTATATTATATTATATTATATTATATTATATTATATTATATTATATTATATTATATTATATTATATTATATTATATTATATTATATTATATTATATTATATTATATTATATTATATTATATTATATTATATTATATTATATTATATTATATTATATTATATTATATTATATTATATTATATTATATTATATTATATTATATTATATTATATTATATTATATTATATTATATTATATTATATTATATTATATTATATTATATAAGTATATTAGCCTAAAAAATTATTTGTACAACAGGGAATAGAATGCAAAATACCACTCTTCTTTCTTGATGGTTGTACTTAATTAGCGTATATTAACTCCAGCATGTTTCGCATCTCTCTTTAGATTTTTCAGACATGAGGGAAGTATACAAATGTACGTCGCAAAGTTTGCTTGCTTGTGCGTGTATGAACAGAATTAACCCCAAAATAAAAGCTTGATGAATGACAAAACCCGCCATTAAATCGCCTATTTTTCAATTCCAAGAAAGCAAATTGTCTCATTCAAATTGAGCTTTACACTTATAGTTTTTGATTTAGAAAGGTTATAAAGGTTAGGTGTATAATTAAATGTGACGTGAAACTTTAAATCAACGTCCTGAATTTTCAGCGAAAGGCATGTCATTGTATGCTGCTTCAAATGTAAGTAACTTTCTATGTCTATAAATCAATAATTTGTATAAGGAAATTCTATACATAAATCACACAGATCAAGTTATTTGCATTCATTGGCTAATAGATGCTTAAACGCATAAAATTACATTTTTTCTTGGCCTTTAAACAGGATTTACACTTTTGAACTACAACGCAATGAAAATATTCCTTACAGACGCTCAGTTGCCCAGGTTCAAACCATGAAGCTTGTGATATAAATTTAAGAACTTTTACCTTCTAATGATTTAAAGTAATACTTACCAACATTGGAGCAGAAGTAGAGCAGAAACCAGAATACAAAACTGACAAACATATTTATTTCACTGTTCTAATGTATCAGCAACAACTGCAGCTGTCTTAAAAGTTCTAAACCTATGTGTCAAATTACTCAACATCCAAATTGATGCGTATTTTTTGAAGCTTTAAACTTCTGTACTGGAATCAAAATTGTCCCAGGCTTTATAAGTTAGACCAAATGGCAATTACATGTCACTTGTGGCTATAAAATAAGTCATAAAGTAATAAAATCACGAGTTGATTTCTTGCTGATGAAATAATAAGCCCACAAATTTTCATAATTGATATATTAACCGCTTTAGATAATTACGGCTATAATATCAACGGTAGGTTGGCATGTAAGATAACAACCCAATTAGCTTTCCTCTCAGGTTATGAATGTTTATCTTATTTGGAACTACATTAAAAGGCAATCATCAAAATTTCATCACTACCTATATGGAATATCTGGTAGGAAATTAAACAAATACTCACGCTAATGTTATTAAGTCTACAAATGTTTATTACCGTGAAGAAAAAATGTAATAAATATGCCATTAGCTAAGATAAGGTTATAGGTTATTCGATTATTTTAAAGGATGAAATAACGCTGCAATATACTTGGTGAAAACCGAATATTGCAGCCTTTATTTAAAGCAGCATTTCTCGCCAGGTACTGTAGTACTCAAAAGCAATGGACGAGGGTAAATAACGGAAAATATTATAGTCGGAAATGGGGAGAGTATGGTAGACCATTTTCTGAAACTTGCGCAGGAAGCTGAACTATTACGTTGGTAGCACTATACTTTCCCGAGCCATCTCATTGTTGCGGAACTCCGCAATTCAAATGACGGGACAGAGCATATCAAGGAATAATTATAGATAAGAAATATCATAATCAGAAGGAATATCCTAGTGGCAGTGGGGCAAAGCCCGCCCGCGATTATCAAAATAGAGGACAGGAGCCACACCAAGTAGGAGGTCAGTATCTAGCACCCGGGCCGCGGGATCCAGCAGGCGACGACAAAAGAAACTACAACGCTCAGAACCGAAATTACGCACCAGGGAACTATAATCGCTCCTCCCTTAGGTCCGCACCTGAAGTAAACACAAGTCGTCAATAACTAACCTGCGATTCATGCGAAACCTAAGCACACCACAAAATATAGTACCTTAAATACTGACCATTATTAAGGTGTATGGTAACCCAGGCAAAGACTACTTGAATGCAGCACTATTTCCAAAACTCCCGAGTGAATATGACTCTGTTGGACCATAAGCACGAGGCTTAAGTCCACGTGGCGTTTATTTGCGTTAGTCGCACCACGTTATTGCGGAGGTATAAAAGGTCTGAATCTAAGGCTGGATGGAGGGGAAATATATAATTCAGGCAGCGATGGAAGATTAAATTTTATGCAGTACAATAGCGACCAGAGGAATCAAAGTAGACCAATAAGATGGGGAATACATATCAGTGAAACCGGTGGTACGGCCAACCACACCACCCGAAACACTACAATGGAGAGAAATGGAGCTATCACAAGATGTAAGGTAAACAAACATTTGCTAACTTCACCGCGAACTCGGAACAAAAGAGAAAAATGATAATAATGATGATACAGAGAATAAAGTCTATCTTCGTGAACAAATATATTACGCTCGACAATTATAGGTCCGAGCCAATAGATAAAATTCTGGAGAGCATGGGTAATAACAAATGGTTTTCAACCCTTCGAAATAAGAGAAATAAAGAATAAAAAATCTGACGTCTTGCACTCACGTAACTTTCTCTACTCTTGTACTAACCATTCTTACAAACTCTTATTCCTAATCTTCTTCGTGTTACTTGAGAAAAAAATTTGCAGAAGTTATCTAATTGCTTATGTCCCTGTAGGTACAAGGGGAATATGGGAATACATTAGGCTATCAGCGGTAGTCAAACGTTTTAAAGCTTTCAGATTCCGCACGCTTAACATATAAAAAATGAATAACAATGTTATATTTGACAGAACTATAAGTTCTCCAAAAGTCACACATAACAAGGCATATCTCCGAAATGTTCACTCTACAAAAAAGTTTTTGTGTAGCAAGATTTTTCCATCTCTTACGGTTTACGAATTATTCAAAAGCCATCCAGAGTAAACAACACTACATAGGTTATAGCCAGAATATTCAATATATACATTTCATTTGTGATACACTTATCTCAAAAATATGGTATTCCATTCAAAATCGTTAAAGCCAATTTCAAAACAATGAAAATTTTAGAAAAAATTGTCATGTAAAGGGTAGTTTAGGGTGGGGCTTTGTGACGAAAGAAAGTCGTTTGCTAGAGATAACTTAGTTCTATTGGGATTTAAATAATTGGCACAAGACCTTCATAATTTATAAGATAACAGGTTTAGATAATTAAGGCTGGGACATCAGAAGTGGGTTAAAACAGAACCTTATGGTCTAATTATTTTTCTCTCAAGTTAATAACATATTTATAATTTGAGGCTACATTAAAAGGGAATAACATAAAAGATTATGACCATGGTCATGTTATCATCTTGATAGGATGTCTGTAAATGTTTATTATCATGTGAAAATAAATATCACATTCAAATATAAGATTACACATTATTAAATTTTCATTTCGAACTAAGGTAATAATCTAATAATTTATCATTATATGGTATATACTTATATTCCGTTTTCGCTATAACTGAGATTACTAATCTTTATTATTGGCCAGGACAAATGTGCGTATAAAATTAAAAGTTAGCATAGCATTTTGACATTGGTTATTGCAGAGGCAACATAACTGAATTGCTTTTAAAATAATAGACATACACAATATTTTATAATCAAGCTACGAATTAAACGCATTATACAAGGGCACCAGAAACTTAGTTTATACTACGAGATTGTCTTGGTGAAAGACAATTAAACCCTCAACTGGTGACGTGGTAAAGTTGTCACACTACTGGTGATGTGACGTCTGGTAGACAGCTTATATTTATGCAAGGTACTCCAGAATTAATGTTTATTGATTATTCAAGATTCTAAGCTTTTCATATAAGCATTAAGCATGATTTTGATATATGGCTAGTTTAAAAATTAGATTATTCTACATATTAGAAAATAAAATGTATTTTGAGATTCAGCGACATATGCAGATAATAACAAATTTGGTGTCAGTATTTAAATCAGTGTTATCAAAACGTGCATTGTGCTTTTACCCCACAGTTTATGCAGATTTTTAGACTTTTTGTAATCTTACTTAGGATAAATGAATCGCAAACGTAGTAGAAGATTTCAGTTTCTCTTTAAGGGTGTACTGAGACAACATTTATTTGCAATTGTCATTTGTTGCAGACGTAGATGCAATAGCTTTATCATTTGATTTTAAAGCAGCCGAGCTTGGATATCTTCCAGCTCAAAACGATCAACATCTTGAGTACGGGAATGACCATAGCATTGTAACCTTTGCGTCAAGTTATTCTATTTCTCATTGGTCTATTTTATAATTATTTGTGCCGTGTCAGGGAAACCAGTCAAATCTTGTTTCAATCTTCTAAGTACTTACGTTTCAAAATCACAGTCTTTGACTGTCTCTCCGCTGGATGGAGCTGCACAATTCATCTCTGTAAACACTGTGAAATCTCAGAGACGTCACGTCACCAAATGAGGGTTAAGGGTTCGTTTTTATTGCAGGAATACACCAACAAGTCTAGTTACACAAAAACAGAAAGAAGTTTTATATATTATGGGATAACAGCTCTAAACGTACCTGAAAATGTTATGTTATACCCTATCTATCTTTGTTATCAAGAAACTGAAGCAGTGCTTTCCTCTGGCTAAGTTATTACGGAATGACATATTATTATTACTACTTTCTCTAATACAATGTACTTATAGTAGGCAGAAGAATAAATCCATACTAAAATCCACCAAAATGCAGGTTCTGAAGTGGAGAGTCTATCAGATACGAGTACACATACGAGTGATCCTACATCTTGAGTGAGACAAAATAACATCCTTAAGGGTGCACCAAAGTGAAAAAGCTGACTTTCTAAAGTATCAGAGTTAAGGACTTAATTTTTGGCAACTAAAGAAACGAATGTAGCAAACTGCATTTTTATATATAATCAAATTCCTGATAGATTAATTAATTTATATCAATTGTATTCTATATAATCAAAATATATCTCTTCCAACGGAGGAGAACAACAGTTATTTTTTAAATTGTATCTCTTATTACCTTTTCAGTAAATTAAATGAATGAAATTTTGATCTAGTGAAAAACGTTCAATACCACAAAGTGTAAAAAATGTCATAAAACAGCGCATTATTATATTAATTATTTTAAAATAATTTTAAACATTATCAAAGGGACATTTTATTACCCATATTCTGAATTATATTTGAAAAAATATTAGGCTCCTGGCTAGAAGTTTGTGGGAGAAGCTAGATTTTGAATATGTTGTTCTTAACTCTTCTTTCAAAATAAATGCTTCTTCACAAAAGCGTTGAATAAACTCTAAAAGGGGGCCATGTTGGCCATAGGTGTAGCTCTTCACGCTTCAATATAGTCCAACTGTATAAGAGTTATTTAAAGTTTGCTAAAGTGCTGAAAAGATTATTTCTGGCCACATTTACAGGTTTCACAGACAAACACGTAGCACGATCTGGCACATCTGGAGCTCATGTCGAGAACAACACACCAGATCTTACTTCTTCTTCTCCTCTTTGTACAAAGAGAACGGTGTTCAGCTTTTAAAACACTTGAATATCACATAAGACGTCCGTATTCACCGATATCTTTCTAGTTACAAAGCATTTCCAACAATGCGTATCTCGATTAACGTTAAACTTAAAGAGCATATTTTTGCATAGTTTAGGCAAAATGTGTACAGAAATTCATATGAATGTAACGCATCAATACTTTCCTTACTCTTAAAACATTCACACACTAAAAGGTTACAGAAATTACCATTACAATTACATTACAAATAGAAATTAAGTAATATCATCACTCCAACACTGCTTGGACACTGTTTTCTGGTGGGTAATCGTGTGTTCCTTTTGTGACTAAAACGAAAAAATTACTTAATGAATGAATAAATGAATCAAGACTAAGGTATTCCGTAAATCAAAAGGCTTCCTGAAACGTGGTTAGAAACCCAGAGTTATAAATATAAATTTTGCACATTTCTTAGAGTGTCCTTGAAGAAGTTTTCTCGAGGAGTTTGTCTGAAAGTCAAATAGAGGCGGAAGTCCAAGTGAAGACCTTTATGAGCTATTTTATTAGTGTACCCAAGTTAAACTGACAATTATATCACCAAAATCTGCGTATATGACACCTAAAAGTAGGTTAAAAATCCGATATATTGACCTCACATGACTTTCTCTACACTTGTACTAACCATTCTTACAAACCCATATTCCTATATGTATTGTAGTGTTTCCAGGACGTGTATCCCATGTCTCAGCGGTGCATAACAATGGGAGGGAACTACTTTGAAGGACAGTAAGGTAAATGGCGTTCATCGTTCATCTAGGTGAATATTACAGGACTATTCACCGAACTTTATTGTCAGAGGTTATAATATAACAACAATAAATTTGTGTAAAATATTTAGAATATCTGGAGTCTTCTATCTTCTTGACGAATGGATATAAATGTTTTATTATTTAACTTCACACAAACAATGAATAATGCCGTGATATATTTTTATTACGATTCGAATGGATTTAGTCACAATTTAATGTTAACCTGAAATTGCCAAATCTCTGTTAGAAATTAATTTTTTTTTTACATTTTAACATTAAAATGTGAATAAATTAATTCAACTAAAGGTAGAAATGCGTTATAGCATTATTTACACAACGTTTGTGTGACAGTTCATATCCATTCAGCAAGAAGCTAGATAGCTCCAAACATTTTACACAAATAATTTTTTCATTGAGAATAATCGTGTTGTACATATTTGTTAGACTCATCATGTAGAGTTCCTGGTTAACGGATGTTAACATATGTTCCACCCTGTATACAATGTTTTAAGATACGTTTATAGGTTATATTATAATATAGGTTGTTACAGAAGAAAGAGTTCCTTAATTGCTTGTGAAATTATAGCGATATATAAGAGTTACCAAGTTATACCGATAATTAGGAATTCAAACACGACACACAGGATGAGCAAATACTTGATTTACACTGCGAGACTCTCTCAGTGAATAGCGCCATAGGGAGCACATATATGTCCTCGGGCTAATTTCATTAATAGCACTCCTATATACGTGTTTACGTCAAATTTGTGTTACAAGAAAAACGATCTACGATTTACTGATTCTTGCTGCTTCATAGTTTCAGTTGCCCATGCGCGTATTTGTGCAACATCTATATAAATACTTGGATACTGCAGGAACTCTGGTATTACCATGAAAGACACAATACCCACTAGAATGTTGTCAGCAACAAGGGGTCCTCCGGAGTCTCCATAGTAAATATTCTTCCCTCCTTCAGGAACATTTGCACATAACATACGAGGAGTCACAGAATAACGAAGGTTAACACGAGTTCTTCTACATCGTTCGCGCTCCATAATATGTAGAGTGAGTTTCTGTAATGTATCAGGTATTTTGTGATCAGAACTGAAATAACCCCATCCAGAGGCCACTGCTGGAGTCCCAGGAGAGGGTGTTTCTCCAGACATTGGGATCTTCTGAGCCACGTCACTGTAAATGAAGGGGGTAGAAACCTGCAACAGTTAACCATACACGCTCGGTAAATTATCATTTTTGTTTTTGTACGACCACAAAGGAAGGGCTTTTTTTAAAATTCATTCCTTAACCCCGGCATTATATTAAGTATTTTTTACCTTCTCTACTGGTTAGTAGGGGAAGTATTGTATTCCACCCAAAAATTTGATGTCGAGATTTCATCGGAAATATATATTTTGAGGAACCTTGAATCCAAAAAAAGCATTTTTAGAAAAAGGTCCGTGTGTGTGTCTGTATGTCTGTCTGTGTGTCAGTGTCTGTGTGTCTGTGTGTCAGACTGTGGATAGAATAACTCAAAAACGAAAAGTCAGTTAAAAACCAAAGTTGGTATTTAAGTTTAGTGTCTTTCAAGGATGTGACACGAAGATCTTGAAGAAAATAGCCCCACCGTAAACTACCCTTTGCATGGAACATTTTTCGAAAATTTGGATTTTCTTGAAAATGGCTCTAACGATTTTGATTAAAATGTCATATGTTTCAGATATTTTGATGAAAAATGAAATGTATATCTTGAATTTTCTGACTATAGCCCCTGTAGTCGTATTTACTCTGGGCGACTTTTGCATAACTGGTAAACCGTTAGAAATAGACCAAATCATACTATACAAAAAATGTAGATCTTGCTAAAATACACAATTTATGTCTCAATAAATTTTCTTGTAGGGTGAACCATTTCGGAGATATTCCTTGTTATGTGTGTGAGTTTCGGAAAACTTAGAACTTTCGTGAAATGGAACATCGTTGTTTATTTTTTTATATGTTACGTGTGCAAAGAGAACGGAATCTCAAAGCTTTAAAAGATTTGACTGTCACACAAAGCCTACTGTATTCCAATATTCCCCTTGCACCTAAAAGGAAATAAGCAATAAGATAATTTGTACAAATGTTTATTTTAACTAAGACGAAGAAGATATAGGAATACGAGTGTGTAAGAATAGTTAGTACAAAAGTAGAGGAAGTCATGTGAATGCAACACATCAGATGCTTTTTTAATTTTTTTCTTTTAATCCTTTGATTGAAGGTATGCATTAGTTATTGCCATTACCTTTATAAACATGACAAGACACAATACCAGATTTTAAAGTAAATTTCTTTTAAAAATTGCCGTGATATCTTGTTACCAGTGATTGTCACATCCGCTGGTGGTAATGAGCTCTGTAATAAGGATTGGCATAATATCTAATGTGATTAATGTAAAAAATTAAAAAGTAATAGTTAAGGTGTTAATTACACTTATAAATATGAAAAGATATAACACCCAATTTAAAAATAAACTTTTAAAAATTCCTCAGACATTCTGTTACAGTGCTAGTCACAAAGTGTCCCCGCTTGGTAATTTAAGTTATGGAATGGCAATGCTAGGGTTAAGGGGTTTGAGGTTGAAATTTCAGGACTTTTCCAAACTGGACAATCAGAACAATCAAATTGAGTAGGAGGGCTCTTCTTTAAAATCACAACAAACGGCCGAAAATACATTATTTATAAATAAAACTATACCGTGCAACATTTATCTTGTCCTCGTTCTCTTACATCATCTCATGGCTGGCGTCTCTCATATTAGTGTCCAGCAGAAATCACCAAGAAATCAGTAACATTCGTTGAGCACAAATGAGGCGTTGAGCGCAACAGTGGCCCAACCCACAAAAATTCAGAAACTGAGTTATTGGCACAGACATGTTCCCCATACCAAAATCTAGGAGAGCAGTAGTGGCCTATACAACATTTCTACAACCACCGACCGATGGCATGAGAAGTGTGTTATTGCATGGAACTGAACCTGGCTTCTTGGATAAAAACAGTGGCCCAACCTTCCTGCATGTAGGTAACTATGTATCACAATGTCGGTGCTATATTGATTAAAATTTCCAAATATCATGACTCTTGCTTAGTTATTAAAGTGAATATAGAACTTTCAAATCACAGATATTCTTTACACTCCATTATCTCCATTATGTAGATTCAGTGGTTGGACCACTGTTGCGCTCAACGCCTCAAATAAGTAAGTTACATGATCACGACTTTCTCCCCATGCCATCGTGGCAGCAATGTTTTAGTGTGTTTTGATCACCCAACCAGACCCCTTGAACAACCTATTATAACAGTAGTTAGAAATCCACACTTGATAATCATCACCAACCGTGCAAAGGGAACGGACTTTGAAAGCTTCAAAACATTTGACTATCGCACAAAGCCTGCTGTATTCTAATATTCCCCTTGTACCTACAAGGAAACAAACAATAAGATAATTTGTAGAAATGTTTATCTTAACTAACACGAAGAAGATATAGGAATAAGAGTTTGTAAGAAGGGTAAATACAAGAGTAGAGAAAGTCATGTGAGTGCAATACATCAGATTTTCTGGTCATAATAATGATACCCCAGGTCTTGAGTACTGTGTCTGATGCAGAGATTTCATTACAAGTTTTGTATTGAGGGTGGGAAAGTAAACAATCATTACTCATTGCATCAGGGCCAATAGCGTTGAAGAAACATACCTTTATGATAGATACATCATAATCGTACATTGGAGAACTATGAGGATGGTACTCTGGATGGATGATAATCTTTGCAACATAATGAAGCGTTCCACCTCTCATACTGTAGCTGGAGCCGGAGCGTAAACGTGTTTCTGCTTCGGAGTACCTTAGGAGTAAAATAAACACACTTGAAATGAGACTTATAAACCTTAGCGGCGAAACGAAATGATGGTTTTGAATTAGAGATGTTTAATGTTGCACGTTAGACATAACAAGTGAAATTCAAGGCATGGTATAATTATTTTCGTGTAAGAGTCTTCTCAGCAACTGTAGGTGGTAAAGTTGTCATACTACTGGTGACCTGGCGTATTCTATTTATGATGCTCCAGAATTAATATTTAATACTTTGTCAAGATTCTAAGCTTTTTATTAAACAAATGCATCATTAAGGATTATGTTGATATATGCCAAGCTTAAAATCATATTATTTTAAACGTTGAAATAATAAACAACCTTCTTGTGTAAATAATAAGAAAATAAAATGTTTGACCTTTTCTTCTCCCTAAGTATCATGTATACAGAGATTAACATAAGCGAGGTATTTTCAGATTCAGCATCGTATGCTGATTATAAAAAATGTAAAGTGTGTATATTTCAATCAGTGTCTTCAAAACGTGCATGCTCTCCTATTCTTTTGTTCCTAAGTTGGATAAATTAATGGATAAATTAATTGAAGATCTGCCCAAAGAGTGGTATACAAGATGGGAGACACAAAGTTTTATATCATATGCTCCGCAGATGATGCTGTCTTCATATGTGGATAGCAAAGGCTATTACACCAATTCAGTATAATGGCATATATATATGGAAATAAATCCAAAAAACTAAATGGCAAACGTATCGAAATAACCGTTGAGGTGCAAATTAGAAGTGGACTGAAAAATTATTAAACAGGTTTCACAATTTAATTATTTAGGTATTCAAATAACAAGCATCAACAATTTAAATCAAGAAGTAAAAATGTGGCACGATAAAGCAGTGCAGATATCAGGATGCATAAAAGACATAACTTGGCGAAATAAGTATATGACAGTAGAGAGTAAAGTTAAAAAGACAACAGTTGGCAGGGCATGTACAAAGAATAGATGAAGGACATACCTATACGTAAAAAACTTATGACAAGGCTGATGTTTGGAAAGCAACCGATAGGTAAACCTAGGAAAAGGTGAAAGAGGACAGTTATCAGCTCCTAAAATGCAAAAAATGGCAACAGAAGCTCCGGATAGAGATGATTGGAGGTCTCGAATGAAGAAGACCGAGGCCGGCTTTGGGCTGTAGCACCATTACAAGAAGAAGAAGAAGAAGAAGAAGAAGAAGAAGAAGAAGAAGAAGAAGAAGTAGAAGAAGAAGTAGAAGACGAAGACGAAGAAGAAGAAGACGAAGAAGAAGAAGTAGAAGAAGAAGAAGAAGTAGAAGAAGAAGTAGAAGAAGAAGAAGAAGAAGAAGACGAAGACGAAGACGAAGAAGAAGAAGACGAAGAAGAAGAAGAAGAAGAAGAAGTAGAAGAAGAAGTAGAAGACGAAGACGAAGAAGAAGAAGAAGAAGAAGAAGAAGAAGTAGAAGAAGAAGTAGAAGACGAAGACGAAGACGAAGAAGAAGAAGAAGTAGAAGAAGAAGAAGTAGAAGAAGAAGAGAGCAAAGTCCACATTAATAAAACAGTAGACCAATCCTAATTTCTGCTAGTTCGCCCTGACGCCGCTTCGTTCATCACGAATACCACATGCGGGTCCCTGGGCTCGAACTCGGGCCACCTAGGTAATAAGAGAGAACGCTCTAACCGCTCGGCTACGGCGCCACCCTTTTCAAGCCTGGACCTCTCATCGCTGAATGAAGTTCGCTCAAGCCGCTGGCGTCAGCTTCCTATGAATTGCGGCGTTGTGTTCTTCAACTGTCTTAACACATGAAGGGATGTCTACTTACGGCAAAGACGGCTGAGTTGAGACACCTGGTATATCGTGCAGTTATATATATAATGAAGCCTCCAATAATCTTGGTTGAAATATTACAACGCATGCCAACTGGGATACTACCGACAATAACATGAAGTTTGCACGATATACACAAAAATGCACATACTAATACGTGAAATGTATTTTTAGAGCGCACACCTGTTCACTATGAGGGCGCATAAACCCGCACATGGCTAGCCAGGGAAAGGGAGCCTCTATGATAAAAAATAAAGATAAATAAAATAAAAAGAAAATAGAATGCTATGTTAGTAGCTACCATTTTCATTTTTCTCAATTAGTTTCATTTTATTTAATATGATATATTATTGTGCATACTTTAATACTTTCTCCCAATTATTTTACTTACCCATAGACACAATGAGCTGCAGTGATGGCCCATGAAGTATGAATTATTGATGCTCCACAAACATGAAAGTAGATGGTCTCATTTAGGCTTTCCAATGATAGCTAAAAAAGTAAAATGAATAATATGAAGACGGATTAAAATTTAGTTCTTCAGGCTAGTTAATTATACTTGTTCTGACAGCAATGCTGTTAAGATATACCAAAAAGATTTGAATAGTGTAACAAAATTAGCGAAGTGCAGTCCAGTTATTTTTTGCTGACTTCATTTTCTTCTAAAATATCGCACAACTGAGCTATCTTTTACTGGCGTTAATCCAATCTACATCCTATCGTGATATTATAACTCACAACTGTTTTCTTCTCGTAACCTTGACTCACACCTTTCTGTCTTTCTTCACTTTCTCTGTCTCACAAACAGCTGACTTTGACGATATAATCACTCAACACTCATTCACTCCTTCGTCCTATCTTCCTTTCGACCTGATGGTACTCATACAGTTGACACAGAGGTTAAAAAGTGACTGACTCCTGACGTCTTATGCCTGTAACTCATTCGTCTGCTCGTTCCTCGCCTCCTTATATAGTGACGATGGCGTAACATGGACATTTCTGGAAATTCTACAAATAGGCTGGCTGCAGGGCACTTCTCGAAATATCTGGAAAATCCTTTTCATTCTGTCACTCTGATTGTTGTCATGTGTTTGTTCGCGTGAGTGCTGTGGTGGCGCCTGACTTTCAGCGCCCTTGATATGCGCCGTGACTGGTATGTAGTGTGGTAGCTTGCCCCGACTGTCCTTTGTTGTGTGCCGAGGCCGGCGTTACAATAGGTTACTCGCCACCACATAGCGTCATGCTGTTACACGTGTGAACAATAAGAAATTGTGGACACAAGTTTCCTACAACAGCAAACAGTGTTGCAAGCACTAATTTCATTAACCTCTGCACCAACTACGCCTTCATTTGTGGTTTCGTAACTTCCGTCTATCACATAGATACGACGGAGCATGTCACCCCAATAATATTTACGACCGAAGTTCTTTAACTTATTTTATTTAGGCAACAAATATCTAATCGCCAAAACCATGGAAGGCCACACTAAATTGACAATTGCATGACATGATTTTAACCCAGAAGCACACATTGGTGCCACGGGCAAGAACTTTGCAACTGTAAGATATTACAAATACCTCTAATGACAATTGTCATGCAAACTCAACAATAGAGAATGCCTAGGAACATGTGATATCAAAACTGTAAAACACCTTGATTAAATTTAAAATTAAATTAATATTGAACAAGATCGAGCACGCCCACAGAGGAGTCACATTTAACTGAATGAAAAACGACGATAGTCTACAAAGACGTTATAATCAAAATTTGTGTCCTTTCTAAAACCACTCACGTATACCCGAGAGAGAGAAATCTCATAGCTCCTATCGGCGGCAAAGGGATATTCAAAGGAACTTCTGGACGTTGTTAAGCGGCGGGAAGCTTTGCTGCTTCAAACAGTAAACGTTTGACCGACACCCTATGTAATCCTACCTCAACGCGAGGCAAAGTAAATATATTGCTTCATAAATGAAAGAGGCAATCAATTATAAAACCAGAACATTCAATGTGCAATCGAATTGACAATGCGCGATCGTAAAACGTTTTGTTTCCATGAAAAGAAGAAGCAAACAGTGGGTTCGCAGGATGGGCATGAGCGACTTTGTTTCAAATGATTAGGACAACTTCTTTAGTTAAATAGTTAGCTAATGTTCTATGGCTGCTGCGGGACCCAGACACTGGCCAAAGAAATCCTAGGACATCTTGCAGTATCTGATGCTGAGAACCATGACATAATATCGCCAGTATTCCAGCTATATCTCTCACGTTCCCCAAACAACCACTTTGTCTATACTTAGGTAAGGTATTAATTTAACTTATTATATAGCATACGTTCGCATTAATTGTTCATTTTCGGGCAGTGTTAAATTTTCTTATTTTGACTACCGTTAATGGCAAAATTAGATTTACTGTCAGGCATGTTTTGTGAATTTTTATTTGTAATGACTTGGTCTAATACTCTTAATTTGACATTACAGCTTGCCTTTTGGTATCACTATACCTCTTCAGGTATTTTATGGGGTAAAGCACTTTTTTACTTTCTCTACTACGTATAGTTGGTGCTGTTTTTATTGATGAGAAGCTTCAAGTTTGAGCGATGTGGCTCTTATTTCCCTCAGGGCATGGTAACGGATGGAATGAAAAATCACACGATATTTCTTCACCACAATGTACTATTTTATTAACACTTTTTCTCTATTTTGCATTTAAATAAATCCTATTAGCACCATTTTAGATTATTTAAGTCTTTCCACTTTTTCAAAAAGTGGAACAAAAGCTTGATGAAAGTCTGGTAAACGTTCTACAATATTCACACGCTACCAAAATACGTCATATCACCTTGAATATATAGGCGCTAGTGAAAAAAGTCCAGCGTCACCTCACGTGATACTACCTTTCTCGTATACATCCGCGTATGCGTTCATCAAATAGTTCCCGCATTGTTAGGGAAGCGATCTTTAGCTATCCTGATTTCGCTTTTAATATTGAACACATATAATTCTTTTATTTATACATATATATTAAAATTAAATATGGAAATATTTATGACGTCTTTAAACAAACTTAATTGTTCGTAACAATGAACATTAGTAACACGTTTTCGTCATTTAACAATCTCATACCAACATCAAAAACAAATTACACTCTTAACAGATATTCACATAAACGATTTTCTTTTGGGGTCTTTTAATATTCTGTCTCATAGTAAAGTAGAGGAAGTATTGTATTCTACCCAAAAATTCGATGTCCAGATTTGTGCGGAAATATATGTTTTGCGGCCCCCTGAATCCTACTGAGAAGAAGCGGTACTATTTGTTCAAAAGTACAAAAAGCTTGCCAGTGTTCTGAAAATGGTGCACTGTGTGCTGCTAATATCACCCAACCTCACTTTTTCACCCTTCAACCCCTTTCACCGCGTAATGGCAGTTATTATGCATAACATTCTAAGATTTCACTGTCTTCCAACACGGACACAGAGCACCTATACTGCCCGCGCATGTGAACGCTGGCCAATGCTCAAGCAGAGCGCTGTTGCCAAGCGTATTGCGTGCACCGCCAGAGGTTCTGTACATAAGAGCGCATGAGATGCATATGCCACATTCGGCAGCGCTGGTAGGAGGGACAAGCTTAGGATTCGCTGGAGTCTGCAGTACGGCCCGTCTCCATATGCCTTTAACTTTTGCGAAGATTATAGTCTTCGTGGTTGAATGCTATTTTCGTACCGGCATCAAGATCGCTGTATCCAGGGCTTTACTAAACGTCATCTGGTATTCAGACACATTGATCAGAGGATAAGACTCTCAAAGGTGTCCAAGTATATCGTCAAATTGGCATATGTACTTTTGTTTTCAGTTTTGTATAAGATGGCCACAGTTTTACCTGCAAACATGAGCAAATGGTGAAAAGGATACAAACGTGTATGCTCATACCGAACCACTCGTTTAACTAAGAACTGATGTTTAATTTACCACAGCGGCTAATCTTTATTTATTTGTGTTCAGTTCTTTCTTGCTGTTTAAATTCTATAAAACCGTTAACAGAGGTTCAGGTTTAAAAACTATGGGTTTAAGTTTCATGAAAAACGTAGAGAATATGTTTAATAAACGAACTTGTGTTTGATTTATGTAAAGTAGTTTTATGTTTACTATACTTGTACTGACGTTTCCCGTTGGAGTACGAACACTTGGTGACCTGGCCGGAAACCCGCCTATTTGACAAAAATGTACACTATCTATTTTAAAGTGTCAAGCAGATATGTTTATACTAACCTGATATGGAAACTCTGTTATATTAGCAGGTTCCCCTCCAAAAATTCGATCAGAAATTTGTGATGTTCCGCACGATCCTGCAATTATATTAGTGAGTTCATTAGTACGAAGTATAAAGGAAAAATTTCAAAGCCAAATCCAGAAAAATGTTACCCCATTTTTTTATTTTTTCCTAATCTACAACTCTACAGCACACCACTGGCCTTATTTTCCTTCTGAAGGAGGCCTAACTAAGATATTTTACGCCCGAAATATACATTGCCCTTCGCCGGGATTGAACCCGTGTTCTTGGAAACCAAACCCCTAGACCACGCACCACGGATGATGATGGTGGAAGTGCCGGTTGCACCAAAACTGGAAGTTGTGCGCACTGTCAATTTTGTTCACAGTGCTACCATTCCAGAAAAGCACTGCTGTAGAACTCCAGTTATGCTCTTGTTTTATTACTAAAGAAAGTATTGTATTCAACCCAAAAATCGACATCGAAACTTCACCGGAAATATATACTTTCAGGCCCCTGAGTCCAAAACAAGTATTTTTAGAAAAAGGTCCCTGTCTCTGTCTTTCAGCTGTCAGTCTGTGGACAGCATAACTCAAAAACGAAAAGTCGGTTAAAAACCAAACTTGGTATTTAAGTTTAATTGCCTTCAAGGATACGACACGAAGATTTTGAAGAAAATAGCCTCACCTACTCTTTACATGGAAAATTTTTCGAAAATTGTGAGGTTCTTGAAAATGGCTCTAACGATTTTGGTTAAAATGCCATATGTTTTAAATATGTTTATGACAAATGAAATGTATATTTTGGATACAGCCTAGATAATCCTTTGTACTATGGATGACATTTGAATAATTCGTAAACTGTAAGAGATAGACAAAATCTTATTATACAAAAAATGTGGATCACGCTAAAACACAAACATATGTCCACATAAATTTTTTGTAGACTGAACCTTTTGGAGATATTCCTTGTTATTTGTGTCAGTTTCGGAAAACTTAAAACTTCTCCAAAACGACTATTAGAAATGTTTAGTTCTTCCGGACTTATAGGCCGTGGTCTAGAAGGCATTGTAGATACAAACGTTTTCGCCAACAAGCCCGGAAACACTAAGTCAAGACACCAGCCGTGAAAGCCTAAGTTTATATATTCTCCAAAATGGTTCATTATACAAAAAATGTATTCAGACAAAAGTTGTGTGTTTTAGTGAAGTCTACATTTTTGTATACTACTATCTCTTACAGTTTACGAGTTATTGAAAAGTCATCCAGACTAAACAGTACTACATGGGCTGTAGCCAGAAAATTCAAAATATGCATTTCATTTGTCATATAAACATCTTAAACATATGAAATTTTATTCAAATTCGTTAGCCATTTTCAAGAAAATCAAAATTTTCCTAAAAGTTTACATGTAAAGGGTAGTTTAGGATTTGGTTTAAGGGCGCTCAACTTCTAGGTCATCAGCGGGGTAGTTTAGGGTGGTGCCATTTTCTTCAAAATAGCATATAGCAAAATAGGAAATATTTTCTTCAAATTTCCGATGAAATCTCGACATCGAATTTTTAGGTGGAATACTTCTACTTCTACTTACCAGTAGAGAAAGTAAAAACGGCATGATAGCCTGGTCGCCATATTTAAAACTCCATTTAAATGCACTTAATTGCGGCAAGGATACAAAAGCTTATATGGGCATGTCCCACAAACTATGTAGATTCACATTAAGCATAAAAAAGCCTCTTTTTTAATAAAAAAATCACCTCGAATTATAGAATGCTTTCACATGACATGAATGGTGAAATAGATACCTTGACTGTTCATAGAATAGCATTCGAGATCTTTCTGGAATATATATATTTGCTATAGCTAGAAACCTATACGCTGTATACCAAATTCAATGCATAGCTCGTTAAAATGCGAAGGTTAGTATCTCTGTTAGCAGATTTAGCTTCTATATTTTATTTTATGTACGTGTCTGGAAACTTTTCTGTATTATATTTTAAAGTTTTGAATCTTTTATTCCCGCTATTTCTCTTTTCTAATGTGCACGTGTGTCTATTTCTTATGCGTTTAGCTTCTTAATTCTTAATGTAATACTTACTAGCACAGGAGTATAACCAGAGAATCAACCACAATAGAAAACCCGCAGTCATATTTGAGTCCTATTCTTGAATTTCAGGCTTAAGTGCGAGTGCTTTATATATTCAAAAGGTAGACATGTTGAATTGTACAGCTTCCAAACTGATGTGCATTTTTTTAGCTCGACCTGAACGACTCTTGAACCGTATAGGTGAGATAATATGGCCATTATTGTGATAAGGTATACAAGGTTGTAAAACAAACCATAACTAAGATAAAAAGAGTTATTTTATTGGTTCTTAAACACATATAAAACTTATAAAATCAGGCTGCACATGTTACAGGGTTCACCATACATTTTGATTCAGCTATGAGACTTTCCAACTGAGTGTCATTGTTGCAGCAATATGTAAACATATGGTAGTTTCACAAAACTCAAATTTATATATTAACAGCTTTACAGATAATAGTCGGTCTGGGTGGCTCAGTTGGTTAGACGCTGGCCTACTGATCCCAAGGTCGCGGGTTCAAATCGGCCCAGACCGATGGTTTTTAAGTGTGCTTAAAAACGACAGCTCCATGTCAGTAGATTTACTGGCATGTAAAAGAACTCCTGCGGGACGAAATTCCGGCACACCGACGACGCTGATGTGATCCTGGCAATTGACAGCGTCGTTAAACAACAAAATAATTTTTTTATACAGATAATAAAGACTACCACATTAACAGTATCGTAAACTATAACTTTATAGCCTATCTAGCTTTCCTCTCAAGCTATTAATACTATTAATACTTCTTTAAGAAGTAAACAGTCTTATAATTTCTAACCGTATAGAATATTTTCATCAATGTGTGCTGATCGCACTTTTTTTAGGGTAACATGTTTTGTTTTGTTTCGTGACTCCGGGTTTTGCCGCAGAGGCGCGCGTGAGTCCTTTTTCCCTCTTGGTCATACCCCTGTGGATACAAAGTCAGTCGTACTGCTCCTTTTCTGCTGTGCAGGGTAAGTGATTCTGTGGTTGTTTGGGCTTAAGGCTCAGGGCTTGTACTTTTAGAATGGCTGTCTGACCCTGAACTTGCCTGGCTGGTACTTCTAGCGCGAAGATATTAATTTTTAGGGAAGTAACTCTCGAAATTCGTAATTTATGCACGTGAATAATCTGGGCTTTTCAAATAGTCTTGAACACTGCCCAAATTCTCGAATTGTATGAAGTTGTATGGGGTAAAGCAAACTTGTCTTTTCACCTGTCTTTCCGTTGTCTGTTTCGCCGTTCATTTTGTTTAAAGGACGCATTATGCGGATCACTGATTCATGTCATTAAATGTATACATTCTTGATTTACAAATGTTAAAGTACACATAACTGCTAATGCTAAATCGGATTGGAGAACTTTCATTTGTAATTTATGATACCTGAATGGCGAGTGTTGTGTTTTGTATGAATTTATACATCTGTTGCCAATAAAGACACCCTGCTCAAGTATTTAGTCTAATGTTCTTGTTATTTTGCAATCATTTGTAATGTTTTTCTAATTAAATGCAATTAGGCAGACGTTTGTTGTATACTTGACGAAGAAAGCGAAGGGGCAAAATTTTGTCAGTATTGGTTCTGCCGGCTACTCCCAACTACATGGTCCTTTCACTTGAATTCCTCCCCCTCCCCCCTTTTCACAACTGTACCTAGACACCAAATGTGTTGGGAAATTAAAATCGTATTAACTTCTACAATTCCAAGTCAAACGTTGCATTAAAGATCCTGGTACAAGCTAAAAAAGCAAACTACCTAAAACTAGAATTGATATATTGCATATTTAGCAACATTATACCACTCTAATTGCAGTAACAAGCAATTAAAGAAAAGAAAAGGGAAAAATCTGTGTTGCACTCACATGACCTATTGCTTATCTTATTGCTTATTCCCTTGTAGGTAGAAGCGGAATATCGAAATACAGTAGGATTTGAGCGATAGTCGAATCTTTTAAAGCCTTCAAATTCCGTTCCCTTTGCACAGAAAGAGTTATAGGGCCAATTTTTTTCGAGTCAACGGATGTCACGCGTGAATAAAATTTTGCGCCCTTTTTCGGAATTAACAGACAGGACCATGATTTTGCTGTTTTTCAAGAGAATTCTGCAACACGGCCAATCCTTGGATGAGAACAACTACAGGCGTGTTTCAGGATAGAATTATTAGTAGAGGTTTGTGGCCCCCTCGTTCTCCAGACCTAACCCCCTTTTGGGCAATTTAAAGCACAAAGTCTACAAGACAAACCCACACACCAGTAGGAATTGAAACAAAATATCAACCAGGAAATTGCCAGCATTTCTCAATGTGAACCATGGCGAGTGATGCATAGATTCCTAAAAAAGTGCCAAAATGTATGAATAAGAGTCAGCTATTTTTAGTATCTCCTTTCATAAAGTTGGTAACTAATGCCTTTAAAGTGATTTTAAAAATGGTTTCCGGTTTCATCTGCGCCTTTCTGTGATAGCAGCAGACGGCAACTAACGCGGAGGTCGCAATGAACCTCGCAGTTCTTCGGAGGTTTTTTGTTCTCCCTGTATTTCATTCGTCACAGACTATTACATAACTTTTAAGCGTTACTTTACACACCTCGTATCAGTCTGAATATTCTAGAATAAATATAATTATTAATGTTATAAAGTATTGAATTATTACTCTGATAATAAAATAAAAACAATAAAGACAAATACGAACACTTTCTACACTTCACAGGAGGTCCAAATAAACCATAGGTTATATTTTTAAGCTGCATTTGAAGTTTCAGTATTAACTGTAAAACAATTATCATACAGATTAAGATTTAATAAGCTCGCTTAAGAATCCATAGCACTTCTAAACAAACCAGCTACATAAAGGAGCCAATCACTGAGAAAGTTGCAGTGTAACCATAGAATTCAGTCACTTGTGTTTGAATTTATATGCTCGTAAAGCCGATGATTATAAATGTTTGTAAAGTTATTAGAGAAAAATAAAATACAGTTAATATCATTACCTCTATTATTATCGCATTTAAATATGCTTTATAGCTACAATAAAATGGATATGTCCTGGCTTATAATAATCATGGATTAGCTTCCTTCGACATAAGGTACATGAAAACTGCCACTGATGCACAGTGAAGCTGCGTAACTCCACATATAATTCTTAAATAACGGAAGTGAAGTCAATCAAATATGGTTCTCAGATTTGTATTCTCGATTTTTATGTGTCTCAATCCCATTGTTGGTAAGTATTGCCTTAAACTTGTTTATAGCTTAGATTAAACTATATTGGGCTGTATAGTTTTATGGTTAGGTAATACTTTAACATATATTTCAAAAATATTCATAATTATATAGAAATATCCTGCATGAAGTGCTATATAACATTTCAAATTCTGATAATAAAATACATAAGTGCAATGAACATATACAATTTCTATCACTTCATAAACAAAACATAAAATGACTGTAATTGGCTCTTATAACTTGTGTCACTGTACAATATTCCTATTCTTACTACTATTATTGTATAATCTGGCAGCCATATTTTGATAGATACACTAATAAAATCTATTACAGAGTCTTCCAATGCCTACAAAAATTCACAGCGTATTGTGGGCGGAGAACCTGCTAATATAACAGAGTTTCCTTATCAGGTTAGTAGATACATCTATTCAAAAACCTAAAATATAAGGGCAAATAATGTTCTAAGGCTGTTTCAGAGCAATTGCTCTCTTCAGCCGGCGGGATAGTTATTTTTATTTATTTATTAAAAAATAATGGATTAGGATGGGATCGGGGTGTGTTGTTACGTCGTGTTGGTGAAAGGTCTACTTGTGTGTTGGCGTCTTTTGTATACTTCGTGTATTTTCTGCTGGTATTCGTTGCGCGGGTGTATCGTCGTGGTGGTGAAAGGTCTGTTTGTGTGATGGCGTCTTCGGAGTATCTTCTTGGGCCGGTGTTCGTCGTACGGGCGAGGACTGCTTCCCAGGTTGCAACTTGTCTTGTCAATATCTGGATGTCGGCATGTAGTTTTCGTAGTGCTTCGGTGATGTCGTAGATTGAAGCTTGAAGTTCACTTGAAGTCTTTTGTGGTTCGGTTCGTTGGCGGTTATGTGGTCGGCGTGCGGTAGAGTTGGTCTTGGCGTTAGGGACTGCTTGTTGTTCCGGTTGAGGTCGAACTGCGGTCGGCTGGTGGCGGCGTGGGTTCATGGGAGACATTACTTGGCCCGTGAAATGTCCATTACAGTTGCACGTTGCACAATAGACGGGGCGGCGTGACAGGTCATGGCTGGTGCAAGTCATCGTGAATGTTCCTGCGCCGCAGTAGTGACATCGTGGGTTGAGCGTGCAGACGTCGACGGTATGGCCATATTGACAGCAGCGTCGGCATGGGACGGGGTGGGAGCTCCGGCCGGCTTCAACTGGAAGAACCTGCCCAAGGGCAGGGAACCCATCAGCTAAGGCAGCACAGTAGTCTCCTTCGTCCCAAAAATGTAGGCGAACTAGTGGTGACGGCCCTTTGGATGTGTGGATGCGTGTCGCTTTGATGAGGAATGGCCAGCGGAGTCGGGCTGTGTTCAACAGGAGAGTGTCTTGTACATCTCGATGAACACCACGTAGTACTGCGTTGTACCTCTGTAGTCTTGTGAGATTCGGAGGCTGATGATCAGCTTCTGGTTGCGTTGCTACTGTGTGGTCGGCGAAGAGGGGCAGAGACTTCGTCTGCTGGTGGAGGCTGTGTAGTTGGTTGTGTGGCCGGCGGCGAGGCTGGCCTGAGGCAGGTAGTCGGTGACTCATTCGCTCGGCGGCGGATAGGCGGCGGGTAGTAGGCGTGGCTGGCGGTCTGGACGGTGGTGTGGTTGGCGAAGATGCAGGTGGTGTGGTGTGTGAGTTTTCGTCCATGAGGTTCTCCTTCAGCGAAGCAGGCGGTGTGGTCGGCGGAGTTGAAGGCTTGAAGTTCGTGGTCTTGAGATTCTTCTTGCGTGGCATGTCTGTGGAGGCTTCCTTCTCGGCGGAGGTTGGATAACACACCACACGAACATAAAATAAAATAAAATATAAGTATACTATATAACATATTTATAGTGTGGTTGTACGAAATCAATTGTTAAATCCTCAAACACCTCCTCAAGATAATAGTAAATGTAGAGTTTCTGACTCAATGGTAGAAACTTCAACGTTTATTCCCCATAGAAGCTGACAAAATAGGAAACATAAATTTTATTACGGAATATTTCTTTATAATGAAATTAATCACTAATAGTAATTACACTCTAAACGTCGCATTAAAGTAGCTGATTTCCCTTCATATCTATCCCCCTATACATTTGAGTCAAGTACATATACAACGTGTCCCAAAAAACACTGATAACGTTTAGTACGTTGTGCAGGATGGCAAACTGATCAGTTTTCAAACAGGAGTCCCTGTCCAGAAATGCATGGATTGGACGTTGGACAGCGTCGAAGTTTGACAACAAACTGTTGTGACCATCTGTTAATATTCGTTTTGGTATCTTAATATGAAAGGCATGGAACCCTTTAGCCATCTGAGTACTGCGGATGAACTACCTCAGCATAATGACATTGCTGTGGATGCGCTAAATTCCATCATAGAGTCCTTGGTGTGCATCTTGCTGCGTTACTTGTGTAGTTTCCAGTACACTAACGTTTTTTAACAGCAGTGCAACATATACCACTACACAGCTACTGAAATAGCCGACTCGAGCTCTAGGAAACCTTGATGTAAATGTGTGGAATCACCTCAACGTCAATTGATGGATTGGTAGAGGTGGACAATTTCTATGGCCAGTACGTTCGCCAGATCTAACAGCCCTCAAGTATTTTCTGTGGAGCTGTATGATGAATGTGGTGTATGGCACTTCTGTAACTTCTGTAACTTCAGCGCCCTCCGCTGACGTTACAGGAGTGTCATACTCTTCATACAACTCCACAGAAAATAGTCGAGAGGTATCCGATCTGGTGACCGTGGTGATCATGGAATTCGTCCACCTGTACCAATCCATCGATTTGAATGTGCGACGTTGCAATTTACATCAAAGTGTGCTGAAGCTCATGTCGGCCATTTCAGCCACTGTGTACCGGTACGTGCCCACTGCTGTTGAAACGTTACTTTGCTGAAAACTACAGAAGTAACGATGGGCACCAAGGACACTATGGAGGAATTTAACGCCTGCGCAGAAATGTTATTATGCTCAGGTCGTTCATTCCAGTACAAAGATGGCAAAAGTATTGCATACCTTCTGTATTTAGATACCAACACGAATTTTAACAAATTGTCACAACCGTTTGTTCTCAAACTTCGACGCTGTCCAGCGTCCAAACCATGCATTTCATACAGAGTTCCTATTTGAATTGTGTTTTACAACTTCCAGGTAGTAGTGGAAGACTTGTACGGAGTGTTGCAAGGAAGTGCAACAATAATCCATCGATTCTGGGCTATCACTGCAGCACATGTCGTTTTGCGGTGAGTGCATTTTTCTCTTATCTATGGACATACTTAACGTAATTTACTAATTGTACGCTTCCTAATTAAAGGTTATTCCAATACCACATATTATGCCCTTGACACTTGAATTTTACACTTTGACTTGCGAAGCATCTTTAAATTTGATTTTCTTTTTATTCCTTCTTGTTTCAAACACTTGCTAGTCATTCATCCTGAAGATGGGAGAGATGTACACTCCCGAAACGTTGATGTCTTTTCATTACTACACCTGGCTCGAATCCCAAGAGCATCTTGAATATGTTCGTCGCCAGGAAAGCTACAAATCTTATTTTACATTCCTTTACGGGAAGGAAACCTACCAGAAAATCAAGAATTTTCAAGATCTTCGAGAGAAGAAAGGCAAACTGCTGAGCTCCCTGGCATTTCTCCTACGGTGCAGAGATGAGCATGTCTTGCTAGTCATTCATCCTGAAGATGGGAGAGATGTACACTCCCGAAACGTTGATGTCTTTTCATCACTACACCTGGCTCGAATCCCGAGAGCATCTTGAATATATAGGTTAAGATTTGTTAAAGATGCTGAAAGTTTAATATTCTTCAAACGGTATTATAATTTTAAACAACCTTAATTTGTAACTCTGTCTTCGTATAAGGTGTAATAAAAATGTACGGAGCAAATTTTAGGATTTCACGTAGGTAAAGAAATTATGTTATACTAACAAGGGTCTGAAAACGCTTTGCTTTCGTATTACAGCTCAATTATTTCTCCAACTCAATCAGGGGAAACATACAAGAACAGGACTTGTAGGCTGTGCATGTGGAGAAAACGAAAGCATCTTCGGCACTTGTGGGATGCATTGGGAAGACGTATTGCAGCACTTTCACATCCACCAATGACCATCCAGTGGTTTTCAACCGCCTGGTGGAGGAATGGGCAGTATTGCCACAAAAACTCCTTATCAAGCTTGTGGCCAGCATGGGAGCATGTTTCAGAGCATGCATTGCTGCCTGAGGTGATCACACATGCTTCTGGAACCATGTCCCTCATTTCGTTAGGTCCAGAGGATCATTATGAAGCTTATTACTTCTGTATAGAAGTGGCATTTCTGTTCGTCTCATTGCGTATTCTTCCAGTTACTTACTGTACCACACCGTAGTAGTTCTTTCTGCCTGTGGCTCAAGTTTTACAAAGCTATGTTACTTGGCATTGACATAGAATACGAAAGTTGGTTTCCTCCTTAAATTTGGCACTCCGGTGCACAGTTCTTTAATTATGAAAGCATGTTCTTGTATAATTAATATACAGAAATCACATGTTACAAAATATTTAGGTTTCCATATAGATGAAAAAAATAATTTCAAACATCATGTGGAAACTGTACGTACTACAGCCGAAAAAATAATGATGCAAATCAGCAACATCGGACAAAATAGATTTCATCTACCACTTCTTCACATTAGAGCATATAATAACGCTATAATATCCGCCATCATGAGCTACGCAGCAGGTGTATGGGCACACTGTGCCAAAAATGAGAATATAAAACGTTTGTTAAGAAGAACACAAAGAAAAATACAACTAAGATTCACAGGTGCAACCAATACCACCCCAACTATGGCGTTATTAGTAATTACGGCAATATGGCCAATAGATTTACAAATTCGTAAAAAGGGAGCCATATACTGGTTGAGAAAAGAAAAATCTGAAAAAGTAAAGGATATAATAGGAATAAATTGTCAAACCAAAGTAGACATAAAAAGAGCTCTTTTAAGAGATTGGCAAAACGAAAGGGATAACATCAAAGAAGGGAGAAGAGTCTACAATATATTCCCTAAAATAAATAAAAGATTAAAAATGAAACATCTGAATCCAACAGAAGGACTAATTCATTTCTTAACGGGACATGGCCCATACAACACCTATTTTTACAAAATAAATAAATCTCCTACGAACATGTGTGAGACCTGTGAAACTATAGATACGCCGGAACACAATATATTGGAGTGTGTAAAATTTTCAGAATTAGTAGAAAACGAACGACTAGCAATAAAAGGCTATACTTTGCAAGAAATACTATTAAATAAAAACTTATTGAAGAGCCTACAAATTCTAACAAATAAAATATCGAAACAAGCGATCACGGAATACAGAAGATCAAGACCATTACACATCCAACCTATTGCTGCATCAAATACTCCAAGAAGATCCTTAAGGCTGAATACACCTAAAACAACTAGAACTAATCTTTAACAAAGAGTCGACACCCCAATAGTTGAAGGAAACACTATGTAGTTTCTCTAAGAGGAAGAAGACAAACTATATAACAATCATATGAACATTATTAACTTACTTGTTTAGATTAAGTGTTATGTTAGTATTTAGTATTTAGTTTTCATTTTCTGCAACATAAATATTGTTAAAGGAATGTTAAAAAAATTTTAAAATGTGATGTAACCAATATAATAATTAACTATCCTCATGTAAGAAATTAGGTATGAGGATTAATAAATGCAGATTATCTAACTATCTATCTATCTATAATTTCCCTCCCATTATATTATAATCATATTTTGTGACAAGCCAGCTAACACATACTTATAATTGCGATTAATATTACCTGTTACATGTGGTAATATTGGAATATTTTATAATATTTATTAATAATTTTTCTCAGAAACCCAGCAGTCAAACTAGTTTTGCGTTCCGGATCCAGCTATTGGAGGGAAGGTGGAGAAGTCCATCAGATAGAAAGGATCATCGGGCATCCTTATTACAAAAAATGTAATATTTTTGATAATGACGTGGCGATAGTTAAGGTATGTATTTTCAGAGTCTATCTTCTTCTTTTTCTTCGCTTAATGTGTAGGCAATCAATTGCCTGTTCCGCTTTCAGTCCTTCAGCCATCGTTTCCTGGGTCTGCCCATCGATCTCCTACCTTTAGGATGATGTTGCTTTATTTGTTTAGTAAGTCTGATCTCTGGAACTCTTATAACATGTTCCTTCCACTTTTGTTTGATATCTTTTAACGTTTTGTTTATATTAAAAACTCCTAACTCTTCTCTTATACTTTCATTTGTTAGTAGGACTCTTTTCGTGCACCCCTTCACACTTCTTAAGAATTTATTTCTTTAGTCTGTATTTTAATCTGTGGCTCAAGTCTCACTTCCGTACGGTAGTAAGCTGCAGTGATAATTTTGTAAGCGAGTAATATGCCCTAATTTAATTTGATAATCTAATACAGTAATTTACGATAACAAGCAAAAATTATGCTACAGAAATTAAAGCGCATCTAATAAACATAAATAAGAAACTAAAAGTGGAATACAATTATTTTATTGCAAAATTAACTTCAAATATACTTCCAAGCTGCGTAAATGTTTGATGTAATTAACTTATTTGGTTATGGCTTATAACAACTTTTCTTTATTATATAACTCAAAATATTCATTTACTTACATGTTTCTATTAACTTTAAGCTTTCACTATTTATTCGTATATTACCTTAAACATTTTAATTTATAACTTTAAAAACAATGTCACGGAAGACGTAGGTAAAGGCTTCGGAGATATATCTCACAAACTGTCACTCTACAGAGCTCTAGAACTCTTCGAACTTCTTTACGACAGAAATGTCGATTTGCAGAAAACTCGCCAGTGAATTAGAGACTATATAAGCCAACTGGCATTGATTAATACATAGTTAACTTTCACATTAAGGTGTAAAGGCTTAACCCTACGTTGGTTGCTAGAGGCCTGATAGACGTAACTGCCTGACTAGTACATCTAACAATACACCTTACTCGATTGTTTGTCGCAAAACGTTATGGGTGCAAACTTAAAGGAATACGTTTGTGATAGTGTGAGGTCGAACTGTTCATTCGAGTATTCCCCTCAAAGAACCTTTTTCACTGAACATAAGAATGCATAGTCGGGGTTCGCATTCCTGACTTTCTCCGGCTTCTTGTTTGCCTTTACACCCACTTTGCCAGGGACAGAATTGAGGTTATTTTTTAAATTCTTCAACAATTGACATTGAGTCTACCAGTGGCTTCTAATTTTTTTTTAAACTGAAGATGGTAAATTACAGAAGCTGGTTGTAATGTAAATCAAATCCTGTACATTTTTAGATTCAAATACTGCTTGTGCGTATCTGATACACATTGCATCACCCGGAGTGAAACTGTTTACTATGTAAAACAAATATTTACTTTAGAATCCAATAATTGATATTAATTTCTGAATTAGATAGCTAAGTGTCAATTTCAATTCATACCTATTTAATTCACAAGAGAGCCAGAAAATGCAAATAAAATTCCGAGAATGGAAAATTATCCAAGGATATATATTTTAAAAGCGAGGAACACGAGTAAAATAATCGTCACAAATGTGGAGAACTTGAGCTGTTCACTCAAGCATTAAAACATGCATTGATAATAAATTTAACGTATATTATATGTACGACAAAGACAAAAATTGCTTAAATATGGATTATGCATGTTTTATCCCCAAAAATGTCAAAACATGCAAATGTGCAAGAAAAAGTACACATATTTAAGACCGGAAAGTAATGAAATGGATAAATTCAGCTTTAGAACAAACTAAAATGAAATAAAAGCAATCTGCACTTGTTGTTTATCCAATACAGTTTAATTTTGTTTAATTAACATGCTTTCTAATCATTTATTATAGGAATTTTACTGCACATTTAAAATATCACGAATTTATATTTCACTAATTTACTATATTGAATTTATTAATATTGTATTATTTTACTATCATATGTTATTGCTATTTTTAACCTCTATGTTTGCTTTTAACTAGAAAAAGGGCTGTTATATAGGCAATGTCTCAGCTAATTACGGGAAGTTAGCGGTGAGATTAGGAAATTCTACAGTTTATATTCTCGCAATACTAAATTTTAACCACATTAATATAGTGTTTAGATATATAGCTGTACAAAATTTGAAGTATATAAGTCAAATAGTTCTTTAACTAAAAATTTTTAATTTACTTCAAAAATACTCCGACACAGGATTCTCCTCGCGTAAAATTCGTATGTGTGGCTTGAAATTTGGTGTTCTGATGTTTCATACACTTGCAAGTCATACTTTCTCTGGAGTTTTAGTTCACACCAGTAGTTTAGTACGTATTTGGAAATTTTTAAATGTTTTTATTAATAGATTCAACGTTTTTTAACTTTTCAGTACTATTTAATATGAACATGTTCAGTATTACTTAGCTGATATAAAAATTCAAAGCAACTTTGGAGCCTTATATAAATAAGAACATATTCTCAAATTTTCAAAAGAATCTTAAGAACTCTGTTGCAAGGAGTTTTTTAATTGCGTGGAAATGCTGAGGAAAAAAGTAAGAAAAACAGCGTTACGCTTTTAAAACATCCTAACCTCATCCAAAATGTGTTGCAGCATAGGTTTCACTTTTTGACCTCTTTTTCTTTCCTGTGCTAACAATTTCTGCATTTGATGGGCTCTTCTTGTGGATTTGTTTCCTGAACACTGCATTTTCTATGTTGAACACATCCTCTGGCATTGCGCTTCTGATAAATGCATATTGCTTTAACTGAACTGTTTTCGCTTCTAAGATTATTTAACACTTGCAGTGATTTTATACACCCATATTGAACTCCACTACAGCTTTCAGTACTGCAACTTCAAGTTTACTCCTAAATACACACTTATTTTGGACAACAGTTCCACACAACACCGTGACGAGATTCATTCGTGTTCTGTATCGTGTCCTTGGCACACTGTTCTCATACAGTAATAGGATTTTAGTTACCCCTTCTGGAGACAACGTGCAAGACATTTTATTGTGACTTTGTGGATGCAGATTGAGGAATATTTCCATGGTTCTGTTTCTGATCCATCGACATATAGTGTCTCAGTGGGCGTGTTCTTCCAACCACCAGTCTTTCAATTACAATGTACCGCTATTTAAAAATGGCCACCAGACCTTTAAAAATGTCGATGGCATACCTTATAATAGACAAGAGATTGAACAGTTTTTACTTTCTCTACTGGTAAGTAGGGGAAGTATTGTATTCCACCCAAAAATAAGATGTTCGAGATTTCATCGAAAATATGTTTTGAGGCCCCCTGAATCCAAAAAAAGCATTTTTAGAAAAAGGTCCGTGTGTGTGTCTGTGTGTCAGTCTGTCAGTCTGTGGACAGCATAACTCAAAAACGAAAAGTCGGTTAAAAACATAAGTTGGTATTTAAGTTTAATGTCTTTCAAGAATGTGACACGAAGATTTTCAAGAAAATAGCCCCACCCTAAACTACCCTTTACATGGAACATTTTTCGAACATTTTGATTTTCTTGAAAATGGCTCTAACGATTTTGATTAAAATGTCATATGTTTGAGATATTTTTATGACTAATGAAATGTTTATCTTGAATTTTCTGGTTATAGCCCCTGTAGTCGTATTTACTCTGGACGACTTTTGCATAACTGGTAAACCGTTAGAGATAGACCAAATCATAATATACAAAAATGTAGATCTTGCTAAAATACACAGTTTATGTCCAAATAAGTTTTCTTGTAGGGTGAACCATTTCGGAGATATTTCTTGTTATGTGTGTGAGTTTCGGAAAACTTGAACTTCCGTAAAAAGGAACATCGTTGTTCATTTTTTTATATGTCAAGTGGGCAAAGGCAACAGAATCCCAAAGCTTTAAAACATTTGACTATCGCACTATGCCTGCTGTATTCTAATATTCCCCTTGTACCTACAAGGAAATAAGCAATAAGATAAGTTATACAAATGTTTATCTCAACTAACAGGGAGAAGATATAGGAATAAGAGTTTGTAAGAATAGTTAGTACAAGAGTAGAGAAAGTCATGTGAGTGCAACACATCAGATCTTTCAACATAAAATCAGCTTTGTTATAACGACTCAGTGAATTGGTATCTATTGGAGGACTAGGTGGTTTTGAAGTGCTGTTTGATGGGTAAGGATTATCCAGCAATAATACGATTAATCTTGTGATGTTGTCCTATTCAGAATTAAATTGTATTAACACTATGCGATTAACTATTTCAGGTTGCCACCCCGTTCGTTTACAGTGATGTGGTTCAGAAAATCTGTATGACCGGTAGGTCCCCTGACCCTGGAACTCCAGCAGTGGTCTCCGGATGGGGCACTTTTTTGCCCAACGCGGCATACTACCCCTGCCAGCTACAGAAACTGACTGTATATATTGAGGATTACGATGAATGTAAGGAAAAGTTAAATCACTGGCTGACTCCTCGTATGTTGTGTGCTGGTGTTCATAATGGAACCAACGATGTCTGTTACGGAGACGCGGGAGGACCTCTTGTGATCAATAACACTTTAGTAGGCATTGTTAGCTGGGGTATGGGATGCACCGAAGGTTATCCTGGAGTGTATACAGATATCTCTAGAATGCGCAAATGGGTAGTGTCCACTATTCGAATGGACTCACAGGTTTGTGAATTGCCTTCTGATTATGAAAGAAAGCATGCTTAAGTTAAATGTGAAAACAATGTACTGAAATGAAATATAAATAAACATGTAATAGTTGTCTGATAATGAATGCAGTTTTTAATTTGAGCACATTTTTCGGTTTGTTACTTTACTCCTGTTGGGGCAGGAGTACATTGCAAAATCTTCAACCAATATTTTCCGCAGGAGAGTCATTCCACGTAAAATTGAACAAAATATGGCAAAAAATGACCTTGATCTCTCAGATTTTCTTGAATTTTTGGAGGTGTTTTGGAACAAAATATATTTGGCCCGTGTATCTTTGTTTTATAAAAAAAATTATTTTGGCAGGTATTAATTTTTGAAATTTCCAAAAATCGCGCGCTCCTCAGTCTTCGATCAATCATACCTCCGATTGTAATGAAGCAAATTACTTGATCTTTGGCTCAAATTAAAGAAAAATTGTAGTATTTCGTGAGGTATTCATTAGAAAATTTTATGAATTATTATTAATATTATATTCTATACGATTAAAGTTTTTAAGTTAGAGAATAACATAATCTCGAACATTTAAAAATGTGGAAAAAAACTAAAAATACAATGAAGTTTATTCAATATTCTCAGAAAAAATCTGAATAGAGTCTCTAATAGTTCAGTTGTAATTAACTTACTTGCAAATCAGTGCAGCGGACTCGCGAGGCAGTGCTGACGGCTACCGTAACCTCACACAATTCCCACCTTCCATTACGGCGACTGTCAACTGCTTGAGGTTCCATGAACGTTACAACAGTACAGTAAGGAGAACACTGCTAGCTGACACTATTACATGTACACTATTAGCATCTTCAAAATGTTTTTAAAATATGCATTTTAAACTAATGTTTCCATACAACACACAGCTTTACCTCCTTCTTCGAAAGAAAATTGTTTCACTAAAGCTTCAGTTTTTGACAAAGGAATGAAGGAGTGTAATTTTAAAGCACAGCTGGACCCATCGTTCTTGGCCCCTGACGTTGACTGGAAGTCCTGTTGGCGAACTCATAGCTTTTACCTCTTTCATCAGCTCATATTGTATAATTCTGCGAATATAACCATGCACATGGAGAGGGATGGGGAAGGTAGTGATGTCTGTATGATCTGAGGCAGTCTTTGCTAATTCACAGGTGCTTTTTAGTGCAGCGTGCAGTTGAAGACATCGATCTTTGCGATAAAGAGTGAATATACTGAATTTGTGAGACATTGATCATAACGTAAATCAATTACGCCACCTGTAAGCGCTAAATTAGGGAGCAAAACATTACACAGAGTAGATAAATTATTTCAAATGTATGGACATACATGGAGGAAGAAGCTAAAAGCAAAGAACTGCTTACATCTGAAGATTTTTTCAAAAAATTCAAAAGTTCAAAAGCACGTATCAGATTTCACTGGAGTATCAGAAAGAAGGTGCATTGTGGAGACATTTTTCTGCATGGACTGTGCTGCCTTAGTAAGAAGTTATCTGAGTAGCATAGCTGACGCACCAATTCGCATGCTGTCTGCAATCACCAGGCTTGTTCATCCAGCTGTACATATGGATCACTACTTCTTTTCCTCCGTGAGCGCTTGCAGGCCTCCAGAAAAAAAGCTCCATAGTTTTCAACATATTTTATAGATAAAATATCAGGAAATACGTGTGTACTTTCTTTTAGATTTTTAACACATCGATTTAAAATCTATTTTTTGTTTTACAAAATATACCATAAAAAAGAAGAGTCCAAAACTTATGTGTCATAATGATTGATTGAAAGTTGTTAAAAGTGTTGTATTTAACCTTTCCAGTGCGCCAAACCCCAACTCTGAACTCTATATGGCCTTAGAGTAACAAGTGATTTTATATTACGGTGCGCGCAGATATGGTTTAATTTCTAATAGCCATAACTAAGCAAGTAATTTAAAAATACGGAAATAAAAAATACGGGTTTCCTTATTTGATGCCTATTATTCATAAAAAAATTTGAACCTCCTACGAAAAAGTCGTGTTTTACGGGTGTTCGATTTGACGTGGATTGACCCAGGACCACTTTCAACACACTTTGATAAAGGACTGTTTGCCTTCACAACCCTTATGTATAACAAAAGAATACCAAAAGGCAGTAATGCTCGGCGACTCATCAGCAGGTATACAATCAATAGTAACTGAAGCTGTTTCGGCCACAAAAAAAAAAGAAAAAGAAAAAAAAAGTGGAGCTATTAGTTTCTAATTTGTTCTTAATTTACATTCCGTTGGTTCACTGTTAATAACTTAAATTTTCCTAATTAATGACATATGTTATATTTTAAGCTACAGTTAAAGTTACAGAAGTTATATTCTTAGTTAACTGTGAACGGTTACCGCGCAGAGTAAGATTTAGTAAACTGGCCAAAGAGGCCATATTGCCTTTAAAGAAACATTTTCTCAAAAAGCCACGCAATGTAGCCACAGAATTTGCTGATCTTGTGTAATGTGTTTGAATTTATAGCTCGTAAAGAGTGTGATTATAATTGAGTTGTTAGGCTCTTATCAGAGGGGAAAACAACTTAATTAACACTGATAACTTCATTTATCCTATATAGACTTACTTTATAGCTACAGTAAAAATGATATATTCTCTACTATAGTGATTATGGACTGGTTTAATATCAGTTGTGTAGTTCAAAATACTATAAGTTTAACATTTGAATGTATCAGCAGTCACATTTAATTGTTAAACAAAAGAAGCCGAGTCAGTAACCATGGCTCTTATTTGTGTATTCTGGATATTTGTTAGTGTTAACTCCATTGTAGGTAAATATTACTTTAAACTAATTTTAGATTAGATTAGATTAGGAGTTCTCGAGGTGCACTGATTGCCAGGTAGACCATGAACACAACACTTAGCATTTATTTATTTAATCATGTGACCCTATTTAGGGTTTGCCTAAAGTCACAGAGTACTCAAAATAATAATTAACCTCATACAAAAATATCTGATGGATAGCAAATATAACAAAGACAATAATACCAAATAACAATCATATAAAACAGAGCAATTATAAACCTATCAATTTAGACAACGTAATTAAAGGAGTTCCCATAATGCTGGTCTCTCAAAATAGCTATGGAATATTTATTATTGTTGTAACAATTTGTGATAGTATGTATTTTTCTAATTTGCTCTTCCTCGCCATGAAACAACATGTTTTGTAATAATTCCCCAATGCACCAAACAGCATACCATTTACAACAATTTTTTAAATTCAATATTTGTCTATAAAATATGATATTAATATAAATATAAGATTACAGTTACAATATAAACCAATTGCCTTAGGTTAGTCTCACAAAAACTACGAAAATGGCTCTACCGATTTGAATAATTTCTTTTTTGTTCTGTTTGCCTCAATACTGGAATGGTTTAAAAAGGAACACCTGGAAAACCCCAAAGGATCAGCTAGAAATTAAAAAATATCGAAATTAATAATTTTGCATTGAAATTGCTACTTCGGAGTGCTTTCGATATTTGGTGTCTGTGGCTAACCTATCGTTAGACAGCTGCATTTATTAAATTTAGCACTGTTTTTTCGTAAAAAAGGTAGTGAATATTGAGATTAGATTTGGTTAAATCGAATTTAATTATTCAGTTTCCACAGCCATATATTAAGATAAGTTGACTTTGCAGGCTTAGAAATAAAGAGATTCAGTCAATTTTGTTTAGTGAGACTCCACCAGTTAGGGCAGGCTTAGACATAACCACAAAATGTGTTTTAGCGAAATTCGAAGAATTAGTTTTATGATTTAAAAATTTGTAAAGTTCTCATGGAAAGTTCAACAAATATGAGTGAGTGTGAAAACCAAAAACGATACTACACAACAAAATATAGTATCTTAAACATTGGCGATTATCTGTGAGTTTTCAAGATGTATGGTAACCTGATAAATACTACTTGAATATAACGCGATAGCAGCACCAGGTTATCGCGGAGGGATACAAGGTCTGGATCTAAGGCGGGATGAAGTATAGCATGGCTTTCTTCGGAACGGAAGTAAACCCATGGTCACATGCATTCACATTTCAGGACCAATATAGAATGAAAGACTGAATATTTAAGGGAAGACATCGCTGAAATTTGGGCAAAAATGATTAAAAATCCAATTATTCGTCTTTTGCTTTAAAATTATGTATCTTGTACTTTAAGAGTTCACCGTCGCTAACGCTGCATCGTCATTTAAAAGGCTGTTTCGTCATGATTTAAGGGTCCATATATGGGTGGGCGTGGTTCCTTAAATGCATTCCGTTACCCCATTACAGCAAAACCACGTACGATTTTTAAGTTTAAATCAGGTGGTCGGATTTGGTGCTGGTGAATGTAACCAGAGAAATCTTGTGAGATTTTCTGCAAGACATTCATTCGAGTAAAGAAGTGCTAAGTTGTAGTGAAATGTTTGTATGTATACACGTGCTAACCACGTGGTCGTGTTTTTCTGAATATTATACCGAATTTTTGTTTCTGAAAAGAAATTGCAAATTGCAGTGACTTCAGCTATTATTGTGTTCAGTATGGATTGTGGGTTACTCCCTAGTCACAGTTAGTAAAATAAGTCCAGTCAGCAAAACAATTAGTAATTTTGTGGATAAGCGACTGGCTGACTGAACTAAGTTCATTCAGTGCATTGAAATCAGGAAAAAAATTAAGAAGCTAAAAAGTTATCTAAAGGCTTTGATGAGATCCAGGGGAAGTAAATATATATTGTCATTCACTTAAAACTTTAGTCATTTTTCTTCACTTTCTATTTTTTTTATTATTTTTTAGGCATCAGATTCCTTTGAAATTTCGCACACGTATTCTTAGTTAGCTGCTTTATAAAACTTAATGTTTTAAACGCTCTACATACTGCAGTTTATTAGTTATTGTCTTTGGACTTTGAAAAATCTAATGGCCATGAAGAAAAATGGTCATCAATGCACTGAATAATTTTTTATACTAAACTATTTGACACAGCCAAGTAAAATACCAGGTTTTGTAGTCCCAATTAAAAGAAACATCAGCTACAGTTTACTTTATATGTAACAATTAATATTTTATATGAAGAATTTCTTACACCACACTAAAATTGCAGCACGTACCTCTTTTTCTTTTTTTTTCAAAAACTATTATACATAGACAAGCGAAATTTGACAGACCAACTAGATATGCCTTGGCACATCTGCAAACAAATGTTTACATCATTGTGGCAATTGTAGATTGCGTCCATAAATAAAGCAATAGAATATCAGGTTTACATGACTATCGCTTGTAGCGGTATTTCCTTCTCATAATGGCTGTCCAAAATTGGAACTTTTGTCATAATTAATGAAAATGGATAGTTAATCAATACCCAATTTATTAATTATCCCTTTTTGATGTGATTACATTGAAAAATATATAATGGAAAAGCCCTTGAAAAGCTGTATATATGTTTCAAGTTTCATAAAGATTGGTAAATAGGCACAGTTACACAGGGAAATCTGAGGTTTCCGTTCAAGAAAACACCGTTTGTAAAGCTTTTGCTTGGGGTAATAAAACCTTGGCGTGCTTTTGCGTCGTGAGAGAGTCTGCCCAACGGACTACGCGTCCCAAAACGAACTCTTATACCGCCGCTGGAATTAAAAGATTCAAAGAGAGAATAACGAACGTAAACAGCCGAATAGAAATGGCCGGACAGTTTATTGCTATCCGCTGTAGGGTGTATCGTCGAGTCGCGGAATGGACGCCACGTCACTACCACGCAAAGTGCCACTAAGTCGCAACACGTCAAGTGATAGTGAATTATAATTATAAGGAAGTGGGGTTTATTCAGTATCATAAGTGAGCATACTACACTAAAGGGATAAGAACTTACAGAGTTCTCCGTAACCCGGAGTGCCAAGTATGAAAGTGCATCTTGTGTTTTTCTTCCGAGCAAACCCGTGTAAAACCCATTCCCTCCCATCACCGTCCAACACACTGTTCCTTTTCCGAAGACTAAAATCTCTCGTCGAGGTTGAGACCCTGAAAAATTGGCGCTTCCTCAGCTGCGTTGACGAGACGAAGAACGCCGAGTCACCAGGTCCTCACTTGGACGACCAGAGGTAAGGCAAGGCAGTGCCTACTGTAGTCACCATTCCCCAGAATTGGGATATATTCTTCACCACTCTGTCCTCTATGTGATCTGCAAGAGCAAATGGATCGAGACCACCTTCAAATATGCCCGGCCACTTCTAGTGCCCCATCCATCAGTGAGAAATACTGAAGTGCAAGAGGATTAATGACTTCATTGTCAAAAATCCAGCATTAGCTAACAACAACAAGTCCCCATTCCCATACTACTGACCAGGGAATAAGCAATAAACCCATTCCTCCAGGTGTCTCCGTTAAAATCGACTAGATCTCAGAATAAACATTCAAAAATCGTTCGCACAGAAATGAGTAGGTAATGTAATGGAATGTAACACTAGAATTTGTATTCAATTTGGCAGCAGTATTTTGACAGATGCACCAATATAATGTTACAGGTGCTAGTCGTTGGCCTGAACGTATTGTGGGAGGTGAACCTGCTAATATAACAGAGATTCCATATCAGGTTGGTAAACATATTTATTTCATAGTTTAAGATATAAGTGTATTACCGTGTGCACGGTAACAGTCGGCCACGATATGAGTGCACCCTCACAAATAGGCGGGGTTTCGGAGGTACAGTCGCGGAAAAGAAACATCAAAAATACCGATATGCTTGCAATGGGGCGTGCCAACGATGTAAACAGAGTAACACAAAATCTAATATATATATGTGCGTATATATCAGTGTGCGTGAGTGTGTGTATGTGTATACCTATACATGTGTGCGCGCATGTGTAGCTGTGTATGAGTGTGAGTGACTGAGAGAGAGCAAGAGCAAGTACGAGTTGCGGGTACGCATGCGCGTGTATGATTAGGAGAAAAGCCCCTTCCAAGAATGCAAGATAAGATTTTCAAAATAATCCCCCATCCCAAACTATCCATTACACGGAACATACGTAGAAAACTTTGATCTTTTAAAAATACCATGTTTGTGTGCATTACAGCGCATTTAACTGCTGTCTAAAAATTTATTTACCTCATCTATACATCTAGCTTTAGGAACGCTTAGCAATTTTTGTGTCCTTTGCTAAGCATAATTTGATACACAAATATAAGAATGAAATATTCCCCTATTTTTAGTTGGGTGACACAATGAAGGTTGATGCACACTGGTCCGTCACGGCCGGAACGGAATGGACCAGAAAATTTCCTCCGAAAATTCCGCTGGTGGCGAGTGGCATTCGTAAGCACTCGTTATCTTACGTATGCATTCGGCTGTCCCAACATGCACCAACCACATGCGATAATGGATGACGAAATTCTTATACTGAGTGTGCAAAATTATACAGAATCATATGATGCTTCAGATACCAATTGCCATAACCATATACGCCGTGAAGTTATCTGGAAGGAAATTGGCTATTCAGCCAAAAACAAATAGTCACTATGCTAAGTTTACTGCTTTTTCGCTGCTGTATGTACCCATGTTTGATACCAATTAAATTTTCCGGTGACGATATTCCAAGCAGTGAGGGTTTAAGCTTCCGCGGAAGACGGACGGCTGCAAATTTCCGTTCCGTTCGTGAAGAAAGTGTGCGTCAATCTTAAAAGTAATCCTGGTAATATGCATTCCATGTTACTATTGAATCACCTATTGATCATTCTTTATTTTCTGTGTTCTACATTCTCCAGTTATCATTGGAATACGTAAGTGGGTCCACTTGCTGTGGTGCAGCAATAATCCATCGATACTGGGCTATCACTGCAGCTCATGCCGTTGAAGGGTAAGTGCATTTCTCCCTTATCTTTCTAAACAGCGTAATTTGCTACTTGTAGGTTTGCTAATGTTAAGGTTATTCTAAGACAATATATTATTGAGACGCCGACCGCGGTGCACAAGGGATGGTCAAGGTCAAGCTACGTCACACCACATGCGGTGCCTATCATGAGACACTACACCGAGTAATCAGGACCACAATTTATCAAACAGCTATGCCGATCTCTCAGCCTACAGCCACAAAACCAGCCGCACTCCACTTCAACAGTACATCCGCCAGGATAGCAAAGTTCTACAGGATATCAGCAAAAGTCTACAAGACTTCGCTGGACGGATAGTATGTTTGAAGCAGGCCCTTCACCACACCACGGAAGAGGTCGCCTGCCTGCGCGAAGCCCAGTGGGCTGCAGAACAAGCAGAAACAGATACACAGATACAAAGGCATACTTCAAGACGAAGTTCGACAACTCATTAATAAGTCCAAGATCTCCACTGTCCACAAGCAACTCGATGAGATGGTCAGTGGACACACCAACACTGTTATCGAAACCATCAAGAGCGTCTGGATACACACTCCCGGTCTGGCGCAACCTGCCCTTCCACACCAGCACATAGCAGATCACGCTTGCTCTCCCCGGTACCCCTCATTTTCTTAGACGATGATTCCCTTCACCACAGCTTTCCAAACCAACGCCATAGTGACAAGGTCTAAGCCAGGGTCTTGCAACAGTGGCTTATACATCTTGACCACTGGCCGTAGTCAACTGGAATTGGCGCGCTTATGCAGTACCGGAAACCACACACATCTCCTCAATACAATATTAAAATAATACATAAATTAACACCACAGCGAAATTAAATACTCGTATCAAAATTTACCTATTATACACCTTTAATATATGTTATCAATTTAAATAAACGTCAATTCAATAACGACAGAGAGACCAAGAAGAGTTTTACCACGCTGCTGATGATGCTTGCCGCAGCTGCAAGCGAAACGTCTGCGAGATGAAAGAAAAATCTCAGTGAACCACGACTTCTTAGCCCGAGAGCATATTTTACTAATTAATAAATTAGGAATTATTACTTGCGGTAACCACAGACTTTAATTATTTGACTCCCTGTTTAGGTCCTTTTAGTAATAACTAGGCATTTTGTTATTTATTTTAGTAAAATTGGTATCGTTTAAAGGTAAAAATGTATATATTGAATTTATTTCTAATATGTGTTCTAATTTTTCTAAGGCGCGATGAAACGTCATTCCGTTTGCGTGCCGGATCCAGCTATAGGATGATGAGTGGAACGCTCCATTATGCACAGTTGGTAATCAAGCATCCTCAGTTCAAAAAGTGTGCCCATAATGATTATGATGTGGCCCTTATTAAGGTATGTATTTTTAGTATCGTCCTCTAGGGTACTTTGATAATCTAATACGATACTTCATTGATGTAACTAACAATAAAATTAAATGTATATCCTGATATCTACTTTCTCGCACAGGGAGCGCAAACCACCTCCTAAAGAGCTGCGCGGTGTTTTGCCTTTCCACATCCTAACTATTAAAGGAGATGCTGAAAGTGGCCACCGTTGTTGTCCATATATTTATGGTATCTCTTCCTTGTGCGGTTTGTTTTGTCTCGAGCCTAAAGAATGAGAAAGAGATATGTTGAAAAGGGAAGCAAGTACTTAACCCTCTGGCGCTAATGTTATGGGGAAGGTGAGGGAGGGTCGATCCCCTCCATTCAATCAGTGGCGGATTGTGAACAAGTAGCAATAGCTCCATCATCTGCGCTCACACTGAAGTAGTCCGACACTGAACAATACATATACTCGCTGTACTTCACGTTGAGAAATGCTTCTTGGAGTCCTGAGAAATATTTCTCCGCTAATGGCTCACGATACACCATTTTTTCGCTGAAAAGATGACTTCTGAGTTATAGGGCCACTTTTTCGAGTCAACAGTTGACACCCGTACATATGTGAATACAATTTTGCCCCTTTTTGTTCTTCGGTTTGCCTAACGTCCATTGCTTCAATTCCCCTAGCACTTGCTAGACAGGTTGCTAATCGTTCCGATGTCCAACAGGATATATCTTCCCATATTTTAACTTGTAATTCAATATATTAATATCTCTATCGCCTAGTTTTATTATTTCACAATTTTACTACATATATTTTATACCGCAGTCTTCTTAACCTTCTTCTTTGTCTTCTTAGGGTTTTCTCCCGCTGGGTGCCGTGGTCCGGGGTGCACTCAGACTCGTTAGGTCCTTGGGGGGGGGGGGGGGGGTCAATTTCGGAGCTATCTGATTGACAAGTAGCGATACCTGATTGCGATGACCGCGTAATCGGAGGAAGGGACCGGGCGCTGACGACATCCCACGTGCATTAACCAGGGATTGTGCATGATGAGTGTAACGAATATGTCCAATACGCTTGTTTCGCCGTAGAAAATTAGTGTCAAACATTTGGAGCCATCTAGCGTTTAGACGAATGGGATGGCCATGCAAATGGCCCTCCTCTTCCCATCCAACCTTCAGGATATTTGCGATCTAGGAAACGCCACACGTTGGCATCAAAATGTAATGGCTCCATCCAGTTGCATCGATGTTTGCTGGTGTACAGCAAGTGGTACATATTCTAAAATCTCCGGAAGAACTTGTTGCAAGTATCTTGGTCCATTCAAATGTTGTATTACCTACAACTTAACAGTCTAATGGGTTTCTAGTTGAAAGTTACTCCATTCTGCCCACTCTTTCTGTTGCTTAAGTTTTTCAGTAACCTTTTGAAGAAGCCTGTATACATATACTTTTGTACTAATGTATAACATATATGATTTTATATACAGGATGTACCAAAATTAGACCGACAAACTTTGGGAGCTGATAGATAACAGTATCTTAAACACTTTTTGTTAAGGAAAGTTTTCTTTTTTTTTTTTTTTTTCTTTTTTTGCTGATGTGCTTCGTTTAAGCGCTAGACGAGTTCATGTCATACATTATTGCCTCCCATCCAGTTGAAGTATTTACGGCAAAATCAACAATGCAAATTAGTATTGTATTTATCTTAGTAAGGCACACAATCTTACTCCAAGAAACAAATACAGAACACATAAACAAAACACAAACATCTCATTGTTTACAATTAATAACAGTTTTATTATTCAAAGTAAATGTTGGAACGCACGCCCATTGTGATTAACACAAAGAGTGCATCGGTGCACCCTATTCAGCCGTACTCTCGCCAAGACACTAACTATTTCTCTGGTTAAAAGTTTGTCGGTCTAAGTTTGAATATATAACTTCTAATGTAATGACGTTAAATTTTATTGATAGTATATGATTAATATTTCAGGTAATCGAGCCGTTCGTTTATAGTGATGTGGCTCAAAATATCCTGATGGCGCGTAGAAGACCTTGCCCTGGGACTCCAGCAGTGGCCTCTGGATGGGGGTATTTGAACGAAAATGATACTGTACGCCCTCGTCACCTGCAGAGAGTTACTGTATATATTGAGAATCAGAGAAAATGTAAAGAAGCATATGCCTCCGATTTGACACCTCGCATGCTGTGTGCAACTGTTCCCGGCGGAACCAAAGATGCCTGCAACGGAGATTCTGGGGGACCTCTCGAGGCTAATGGCAAACTAGTGGGCATTGTGTCTTGGGGTATCGGGTGCGCCAATATAAAATATCCTGGAGTGTATACGGATGTCGCTAAAGTACGTAAATGGGTAATATCCACTATTCGAAACAACACAAGTTTGTGAAAACAATGTACATAAGTAAAATATTAATAAACCTGTATATTAGGTGACTATCAAACATATCCCATCAGTTTATCTGACTGTAAGAATAGGAAATGAAGAGGATCAACCAAAGGAGACAAGCCGCAAGGATCACATTAATGAAAGAATCAAATCAAACGATTATTACTTTCTTTACTATGTACAGTAAGTAGAAGTATTGCAATTCATCCAAAAATTCGATAAATTACATAATATACAGAGTGTCTCAAAAAGACCGACAACGCTTGGTGCGGCATACTGATCGATTTTAAGATAAGAACCACTGTCTGGAAATGCACGTATGGATGCTGTAGCGCATCAAATTGTGAGATGAGTGTACGTTCACATTTCGTCAATAAACCTAACACTGAGCTGTGTACATTACAAACGGGTTTCGAACTCTGTACCTGCTACGTCATTCAAGAGCCTATATCCGCGGTGGTTAGAGTCATGCCATGACCCAATACGTGCTATTTTCTTTGAAGATTTTGCGATTGCTCTGTGGAATCGACCCATAAGATCCTCCGCCATACACCATACTCTTCATACAACTCCACATAAAATAGTCGAGAGGTGTCAGATCATGCTGGCCATGGAACTTGTCCACCTCTGCCAATCCATCGATTTGCACATGCGACGTTGAGGCGATTCCGCACATTTACATCAAAGTGTGCTGGAGCTTATGTCGGCCATTTCAGCAGCTGTGTACTGGTACGTATCGCAGTACTGTTAAAAACGTTACTGTATTGGAAAATATTCAAGTAACGCAGTAGGATGAGCACCAAGGACTCCAGTGAGGAATTTAGCGCACGCACGGGAATGTTATTATGCTCAGGTCGTTAATTCCAGTATCCAGATGATTAATGGGTTATATTATTTCCATATTAAGAAAACCAAAACGAATGTATATATTCAGGGTGAAAGTAAAATAATCCGCAAGAATGAAGGAGGTGAGAGAGTGGATGTAAGCTAAGAAAAAATTCCAATAAGTATTTTTTAATTAAATGCACCGTTAGCTGGATAATCGCGTTTAAAGGTGAGAGTTTGTGGCAACGTGGCGCAACCTGTTGATCGGGTACTCAGCTTCTAGCGGCGTATCAATGAACTATTCTAATGCTGTCATATCGCTTGTAAGACGTGCTCATATGTATGAGGCTGCCAACTAATGGCTGGAGGTTAGGTTATACCTACATTGGATACTTAGCATTGGGTGTTTCTAAGGTTATGTCATTCTTGCATGAAACACCTCTTACGTTATTAATGCTGTTGTTTCGTATTTCAAGTTTAACAATGTAATACTAGTAATTGCTAAACCTTTAGGAAAGCATAATTTTTAATGTGAATTTACGCTCCACTGACATACGTTTAAATAAAATCTATCTGCAACTGTTTACGTTTGCACGTACTTACTTCTAAAAAATGAATTTATATACGGGTAATATGATGTAGAAGCTTTCGGAAGTACTTTCACTTCCAATAATTACTCCAAGTTTTAACAAGAATCTTATGAGCGCCACAAAACTCGAAATAGTGAAATTTGCTACACGAAGTTTCTGACAAAATGTGCGAAAGATATAAAAATATTTCGAGAAATGTAGGTAAACAAATCTGACACTGGTGTTCGCACCACAGTCGTGGACTAACCATTAATTATGTGGCAGCTTCAGAAACAAAAAAGGGCCATAATTTTAATAACTAACATTTATTAGCAGTAACAAGTATGCGGGTTCAAGTTCGGCCCAGACCAATGGTTTTAAGTGTCAGTAGATTTACTGGCATGTAAAAGAACTCCTGCGGGACGAAATTTCGGCACACCGGTGACGCTGATGTAATCCTGGCAATTGACAGCGTCGTTAAACAACAAAATAATTTAATTTTAGTAACAAGTATGCAATAACATTGGGGTTAACTTGAAATAAGACTTTAGAGCAAGTACTCAATAGCTGTAGTCAGGCTTCACATCTTTTGCGACTTCGACAAAAAACAATAAAATTGCATGCGATTAAGTTAATATTCCACACGGACATGCAAAGAAAATAAACACAGCTGATGCGATGTTGCCAGTTCTACCAGACTAATAAAACAACTAATTGTGGGTCTTTTAAATTTAATTTACACAAAAACCGTTGAGTCTCTTGAAGTACATCAAAGGAAAAAGTTGTCGTTTATTCAATTATCTATAAATATAGCCATAAATCAACAACCTTTAATCAATAATTCAGCCAGGAGATGATATTTTTAATAAAGGTATTTTTTCTAGAAAACTATAACCTTTTCAGCCTTTTGGTATTAGACTTTATTGTTATTCATAATAAGAGAAGTTCGCTGTTAAAGTCTGGCGGATTACTTCACTTCCATTCTGTATATATATCTTACGTCATGTAAACCTCCAAGAAGACGCCATTTTTTGTGCGACTACAACCCAACTGTAGTTTGTATTAGCGATTTCTTTTCTCTAGGAATAGTTTACAGACGACAGGTGTATTATATAAAATATATTACATTAGGACCTGTCCAGGATATAAACAACTTAACAATCCGACTTGTGGAACACATTTTACATAACGTACTGAATTTTTAATACTGCCCATGCATAACTTCAATGGAATACAATTTTCATTGATAATTCAAGCAGACCTTGTGACACACAAGCACTTCTTGCGGTATGTTCTTAGTAGATATAAATGTTTTACATAAAACACTCCCTTTCCACATGACTAAGAACAAGTTGAAAAATTAACAGTGTTTATAATTAATCAAGGCTTCATGGGTGATCAGCCGTGTCAGATTTATAAACATTGAGCTTTCGGCCATTGTGGACTTCATGGCCTTCCTTCATTCTTTTGATTCCTTGTCTTACAGTGTTTATAATGTATAGAGAATTTAGTCAAGTTTAAAGATCTTATAAATGTAAAATTATTCCACTGTCTTGTAGTTTTAACAAATTTTTGCATATAATACCTGGACAAAAAGTATCTAGAAACGTTCTGTTCACTTCTGTAGTTAACCAAATCAATAATAACCTAGACTGGCCTGGAATTGCTGGAAAACGTTAATATAAATTTCCTACCTTCTTTTCGTTGAACTTGACTAGGGACATGAATAACTCGCTGTCTATTCCCGAGATGAAAGGTTTTCGAGCCGGAACACCTCTCCTAGCATCTGAAGAAAATCCAAGGCCCATACTTTCCTCATAATACCATCCAAATGGTAATGGACCTTGGAACTCAGTTTGATGCTCTGCTTTTCTTCTTATGTCGTCAACTTCATGAATTTACTATTCATTCGGGTAGGCCCAAGCTACCAGCAGTATCAATTATGGCTAGTGACAAGTATCTGTCACTTAAATTACTTAGTACTATTTCAAACTATTCCTTAATGGCCTGTCTCTTCATAAATGTCACAAACAAACCACTCTTCCTTTGTTTTTCCCCTTGACAACGAACATTCTTATCCTCCAGGTTAGCCAACCCTGTTTTCCTTTCCCTTAGTCACCGCTAAGAGCGTTCGGACAATACATCTTCTCTCAGCTCTATTTTTCGTTACAATTCTTAGAAAAACTTGCGTACTTGTGTTCTCACACATATGCACCGGCATATACGCATACCCATACTTTTTTACAACTGTGTTTTTTCAGGGAATGTGTACTTCTTACTATTATTCTCCCCGTATGTAGGACTTAAGGTTGGTGCCTAGGGTTAGATGCCTATCGGTGAGCAGACGAACCTATAGACCGGATCTATGGAAGCACCGGCACCAGGTATGAGGGTGAGGAAGGAGATTATATGAAAAGCAGGCAAAATGGACGGTTGTAAAGGTGCTGGAGTAGGGGGAACTGGAGATCCCAAAGGAAACCCACTCAGACAGCGCTTCGTTCACCACGAATACACATGTGGGTCCATGGGTTCGAGCCTTAGTGATAGGCGAATAGTGTAACCGCTGGACCACGGTGCCACCTACGATTCAGAGAACATACAAATAAATATTTCTGGTCAAATCTCACTATTGGCTGTTTGAAACCCAATACTTCCCCTACATATTGTATTGTAAACGAAAAAGGCAACAAATTGTGGGTTCTTTTATATTTAATTTACACAAAAACCGTTGAATCTATTGAAATAGGCGAAAGGAAAAAGTTGTCATTTATTCAATTTTCTGTGAATGTAGCCAGAAATCAAGAACCTTCAATCAATAATAATTCAGCCAGGTGATGGTAAATTTTTGGGTACAAATATTTTTTCTAGAAAACTTTAAACTTTTCAACAGTTTGGTATCAGACTTTCTTGTTATGCACAACATGAGAAATTCGCTGTTAATGTCTGACGGATAATTTCACTTCCACCCTGTATTTCTTCACCTGTTTAGTAAACTATCCATCACTCGCCGTAGTTCATGTTGACAAATGCTGGCAATTTCCTGGTGGATATTTTGTTTTAATTCTTCCAGAGTGTGTGGGTTTGTATTGTATAGTTTAAGTTGCTCGAGAGATAGAAACCGCAGATCAGCTGGAAATCTTTCTGCAAATCGCACTTTCACTTGGCGTGAGTTAACACATACGAATCATAAGTAAATACACGCTGTGCAGTAGAAAACAAAACCTGGACCATAACACTACATCTCAGTATAGCATTTTTGGACGAAATGCAATACGTCCCATCCTTACTGCATGTAGCAGAGAAGCTAACAATCACTTGCTTTTATGCATTTACTACTGTGATTGTTGTTTCTTTTTTCTTTGGGTTGATGCTGAGACGGGTAGTTTTGTGTGTTGTGAAGGGAGGAATATGTACCGCCAAGATGTTGTCTCCGTTGCCCTCGGCTGTTGACTCTTCTTCAGGGGTGGTTATGCAGGTGGATTAATAAGTGTTTCTTAGCATTCGGACACTGACTTTATTCGCTTTCTCTTACACCAGCTCCCTCACAGCTACACCCGTCTCATTCAGGTAGTTGAGTCTTTCTGTCCCGGAGTTCACTGCACCGACCCTTTTGTGGCCCTCCACTTTGTTCATAACCGTACCTCCCCTTGCTACGGTCAGTATGCCTGTCTTAGAAATACCTGTGCAGTGAGGGGTGACAAATGCCCCGCATCCTGTTTGTTCCCTTTCAATACCTGAATGAGGCGTTTGAAGACCGCTCGGTCGCTAATTACATTTAACAAGTTTCCAAGTATAACTGCTTATCACTAACAATATTTAAACAATTATTATCCTAAAATATTTATCTATATACAAATTATGTTTTAACCTAATGTACAATATACATACTAATATGTACCGTTACAATGCTCTTATATTCAGATAAACTGACGGGATATGTCTTGTGATCACATAATATAGCTGTTTATTTTACTTCAGAGCATTGTTTTCACATTTTGAGTTACACACAGTGTTTTATAATAAGAAGGGAATCCTTAACGTTTCGAATAGTCTCCAATAGTGGATATTACTCACTCACACACTTCAGCGACATTTGTGTACACTCCAGGATAATATTTTTGGGCACACCCTATGCCCCAAGACACAATACCAACTAGTTCGTTATTGGCCACAAGTGGACCTCCTGAGTCTTCCTGGCAGGAGTCCTTGGTTCCGTCGGGAACAGATGCACACAGCATACGAGGTGTCAGCCTGTAGCTATACCTTTGCTTACACTTATCGTAATCTTCAATAATAACAGTAACTTTCTGTAGTTGGTCAGCAAATTGACCATGCTATACTTACCATCACGATTTCCTGAGCCACATCACTATAAATGAACGGATTTCTAACCTGAAATAGTTAATCGTACACTTTAACTGTAAATAAGATCTAATTATATTAAGATTAAAGCTAAGAAATATATAGTGTCCCAAATTTAGACGGACAAACTTTCGAAGCTCATAGCATTATTTTAGACACTTTTGGTTAAGTAAAGAATTTTGCTGCAGCTAGACGAATTAATGTCATAGATTACTGACTCCCACCCAGTTTAAGTATTTACGACAAAATCAACAATGTAAAATAGTATGGCACACAATCTTAATGCGAAAAAGAAACACACAACACATAAACAAAACAAACATTTCATTGTTTACACAGCTTTACTATTCAAAACAAATGATGGAACGCACGCCCATTGCGATTAACTCAGTATTTCTCTGGTTCAAACGATTTTCGGTCTAATTTCTAATTTAGGTTGAGGATATTAGTCACGTTAATTATTGTATACACAATATACAAGAGATATGTCAAGCCTAACGTCTAATATTTGTTAAACCACTCCATTTATATTGCTTCTGTTAGTAGCGTTAGTTTTTCATTGAATTAAAATTATTGTCTTTCATTTTTAATTTGTTATTTATTGTTAGTAGTTATATAATACTTTTCCATGCTATTCTAAATTATTATTATGTGGTGTAATATCCTTAGGATATGAAACTATTGCAAACACAGAATTATCAAATTATAATAGAGGACCATACACTTTGAAAATACATACCTTCATAACGGCCGCATCATAATCACTGTAGGGGTAATTTTGTTGATCAGGATGCCTAATTACCAACTCTACCTCATAAAGCATCCCACCTCTCTGCCGATAGCTCGATCCGGAACGCAAAACTAGTTCTTCTGCTGGGACGCTTAGATAAAAACACGAATACACGAATACAATATACGTCTACTCTTGAGTCAATATAAATTTCCCTAAAGTAAATAACAAAATTCTTGGTTGTTATTATTAAACTGAGATTACCAATGAGGCAAACAATTTAAGCCCTTGCTTCCAAGTAATAATTGCTAATTTATTGCACCTACAAAGAGGGTGGAAGGGAAGTATGTAAGTTATGTGGTTATAATACGCTGCAAAATAAATTATACACGAAGAAAAGTTTGAGAATTAAATGACTAGTATCATATGTTTATAATTGTTTATAAGAAAGCTTTTACTAATATTCTGTTTTCGCAAATAAAGCGTTGTGCATAAATTATATACCTACATTATACAGCGATGTCATTATATTCCTTCTAATGTGTTTCGTAGAAGCACTAAAAAAATCCAATGGGATTTTGTTCTTTGATCAGCCGATTCCGAAAAATTGGATGCGTAATTCCACAAGAATGTACGAAGATAAGATTTGTTACTTGTAAGATGTGTAGAGTAACTTATTTTTGACATAGCTTCGGTAATAATTATGGGACATACATCACACAGGGTTTCGAAATAATTAATCACTTAAAAGACGAAGAAATACTTCGAGCTGCTCTTTTAGACGTGATTTTAGTCGACAACGTTGCGTTGAGGTTGGTCAGGGAATTGACCTGGTTTGTGCATGTAAACAGGTCGGGTGCTTTCGCTTTCGTCTAATGTTTTGGAAGCTAAAGTAAGTGATTGGCCTACACTCGCACAGTAAACACGGAAGGCCAGAGCAGGGTATGTGTTTATGTCCTCAAGATGCGCCGTTAGGAAATATATTTATGAGTTAGGGAAAGTGACACCCACGCAATCTGCAGTGTTGCCAGCTTATTTTCGACAAAACTAAAATATCTCCGTAGGAAATTGGTTTAAATTAATGTAATGACTTCACTTCCACCCGGTGTGTATATATACCAGGTGGCCCACTCCAGCCGGCCTTCGGGTAAGTAGATGGGCCTTCGTGCCTAAAAGAGTTGCATAAATCACACCTTGTTCTGATTGTAAGAGAAGCCTCCAAAACATATTTCCGGTGAAATTTCGACATCGAATTTTTGGATGGTATACATTACTTCCTTTAATTTACTACACTCAGTAGATAAAGTAAAAATAAAGAGTAACAGCTGCATGTTAGAGTACGTAAGATATAAACAGCTGAACTGCTACGGACATAGAAGAATGAATGAAGACAGATTACTGAGGAAGATTTTCGAATGGAGTCCGCCAGTAAGAAGAAGAAAAAAATAAGGCCTCAAAACTCATATATTTCGGAAACAAGCGTTGGAATAAAAACAAGATTACTGGAACAAATGTAATGGAATGAGTGGAGAAAGACGATTATTTAGGCACAAAAAAGTATGGCCACATTGGAACTCTGTGTATAAATATACGGTTAAAAGGATAATAAGTTGAGAGAGTAAACATGGAAATATGAATTTCGTTAGCCACATTGTTCTAATGGCACTAACCGTGCCACATTTGCGCTTATGTGATACGTAAAAATATAGCAAATTTAAGAGAAGATGTACTTACGTTGGAAAATGACCTGCAGTGATGGCCCAGTATGGATGGATTATTGATGCACCTCCCGTCTGCCTCCCATCGACGCATTCCAATGCTAACTGGAAAATGCAAAACACAGAAAATAAGATGATTCGGTGATAAAACTGTCAATAAAACATTACTAAATTGCCTTAATTGTATTCCCCAAGTGGAAGCATAGGAACATTATGCTGATATTTGTGCAGGAAATCACTAAAATTGCTAAGCTTTCCCGAAATTCTTCTTGTACCAATGGCGCTACAGCCCAAAACTTCATCTGAGACCACCAGTCATCCCCATCCAGAGCTATCTGTTGCCAATTTTGCATTTTAGGAGCTGATAACTGTCCTCTTTCACTGAATCCATCCATCTTTTTCCCAGGTTTAGCTGAAACGTTAAGAAGGATGAAAGTGAAAAGTGAGGTTAGCTGAAATCAGGAAATTCGGTGGAAAGGAAAATCTGTGATTAGGAAAGTCGGCCCTGGGGATCAAACCATCTCAAACCGCTCGGTGAACAAATGACACCCTAGAACTGAGACGGTATGTTTAAAGGTCAGGTTTGCACAACAGTTGGCGCCGTGTCCGAGCGGTTAGACCAGGACAAAATCGCCTCAACTGGACAACTCGTGTTCTCCCCTCACTCCACCACCCATCCCTCCCATTCACTACTGTTCAGGTTCCGACACGCCTCATTCAGTGGCGAGCATGGCTGTTTCATGAAGAGTGGTAAATCAAACTTTGTTGACCTTACAAGTATTTATTTACAATTTAAAAATATACTTTTTGAATACTCGTATTTGTAAACATATAACATGGACAATGTGGTTCAGTTTCTTATTAGTTTATTGTATTTCATGTTTCAAAGCCTGAACATATTATTACGTTTAAAACCAAAAAGTTATATTGATCAAATAACTTAAAAATATTTTAAACGCTAGAGAACAATAGCATTTTATTGCTTTATTTATTATCAAATACAAATAATTTAGTATTGCAGCGTAAGGATATTATATTATGTGTTATTAAACTACTCAATAATTGTTGACTGAGGAAAATGGTTATGTAATCTTTGAACTCTTGGTTCTATTCCTAAACACAGAGGAAATAAAAAAAGAACAGAAAGACCTCCAAAGAAGCAAAACACGCTTTTTTTGTAGATACAAGAAGTGATTCTCCTGCATAAGAAGCGGTTCTGTCACATAATTCTCACGTACCGCGTAATTAGGTAAAAATCAGACACTAAATTTTCCTTTCTAATCTTGTTAATTACTTGTTTGTGTAGTTTGAAGATAAATGCATCTTTCCTGCGAAGCAGAATTGGGAAAGTTTCGGGTACAGTGGTAAGTACTTGTAAACCATGACACAGGAGCAAGAAAGATACATACTAACAAGATTTGCTTTGGACACTGACCTTTAAAGTCTCAGTAAATATGATCAACAATAATCATGAGGCATTAGTAACGGTTGATCCAAAAGACTGCGCTGTATTTATAATTATCTGGTGATAATTTTAACGATATGGCCGCCAAAACGTAAAAACATGGTATTCTCTAAAAATCTGTTACTTTTACTGCTATATTGATAGCACTCCAAATATTTTTTTATGAAATATGACTCGAAGTGTAAAATATTCCGGAGTTAAAACAGTCCCCCATTCTGATTTCCAGGCAGGGAATATATCTCGAGAATTTTTTTTTAATAACATGCCCGGCCACTTCTAGCGCCCCATCCATCAGTGAAAAATAGAGGATTAATTGACTTCATTGTCACAAATCCAGCATTAGCTAACTAGTTTTCATAATGGAACCAGGAACTTATTCACTACTGCCCTAGGGAGAAGTTTCCTGTTATAAAAATTTGTTTCGTACGACTTCACTATGAATATAAATTATGTACTATATTTATATTTTAAGGTTTCAAATAAATATGTCTACTTACCTGATATGAACACTCTGTTATATCAGCAGGGTCTCCACCCACAATACGAGGCGGCTTTTTCAAAACCTCGAAGATTCTGTAATATAATATTAGTGTAATTATCAAAATATTGCGCCAAATTGAATTAAAATTCTAATACATTTACTTTTGTGCAAACTATTCTTCAACAGCGATTCTTGTTAGTTCATGTTAATTGAGATGGACATTTGTAGAAATGATCTTACTGCTTATTCCTATAAGGTAGGATGGGGATTCCGCAGTGTGTTAGACTTAATGAATAGTTAAACCTTTTAACAACTAAAATTCAAATTGCGTTTTATTCATTCTCTGAAAACTCACTTAATTTTGCTCAAAACATATCTACATCAGGCTTAAGATGTTTTTACGGTTGGTAAATCTAGGACACGCATCACCGGGTTTACTTCCCTTCCGAAAGAAGCCATGTCAGTCATTTTTTTGCTTAAAAATATCAATACTACTGATTTGAACTCTGACAAAGCAATCGCTTAACAGTCGGCAGCCAGAAGGTTCACGAACAAACTAAAAAAGACCTTTCTAGTTCTGCCGCTCTGATTGTTGTCACCTCTTTCCATCATCACATGAGTGGTGTAGAGCAGCTTTACCTTGAGTGCTTTTGATACACGCCGTGCCTGGTATGTTGTGTGAGGTAGGTTTAGCCCGACCGTCCTTTGTTATGAACCGAAGCCGGCGTCACAAGATTATATATATTATATTACACATTATGTGTATACGGGCAGTTAAATGCAAAGCAATTATCTAGAAGTGAAATTAATATCTTTATTGAATGTTTTGATATGTTGTGTGTGTGCGTGTGCGTGTGCGTGTGCGTGTGCGTGTGCGTGTGCGTGTGCGTGTGTGTGTGTGTGTGTGTGTGTGTGTGTGTGTGTGTGTGTGTGTGTGTGTGTGTGTGTAGGCGCACATTGTATTTATATGGCCGTCGGTGTACCCACAAATCAACCTAACCTAATATAATCTAAAATCGAGGACAAAGTAGTACTTACCAACAATGGACTTGAGATAAATAACTATGCTGAATAGATATATGAGAATTATATTTACTTGACTCCTCTTCATTTGTTTGATAATTAAACGCGGGTGCTGAAACATTGAAATGCTGAACTTTTGTATGGAGTTAAGCAGTTTCCAAGTTCATTTGTATCAGTGAAAGCTTTTATTTATCTTACCTCGATAAAAATAAATCAATAATTATGACAAGGTGAATATATCCACTTTATTGTAGCTATAACGTGTATGTAACTAAGATAACCGAATTTTGGTTAGGAATTATTTTATTTTTTCTGTAATAAGGGCATCATAAATATTTAATAATGACCATCTTTACGAGCGTATAAACTTAAAACACATTCTATGGGTCACAAAATGCCATTCTGCGCGACTTTTTCACACATAAACATGCACGCACACGCAAGGTATTTTTCTAAAAATATCGTTGCGGATTCAGGGGGCCTAAAGACATATATTTCCGGTGAAATATCGACATGGAATTTTTGGGTGGAATACAATACTTTCCCTGCTTACTTTCTAATACGTGTGGTTGGAAAAGTGAATGCCAATATCCATATGAATGTTGTGGTTTTAAATAACGATGTGAATAAAATCTTCCATGTAGGATGCTTGAGTCTAAGGGAATAGGTAAAAAAATATTTTATGTTCGTAATATATCATTATTCCTCATTCGTCACAGACTATTCACTTTTAAGGGCTAATTTATACACTCGTGATATTGGTTTTGAAGTGTAAATTATTTTAATATACCCAACGTATGATAAATACGGTATTAAAATTATAAAGTGTTGGATTTTTACATTGATAACTCGGTTCATAAAACCCAGTAAACCTTTTACACTTCATAGGAGGTCTAAGTAAATCATGTTATATTTTTAGTTAAAACTAAAGTTAGTTTTCATTATTTTCAAAACTATTACCATGCAAGTTAAGCTTTAATAAGCAAGATTAACATGCCATTTTTCTACTACAGAAATTAACTCCCTTAAAGAGCCACTCACACAGAAAGTCACGCAATGTGACCACAGAATTGAATCACCCTGTGTAAGGTGTTTGAATTTATAGGTTCGTAAACAGTACAATTACAAATAATTTTTTAGGTTCTTATTAGAGAGAAAAATAAAATTAGTTTTATATCTTCTGATCGTGTCTTAGTTGACATAAACCTTATAGCTATAATAAATATAATATATTAATTTTATAATTTTATTAACTGGTTCCTATCTATATAAGCTGAACGAAAACTTTCACGTATACACATCGCCTTTGAAGTTGTGTAACTCCATTTGAATATTTCAGTAGTCATATTTAATTGAAAAATAAAGGAAGCGGAGTCAAATTAACATGATTCTCAGATTTGTGTTCTGGATTTTTGTTTGCCTCAATCCAATTGTCCGTAAGTATTAGTTTAAATTCGTTTATAGGTTAGATTAGATCATGTATTTCGTAGTTTGGTGACCAAGTAGAACATGTCCAAAAAATACAACAAAAAAAGCATTTTTAGAAAAACGTACGCGCGCGCTGTGGACAGCATAACTCAAAAACGAAAAGTCGGTTGAAAACCAAAGTTGGCATTTAAGTTAAATTTCTTTCAAGGATACGACACGAAGATTTTGAAGCAAATATCCCCACCCTAAACTACCCTTCACAGGGAAAATTTTTTGAAAATGTTATTGAAAATGCCTCACAATTTTGACTAAAATGTCATGTTTGAGATATTTGTATGGCAAATGAAATGTATACTTTTAATTTTCTGGCTATTACCTATGCAGTCCTGTTCACTCTGGATGACTTTAGAATAACTCGTAAATCGTAAGAGATAGACAAAATCTTACTCCACCAAAAATGTAGATCTCGCTAAAACACAATTTATGTCTATTTTTTTCAGAGTGGACAGTTTCGGAGATATTCCTTGTTATTTGTGCCAGTTTCGGAGAACAAAACTTTCGTGAAAGGGAACATCGTTGTTCATTTTTTTATATGTTAAGCGTGCAAAGAGAACGGAGTCTCAAAGCTTTAAAACATTTGACTATCGCACAAAGCCTACTGTATTCTAATACTCCCCTTGCACCTACAAGGAAATAAGCAATAAGATAATTTGTACAAATGTTTATCTCAACTAACATACTAACAGGTCATATGAGTGCAGTACATCAGATTTTTTCGGTTTTGAATTGAAAATTCCACGCATCAGCTCCAAAAGGCAAAATACTTCTGATTATTATATTATTCTATTTTTGTTTGTTTCTTTGACAATATGTTTGTCCTATAGTATTCAGTTTACTATAGATATAGCATTCCTTCTTGTACTGATCCTAGTCGTTCTCTTTTTCCTATTTTCCATCCATTGTAATCTTAATTCCCAAATATTTATACTCTTCAGTATGTTTATCTATCCCTAAATCGTCTTCTAACATTAAATCTTGACGTACGTTCACTATGGCCATATAATAAAACAATAACTCATAACAACAAATAATAATACCAACAATAACAATAATAACAATAATAATTAATTGTGCTGTAATATAATATAATATGATATAATAATAAAAACACTGTCATTAACCCTCCTCAGGTCTTCTGTACAACTAGTTACCTTGAGTGGCCTATGTGAGAAATAATATGTTTAATACGGCGTCTTTTGTCACAATTCCGATATAGAGAACTATAAGGGATTTTAACCAGTGAGATTATATTGAGCTACGTAGAAAGTCCCTTCTTACCAAGAAATATTTAGTCAAGTAGAACTTACGTAAATGTAGATCAAAGCTCAATATAGCCAGGCCCTTTTTGATTTAAGACAGTTATATACCTCACCGTCTGACCCGACGTGTACTGCTCGATGCCTTGCCTCGTACTACCCCTCTCTCTCCCTCAGGTCTCTCCTCGTGATGGTGCTGCGTCACAAAGACGTCACTGTTGACGGCGCACTAGGTGACGTGAACGCTGGAAGCATGATCTCACAGGCATATCCACACTTGAGTCTGTATACTCCGTTCATCAAGAGATTAGAGGAGGACAAAGCACCGGTTTGTATCACTCCTCGGCCATGTGCATTCACAATAACGCAACACAAAGTTACCTACCGCTACGCGTAGGTATAATGTGCATTTTACACTACTAAAACGGTATATTTATTTGATCCAAATAACATGTAGCACATGGAAATTAACTACTACTTAGTCATCTCTGTCCATAATAACACTTTTACATTTCCTGCTCACAATCTCGAAACGAATCTCCAGAAGCAGCTTTGGAGGGAAGTTCGTTTTAAATCTGGAAGATCGGGATCAGAGTTAACTGCCAACAGCACTTTGTTTAAGATGGGGGTTCATTGTTAACAAAGAACTGGTGAACTTTTCGACGGATTGCAGATCTTACAAATACGTTGCAAACTACATCCAACATTTATTTGGCACGTGGTCTCTTTTTACCGGTATCTGCACCAACTGAGTATTTTTCTTTGCGTGTGCTGTAAATACTTGCAACTGACACACCGGTAAACTCGGATGTTAATTTCATCACATCTTCGATACCAAGTTCGGGATATTTCTCGCAGAACTTGTTAAATACGTTCAATATTGTTGTCTTTTCACCACTTCGCAACGGTTTGCCGCACTTATGTTTCACAACACTCACTTGTTTCGCCATGTTACTTTCATACTGAATAATGCGCGCGCAAAATGAATCAGGCTGGTTACAGATTCACTTAACTGCGCATTCTTACACTTTAACTATGCTTAGAACACTTAGTTCATGCTTTAGCAAACATTAAGTGACATTTCAGACCATATTAACACTATTTCTTCAAGGGACTATTTACACGGGGAAAGCGTCAAGTCAAAACGCACGTGACTTTGTTTACGTCTCCTCTAATCTCTTGAACAGAGTATAGTTGGTTGGGAGGTGCTGAGAGTGCCGTGGTGTTATGTGATAGTTGTTCAAAAACGGCGCAAAATAATAATAATAATAATAATAATAATAATAATAATAATAATAATAATAATAATAATAATAATAATAATAATAATAATAATAATAATAATAATAATAATAATAATAATAATAATAATAATAATAATAATAATAATAATAATAATAATAATAATAATAATAATAATAATAATAATAATAATAATAATAATAATAATAATAATAATAATAATAATAATAATAATAATAATAATAATAATAATATCTATAAAAATTAAATGATGTTACCTACAAATACACGTAATAATAACATAGGTTGCTTTCATCCTGTTCTTGATGATTCAGTTTCTAATTCCCAAGATAACATTTTCAGTTTATCTTCAGAATTGCAATCACCTGATTCATACAAGTTTCCATGCACGTGTAAGGTAGCTGATGCACTTCTTCCACATTCTTGGTATTTTGTAAATTACACTCCTGTTTCTGAGAAGTACTTGCAATAGTAAAGCAATATTGCACAACTAACTAAACAAACGTAATGAGAGTAGGCGCTCAGGGTTTTGTTGACCTCTGCGACACGTAACTGTCGATTCGTCATTCTTGGAGCTGAAGAAATGAACAGATAAGGTTAATGCTCCAGGGGAAGCAGTCGAGTAAGATGTAATGTTAGATGTCCTAGTCAGGTGTTGCTTCGAAACCAGAACGTTTAAATAAACGTAGAGGTCTCTCAGGTCCTTGGCGACCATATACCTTCCAAGTATGTCTACTTGGCTAGTAATTTATTAAACAGAATAGTTTTTACATGAATGAGTGGTAACAATCATGATAATGTAACTCTCTGGCATTTGTGTTCAATTAGGCAGTCATATTTTGATAGATACATTATTATTATTATTATTACATTACAGAATCCTTCACCTACTACAGAGAACACCCTCGTATTTCGGGTGGAAAGGCTGTTAACATAACAGAGGTTCCATATCAGGTTAGTAGACATTTATTTAATCTGAAAATAGAATAACTATTAATTTATCTCCAGAAATAATATTCAATGACCGCTTTTGTAATGAAATTACCTATTCGTTGTAATTATAGTAACTGATTTTCTTTTATGGCTATATTTTTCCATTTTTAAACAAATAAATATAACATTTACATGTTTTTAAAGCACTTTATGAGAAATTTACTTACCTATCAGCAGTCATATTAGTTCAAGAAGATTATCCACGCTGAGCGAAGTGGTCGGATTATGGGAACACTTCAGTCCAAAATTTGGTACTCTAGTACAGAGTCCAACATATAAATCACAAAGTTTAGACGACATCTTGTCAAGAATTAGCTTTGGCAGCGCAAGGCCACAACCTATGAGAAATCCAGATCCCAAAAATTGAGTGGCATTCTAGGAGGCATCCTTAACCCTATCGAACGTCTACAGTTCTGAGGCACTGTCTTCAACAGCTTTCAGAACGGGGAAGCAAACCAGTCTAAGAGCTGCGTCGATTTAGAGTAACAACAATACATTTCTGAAATTTCTACAATGCTACAGGTCTCCTACATCTAAAAAATACATAATAGTAATACAAGATGAGGATCTCCATTATTTTACATCTGTCTCCAATCCAACACAGCTGTATCGTGTAGTCATTTCACCTCCTACCGTCTTCTCCACTTGTCTAGTTTCCATTTGGTATTCAATAATAATAAATAATGATATTTAGGGAGATATATGTATATACTGGAGCTTTCTAGGCCAGCGTCCAAAACAAGTATCTGTTTCTTCCTTGCTAGTAAGTTGTGGTTCAGAAGTAGCATTCTAACCCAGGTTTTCCTCAGTTCTGCTTTACAGGAGAGATGCATTTATCTTCAAACTTCACACACAAGTAACTAACAACCACAGAAAGCAAGCTGCACAACAGATTCCATTTATCCGACAAAGTAACTTCTGATTCAGGAGAATCACATTTTCTGCTAGAGGCTTCTCCGAAAAAACATGTGATTTGCTTATCTGGAGGTCTTCCTGTGTGTGTGGTGTTTTTTTTTTATTATTATTTTAATTTTTTGTATATCTGTATAATATTTGCAAAGGTTAACAATTTTCACGTCCCTTTGATCAGCATAACTTTCCACACAAATACAACAATGGAATATTCCCATACTTCCACTTGGGTAACACAATAAACGTAATATTGGTAATAGGTGTTCTTGGCAGTTAAAATTGTCTACATTTTCCAGTTAGCCTTGGAACGCAGAGATGGGAAGTTTCACTGTGGCGCGGTAATGATCCATCGAGTATGGGCCCTTACTGCAGCTCATTGCGTTTTGGGGTAAGTGCATTTTTCTCTTATATATGGAAACACTTAGCCTAATTTGCTAATTGTCGGTTTTCTTACTTTAAGTATATTATATACCTCCCACAGCTGTACTTGGTGCCTTGATCAGGTTTAAAGCTTCACTTGATACACATTTTTAAAGGTCTTTATAAAATGAATACGTATATTATATGTCAAAACTTCCGTCCATTTTCATACAACGGACTTTAAATTTGTTACTCGTTTTACTCCTTTCTCCCATTAATCTTTCGTACACTTACTTGGATATCACAGGCAAAACAAATTCAAAATTTCAAATTCCTAAAAGAAATTAACATATCTTTAAACAGTGTATTTTTAACCTTAGTTTTAATACTCTGACCACATGCCACTTAAACGCCATTCTACGACGGTTATTGTCATTAAAAAATCTGATGTGTTGCACTCACATGACTTTCTCTACTCTTGGACTAACCATTCTTACAAACTCTTATATCTTCTTCGTGTTAGTTGAGATAAACATGTACAAATTATCTAATTGTTTATGTCCTTGTAGGTGCAAGGGCAAGATTAGAATGCAGTAGGCTTTTAGCAATAGGCAAATATTTTAAAGCTTTGAGATCCCATTCTCTTTGCACGCTTAGCATATAAAGAAATGAACAATGATGTTCCATTTCACGAAAGTTTTAAGTTTTCCTAAACTGACACAAATAACAAGGAATGTCTCCGAAATGGTTCACCCTGCAAAAAATGTATTCAGATTTAAATTGTGTGTTTAGCAAGATCTCTTACGGTTTACGAGTTATTCAAAATCTACATCTAATTTGTCATACAAATACATTAAATATGTAGCATATTAATCAAAATCGTTAGCCATTTTCAAGAAAATGAAAATTTTCGAAGGAGGTGGAGGTGGGTCTATTTTCTTCGAAATCTTCGTGTCTCATTCTTGAAAGACATTAAACTTAAATACTAACTTTGGTTTTTAACCGACTTTTCGTTTTTGAATTATGCTGTCTACAGACTGACACACACAGACACACACACACACGCACGCACACACGCACACACGCACACACACACACACAGTGAGAGAGAGAGACGTTTTTCTAAAAATGCATTTTTTCATTCAGAGGGTCTCAAAACATACAATCCTTCCTTCTACTTACCAGTAGAGAAAGCAAAAATGTGTTAAGAAAATTCGCATGTTTATGTTTACACTCTCAATTTTTAGCCTCCTAAATATACTACGTAAAATGATATTTCATAGTTTGTCTAACTTACACAAGGCAACTGACAAGAGTTCTATGAAATTCCCCGTTGCATTCTGCAACTGTTTTAACGTATCAAGAAATATCCACTTCTACCAAAGCTGGATTAGTTAGTCACGTGGCATACACTAGTGCCATAGAGCTAATGTAAATATACTGCATTACTTTGTAATATTCATTGCACTTTTCTCTCAGGTTTCAAGCAGATCATTTAGTTTTGCGTTCCGGAAGCAGCTATTCGATGAGAGGTGGAATGCTTCATGAAATAGACACGATAGTTATGCATCCTGATTATCAGAAAGATGCCACACAAGATAATGATTTGGCCGCCATTAAGGTATGTAGCATTGTGCTCTATTGTTACTTCATAATCCAATATGATACTTTATTGATATTAACGATAAAATAAAATTTACCTAATTTATTATACCTAGCAGGGCTATTACACCAAAGCTTATTAGCAAAATACTAATTTATACTAAAACCAACAAGAAATTAAAAATACAATAAAAAGAGCCTTAGTTTGTACCTTAGTTTTGACTAGTTTATTTTAATATCTTTTTTTTAAATTTTTGTAACCTTATAAGAATAATGCTCCTCGGGGTATACTTTTCAAAAAAGAACATTCCAACTTCCAAAGCTAATCAAAGACAGTTGGCTGATGTTCTTTTTTTAAAAATTTATTTTGTTTGGGAGAAAAAAAATTGTATAATCCAATGTCTGAGAATTTTACCAATTTTACAAATTCCTTTTTGGAATAAACACTTTTATATTAAGGTATACCAAAACTTAGACCCACGTTTTATTCTTAAACAATTAGTTATCCCTAATTTTACGTAATTTCTCCCCAATTATATTGAAGTTTCTACCCTGAACCTCTTACTTTAAATGCTGTGAAGCTTCACAACCCATATTATATTCACTAATTGCAGATATTACACCAATTTCTACTTTCCTCTTTGAAACAAATGCTTCCTTTGGGCATTCTTTCGAAATAAGGCTGTACAAAGCTTCATTGGTATTTTCTGTTTTAAGATGTAAGTTTAATGTCTTTCAAGGATGCGACAAGAAGATTTCGAAGAAAATTGCTCCACCCTAAACTACTCTTTGCATGGCACATTTTTCGAAAATTGATTTTCTTGAAAATGGCTAACTATTTTGTTTAAAATTATATATGTTCGAGATATGTTTATGGCAAATGAAATGCATATCTTATATTTTCTGGCTAGAATCCATGAGCTCCTCTTTACTCCGGATCACCTTTACATAACTGGTAAACCGTATTATACAAAAATTGCTAAAATACACAATTTATGCCCAAATAAATTTTTTGTGAGCTGAAACATTTCGGAGAAATTCCAGGATATTTGTGTGGGTTTTGGAGAATTTACACTTCTATCAAACTGAACATCGTTATTCATTTTTTATATGTTAACCATACAAAGAGAACGAAATTTGAAAGCTTTAAAAGACTTGACTATCGCTCAAAGCCTACTATATCCCCATATTCCCCTTGTACCCACAAGGAAATGAACAATAAAATAAGTTTTGCTAATTTTTATCTCATCCTAACACTAAGGAAATATAGGAATAAGGAATAAAAGTTTGTAAAAATAGTACAAGAGTGAGTGAATTCGCTTGTACGTGCACTTCCCCTTTGAACGAGGCAACCCGTCTTGCAGTAGCGTATGCGGGAAGCATAAAACTACAGAGGATGGCTTGCATGGGCCACCTGGTATATATAGATAGATTTACAATCAAGTTTCATTGATACTATATGGTTAATTGTTTCAGGTTTTCAACCCGTTCACTTATGGTGGTGTGGCTCATAAAATCAGGATGGCGTCTAAATCGCCTAGAGTTGGTACTAATGTACAGCTCTCTGGATGGGGGCGCTTGCAGCCAGGTGGCGAACCATCTAATGAACTACACCAAGTTACACTAAGTATTGCTGATTTCAAAGCTTGTAGCAAATTTGGCTACGACCTAACTGCGCGTATGTTATGTGCAGCTGCCCCCTCTGGAAGTGCAGATTCTTGCGCAGGAGATTCAGGAGGTCCTCTTGTGACTAACCACACTCTAGTGGGTATTGCATCCTTTAGCTTTGGATGCGGCCTAAAACGTGTTCCTGGAGTCTACACAGATGTCGCTAAATTGCGTAAATGGGTGTTACGCACTATTCGAAGCAAATCCAAAAAACGTGGAATGCGTTGGCATCATTAAACAAAAGTACAATGAAACCTCGCTAACTGGGAACAAAGGTAATCGAGAACCTGGATTATCCGGGATATTTGGGTAATAAGCAAAACAAAATAAATAAATTTGCCGTTTATAACGATAAAAACTATGTCTTCTAAAAATATGAAAATCATAATCACATAAAATCAGAACATTCCTTAACAAAGAAATAATCCACAGTCCTCTGTTTTAAAGATCTGTGGCGTTTGAACGAACTACGGACACCGAAATGCTGCAGTAGTGTCTAAGTACGCCATAACGTTTGTCTTCAGAGTTTCTACTTTATCTATTCTATTAATAGCATCGAACTTTTTATCCATTGAAACCACAACCTTCTTGCGCTTTGATGTCATTTTAAACCTGCACACTGAATTACACTCCCACACACTTTGATAAAACACCAAAACAATCCGGTCAAAGCACATACAATAAAGTTAATGAATTTTACTTCTTGAAAACACTAGGGAAACTGAAATGTAACGGGTAGCGATCAAGGTCAACGCTTTCTTCCGCGCTGGTGAGGCATACCGCGTCGGTACCGTGTGACACTACTAAATCTCTCTTAAACTCAACAGGTAGCATTTCCCTACAGCACAGCACCTATTACTACTATATTTTATTGCACAATTTATGTACAACCATTCAATGAATCAAATTAAGCGAATACTTGGCGTACTTATGGTTCCTTTTTTGCTATCATAGTTAAAGTTACTATATCTAATGTGAACATTACATTTTAAAAAATCTAAAATCCGATCTGGATAATACGGATAAAAGAGGTTTTACTGTATGTTTAACTCAAATGTAAAAACAATGTACTAAAGTAAAATATCAATAAACCTGATTACCAGAGAGTATCCCATCAGTTTATTCGAAGTTTTTGAAGAAATTTCCTCGACCCCACTCCTTTTATATGGATTAGTTTACAAACATTTCTTTATTTTCTCAAATATAGCTCTAACGATTTTGATAATTTTATCCATAAAACTTTTAGACTTCCTTTGGATACTATCAAGAAACCGAAATAAATAAAAGTAAATATTGGAAAAACAATATGCAAAAGCACTGCTGAAAAACAACAAATACAACAGGAACAAAAGCAAGTAGCGAAAGTTGTGTGATTTAAGGGGTTTGCATTTCAATGCCAATCCTACAGAAAATAGTATGCATTCTTTGTAGAAGAGGGTGCAGAGAAACAAATGCGACTTGTTTCGTAAAAGGAAAGTAGTAGGGAAAACCATTCGAAGGTAATACGTTGCATTTGTATTTCAGTCATAGAAAGTAGTATATATTGGACGTTGACGGGAGGAGGGTATGTTAAGGACATATGAATGTGTTAGTAAAAGGAAAGCGAGTAGAGAAAACCAGTGAAAATTAGGTGTAAAGTAAAATGAATAGGAGACAAACCTTCCCAATGAAAAAATACACATACGTGCCGAATTTTGAGGTGTTCGGTCAAGAGCTTCAGAAGCGCATAGAGGACAAACATACCAACACTCATTTATATATGAATATATTCAGATCGATGGATTGGTAGAGGTGGACCATTTCCATGGCCAGCATGGTTGCCAGATGGACTATTTTCTGTGAACTTGTATAAAGAGTGTGGTGTGTGGCACTCGTGTAACGTCAATGGAGGATCTTATTGCTCGAGTCCACGGAGTGATTGAAACTCCTTAGAGACAATAAATAATTGCGAGATGCTTATTAAAAATCTGACGTGTTGCACTCATATGACTTTCCCTACTCTTGGATTAAGCATTCCTACAAACTCCTATTCCTCTATCTTCTTCGCATAATAAGATTTGGTCTATCTCTTGCAGTTCACAAGTTATTCAAAAGTCATCCAGAGTAAGCAAGACTACAAGGCCATAGCCAGAAAATTCAAAATATAAAGGTCATTTGTCATAAAAATAACTTGAGCATTTTCAAGAAAATCACAATTTTGCATGTAAAGGGTAGCTTAGGGTGGCACTATTTTCTTCAAAATCTTCGAGTCGTACTGTTGAGAGGCGTTAAAGATAAATAGAAAGCTTGGTTTTTAACCAACTTTTCGTTTTTGAGTTAGGCTGTTCACAGACTGACACACACACGCGCGCAGATACACGTACCTTTTTTTAAAAATTGCTGTTTTTGTATTCAGGGGGCCTCAAAACATTTTGGGTGGAATCCCGACATAGAAGTTTTGGGTGGAGTACAAATCTTCCTCTACGCAGTAGACAAAGTACATATATTGTGACGCTGTTCAACGGTAGCGGCAGCAGTGGCAACAGCAAAGGCTCGGGACCGGGCCGCGTTACAACACTTGCGGTGCGTACAAAAGGGCGCTATAGTTCAGGCTGACTTGCGCTGCTGTCGTAAACAAATGACAACAATCAGAACGGCAGAACAAAAAGCGGTTTCAGAGATTATTCGGGAAGTGTCCGGCGGCCGCTTGTCTGTAGAAGTTCGAGAAAGGTCCCTCTTACGTCTTCCTCGATATATAAGGAGGCGAGGCAATGAGAGAAGGAGTCAGTTTGTAGTATGTGTCAACTCTTTAAACACCGTCACGTTAAACGGAAGATAGCGAAGCAGTTAACAAGGATTGTATTGTCAGAGTCAGCTGTTTAGCAGAGAAAATGAAGAAAGACAGAAAGGAGTCAGTCAAGTTTACGACAAGATAACAGTTATGTGTTGTAATATCACGAAAAAGACTGTTTAGGCTCCGCCGCGCGCGCACTTGTGTTTGTGTGTGCGTCTCCCAGTCTGTGGACAGTATAATTAAAAAACAAAAAGTCTGTTAAAAATCAAAGTTGGTATTTAAGTTTAATGGATGCGACACGAACATTTTGAAGAAAACTCCTCCTAAACTAGCCTTCACGTGGAAACTTTTTCGAAAAGTTTGATTTTTTTGAAAATGACTAACCATTTTCATTAAAATGTTTTGAAATATTTTTTATTGCAAATGAAATGTAAATCTTCAATTTTCTGGCTATAGCCCATGAATTTTAGTCTGGATGACCATTGCGTAAGCTCATAAGCCGCAAGAGATAGACCAAATCTTAACATAGAAAAAATTTAGATCTTGCCAAAACACACAATTTACCTCTAAATAACTCGTGCGTGTGTGTGTGTGTGTGTGTGCGTGTGTGAGTGTGTGTGTGTGTGCGTGTGCGTGTGTGTGTGTGTGTCTATGTGTGTGTGTGTGTGTGTGTGTGTGTAGAGTGAACCACTTTGGAGATATTTCTTGATATTTCTGTGAATATTGGAGAACTTATACTTCTGTCAAATGGAACATCGTTATTAATTGTTTATGTTAACCGTGCAAGGAGAACGAAATTTGAAAGCTTTAAAAGATTTTACAATCTTAACGATACTACTACTGTATTTCCATATTTCCCTTGTACCTACAAGAAGATAATTTCTTCAAATGTTTGTCTCGACTAACACGAAGAAGATATAGGAATAAGAGTATGTAAGAATGGTTAGTACAAGAGTAGAGAAAGTCATGTGAGTGCAACGCTTCAGGTTTTTTTAGCTGTATTCTGAAATTATCTAGATATATCAAAAGCGGGGTTTTGGCTGCAATAATTATGCACAACTTGTTTGTAAAATTTCTCTAAGGTTTATCTGTCGGTTAAGAAATTTAAAAATTACTTTTACCACTGTTATTAATAATGGAAACCGACTATAGGTTAATAACTCTTTGCAGCTAAAGTATGAACCATAAAGCTTAAGCTATACTCGAACTTTTAATCATAATTGGTTTTAAAATAATATAAATGCAACGTTATTGAAATGAGACAAGTGCAGTGAGAGGGTGTCGAAGTGTGACCTTTGTATTCGATGACTCAGTGTAGATGATACTGCAATTGATATCAAAATATTCCTTAAAAATCCTATACAACCACTTATATTTTGTTTAAAAAATAAGTACATATAGAAAAAATAGTTATACATGTTTTTTGATAGGTAACCATCCTTTTAATAATTTGATGTTTTGTTAGTTTGAATTAACTACATCTTTTGTCACTTGTTCATTTCTTATAATAATTGGTTCATGTTTGTTTTTTTACTCTTAAGTTTTATTGTAATTCAGAGCCCCTGTGGTCACCGATAAGTATCGGTTGATGTCAACTTTTGTTTGATTATATATGTATAGGCACATAAAGAACATAATCAGAAAATGTTTGTTTTTCTGGTAAATATTTTAGGACCAATAAAAAAAGGATGTTGCTATCCATGTGAATTATCTTATCTAATGATAAATTTTATACTCAGTAATGTTTTAAAACAACAATTTGAATGTCTTCATTAGCGTGCATTATCTTTATTAACGATGCGTTTTATAGCCAGTAGCATCGTAAAACAATAATGTGTATTTAATCTCACTGATAACGTTCAAGCATTTGTATTCCTAGAAATAAAAGTATTAAAAACCGTCAGAGACGCACATTGAATTTCAAAATTGCGTAGGTTGGTAAGACCAAAATGGGGAAATACAGCAGAATTCGAATAAACGTTCTCAGATTGGTGTTATGCATATTTGTTACCTTCAGCCTATTTGTTGGTAAGTATTACTTTAAAAGCGCCGCGACTGTATTGAAGTTTTTCTGGAATCCCAGGGCAGCCTTCTCTATCAGTCGCAGTAGTTGTAGGGTAGTGGAATGTCCACGACGAAAACTGAACTGATAATCCGGGATGGGTTGCCTTTCCTCGAAGAGAGGAGTGAGGCGGGATAGGAGAGGCAGTTCCAGTCGAGCGGGGATCTTGGTCCCCCCGGTACGGTATGCTTATCTGCACAGCACCTAGCCGCTTAATGCGCAGTATATAAGGAGTTCTAATTTGCTCAAACTGTTGTGTCTGGGCACGGTTTCTTCCGGCATATCTAAGTTTGGATGCAGGAAGGGGGGCAGAAATAGGTGTTGCGGAGAATAAGTGTTAGAAGATGGGGGGGGGGGGGCATTACCGTTACCCAAGGGCGTCCTAAGGAATGCGGTAATTTTTCCTTCTACGGGGTGTTCTGTGGCCGTATTGACCTAGTGCCTGTACTAGTTGGTTGCTGTGGGAACTCAGTTTGGAGTGCATGGTTTGGGATCGCTCCCTCACCAAATCCATGATGTCCGGAGTGGTTGTGGAGGATCTAAGACGGGAATCTACGCCCGGTATCGTATATTGTTCTCAACGCCCTATTCTGCACTGTCTGCAGTTTGCGTATAGTGGAGGATAACGCCGATCCCCAGGCTTCGCAGCCATACGAGATCATGACTTCTCGCATTCCAGCATTTGAGAACAGGTCGTACAGGTTCTCCTGTACGGTATGTTTATTTGCACAGCGCCTAGCCGCTAAAGCGACTTTATTTGTGCAGTATTAAAGGAGTTTTATTGTTTTCAAGTCTTTGTGTCTTGGGCAATGGTTTCTTCCTGTACACCTAATTTTGGATACAGGAAGGGGGCAGGAATGGGTGCTGGGGTAATAATGTGTTAGAAGATGGGAGTGGCATTATCATATCATATATAGTTGACTCCTCGCGCTGTCTGTGTGGTCCTATTAATATTGGAGTCCATGTCACGTGACCTTTCGAGAACCCTCCATGCACACGTGCAATAATGACTCCGCGAGAAGCGGAGAAGATTCTCAACTCCTTTCTTTTGTGCTTTACCGCTGTCATTGTTTATGGTCACGTATACACACAACCTCTCCAGGTCGTTCATCCCCCTCTCGTCCGTATGTTGTTGTACGACCCATGTCATAGTACAGATATTTGTACTGTTAATTGCGGACTGTGTATTGAACGTTGTACCAATACTTCCTTTATTTGTGATATTATAATTTTACTTTAGCAGTATGTTTTCAGTTCCAATCTTTTGTGCAAGGCCATGAGGGCGGTATCTAGGCCAGGAAGTAGGTCACGCATTGAGGTGTGTTTTCTTGTATAGAAATGAACGTACTCAACCTGCGATGTGCTTGTCTCTTGTGTCGCTGTCACAGCTCTCGCTTTGAGGGCAAGTATAATGTTAACTTATGGATCTGTGTGTTTGGTTGCATTAGCTGGTGAGGTACTTGCGTTATGCTTTTAAACTTCTCTCCACTTCCTAATGGTAATAACGGAATAGTCATGATGTGCCTAATGTTTCCAAAATAATTGGATTACACATTCATCTGCTGTAATCGCCTATAACGCACAAATATATCAAAGTTTTAAGACAAAAATAGGCTGATCTTGGTAATGCATACCTTTTGAATGTGATGAAGAAGTAAATAAAATGAAATTAGCGAATCTGAAACTGGGAAGCTTGAAACGTAGGAATGTTCCTACTAACGACATTATGGTACCTGCAAACACATTCAACATAAGCTGCCCATTTAAAAGAGTTTGTGCATAAAAAATGTATATTCCACCCATGAAGTATTAACCGAATATTCCAGATGCAATTTTATTTTTTATGTCCCATTTCAAATATACGGAACCTTAATCAAAATCGTTTAAACGGTTTTTGAGAAAACAAAAGAAATATATGTAAGGTGTAATTTGTAGGTCTTTAGTATATTCCTGAAAAATAAGTTGTTCACACACACACACACACACACACACACACACACACACACACACACACACACACACACACACACACACACACACACACACACACCATCGAATAATAGACCCAATGACATCGATCTCTTCTCCGTGCAAAAGAGAAAGGAATTTGGAAGCGTTCATATAATGCCCAGCTTTAAAAGATTTGACCATCATTCCCATATCCTCTTTGCACGTAAAAGAAAATTAGCAATAAGATAATTTCTACAAACGTTTATCTCGGCTAACATGAAGATATAGGAATAAGAGTTTGCAAGGAACACTTCCCTATTTCTTTCTTCTACTTGGCAACAATGTCTTCCTGGACCACATTAATGTTATGTTGCATTACAGAATCATCCAGTTTTGGCCATGGTCAATCTCGTATTGTGGGAGGAGAACCTGCTGATATATCAGAACTTCCATATCAGGTTGGTACAGTACAATGCAGTAGGTAAGTTTTCACTGTTCAAAAGATAATTATAACTAAATCTTGCGAGTAGTATAACCAGCATTACTCATTAATGCCTTACCCCACTTTTCTCAACACAAACTTCCCTCCGAAGGAATATAATTATTAATTTTCGAGCTTCACATTTCTCTTCTTCGAAAAATTGTCAGCATCAATTGCTTGAGTGTATGCGGTGCTAATGCACAAAATACAACGTTATGAAAAAATGGCATTGTTTCGAATTATAGTTCCGTCTAAAATCATGGATAATGTTATGTTTACAAGCAGTAGAGTATTTGTACTTTTCTGATATTGACGGAAATTGCGGAAAATTTCGATTTTTACTTTTTGCACTTTTTATTGTACCTACTGAAACAAAATGGCAAAATTCGAAATGCTATTTTTTTTCTATTACTTTATTGTCCTCTAAATTCTACTAAAATTCACAATTTACTTCTCGTTGCTAACACAATTTGTAGTATTTTCTGCTATTGTTCTGTAAGTCCTTCTCACTCTTCCAAAGCCTTTCTCCACGACACACTTGACCCCTCTCGTCCGTATATTGTTGAAGGTCCCAAAGCGACACTACTTATGCGTTGCAACTTTCGTTTTCTCAATATTGGCATTCGCTAAAGCTCCAGCAGAGCATTTAAATGCCGCAGTGCAGGTGGACATTCGTTAAACTTAGTTACCACAGCTTTCAAACGCCATTTTCGTTTTCACTGGCTTCAATGTTAGTCTCTTGAAGGTTGTAGTCTCAGAGAGGTGACTGCGCTGAAATGAATTTGATATATCAAGTTAAAATGCTATGGATCTGACACGTGTTTGGCTTGTAAACAGAGAAGTGCAGTTAGTGTTCTGTAATTCTGTAGTCTTGTCAGGTTATTTCTCCGTTCTAGTTACACATTACGCATTGTTGAGCTACTCAATAGATATTAGGCTGTTAGTTTATAGTGAAGCAGCGATAAGCAGATATTGGGAGTTTGATGTAAAAATTAGTAACTCTGCATACCGTAAAGGTTAGCTAAGAACAATGCATTTTGTGAACGATGGAAAGGCAAAACGAAATTTTTCATATTAAGAAACAACCAAGAAAACTTAAAATTCTCACCAAATACTACTGGGGTCAAGAATATATGATGCAGGGCAATTTTAAGTTGATTGACTTTAGGTAAAGCACAAAAATATACTGTTAAACGTTAAAATTCATTCTTCTCATCCTTTCTCAGCATTTTACCTATTCAAAATGCCTTTTGGATCCTAGTTTCTAACTAATTAATTCAAAAGTTTCAGGATAGCTTCAGAGATTACCTATTAAAATTTATCATTGAGTTGAAATTAAATACTCTTGATAATACGAACCGAAAAAATTGAACATATTAATAAATTCTGTAAAACATGTTGTTTTCTCTTGAACTAATGAAATCTAAGCAATGGTGATTGGTGTTGAAAATGTATTTATATCTGTATATGAGCTCAAATTAAACATTTAGGACAGATACAGTAAACCGTTTCATATAAGTATATCAAGAAGTGATTTATTATTAATAAATGTAATAATTTAAAATGATAAGAACTTCACGGGTGATCAGCCGTGTTAAACTTATGAAGGTCGAGCTTTCGGCCATTATACTCTCCATGGCCATCTTCAGGACTAAAATGACATTTTAGTCCTGAAGATGGCCATGGAGAGTATAATGGCCGAAAGCTCGACCTTCATAAGTTTAACACGGCTGATCACCCGTGAAATGTCATTTTAGTCCTGAAGATGGCCATGGAGAGTATAATGGCCGAAAGCTCGACCTTCATAAGTTTAACACGGCTGATCACCCGTGAAATGTCATTTTAGTCCTGAAGATGGCCATGGAGAGTATAATGGCCGAAAGCTCGACCTTCATAAGTTTAACACGGCTGATCACCCGTGAAGTTCTTATCACTAACGTTCGCCGTGAAAGCTTCAAATCCTACAATTTAAAATGATTTGATATAGGACTGTGAAATTTTATGTATAGTATATATTTTATGTTCTGAGTGTGTGAAATTTTTTTTTTCTAGACGCATTGTCTTTTATTAATGTCAGACTTCCGTGATAAACAAAATATTTACCAGGACAATATTTCTTGAGTCTACTCAGATGTAGCTTTTGAAATACAGAATATGTCGTTTTGTAAATCTTTCCTTAAACCAGTAAAATATAGGTTACTTTAATATTTCGAAATATAATAAATAATTAGGAGTTTACCAAAGCCATAATACCAAGACTAAAAAGTGATAATCCGCCATTAGTGGAATAGTTCAATTTTTAATTTCTCTACTACGGAAGTACTAGAGGAAGTATTGTATTCCACGCAAAAGTTGGATGTCGAGATTTCACCGGAAATATGTTTTGAGGCCCCCTGAAAACAAAAAATTATTTTTAGAAAAAGTTCTCTCTCTGTGTATGTGTGTGTGTGTGTGTGTGTGTGTGTGTGTGTGTGTGTGTGTGTGTGTCTGTGTGGATAGCGTAACTCAAAACAAAAAGTCGCTTAAAAACAAAAGTTGGTATTTAAGTTTGTCTTTTAAGGATGCTAAACGAAGATTTTGAAGAAACTTTCTCCACCCTTTAGATGGAAAATTTTTCGAAAATTTTTATCTTCTCCAAACTAACTAACGATTTTGATTAAAATACATATGTTTATGGTATTTTTATGAAAATTAAAATATATATTTTGAATTTTGTGGCAATAGTCTATGTAGTCCTGTTTACTCTGGATGACTTTTGAATAACTCGTAAACAAATTTTAGTGTTCAAAATACATATCTCGTTCAAACACACAATCTATGTGCAAATAAAGTTTTTTGAAGAGTGAACCATTTCGGAGATATTCCTTGTTATTTGTATTAGTTTTGGAAAGTTAAGCTAGTCAAATGCAACATCGCTATTCATTTCTTCATATGTTAGCCGTGCAAAGAATACGCAATCTCAAAATTTTGAAAGATTTTATTATCGCTCAAAGCCTACTCTATTCCCATATCCTCTTGCACCTACAAGGAAATAAGGAATAAGATAATTTGTACAAATGTTTATCTTAACTAATAGGAAAAAAATACAGGAATACGAGTTTGTAAGAATGGTTAGTACAAGAGTAGAGAAAGTTGTGTGAGTGAAACAGAGGATGTTTTTATGAAATGTTATCGATTTTTACATCCTTTTCTGAGCATAATTCATACATAATTGCTAAATTAAGTTTTTTTTTTTTTAAATTATTACAAGAAACTGGTATTTATAAAATTAAATAACATGTTTCTATTGATTTTCTGTTGCTCATGTGTTTCAGTTAGCATTAGAAGATAAGGGGAACTGGCTTATCTGTGGTGCAACAATAATCCATCCTTCATGGGCTATCAGTGCAGCGCATTGTGTCGATAAGTAAGCAGAATTAGTTTATGTATCGGGAAACTCCGTACAAGACATTTGTAGTTGTTTGTTTCCTTACATTACATTAAGATATTGTGTTTACATATATATTCAAGTGACCAGCACCACTGCCTCCACCACCGCCACTGCCACTGCCACCGCCACCATATTTTTCTGGTAACCAAATTCAGGGCCCTTAAGAAATTTGATTTAACGCATTTTTCCATTCCTGTCTGTTCATCCATATATTTTCTTCGATTTCCTCCTCCCTCTTGGCCCCGTTGGTTCCTTGGATCCAAATGACCTTCCCTTCTTCCTTTTCCACTGCGGCTCCCAATCCATGATTATTTCTGAAAGTATTGCATCTTCCATTCTCCTAAGATGTCCATGCCATTTAAGCTGCCTATTCTTGATGAAATCTAAACTTGAGTATTCGTCTATATATTTTTTTATTAATTTTTTTCTTTCAAAATATGTTTGTCTCATAGTATTCCATTTACTGTAGATATGGCATTATTTTCTATGTTGATCCTAGTCCATATCTCCTTTTCTTGCTTTCCATCCATTTTAATCTTGGTTTAAAAATATTCATACTCTTCAGTAGCTTTAATCTTGGTTTAAAAATATTTATACTCTTCAGTAGCTTTAATTGTTCAAGTTTTCAACAGCTTTTTTTAAATGTTATATAGTGTCAGAGATATACAGCATCTTTGCGGTAATCTTTTATTAGATTGAAAAGCCTTCAACAAGTGATTATAGTAATAACAATGACAATATAAGTTATGTGAATTTTAGACTAAAGATCAAATTGTATTACTTAATAACATGTATCATTGCTTTCTCTAAGCCAACTAGCAATTGACCTGCGTTTGCGTTCCGGAAGTAGCTACAGGCTGAGAGGTGGAAAGTACCATTATGTGGAGAGGATATTCATTCATCCTCAATATAATAGAACCAGTACTGATTATGACGTGTCCCTCATTAAGGTATGAATTTTCAGTGACTGTAGTTGTCTATTGTAATTGGATAATGTAATCTAAAGGTTGAGTGTATATGGTTAATGATATCAGGTCGTCAACCCATTCGAAGACAGTGAAGTGACTCAGAGAATCTCGTTGGCACGTACACCTCCAGCTGTTGGAACTCCAGCAGTGGTCTCTGGTTGGGGACACTTGGAGGATAAGGGCGATGTACCTGTTCAGCTGCAGCAAACTACTGTATTTATTGAAGATCACGATGAATGTAACCAGAAGTATTCGAACGAGCTGACACCTCGCATGATGTGTGCCACTGTCCCCGGAGGAACCAGAGATGCCTGTCAGGGTGACTCAGGAGGTCCACTTGTGGTTGATGACAAACTAGTGGGTATTGTGTCTTGGGGTGAAGGATGCGCCGAGAAAGATCACCCTGGAGTGTATACAGATGTCGCAAAAGTGTATGACTGGGTAACATCTACTATTCGAAGCAACTCCAGATGCGAAAATGTGCAACTAATGTAATGAAGCTAAAATATCAATAAATATATATTATTATATGACTGTAGTTTATTTCAAAGTATAAATATGGATAGACAATAATTTACTAAAGCAAAAAGGCATCTTAGACAGATTTACATATTTCGATATGATTTTCAATTAAGTATGTTTCAGACTATTTGCGAAGCTTCATTTGGTTTCGAGACACTGGCGTGTTACATTTCCTCATATTTTATTTGGTGTAAGGCGCATAACACTTTCCATCATTATATCCAGTGGAATCTGTTTAATAAGCTGGAATCTTAATCTTAATCCAAATCGTTAGAGCCATTTTCACATCAAAGTTTTCGAAAAATGTTCCATTTAAAGGGTAGCTTAGGGTAGAGGAATTTTATTCAAAATCTTCGTGTTGCATCCGCAAAAGAAATTAAACTTAAATACCAGTTTTGGTTTTTTACCGGATTTTCGTTTTTGAGTTATTTTGTCCACAGACTGACAGACACGTGCACACACAGAACTTTTTTCCAAAAATGATTTTTTTTTTTTTATTCGGAGGTCTCAAAACATATATTTCCGGATAAATCTCGACATCGAATTTTTGGGTGGAGTACAACACTTCCACCCAGAAAGCTTGGCAGTGTAAGCTAAATTTTGGTCAGCCTGTATAGTGGAGTTAAAATGCACACAAAGATATTTAAAAAAAAGTTTATGTAATACTATTAAACGAGAGGCCATAACATTTTATGTCTGAAATAGTTATATTGTGTTGTTATCTTAATTTATCATGAAGTTGATACACACACGTGCAAATCTCAGTTATGCGCAGATTGTGTAACTTTTAAAGCGCATTTAGTTGTATCTGTTTGAGCTACAATAACAGAAAAACTACCACAAATAGATTTAAATTTTCAAATTGGATACGTGTAAGATACCATTGGATTGGATGCGATGTTAATTTAGCTTTTAAAGTGGTAAATCACCTACAGTTAATTACGAACTGCAAAATCTCAACAGGAATGACGGTCAAGTTTGTATTCCTGTTTTTTCTTTTGCTTTATTCCTATGTTGGCAAGTATTACTTTAACGTTATACCATAGTATAAGTCTGACTTTGATCAATTCCTATGGCCTTTTCTGCCTATAGTTTAGTCGCCGTCAGGAACGAAGGCGCTTGCGCAGTACACAAATATCCAATGACATCACCGTAACGTGTTTTCTAGCCAATCAGATGTAGTGTGTTTCAGAGCGTGTGTGTGAGAGTATTTGTACAGCTTTACAGTGAAATTAAGTAATTCCGAGCAATAAGTCCACCGCGTTAGGAAATAGTAACTTCATTAACAGTTCCGAAGCAAAAAAAAAAAAAAAAAAAAAAAAAAAAAAAAAAAAAAAAGAACCGTTGTGTTATTCACAGTCAAGCCAGGGAAATGCTGTATAGTGTGGGAAACAGTTGCAACGCAGCACTTCCCCTCTTTCCCCTACATGCCTGTTATCTGTCACTTACTGCCATTGTTCCTGACGGCTACTCTAATACAAGCTATTGTCACATAAGATCTATTATATGCTTAAGTTAATCTAAATAAACATTGCAAAAATATGCCTCCCTACACATTTCATTGAATTATTGTTCAAAAACAGAATAGATGTTCTTTGCTGGCTGCGAATTTCGTGCCCTTACCATGGAAATTGAGCAGCAAAAATATCGTTTATGAGGTAAACTTGAGCCTTAATAGGTAAACAGGTCATTTTCGGATTTCTAGCGTTCTCCACAAGCTCATGCTCTCTATGACAGCGCTGTCCGCGGGCTTCATGGCGCCCTTGATGTATTTTGACAAAACTTTCTTTCCAGCACATGCCCATAAGTATGTTTTTGTAAACCTAAAGCTGTATTCATTATTCACTAACCAGTGCTTTCCCTTTTTTTCTCTGATAAGAAGGATTGTATTTGGAATAAAGGCATTTTTGCAATGTTAAACTAGTAAACCATACCTATTCTATCTTTGAAATATGGTCAATATAAAGTTCGCTATTCACTCAAAGGAGGTATCATACTCGCCAATACCCGTCTCTGGTAGCGTGTCTGCCTCAGATTTAATAGGTCCTGAGTTCGAATCTCGGTTAGGGAGAATTATCTGAATAAGGTTTTTCTTACACTGAGAAGACAAATATTGGGTAAGTTTAAGTTCTATGCACCTCAGGCTCATTTGAGCACGGTATGCTGAGTAGTTGTCACCAATTAGATGTGCAGTAGACTTAATATAAAAAAAATGTTCACAAAAAACTCGCTCTTAGGGAGTATCAAATTTATTTCCGATGAAATCTCAGTTTTAATATTTCTCGTACTTATTCTAAGTATGCAGTACAGAACCGTGTTAGTTTTGGAATGTGGAAGACTTCAGGGGTCCACTAATATTGCCTTGTTGTATTACAGAGTCATCCAAGAATACTACTAAACAAACCCGTATTGTGGGAGGAGTACCTGCAAGTATAAGAGATTTTCCATATCAGGTTGGTACAGACATGCTTATGAAACAAATATTTTAATAGGACTATTTTCTTAAAGGTGCAGAAAAGCTGGCGCAGATATAATTTACGGTTCAAGTTTGTGCTTTAACTCTCTTAGTTGCAAGCATGCATTGGCTGGCGGGAATGTAAGTGGCAGTGACTGCGGAAATACGATCGCCTCAGTACTATAAATATATTTGTTATGGCAACGTACCACTAAATGTAGCTAAGTTGGTGTGGAGCGGTCATTCTAAAGCGCGTTCCACCCTTAGAAGACAGTACACGTTAAATGGAGCGCAGTGTTGCAACATTACTAGTTGCGAATCTTTCTCCGCGAGCGACTCCGAGGTGGCCGAGTCCTGTACTTACTCCTTCAATTGCTGCTTGACGGGCACTTTTAACTTGGTATCCCTGTACGCCTTTGTTACTGTATGACCTAAATTTACAAATGACTCGTCTGTATAAACAATTGATTTCCCCTGGTCCCTAAACCTTTTTATGTATTTTAGATATTTACGTCCCCATCTGATGGTATCGTCTCTTTCTATTAATATGCACTTGTTACCCCTTCTTTCATATTCGGACCCCAAATCATGTAAGAACCGACTAAGAGTGGCCCTTGAGAAATTTGGTAGGGTCTCATCACTGTTGAACTGTGACAAAATTATATTCAGCGTGGGTGGAATATTTGCAAACTGTAAAGAATGAACAATTCGCCGCACTCCACTTTACACTATTCAATCATATTGCGTTAACCTAGCGTTTTGTGTAGTCCCGCCCTTTTTGCTTTTTTTTGCGATAGCGTTCTTAGAGGTCCTTTCATTAGTTCCTTTTTAATCCTATACACTACTGCTTCTGAACACCCGATAGCCTTAGCTGTTTATTTTACTGCCTTACACGCATTTTGCTTCAAAAATAATCTAACACATTCATAATTATTTGGCGTTCCTTACTTCTTAATTTACCAATATATCGTCTCTTTCTAGCTTCTCCTTCCATAACTACAAATATTTACGAAAATATTAAACAAATAACGCAATAACAGCTCACAGTTACACACACGGCTTCTTTCGAACTAATGCTAGTGCTGTTCCTTATACTATCTTCTGAGTCAGGCCTGGCGCGAGAATACGCTGAATAGATGAATACCTTTTGTTTGCCTTACTGGATAAAAGAAAGAGGTTACTGCCCTTTGGTTTATTTTAAAAACTTTCTCCAACCTTCCTCAACATTTGTTCTCGCTGGTTCCCTGATGTAAACTCAATAACAAAAAAGTTTCACACTGCGTAACTTTTGCAGTGCACAGATATAAAATTTTCCGAAAACATTTAATTTAAAAAAGTATAACACTTAACTGGGTAAACATAGAGAATTCAAAGTGGGCAGGTAGTAGCACTATGGTTTACTCTACCTAAGAACAAAATATAGATGCATTCTAGCAGTTAGTTTGTTAGTTAGTGCGTAATGAGTATAGAAACAGCAAATATCGGACTTCTATTGAAAAAAAAACGTTTTCTGAAGAAATATGGGCCTATAGAAATGTATAATGACTCTGAAAAGGATATAACCTGATAGAGAAAAAAATTCTGCATAGGATAATGTGTTCAAACCTGAAATTTATAACAACTGAATATTATTACCATGCTATTAGGAATCTGGCAACAGCGCGAGGTTAGAAAAGGACGAGGCTAATGGCAACTTGTATGCGCTAGATAGAGACAGATATATCCCATTTCACTCCATACTGTGAACGCTATACACAAGTGAATGTGACGACATTGCAATGAGAGTCAGAGCAACCACATTAATCTGTAATTTAGTGTTAGTTGATAAGTTACTAGTGAAGATAAAACATATAAGTTAATCTTGTGTTATGGAGAAAGCTGAGAGGTTTTTGTTCTGTGATAGCATAATCTATTTTCATTTACTAAACATAGACCGCCCACAACGTCAGTTTTGTCCACCCTTGTTCTTTGACCGTGCCTGTTCACCTTAGCTTGCCGGCCCGCAAAAGCACGTAACACAGGTATATGCGCTACGATCTTGACACTGCTGACTTAGGTCTATGGACTTTGCCACGCGGCTTCTTAACATTCAGAATTTTTTAACAGTGAACCACTGAGAACAGGTTGAATATATTCCGTTCCGGTGCTCATTTGTTCACCTGTTTGGAAATCTAAAGCTAAGAAACAGCACAGAAAGGGCGCTTACTGCAGAAAAATAAATTCTTCAGGCCACTTTATAACATAACAGTGCGTTAAATATACTCTTAAACCTACTTGTGTTTCTTACTACTAAGCAGAGTTCCTACGAAAATGCTAATAGCAAGAGTAATGACGAGTTTTCATGAATTCCACATAAGCATGATTCTTGTAACATGCCTTTAGGACAGAATAAATTATCATTGAATAATATACCTACCCCTCTTAATTATTTGCCTTCTTCGTTTTTCAGTTAGGGATGGAAAATATAATGGAGTCATTTATGTGCAGTGCTTCAATAATCCATCAATCATGGGCTATCACTGCAGCTCATTGCACTTATGGGTAAGTATAAATGTTTTTTGCTCTACATATTGTCGTAATAATGTCTTAACTATTGACGCATGCTGCATAACCAGAAACTTATTTCACAGTTAGGAAACATCTATGACTCTGGCGTCACAAACAGGAGGTGGCTTTGGGGTAACAAGAATGTAACTTATGTCTGTTCAAAATACCACAACTACAGCCCTACTCTCAGTCAAGATGATTGATTGCAGAAAATATAAACAGTTGATTCAGGAACAAGTAAACTTAACTTGACTCCTTGAAAATGTCACAGAGATGGTGCTGAAACGCATTGTTTGTGTAATGAGAACAATTCAATTTTATTGAAGTGAAGTCATTAGTCTCTACATACTTTGTGATATTGGTGGAAAAGTACCGTTAGTTTATAGTACAATATTTGTGAGAAATACGAAAAATCCATGTGTAGTTGTTCAGCAGTAAGGAATTAGTAAAATTTGATTAATATTCTCTGAAATAATTATACTTGACTGTTAGTTTAATAATTTGGAAGCACAACCTACTTCGCAACCGGAAATATATGTTTTGAGGCCCCCTGAATAAAAAAAAAGCATTCTTAGAAAAAGGTCCGTGTGTGTGTCTGTGTGTCAGTCTGTCAGTCTGTGGACAGCATAACTCAAAAACGAAAAGTCGGTTAAAAACCAAAGTTGGAATTTAAGTTTAACGTCTTTCAAGGATGCGACACGGATATTTTGAAGAAAATAGTCCCACCCTAAACTACCCTTTACATGGAAAATTTTTCGAAAACTTTGATTTTCTTGAAAATAGCTCTAACGATTTTGATTAAAATGTAATATGTTTAAGATATTTTAATGACAAATGAAATGTGTATCTTGAATTTTCTGACTATAGCCCCTGTAGTCGTATTTACTCTGGACGACTTTTGCATAACTGGTAAACCGTTAGAGATAGACCAAATTATACTGTACAAAAAATGTAGATCTTGCTAAAATACACAATTTATGTCTCAATAAATTTTCTTGTAGGGTGAACCATTTCGGAGATATTCCTTGTTATGTGTGTGAGTTTCGGAAAACTTAAAACTTTCGTGAAATGGATCATCGCTGTTCATTTTTTTATATGTCAAGTGTGCAAAGACAACAGAATCTCAAACATTTGACTATCGCACAAAGCCTACTATATTCTAACATTCCCCTTGTACCTACAAGGAAATAAGCAATAAGATAATTTGTACAAATGTTTGTCCCAACTAACAGGAAAGAAGATATAGGAATAAGAGTTTGTAAGAATGGTTAGTACAAAAGTAGAGAAAGTCATGTGAGTGCAACACATCAGATTTTTTTTTTCTAAAAAGGACTCCTGTACTTTATAATTATCTATTACTCATTTTTCTAAGGTACGCACCATATTTCTTACGTTTGCGCTCTGGATCCAGCAACCAGCTGTCAGGTGGAAGGGCCCATCAGGTACAGATGATATTCTTTCATCCTTACTATAACTGGCACACCCAAGATTACGATGTATCCGTCCTTAAGGTACGTATTTTCAGTATTATATGCAATTATAATTGGATAACCTAACAGGATAATTGTATATAATGTATTACTTCAGGTTTCCGAACCATTCAATTACCGTGGAATCTTGATGGCCAGTAGGGCACCTTCCCAGGGGACTCCAGCAGTGGTATCTGGATGGGGAGCTACAAATCGTGAAGGCACGTTGCCCTTTACACTGCTGAAAGTTACTGTGCATATTGTGGATTACAGAACGTGTAGAAAAAGGTACATGAATCGGCTATCTTCTACCGTGTTATGTGCAGGAGATTCTTCTGGAGGTAAAGGTGTCTGCTTCGGAGACGCTGGAGGACCTCTTGTGGCAGAGAAGAAACTAGTGGGAATTGTGTCTGGAGAAGCAACTTGCGGCAATGCTAATTTTCCTGGAGTGTATACAGATGTTTCCAAAGTTCATAAATGGGTAAACTCTACTATTCAAAAACATTCATAATGTATTTTATAACTATAGAAAAGTAACTATGTTAAACTCATAAGTGAAAACAATGTGCAGAAGTTAAAATACAGATAAATACCAATGTTTTGTGATTATAGTTTATTCAACAATATGAATGCGGATAAAAGATCATAAGCCAAGGCAAACAGTGGCATTCATAACACTATAAGAAACAATTACACGTTTTTGATAAATCATATAATGCAATTCTTTGTCCTGAATAAAACAAATTGGAAATTTTTTAAATCGATGCAGATTTACTGATTAAAATAACACATTATCAAGTTTGAAGTTCGCCTTTCTAAGCACGTTTGTCTTAGTGGTAAATTAAGAGAGAAATAAAGTCTTTATACATAATATTGCCATGCACGAAATTTATGTGAAATAATATTTTATATAGTTAACCATTTCCAAAGAGTTAGTTACTATTAGTTTGAACTTTCAAATGTTTTAAGCTTTTCTCAAATGAGCATTGAGCAATCGCCCCTCCAAATATCCCAGCCTACATATTTCTTCCTACTTCCTCTATTCCTTCCCTATATGGAAGTTGTTTTAACAAGAAAAAAGACTTTTGGAACATTAGTCTGTGGAAGAATGACCAATGCAGTGTAACTTATCTGATTTTTCGGCGTTATCTTTTACCATATTAATTGTTATGATAGGTATACCAGCTAAAAGAAATTTCTCCGTAAATAGTTTCCTCCTTATAATTGGAAAGTGAAACGCTGAGCTGGCCAAAGTACATTTTCAAAATATTTACTGCTAAGACTACAACTGGAACGGCCATTGCACATTTAATTGGGGTGCATGAGTAGGAATAACGCTGTAGAAAACTCTGAAAACAACTTGTGTAAAATAACACGAAAACAAACACTAAGAGAAGTTAAACCGAGTCTATGCGTGGTCCACGACTAAACATAACGCAGTTGTACGTTGTTGAACATTAATATCAGATGCTGATAAGTCGGTGTTAGGGCAAAAAGGAAAAATTGGTTTTATTGCCTTCAAAACAGTGAACGAGACTCGAACTCGAAAACGATGACGACCTTATACTCGAACGATAATGACATAATCATTACGCCAGAGAGGTACCTACTCTAAAAAATGTCACTTTAAAAACTTAGATTTTTAATTTCGAAATTTCAACGGGCAGGTCATAGGTCTCGTATCTTAAATTACTTGTTTAAGACGCGTCCATATCTGAAAATACTTTGGTATAGTTCGTTAACACCCTGTATAATGGATATCTATACTAGAGCAGATAAGAGGAAAACAACCCAGCAGTTTCAGTACTTATCACTAGAGAGAAAATGTTTATAGTCTAATAACTGCTAATATGCATAGAATTTTCCATTTATAGCTTCCATAATTTTCACATAAAAATTCTCATATAAATATGAACGGTTCTATCTTTTAAAACTGCTTTCCTTTGTGTAACTTAGTTATTTTCTGATAAGTAGTAGGAGAAGCAATACAATAACATTTAAAATAAAACATTTTGAAAAATCCCCATACTCTGACGTAGGTGGCGATTCCGCAATTAAACGTAAGCTATTTATTGCCTTACATCGAAATATTGTATTTATACATCAAATATAAAAATCAAAAGAATAAAATAAAAAATAAAAAAAAAACAGCTAAAGACGCATTGTATAAGATTTTTAGTTGATAACTTTCATACCAATAAAGCGTAATTTGTAAAAACAGAGAAAGAATACGCATTTGCATACAAATTATGTCTCCAGTTATCAGAAAGAGTGTAATTATTATCTACGTCACTCTCTAAATAAACAGTAAAATTTTAGCTATCTGTGGAAGAACAACGAGAAAGCATAAAACATTTGCTGGAGACCTTTACTGCTAAGATAGAGAAAATGCGGGAATAACCTTCCTGTTGGGAGATTTCAATGCGGGTGTAGAACCGAACTCATTGTTGGCTTCCCCTGAAACTATCTCCATTGTTTATTGCTGCTACTGCTTATTCTTTATAAGTCGAAATAAACCAAAGAACCAGATGAAATAGCTAAATACGAGAGTTAAGTGAAAATGACAGATTGGTTGGAGGAAAATTCGGAATCTCGTGAAGAATATGAAAAAAGTTGTACTCATATATGCGAATTTTGCACATTTCAGCTGATAATTGTTATTTGTATCAAGTAAGTAAAATTTATCCTTATGTGACACGGGCAATAAGTTTAATTAGTGCTTTCAATTAAGTGGTACGTTTCAGTGACTTAATACTAGATACCTACTTCAACCAGAGATATTGCCGTTTTCTTTATTTGAAAAAAAAAAAAAAAAAAAAAAAAAAACTTTATAATAGTGTTTAGAGATGGTTTGTCAATTTTAATCCGTTCGAAGATAATTATACTATCTTTCTTTCATCTCCTTCAGATAAAATTACTTTTGGATACAAATTTATATTGTAATATCTTTCATATGTTTTGTGTCTCTGTGTGTGTGTCTGTGTGTGCTTGCGTGCGTGCGTGCGTGTGTGTGTGTGTAGCTGAAATTCCTCAATTATTCTATAGTTATTAGCAGATTTTGTTCAAACTGGTATCACACATAATTAATGTAAGTAATAATATACATTCAAATTTTCATTACAATATCTTTAACACCATTAAAATTTTCTAGATTTTCTACTTGTTTTCCTGGCAGCGTGCCTGAAATGTTCCACACGATGAAGATCTCAAAATGTTGATAATTTTAAACATTATTCCAATATAGATACCTAAGTACTCTTAAAAGAAAGTTACGAAAATGTAATATTTTGGCAGTATATACAGTTTTTGTGTAAATTAAATTAAATTTACACAAAAACCGTTGAGTCTATTGAAATACGCCTCAGGAAAAAGTTGTCATTTATTCAATTTTCAATGCATATAGCCATAAATCAAGAACCTTCAAGCAATAATAATTCAGCCAGGTGATAATAAATATTTTTGATAAAAATATTTTCTTCTAGAAAACTATAAACTTTTCAACATTTTGGTATTAGACTTTCTTCTTATTCACAACATGAGAAATTCGCTGTTTAAGTCTGACGGATCATTTTACTTATATTTATATATGAGCAGCCTGCGTTGTATAATATACTTCCAGTTTATCGTTATAGTTTTTGAAAGCCTTATAATAAACAAACTGTGATACAGCTAACACTATGATTGCGTAAGTAACCAATAGAAATGCCTTTCGTAACGACAGCGTTCACTCAGACAATTTTACAATGTAAACCAAATTTTTGTTCAGCGTGTAAGTTAGGCTCAAAATTCATACCACGATAAGCTTCATCATAAATGTTTTATTTTATACCATTAAGTGGAACAATAAACATTTATTACGTCGGAAATATATCATGTTCTTATCTTAATTTATCATAAAGTTCCCATCCTCACCTGCCCAACATAATCGAGTGCACATAATCTAACTTATAAACCGCAAGTAATTGTTTCTGTTAGATGTACAATGGAAAAAGTATCACTGATGCGTTTAAATATTCAAATCACCTGCAGTTAATGATGGACTCAATGAAGAACAATTATATAAATATGACTGTTATCTTCGGCTTCCTGTTTATCCTTTTGTTCTGCTCCTATGTTGGCAAGTATTAGTTTAATTTTGCTCTACAGTAACTGATATTACATTTAGATTACAAGTGTTTCTGAATTTAGTTTAGAATGACAGAATGCATGTGTAGGCTCCTTTTAAGCACAGTGAAAGACTTCATGATTCCACTAGTATTACCTTGTTACTTTACAGAAGCAGCCAAGAATACCACTAAGAATAATTGGATTCTGGGAGGAACAGCAGCAAGTATAAAAAATTTTCCACATCAGGTGGGTACGGATCGTTTATATTACAGTTCAAAATTTACAGTCAATTATACAATTTTCATTCATTAAGAAAAATCATAATTATTTTAATAGGAATATTCTTAAGGGTACAGAGGAGCTGACAGCAATATAATTTACTAGTTAAAAATTGCTTTTTACCCTCTTAGAGCCAAACGATGCAATACGGACGGGAATTAAATTGCCAGAGCCGAAGTGAACGACTTTTGAAGTACGGATTCCTCAGAGTTCGAGTCAATTATATCGGCTCGCAAAAATATCCTTTGAGGATATTCTTGTGACTGAATGCAAACTCTTGGCGGGATCCAGCCTTTGTTGTGAACTAAATGCCGATGCGCTTTTATTAGCTGGTGACATCGATATTTGTAACGTCATTCCGGGTACGGCCTTTCCTCTCTTAGGTTCGTTAATTATTACAAATAGTGTTTCATAGTCTAATTTCATATTGCCGAAAGGTAAAACTAAGGACGATTACTTTATGCCTATCTATAATTTTTTTACAGTTGATTAAAAGATGCACCTAATATCTATTGTCGATTACTATTTCTGTTACTGAATTGCGTATTTTTTTCAATATTTTCACTGTTAGTCTTTTTGAGAATCAATGAAATGCCAAGATGTTAGATATTAGCTTTATAAATATGACATCCAACTTTAAAATACTTTTGTTTTAAAAATCGCTGATACATTATTTTACCTGTGGTGGTGACAAAGTCCTCCCCCCACACCCCGTTGGTAGTATAAGATAAGTTCTCTAATAAGGGTTGGCATAATATGTAATTCATGTAAAAGAGCAAAACAGGAATAATTAAAAATTGTTAAATGTTACCAAACCAATGTTTGTATTTTAGCGGAATATTTTGCAATAGTCAGTGTTTCAAGTTTCTAAAATAATGCATCTTTATGCACTTCAGTTTATTGACGAGTATCTAGAAAAATATATCCCAATTATACTTCTGTACCTCGCTCTTTTACAGCATAATATAATTGTACTAAATTAAGGAAATCTAGAATAATTATGCATGCTGTTTCGTTTCAGAAAAGCATTGTTATTTTATATGTGTATTCTTTGTAAGAAATATGTCAGCTAAAAGTAAGCACAGAAATATAAATTGAAATTTCTTACTTTTAGAAGCTATTTATATAAATTGGCCTCGTCTCACAAACGCTTGAGGGAGTCAGCGCAACAGTGGTCTAACCCTCTCCGATATACAATTTGCAATATTGACGCCATCTGTCAGGTTTTCATGTGAACTATCCCCACTATATGGTTTGGACAAAAACCCACTCCTTATATTAAATTGAGGCCACTAATATTTTCCCTCAGGCGAAAATCCATGTTGTTTGAGTGCAACCCAAACTCGCGCTATTTGCGTTTCGAGAATTAATCGAATTGTAGGAATTCTCTGATTGGTGAAACACTTGTCCTTTAATGAATTCTCCGATTGGATGAAGACCAGTTTTTTAATGAAAGTTTGAACTTAAGGAGGTTCATTAAAGGATCGCAATTAAACTTAAAATTAAGAAATATGGGTATGGTCGAGCATAAAGGTTAAGTTTTAAAACTAAGATTTTAACGTAACTGTTTTCGTTTCATATCGGTAGGCATAATTCCTACAGAACAAGTAATCCAATATTTCAATAAGTAAACAATCTTTCCGACCGCCCTCATAGCGCAGCGGTAGGGCGCCTGCATCTGTTGCGGAGGACCGAGTTCGATCCTCGGTACCGGCGTGGGAATTTTTCCCCCTTCTGGTCTGGTACCGGGAGCACTCAGCCTCGTTAGGTCCTACAGGGGCCAACTGAGGAGCTACTTGATAAAGAAGTAGCGATCCCTGGTCCGCAAAACCACGTCCCATCCTCCAGTACTGCACCCCAATCATGAAGACTGTATTGGGAAGAGGTAGGAGACGCAGCGGCCGGCCGGTATGCTTGGCCAGCAAAGGACTGTTGCAGTAGGAGTAATATGTCTGTCCTTTTGATTCTCTGCCTTCTTCGCTTTTCAGTTAGGGCTGGAAGATGTACAAGGGTCGTTTTATTGCGGTGCATCAGTAATCAAAAGACAATGGGCTATCACTGCAGCTCATTGCGTATTTGGGTAAGTAAAATTCTTTCTTGTTCTACATAACGTCTTAAGAGATTTTGACCTATACAGGTTGGAAGGGAAGTCATTGCACTCATTTTAATATGTGCTTCATAAACAATGAGGTGCTTGTGTTTTGTTTATATGTGCCGTGTTTTTGTTTCTTGGATTAAGATTGTGTGCCTTACTAAAATAAACGCAATACTAATTTGCATTTGATTTTACCGTAAATACTTAAACTGGGTGCGAGGCATTAACTCGTCTATCACTTAAACGAAGCACTGCATCAAAAAACTTTTCCTTAACAAAAAGTGTTTAAAATAACGTTATCTATCAGCTCCCAAAAATTGTCGGTATAATTTTGGCACACCTGTATATTTCAAAATCAGGATTCAGGTAGGTAGCTCTGTCAGAGTGTAATAAATATTTTTTGGCATGCTGATAATAGAACATTTGTAACAACACTTCATAATTTGTCAATAGTTTTTTGGTGAGGTTTATAAATAAAATTTTAATAACCCATGTTATATGTTAGCCACAATTTTTTTACAGATCTTCCGATTTTCAGTGCTTAATTATGAACAAAATGAGCGGATTAGTAGTTTTATCCAGTGAGGTATAAACTCTACTGAATTTAGACGTCCAATTACTAGATTGGGAGATTCGATTTCTTTATGTGTAAACATGTCAAAGGCCTAAATCCATTAAAGTAGAAGGAGCTAAACAAGGAATCGAATTTTTTTTGCCCATTCACTCATCCTTAATAAACTAACCTTTGAAAGACGTAATAAATATATTAAGTGTTAATTTAAACCTTTGAGAGTATCGATATTGTTGAAACATGCATATGTTTTTCTAACACATAATTTTATTTAATTACAATTTCAAAGAATGCTTTATGCATAAACATTACAAGAGACATCCTAACTTCAGTTATTTAAAGTAGCAACAATCCAAATAACTAACACACCAATTCTGTGCCACATTTCTCATACGCAGTGACACAGCAACTTCAAAACAAATACAGATCCAGACAAATATTTGAAATGGTTCTCGAACGTGACAACTAAGCAGCTGTTGAAATCTCCTCTAGGATACTTCGACCTCGCCGCCACTGATGATGTCTGCCGTAGTCGCAGACGAAACGTCTGGGAAGAAGAAGAAGCCCAGTAGACCACGGCCCATAAGCCCGGAATATATTGTTTCTAGTTTATGTTCTGTTTGTTCACTTGCTTAAGACATGACTTAAGAGCATAAACTTTAGACCATTTATGCTATATCATTTGTTTATCGAGAATCCATTTAAACTTACTATTGGGTATTGCAGTTTTACTCTGTAGAACCTCAATAATAAAATTGAAATTAATTTAAATGCTGCTGCAATTTTAGGAATTTCTTCAGTATCAATTTTCATATAAATTACATCGTTTTCTTTTGTGATGACGGTGAATTCCTCTAATTTCATGTCACTAATTCTATTTTTAAAGCTCTGAAAATCAACAATTTTGTCATTTTAAAGCCATTTGCGAAATGCTTCTGCATTCCTTTCTTGTGAATCCCTACGTTTGGGTGCTGGTTCGGAAGTCAGGTAGGATGGTAAATTATGAAACAGCGGAGGGGGATGAATTTTCAGTAAGTTTAGGTGTTGTTCTGGGTACTACAAGAACGCTTCCATCCTTTCGCGTGGCAGTAAATTCCCTCGCTATGTGCTGTTCAGAAAAAAATGTTTAATACATACCACAGCAGCAACATCTGGTTCATAATTATTCCTGTGAATAGCACGTACCTACTGCTCTCTCCTGTGTGGGTCCTTTAGAAGCGAAAACACTGTAACATACTATTCTACACTTGTTTTATAGTTTGAGTTACAACCCGGCACACAATACTTCCTAGGCATTCTGCACGGCAAACCTACGTGACCAGGAATCCATGCATACACCATAACGTCAAAAGTGTGTAAAACATGGCTAGCCTAGCATGAACATTTATTGCGAACCATAACCACAAATTAAAGACCCTTTTACTTATGTCTAAACTCATTTTGGTAATAGCTAGGAAATGTGTTCTATCAGTTAGTGGCATTTATATTGATTTAAGAACTAAAGTGTACTGCTTTGCTTCATAGTTATGTATTAATTATTTTTCTAAGGCACGCTGAATATTTCATACTTCTGCGCTCTGGATCCAGCCACAGGCTATCAGGTGGAACGCTCCACACGGTGACCAAGATGATCGTGCATCCATACTATGATTGGCACACACAAGCTTATGATATGGCCCTCATTAAGGTACCTATATGTCTTCAGTATTATTCTCTACTGTAGTTCGGTAATTTAATACGGTAGTTATCGCAATTATTTTGCTTCAGGTTAAAACACCATTCACTTATAGTGATGTGTGCTACCCTATCCTGATGGCGACTAAGACACCAGCACCTGGGACTCTTGCAGTGGTGTCTGGATGGGGAACTTACACGTCTGATGGTGCAAAACCTTCTGTACTGCAACAAGTTAGTGTGTATATTGTGAAATACGCAACATGCAGAAAAAGGTACATGAATCGGCTGCCTGCTAGCATGTTGTGTGCAAATGTTCCTAATGCTGTCAAAGGTCCTTGCTTCGGAGACTCAGGAGGACCTCTTGTTGCAGAGAAGAGACTGGTAGGGATTGTGTCTGGGGGAGCAGCCTGCGGCAGTTCTTATTACCCTGAACTGTATACAGATGTTGCCAAATTGTATCCATGGATAAACTCCACTATTCAAAAACACTCATGATATATTGCAATGTTTTCTTGTTGCAAAGAATACTTAAATCAAATGTGAAGACAATATACTGAATTTAAACCGGCAATAACTGTATGTAAAAATATCGATCCGGATAGAACACCAACTAAGGTAAACAAGCAGCAATCTTAATGCCAGATTTGTTGATTAAAATATCACATTTCTATTTACTCATATTACAAAAATTAAACACTTTTGTATAATTAGTAAATTTTAAGAGATGGACAAAGTGTTACTTAAAAATTGTCAAGCATACACTTTATGTCATTAAGATTCTATACCCTGACCATTTCCGAAGAATTCTTTATTTTTAGTTTCAACTTCTCAATGCTTTATACTTTTCTCAATTGCAACTCTATCACTCATCCCTCCTCTTCCACCCTTCACCTCTCCCTTAGCTCCATTCTCTGTATGTTTCTTCTATGCAAACAGAAGAGAATTTCAAGCTATAGTGACCAGCTTTTAAAGTTCTAAGCGCCAACAAGAAGACAGAAGCACGAGCTTTTGGAACATTATCCTGCAAAAGAATGAGTAAAGTAAGTCATATGAATGCAACTTATCAGATTTTGGAGCATTGCAATTTATTTGCCTTATCAAAAACGCCGGAGGGATGTGCGTTCGCATGCGATACAGGTTAACTGGACACAGAGTATGCATGACGTCAGAAGTACAGCACAGCCATCAAATGTGCAAACAAATGCCACTACTCTGTTTTAATTTTCTTGGAAATAGCTCTAAAGATTTTAATTAAAGTGACACACGAGATATTTTTATGACAAATGAAATGTATATTTTGAATTTTCTGGCTATAGCCTATGTAGTCTTGTTTAGTCTGGAAGACTTTTGCATAACTGGTAAACCGTAAGAGATAGTAAAAACCTTGGTAAAAAAATGTAGATATTGCTAAAGCATAGATACATCGTAACAAAGAAAAAATTTGCATTCGCATTCAATGATATCTCTGTCAAAAAGAAACCAGATTAATGAAATTATTGTCCAAATCCTTACCCAAAGCAATATCTGCGATAAAACAATGCGCGAAGCCCTTACAGTTTAGGTAGAAAACATTTAAGATAAACGGGAGATTTCAATGCGGGAGTAGAAACCAAATTGGGAGATTTCAATGCGGGTATATTATCCAAATTAATTGCGTGTTTCTCTGAATCCATCTTGCTTATATACTGCTTTTTGCTTTCTCTTCTGGTAAGTAGGGGAAGTATTATATTCCACCCAAAAATTCGATGTCGAGATTTCACCGGAAATACATGTTTTGAGGCCCCCTGAATCCAAAAAAAGCATTTTTAGAAAAAGGTCCGTGTGTGTGTGTCTGTGTGTCTGTCAGTCTGTCAGTCTGTGGACAGCATAATTTAAAAACGAAAAGTCGGTTAAAAACCAAAGTTGGTATTTAAGTTTAATGTCTTTCAAGGATGCGACACGAAGATTTTCAAGAAAATAGCCCCAACCTAAACGACCCTTTACATGGAAATTTTTTTCGAAAATTTTGATTAAAATGTCATATGTTTGAGATATTTTTATGACAAATGAAATGTATATCTTGAATTTTCTGAATATAGCCCCTGTAGTCGTATTTACTCTGGACGACTTTAGCATAACTGGTAAACCGTTAGAGATAGACCAAATTATACTGTACAAAAAATGTAGATCTTGCTAAAATACACAATTTATGTCTCAATAAATTTTCTTGTAGGGTGAACCATTTCGGAGATATTCCTTGTTATGTGTGTGAGTTTCGGAAAACTTAGAACTTTCGTGAAATGGATCATCGCTGTTCATTTTTTTATATATCAAGTGTGCAAAGACAACAGAATCTCAAACATTTGACTATCGCACAAAGCCTACTATATTCTAACATTCCCTTTGCACCTACAAGGAAATAAGCAATAAGATAATTTGTACAAATGTTTGTTTCAACTAACGAGAAAGAAGATATAGGAATAAGAGTTTGTAAGAATGGTTAGTACAAGAGTAGAGAAAGTCCTGTGAGTGTAACAAATCATATTTTTAATTTCTCTACTGGTAAGTAGGGGAAGTAGTTTATTCTATCCGAAAATTCGATGTCGAGATTTCACCGGAAATATATATTTTGAGGCCCCCTGAATCCAAAAAAAGCAATTTTGGAAAAAGGTACGTGTGTGTGTTTCTGTCTGTGGACAGCATACCTAAAAAACGAAAAGTCGGTTAAAAACCAAAAAAAGTATTTAAGTTTAATGTCTTTTAAGGATATGACACGAAGATTTTGAAGAAAATAGCCTCGCCATAAACTACCCTTTACATGGAAAATTTTTGGAAAATTTTGATTTTCTTGAAAATGGCTGTAACGATTTTGATTAAAATGTCATATGTTTGAGATATTTTTATTACAAATAAAATGTATATCTTGAATTTTCTGGCTATAGCCCCTGTAGTCCTGTTTACTCTGGATGAGTTTTGAAAAACTCGTAAACCGCAATATAGACAAAGTCTTACTGTACAAGAAATGTAGATCTTGCTAAAACACACAATTTATGTGCCATTAAATTGTTTCTTGCCCTATATTCAGATTCGTCGCACATTAGTAAGTTAAGTTGCTTCAAGTTAGTGTGCTACGGAAATCTTTATCCTCTAATTACAGTAATATTATCGGTTGGTCCGTTTGCATACGGATAAAATGACAGCACTATATGTACAAAGATCACCAAAGAAAATCTCACCGTAGCTCCTATCTGTCACGTTATTTATCATTGTACGAAAGTGTGTTGATTTAGGCAACGTACGTGGATGTTCCAGGGCACGAAAGTTCTACCTGGAAAATCCACTGGAATGGAGTGGATAGAGAGGGCAGAAAAAGAGGATCAGGGATGGACATCAGGATGGTTGAGAGAGAGGACAAGATGAGAGCAGAGTGGAGGGGGAAAGGCGACAAAGATAGACAGAGATCAGGATACATGATAAAGGCGACGCCAGATGGGAAGATAGTCGGGAAGTGGGACGTAAGGGACCGAGAGTCAGAGGGGTTGTGAGTTGTGAGGCGGTTGGAGAAGCGGTTAGTCGGAGGCTTCGTGAGGGGGTTCGTGAGGATGTTGGTGATGGGGTCGGTGAGGGAACTCGTGAGAGCGTTCGAGAGAGGGTGCGTGAGATGGTTCGTGAGAGGGTTCGCCAAGGTTCCGGGAGAGGGTTCGTGAGAACGTTCGTGAGAGGGTCCATGAGAGTGTTAGTCAAGGGTCCGTGGGAGGTTTCGAGAGAGGGTCCGTGAGAGGGTTTGAGAGAGGGTGCGTGAGATGGTTCGTGAGAATGTTCGCCAAGGGTCCGGGAGAGGGTTCGAGAAAGGGTACGCCTAGGGTCCGTGAGAGGGTTCGTGAGAGCTTCCGTGAGAGGGTTCGTGAGAGTGTTAGTCAAAGGTCCGTGAGAGGGTTCGAGAGATGGACCGTGAGAGGGTTCGAGAGAGGGTCCGTGAGAGGGTTCGAGGGATTGTTCGTGAGAGGGTCCGTGAGAGGCTTCGTGAGAGGGTCCGTGAGAGGGTTCGCCAAAGGTCCGTGAGAGGGTTCGAGTGAGGTTCCGTGAGAGGGTCCGTCAGAGGGTTCGAGAGATTGTTCGTGAGAGGGTTAGTGAGAGTGTCCAGGAGATGATTCGCCAAGGATCCGAGAGAGGGTACGAGAGAGGGTCCGTGATATCGTTTGCTAAGAGCCCGTGAGAGGGTTGGTGGGAGCGTCCGTGAAAGGGTCCGTGAGAGGGTTCGAGAGAGGGTCCGTGAGAGCGTTCGAGAGAGGGTTAGTGAGAGGGTTCGTGAGAGGGTTCGTGAGATGGTTCGTAAGAGGGTTCGTGAGAGGGTTGGTGAGAGGGTTCGTGGGAGGGACAGTGAGAGAATTCGCCAAGTGTTCGTGAGAGGGTTCGAGAGAGGGTTCGTGAGAGCGACCGTGAGAGGGTTCGTCAAGGGTCCGTGAGAGGGTTCGCCAAGGGTCCGTGAGAGGGTTCAAGAGAGGGTACGCCAAGGTTCCGTGAGAGGGTTCGTAAGAGGGTTTGTGAGAGAATTCGTGAGAGGATTTGTGAGAGAGTTCGTGAGAGGGTTTGTGAGTGGGTTCGTTAGAGGGTTCGACAGAGGGTAGGTGAGAGGGTTCGAGAGAGGGTCCGTGAGAGGGTTCGAGAGAGGGTCCGTGAGAGGGTTCGAGAGTTTGCTCATGAGAGGGTTGGTGAGAGGGTCCGTGACAGGATTTTTAAGAGGGTTAATGATTGCGTTTGCCAAGGGTACGTGAGAGGTTGGTGAGAGCGACCGTGAGAGGGGTCGAGCAAGGGTACCTGAGAGGTTTCGAGAGAGAGTCCGTAAGAGAGTTCGAGAGATTTTTCTTGAGAGGGTTGTTGAGAGGGTTCGTGGGAGTCACCGTGAGAGAATTCACCATGGGTTCATGAAAGGGTTCGAGAGAGGGTTTGTGAGAGGTTCCGTGAGAGGGTTCGCCAATAGTCCGTGAGAGGGTTCGCCATGGGTGTGTGAGAGGGTTCGAGATAGAATCCGTGAGAAGGTTGGCCAAGGGTCCGTGAGAGGGTTCGCTAAGGTCGGTGTGAAGGTTCGAGAGAGCTTCCGTGAGAGGGTTCGTGAGATTGGTTATGAGAGGGTTGGTGAGAGGGTTCGTGAGTGGGTCCGTGAGAGGGTTCGGCAAGGGTCCGTGAGAGGTTTCTTGAGAGGGTTGGTAAGAGGGTCCTTGAGAGGGTTCACCAAGGGTCCGTGAGAGGGTTTGAGAGTGTCCGTGAGAGGGTTCGTGAGAGAGTCCGTGAGAGGGTTCGCCAGGGGTCCGTGAGAGGGTTTGAGAGAGTGTCCGTGTCAGGGTTCGTGAGAGAGTCCGTAAGAGGGTTCGCCAAGGGTCCGTGGGAGGCTTTGCCAAAGTGCCGTGAGACGGTACGTGAGAGGCTTCGAACTGTCTCATTTATCGTTAAAAACGATGGTGGTGTGGTGGTGGTGCTGGTGGTCGTGGTGGTGGTCGTGGTGGTGGTGGTCGTGGTGGTGGTCGTGGTGGTGCTGGTGGTCGTGGTGGTGGTCGTGGTGGTGGTCGTGGTGGTGGTGGTCATGGTGGTGGTGGTCGTGGTGGTGGTGGTCGTGGTGGTGGTGGTCGTGGTGGTGGTGGTCGTGTTGGTGGTCGTGTTGGTGGTCGTGGTGGTGGTGGTCGTGGTGGTGGTGGTCATGGTGGTAGTGGTGCTGGTGGTCGTGGTGGTGGTGGTCATGGTGGTGGTGGTCGTGGTGGTGGTGGTCGTGTTGGTGGTCGTGGTGGTGGTCGTGGTGGTGGTGGTCACGGTGGTGGTGGCGCTGGTGGTCGTGGTGGTGGTGTTGGTGGTCGTGGTGGTGGTAGTGGTGGTGCTCGTGGTGGTGGTTGCTGGTGGTCGTGGTGGTGATGGTCGTGGTGGTGGTGGAAGTGGCGGTGGTGGTGGTGGAGGTGGTCGTGGTGGTGGAGGTGGTCGTGGTGGTGGTGATGGTCGTGGCGGTGGTGGTGGTGGTGGTGCTGGTGGTCGTGGTGGTGGTGGTCGTGGCGGTGGTGGTGCTGGTGGTCGTGGTGGAGGTGGTCGTGGTGGTGGAGGTGGTCGTGGCGGTGGTGGTGCTGGTGGTCGTGGTGGAGGTGGTCGTGGTGGTGGAGGTGGTCGTGGCGGTGGAGGTGGTCGTGGCGGTGGTGGTGCTGGTGGTGCTGGTGGTCGTGGTGGTGGTGGTCGTGGCGGTGGTGCTGGTGGTCGTGGTGGTGGAGGTGGTCGTGGCGGTGGTGGTGCTGGTGGTCGTGGTGGAGGTGGTCGTGGTGGTGGAGGTGGTCGTGGCGGTGGAGGTGGTCGTGGCGGTGGTGGTGGTGGTGGTGCTGGTGGTCGTGGTGGTGGTGGTCGTGGCGGTGGTGGTGCTGGTGGTCGTGGTGGAGGTGGTCGTGGCGGTGGTGCTGGTGGTCGTGGTGGTGGTGCTGGTGGTCGTGGTGCTGGTGGTGCTGGTGGTCGTGGTGGTGGTGGTCGTGGCGGTGGTGCTGGTGGTCGTGGTGGTGGAGGTGGTCGTGGCGGTGGTGGTGCTGGTGGTCGTGGTGGAGGTGGTCGTGGTGGTGGAGGTGGTCGTGGCGGTGGAGGTGGTCGTGGCGGTGGTGGTGGTGCTGGTGGTCGTGGTGGTGGTGGTCGTGGCGGTGGTGGTGCTGGTGGTCGTGGTGGAGGTGGTCGTGGTGGTGGAGGTGGTCGTGGCGGTGGTGGTGGTGGTGCTGGTGGTCGTGGTGGTGGTCGTGGCGGTGGTGGTGCTGGTGGTCGTGGTGGAGGTGGTCGTGGCGGTGGAGGTGGTCGTGGCGGTGGTGGTGGTGGTGGTGCTGGTGGTCGTGGTGGTGGTCGTGGCGGTGGTGCTGGTGGTCGTGGTGGAGGTGGTCGTGGCGGTGGTCGTGGCGGTGGTGCTGGTGGTCGTGGCGGTGGAGGTGGTCGTGGCGGTGGTGGTGGTGGTGGTGCTGGTGGTCGTGGTGGTGGTCGTGGCGGTGGTGCTGGTGGTCGTGGTGGAGGTGGTCGTGGTGGTGGTGGTGCTGGTGGTGGAGGTGGTCGTGGCGGTGGAGGTGGTCATGGCGGTGGTGGTCGTGGTGGTGCTGGTGGTCGTGGTGGAGGTGGTCGTGGTGGAGGTGGTCGTGGTGGTGGAGGTGGTCGTGGCGGTGGAGGTGGTCGTGGCGGTGGGGGTGCTGGTGGTGCTGGTGGTCGTGGTGGTGGTCGTGGCGGTGGTGCTGGTGGTCGTGGTGGAGGTGGTCGTGGTGGTGGAGGTGGTCGTGGCGGTGGTGGTGCTGGTGGTCGTGGTGGAGGTGGTCGTGGTGGTGGAGGTGGTCGTGGCGGTGGTGGTGCTGGTGGTGCTGGTGGTCGTGGTGGTGGTGGTCGTGGCGGTGGTGGTGCTGGTGGTCGTGGTGGAGGTGGTCGTGGTGGTGGAGGTGGTCGTGGCGGTGGAGGTGGTCATGGCGGTGGTGGTGGTGGTGCTGGTGGTCGTGGTGGAGGTGGTCGTGGTGGAGGTGGTCGTGGTGGTGGAGGTGGTCGTGGCGGTGGAGGTGGTCGTGGCGGTGGGGGTGCTGGTGGTGCTGGTGGTCGTGGTGGTGGTCGTGGCGGTGGTGCTGGTGGTCGTGGTGGAGGTGGTCGTGGTGGTGGAGGTGGTCGTGGCGGTGGTGGTGCTGGTGGTCGTGGTGGAGGTGGTCGTGGTGGTGGAGGTGGTCGTGGCGGTGGTGGTGCTGGTGGTGCTGGTGGTCGTGGTGGTGGTGGTGGTCGTGGCGGTGGTGGTGCTGGTGGTCGTGGTGGAGGTGGTCGTGGTGGTGGAGGTGGTCGTGGCGGTGGTGGTGCTGGTGGTCGTGGTGGAGGTGGTCGTGGTGGTGGAGGTGGTCGTGGCGGTGGTGGTGCTGGTGGTCGTGGTGGAGGTGGTCGTGGTGGTGGAGGTGGTCGTGGCGGTGGTGGTGCTGGTGGTCGTGGTGGAGGTGGTCGTGGTGGTGGAGGTGGTCGTGGCGGTGGTGGTGGTCGTGGCGGTGGTGGTGCTGGTGGTCGTGGTGGAGGTGGTCGTGGTGGTGGAGGTGGTCGTGGCGGTGGTGGTGCTGGTGGTCGTGGTGGAGGTGGTCGTGGTGGTGGAGGTGGTCGTGGCGGTGGTGGTGCTGGTGGTCGTGGTGGAGGTGGTCGTGGTGGTGGAGGTGGTCGTGGCGGTGGTGGTGCTGGTGGTCGTGGTGGAGGTGGTCGTGGTGGTGGAGGTGGTCGTGGCGGTGGTGGTGCTGGTGGTCGTGGTGGAGGTGGTCGTGGTGGTGGAGGTGGTCGTGGCGGTGGTGGTGCTGGTGGTCGTGGTGGAGGTGGTCGTGGTGGTGCTGGTGGTCGTGGTGGTGGTGGTCGTGGCGGTGGTGGTGCTGGTGGTCGTGGTGGAGGTGGTCGTGGCGGTGGTGGTGCTGGTGGTCGTGGTGGAGGTGGTCGTGGTGGTGCTGGTGGTCGTGGTGGTGGTGGTCGTGGCGGTGGTGGTGCTGGTGGTCGTGGTGGTGGTGGTCGTGGCGGTGGTGGTGCTGGTGGTCGTGGTGGAGGTGGTCGTGGTGGTGGAGGTGGTCGTGGCGGTGGTGGTGCTGGTGGTCGTGGTGGAGGTGGTCGTGGTGGTGGAGGTGGTCGTGGCGGTGGTGGTGCTGGTGGTCGTGGTGGAGGTGGTCGTGGTGGTGGAGGTGGTCGTGGCGGTGGTGGTGCTGGTGGTCGTGGTGGAGGTGGTCGTGGTGGTGGAGGTGGTCGTGGCGGTGGTGGTGCTGGTGGTCGTGGTGGAGGTGGTCGTGGTGGTGGAGGTGGTCGTGGTGGTGGTGGTCGTGGCGGTGGTGGTGCTGGTGGTCGTGGTGGAGGTGGTCGTGGTGGTGGAGGTGGTGGTGGTGGAGGCGGTCGTGGTGGTGGTGGTCCTGGTGGTGGTGCTGGTGGTCGTGGTGGTGGAGGTGGTCGTGGCGGTGGTGGTGGTGGTAGTGGTGGTGGTGGTCGTGGTGGTCGTGGTGGTGGTCGTGGTGGTAGTGGTGGTGGTGGTCGTGGTGGTGGTCGTGGTGGTAGTCGTGGTGGTGGTCGTGGTGGTAGTCGTGGTGGTGGTCGTGGTGGTAGTCGTGGTGGTGGTGGTGGTCCTGGTGGTGGTGGTGCTGGTGGTCGTGGTGGTGGCGGTCGTGGTGGTGGTCGTGGTGGTCGTGGTGGTGGTGGCGGCAGCAGAGATCTTTTGTGCTATCGCACCTCGTACTAAGGGTCCAGTGTTTGGAACCCTGAAAGGAACAACTAAAACCATTTAAAACCCCATGCCTATGGGAAGATTAGCCTGGCACCAGAGCTTTCTTACTAAAAGAGTAGAGGAGAAAGAATATAATCTTGAAACACACCATTATATATTAGCAGTCTGTACTGTCTACTACACTTGGAACTTATGTTATAGTCATTGCAACCTACTATACAACTAACAAAATCATTACGCACTTTGCCGTTTGAAACTGGCTCCCTAATGGCGCCATTCACTTTCAAAGCCTGGCAGTGTAGCCCACGTGGCTAAGGAATCGGAGTTAGGTAGTCTGATACCTGGCTAACGTAGTATACCATCATGATAAAGCTATCCTTTGTATGAATTCAACTAGCAATTTTTAGTTGTTTAGAATATGGATATATTAGGCGAGTGTGGTTTTAGTTCACTGGGCCATGACTGGACTAGGAGAATTACGTCACTGCAGTTCGCACTGTAGCCTGTACCTTTCGTAGGCAATAGCTCAAATAATTGGTCATCCTGAATGTGTTTAAAATGTATACCGAGACATTAAACGTCCTTATAAACGCTTTATATCATACTATTAGGTGATAAGCAAACATTTTATTATTTCTGGAGTACATTCTATTCCTATCTTAATTTATTACTCAGTTTACAGTTAAACGTGCATATCACACTCATGTGCACCTTATCTCACCTATAAGATCCATGCAATTGTTTCTGTTCCAGCTGGAATAACGGAAATACTTCCTCCTGATAAATATGACTGTGGGCTTCGTATTCGTGTTTTTTCATTTACTCTGCTCCTATGCTGGCAAGTATAACTTTAACGTTATTCCAGAGTAACTGCTGATAATAATTAGATTAAAGGTTGCACTGGCGTTTGCCAGTAATTCTTTCATTATACTGCGAGAAAATGTGGAGCCTTTTTGCCCTTCTTTATTTCGTTTAATTGGAGTTAAAAACTGGCCTCAATAAAACTTGTGTAAACAATAATTTTCTCCATAGGGCTGCAACTAATTTTACAACCTATTTGTCTAGTTAGCGCTACACCCCGTTGTGGGTTTTGACCTCCTTCGTAATTTTCCTCCATTCATCTCGATCCTGTACTTTTATTCCCATTTTTTTCATGTCCTGTTCCACATCCTCTAGGCAGCCCTTTCTCGGTCTTTGCCTTCTTACCCCTATTATGTCATTATGCAGTAAATGTTTAGGAACTATTACATCTTTTCAATGTGCCCTTACCACCTCATTTGACGTAAGGAGTTCACCAAATCCTGCCCTTTGAGTATTAGGTTGATTTCCGAGTTTGATGTGATTCTCCATGTGTTCTTCTCGGATATTGGTCTGCGTATTCGTCTTATAATCCTTCTATCGAATATACGTGGAGCATTTTCATCTTTTTTATTCAATACCCAAGTTTCAGCAACATATTTTATCACTTTTCTAGTCAGGGTTTTGCATACTATGCGATGTCATTGAAACTCCGTTCTCTTTACAAGGCCAAGCAATGAAAAAAAAGCGAATAATATATTCCAATTTAAAAAATAAGTATTGGCAAATTCAAACAAATAATAAAGTTTATCTCGTAAATGGTTCACTCAAAAGAGCAAAAGAAGTGTTCGATATAAATTGTGTGTTTTAAACATATCCACATTTTTTTATTCAGAAAGCTTTGGAATGTCTCTTACCCTTTACCGGCATTTTCAAAGCCGGTTCTGTCGAGTGTTCATAGCAGAAATCATTATTCCATGCCGCGGCCAACCTATAATTATATAGGTATATATAATTAAAAGCCTTTTTTTTAAGACATTTAAACCCAAAGTCTAACTTGTAGCTCTCAAATGGACTTTCTCTGACATGTATCTAGTACAAACTATACCCTAATAAGATTTTAATACATTAAAGTTAATCAAAATGAACATTACAGAAATTTTCTTACATATTTCTTCGAAGGTAGAACAGAAAACCGAGTCGGTATAAACAGTAAACAGATTCCACTATATACTGTCATGAAAATTCGATGCCCTTCTCTTTAAGGTTATGAAAACTGAATAGTAACATCATCCTATACGAAGTGAAATTGGATCTTAACAGGTAAACAGAATATCTTCGGGTTCCTGGCCCTCTTGGTCGATAAACGCTAGTATACCGCGCACAGAACTTTGATAACAAAAGGTAGAATTAAATTAGCAATTACAGGCCTTTGAACTTTTCTTTCAATCTCAACGTGGTTTTCTATAATAAAAATGTGTTCCTTAATAATCATACAGCTGTTTAAAAATGAGTCTCAACTTAAGCACCAAGTTGGGTAGGAATATGTATGTATATCCTGGTCTGCTCTAGATATTTAAATGTTTTGAGTTCTTCTATTTGTTTGCAGAGGAAAGACTTCATAAACCCACTGATATTACCTTGTTACTTTACAGAATCATCCGACAATACCACTAAACATAACCGTGTTGTAGGAGGCGTACCTGCAGATATAAGGAATTTTCCATATCAGGTTGGTACAGACATGCAAATCTGCAATGCATTATACAATTTTCATTCACACTACAGTCCCACAAAGAAGTTCAACTTTTAATTACAATATTTTCTTCAAGTGTAGAGCAGCTGATTGAAATATTACAGGTTCAAGATTGTTCTTTAATCCTCTTAGAACCAAGTGGTGAACTTAGCCCCTCGACCTTACTTATGACCCTACGGGGCACACAAACTTTGAAAATCTATTTTTGAATCATTCTATATATTATAGAAAATACACAGACTGTAGGGCAGCAAATAATACGAGTGAAAGCAGATATATGAGAGCACAAGTTTATCAGAAAGAAGAAGGATAAGAACAAGAGTACAAAAACAGGCCTGGGTACATATAGTTCGGCCAAAGGTCGGCTTTTCAGTTCCTTAGAAAGCGACCGCTTTATTTGTGTCAAGCTACCGCAAAACTAGACTAAAAGAGTCCGAACTGGAAACGCAAATAGCGATCCACTATTACGGTGTGACTGGAAGTATATTATTCTCTGAAAAGAAGTTTCCAAAATAGCTGAAAATTCCAAGACTGACGCCTTAGGCAAACGTGCTCAATTGCAAGGTAAATTCGATCAAGTGCAAAAGCTCAAAATGATCAGTCGTAAAGCTTTATTAGTAAGAAGGAGCGAGTTATAGTAATAAACAATCAGATTCGCATTGTGAAACAAGAGCACGAATTAAAGTATTGTAACAAAACTGTCTTTTCTGCTATCCGAACTCACAATTCTTCTTCTGATAACCTCTCTCAGTCTATCAATATATTTCTTCACCTTCTCTGTCTGCTATACCTTAACTATGACGATACAATCACTCAACGGCACACACGCACTCATTAACAGGCTGGCCGACTCACTCTCGTAACTAAACCCAACTGTACATTGACTGATTAAAGAATGAACAACGACTGACGTAACTAACCGACTACTGAAGTGACTACTGACTATTGACTGACTCACTGCTGCTGTCTCTGATCCCTTTTATGTTGTCGCTGATGTCACACAGAATTTTCAATATTCGCATACACACGCGCACGGGAAATGACGTAGTCAGACCTTTCCCGAAACTTCTGGAAGCTGTTGGAAACAAGGCCCTTAGTGTTGTAACCACACGCTATTGTTACTGTCACGTGATCCCTCAAGTAAGTTGTAAAGTTCCGGTCTAACTTGCTTTCTCATTTGTTTACCCATTTAGTAGTCTAAAGATAAGAAATGACACAAATGGTGTTCATTGTGTTGTAACAAAATCGACAAAATGCGAACTCCATTTACTTCTTTAACTCTATTTTCCTTTAAATCTAACTACAAATTCACAATTTCCTTCTCGTTGCTAACACAGTTTATAAACTTCTCTACCATTATAATTCACAGTTATTCATCCGATAATTTTTGTCAGTCTTTCAATGTCCTTTTCCAGTTTCACTGTCTCTTATATCTTCGCTATTACGATACAATCACTCGACGACACACACATGCTTGCGGACAGGCTGGCCGACTTCCTCTCGTAACTAAACCTAACTGTACACGACCTAAACAACTACCTTTCACTCAACCACTACAACTCTAAAACCTGACACCAAATAACTGACTAACTCTAAATAAACTGACTCCTCTCTGTCCTATTTATACTGGAACTGGTGTGACATAACCTCCTTCGACTGCTTTCCTTGCGCACGTGTATATCACTCTGCCAAGAAGCTTCTAGAGCTTGCTGGACACTACCGTGTTACCACGCTGTTCTATCACATACACACAGTCGCTAGTTGTCCTGTAGCCCCGGCTCTCCTCTACGCCTCGCTTCATTATTATGGCCACGCACACACACAGCCGCTCGTCGTATCCAAGGTCACCTGATCTCTTCCCCGTGTATTGTTGAACGAACCAATATCCCAGTGTTAAGAGAATATTCCTTTGACCAGTTATTGATATTACTAAGATCATGTTCAAATTTAATTTAAAAACTTAACCAACTCAAATGCTTGGAAAGGCACATAATTTTGTTCCTTTTACTAAACAAAATTCTACACAAATACTAAAACAATTCATTTGTATTGCATTTACGCACCACAATAAACATGACATGTTTCTTAACTGCGTTTAGATTAGAAGCAATTAACACTGCACATATATTTGCTCCTTTCAATTTTCTAACCTCTTCCTTTTTTCAGTTAGCATTGGAAACTCAAATGGGGCGATTTGTGTGTGGTGCATCAATAATTCATCAATGGTGGGCTGTCACTGCAGCTAATTGCATTAATACATCAATGATCCATCAATGGTGGGCTATCTCTACACCTTATTACATTTATAGGTAAGTAAAATTATTTTAATATTACTCTTCAACTATTGTCCTAAATATTGTGACGTCGGAAGTGGTGCACAACAAAGGACGGTTGTGGTCGAACTACCTTACACCGCATAACAGGTGCAGCGCGTATCAAAGGCGGACAAGGACAGGCTTCATTGCGCGACTGTTTGTGAATCCGTAACAATGAACGTGGAGCGTCAAAAGATTTTGGAGATTATTCGCGAGGCGTCCGGCGGCCGGCGTATTTGTAGAGATTCTAGAAAAGGTGAAACAGCTACAAATACTTGAATACAATTTATTTAGGTTACGTTAACAAGAAGTTGGAAAGAAAGGACCAATAAAATATCTCGAAACTTGAGAAATGTATATGTATCTTAAAGATACACTGTGAAAGCGTTAAGGATAGAAAAAGAAAACAGGCAAAATCAACAATGGAAATTAGTGTTGCATTTATCTTGTTAAGGCACACAATCTTAACGGAAGAAACAAACAGAACGCATAAACAAAACAAAGAACTCTCATTGTTTAAAATTAATCACAGCTTTGCTATTCAAAATGACTGTTGGAACGCACGCTCATTGCGATTAACACAAAGAGTGCATCGGCATCCCCTATTCTGCCGTACTCTCGCAAAGACACCAGCCATTTCTCTGGTTTAAAAGTTTGTCGGTCTAATTTTGAAACTTTAACTCGTCTAGCGCTTAAAGAAACTACGGCAGCAAAAATCTTTCGTTAACAAAAAGTGTTTAAAATTACATTATCTATGAGCTCCTAAAGTTTCTCGGTCTAATTTTGGGACATCTGAACAATATTAGCGTAAGTTATAAGTTATAAGTTTTTAAATATTTTGTGTAACTTATGTTGCATCACGCTGAAATCGCCGTTGTTACAAGCTAACAAACATATCCTTAAAATGGAGATGCATTAGTAATTAACCAGTGATAACCATAAACAAAAGGTGCTGTTTTTGGTTATTTCTAAACTCATTTGAACAGTAACTAGCAACTCTGTCTTACAAGTTAAATTGTGTTATATTAATACATAACCACGTATTATTCTCTTCTCAGGTACCCACGAAGTTACCGTCTGCGTTCTGGGTCCAGCTTCCAGCTGACAGGTGGAACGCTCCATCAAGCACAGACAATAATCGTGCATCCTTCTTATAATCGTCACAGAATGGATTTCGATGTAGCTGTCATTAAAGTAGGTATATCCAATATTATAGTCTATAGTAATTCCATAATCTAATACAATAATTGTCTATAACATATTGCTTCAGGTTAACAAACCATTCAGTTATGGTGGAATCTTGATGGCGACTAGGACACTTTCCCAGGGGACTCCAGCAGTGGTATCTGGATGGGGGGTGTTCAAGCCCGGTGGTTTAACCCCTTTTCAACTGCAGCAGGCTACTGTATACATCATGGATTACCAGACATGCAAACAAATATACCGGCTCACTCCTCGTATGATGTGCGCAGCTTTTTCCTACGGAGGCAGAGGTCCATGCCATGGAGACTCAGGCGGTCCACTTGTGGCAAAGGGCAAGCTAGTGGGGATTGTGTCTTGGGGAACAATATGCGGCAGTGCGCACCTTCCTGAAGTCTTTACAGATGTCGCTAAATTGAATAATTGGGTAGAATCCACTATTCGAAGATACACTTAATATCATGGATTACTTTCTTTTATAAAACAATGTTTACCAGAAATGAGAAAAGAATGTACTGCATTTAAATATCAATAAATCGAAATACTCTATAGGTTATCCAAAGGCACTATCTGCTCAGAAAGTCTGACTGTAACGTAAATATTTGATGGGCAGTATAATGTGCTTAAGTTCACATCAATACTTAAACTTCATCACAAAGGTTTTATTTCACGCTATTAAAAGAAGGGCAATTACATTTTGTTATATCAAACATATATTCTGATGTTATCTTAATCTGTCGAGTAATTTACAGGTCTGTGTCATAATTCACATTCATGTGCACATAAGCTCATCTATAAAGTCCATGTAATTACTTCTGTTCGGGTTATAGTAACAAAAAAAAAAAAAAAAAAAAAAAAAAAAAAAAAAAAAAAAAAAAAAAAAAAAAAAAACCCTGCAACTGATACAATCAGTTTTCCATCGGCATATTTACACACAAGTGACAAATAGACTTCAGTTTACTGGTGTATTGAATGAAGAACAACAAACATGGTTATTGGCTTTGTATTCCTGATTTTTCTTTCGTTCTGCTCCTATGTTGGCAAGTATTGCTTTAATGATTTTTCACAGTAACCGCAGTTACATTTAGACTACCAATCGAATTCTGTAAAATTAAGTAAAAGCTGTTGGTCGGTAATATTGCTTTCTTTACTGGTAAATACAAGGAAGTATTGTACTCCAGTGAAAAATTCGATGTCGAGATTTCACCGGAAATATCTTTTTGAGACCCTCTGAATAAATAAAATCCATTTTTAGAAATAGGTCCGTGCACGCTTTTGTGTGTGTGTGTGTGTGTGTGTGTGTGTGTGTGTGTGTGTGTGTGTGTGTGTGTGTGTGTGTGTGTGTGTGTGTGTCTCAGACTTTGGACAGCATAACTCAAAAACGAAGTTTAATGTCTTTCAAGGATGCGGCAAAAGATTTTGAAGAAAATAGCCCCACCCTAAGCCACAATTTACATGGAAAGTTGATCGAAAATTTTGATTTTCTTGAAAACAGCTTTAACGATTTTGATTGCAAATGAAATGTATACTTTGAATTTTCCCGCTATGTCTTTTCCAGTCCTGTTTACTCTGGATGACTTTTGAATAACTCGTAAACCGTAAGAGATAGACCAAATCTTACTCCACAAAAAACATAGATCTCGCTAAAACACACAATTGATGTCTAAATCAACTTTTTCTAGAGTGAACCAATTCGGAGATATTCCTTGTTACTTTTGTCAGTTTTGGAAAATTTAAAACTTTCGAGAAATAGTACATCGTTTTTGATTTGTTTATATGTTAAGCCTGCAAAGAGAACGGAATCTCAAAGTTTAAAACATTTGACTATCGCTCAAAGGCTACTGTATTCTAATATACCCCTTGTACCTGCAAGGAAATAAGCAACAAGATAATTTGTACAAATGTTTATCTTAACTAACACGAAGAAGATATAGGAATAGGAGTTTGTAAGAATGGTTAGTACAAGAGTAGAGAAAGTTATGTGAGTGCAAAAGATCAGATTTTTACTTTAGGGCCCCAACTACTTTTACAAGCATTTACACAAACCAACATATCGCTTAACTGCTCCCGACTATTTTACTACGGTTTACCTTCACTCCAGTCGGTTCTCTTAGGATAAGCTGACGACGGATATCAGTCTACATCGAGCTTGTTGTGGTGTCACTTCATGAAGTACAGATCCACAATTTAAAAGGACCCACAATTTGTTGCCTTTTTGTTGCAGTAAACTGTGGCTTTTTTAAATTTAATTTACATTAAAACCCTTGAATCTATTGAAATACGCCAAAGGAAAAAGTTGTCGCTTATTCAATTTTCTATGAATATAGCCATAAATCAATAACTTTCAATGAATAATTTTTCAGCCAGGTGATGATATATTTTTTGATAAAAATATTTTTTTCTGGAAAACTATAAACTTTTCAACATTTTGGTATTAGACTTAATTGTTAATCACAACATGAGAAATTCGCTGTTAAACTCTGACGGATCATATTACTTCCATTCTGTATATCTCAAAATGTATAAGATAAGAATAAAATAAATCTTTGTTTTAAGAGTGAAAAACTTCACGAGCCTACTAATGGGACCTTGTTACTTTACAGAGTCATCCAACAATGCCAGTAAACATTATATTGTGGGAGGAGTACCTGCAGATATAACAATTTTTCCATATCAGGTTGGTACAAGCATGTATATTATACACTTGAAATTCTGCAATGTGTTATAAAATTTTCAGACATACTACAGTGCTATAAAAAGCTTATCTTTTAATAGGAATATCTTTTTAAGGTGTAGAGAAGGTGGCGGAAAAATATACCGGTTCAAGATTGCCCTTTGATCTTCTTAGAAGCACGTGGTGCAGCGGTTGTCAGGCATTGAAGTGCCATCCTGCCGTATGGAGGGGTGAGGTGAGAGAAGACCGAGGGTGGCCGGTCCTAGAAGACGGACAACCGAGGATATTGGGGCTTAAAATGCATAGATAGGCAGGTTTATTCAAGCAGAAGCCTAAATTGATAGGTGATAAAGCTTTATTAGCGGGAAGGAGCGAGATATACTAATGAACAATCAGATTTGCATTGAGAAACGAGACCTCGAATGTAAATGTTGTAAGAAAACTGCAAAAATCCAAAGTCCGGCTACCTTTCTGTCACTTTATTGTCCTTTAAAATTTTGCCACAAATGAACAGCTTTCCTTCTCCTAGCCAACACAGTTTATAGTATTTGCTGCTATCAGAACTCACAACTTTTATTCTGATAACCTTTTTCAGTCTTTCATTGTCTTTCTTCACCTTCAGTGTCTCCTATACCTTAACTATGACGATACAATCACTCCAAGGCACACACGCACTCACTGACAGGCTGCACACAGACTGACTAAGGAATGACGACAACAATGACTGAACTAACCGAATACTGAAGTGAATAACGACTGACTCACTGCTGCTATCTCGGATCCTTTTTATGCTGTCGTTTTTGTCACGTCGAACTTTCCATACTCGCACACACACACGCGCGCGCACAGAAAATGACCTTTGCTGGCGCCTCTGGAAGGTGTTGGAAATACCATAATAAGATTTCGACTATTTGCCCTTTTCTTTTTCAAGGTATTCTCTTACGGAACATACCATCTCCCGGGCCTAACTCTAGGGTCATTCCTGTACCCAACACACGCTTCCTGGCCTTACCAGCACTATAAGCCGTTTTTAAGCAAAACACAGCCACTGAATCTATTTGTTTGTAATGCTTCTATGAAACATATATTAGAAGGAATGTAATTATTGCTCATACATCCTGTATATTTCCTCCTAATTTTTTGACTTCTTCCTTTTTCAGTTAGCATTGGAAACTCAAATGCAGTTTGTGTGTGGTGCATCAATAATCCATCAACAATGGGCTGTCACTGCAGCTCATTGCATTTCTGGGTAAGTAAAATTATTTTAATATTACTCTTCAAGTAATGTCCTAAATATTGTGACCCCGGAAGCGGGGCACAACAAAGGACGGTTGTGGTCCAACTACCTTACACCGTATACTAAGCGCGGCGTGTATCAAGGGTGTTCAAAGTCAGGCTTCATCACGCAAAACAATGAGCGTGGCACGTCAAAAGGTTTCCGAGATTATTCGCGAAACGTTCGGCGGCCGGCGTATTTGTACAAATTCCAGAACAGATTAAGTTTGAGAAAGGTCGTGTTACATCATTCTTGCTATATAAGGAGTCAAAGCGACAAGAGTAGCAGTATGCAGTTAGTTACATACATGAGGCTCCGCAGAGTCAGAGAGAAAGAAAGAGAAAGTGAGTGAGTGTGAGTGAGTGTGTGTGTGTGTGTGTGTGTGTGTGTGTGTGTGAGTGTGTGTGTGTGTGTGTCGTAAAGGACGATAGCGAAGCATTTAATGAGTGCTGAGTGATCGTATCGTCAGAGTTAGTTTTACTGAGACAGAAGAAACTAAAAAACAGAAAATTTAGTGTTAACCCTTTAATTTACAAGCTATTTTCCTGCACCTTTTTTCATAGCTTTGTCAAAATGTTAGTTCAACAGTAAGGTGTATTACATTAACACATAACTGTGTATTATTTTCTTCTCAGGCACGCACAACATTACAGTTTGCGTTCTGGATCTAGCTTCCAGCTGACAGGTGGAACGCTCCATCAAGTACAGAGCATAATCGTGCATCCTTATTATAATACTTACTACATGGATTACGATATCGCTGTCATTAAGGTAGGTATATCCAATGTTATAGTCTATAGTAATTCGATAATCTAATGCAATGATTATCTATACTATATTGCTTCAGGTTTCCGAGCCATTCAGTTATGATGGAATCCTGATGGCGAGTAGGACACCCTCTGAAGGGACTCCAGCAGTAGTATCTGGATGGGGAGTGTCAAAGACTGGTGGTTCAAATGCTTATCAACTGCAGCAAGCTACGGTATATATTATTGATTACTATACCTGCACACAAATATATCGACTCACTCCTCGCATGATGTGTGCAGGTTTCACTTATGGAGGCAAAGGTCCGTGCCATGGAGACTCAGGCGGTCCACTTGTGGCAAAGGGCAAGCTAGTGGGGATTGTGTCTTGGGGAACAATGTGCGGCCATCCGTACCTTCCTGTAGTGTTTACAAATGTCGCTGTTGTGAATAATTGGGTAGCATCCACTATTCAAAGACACTAGTAATATCTTGGATTATTTTCTTGTATAAAACAAAGTATGTTTAACTGAAACGTGAAAAGAATGTACTCTATTTAAATGTCAATAAATCAAAATACTCAGTTTGTAGTTTATCCAACAATGGAATGGTGATAGAACATCATCAACTAGGACAAATAAGAGGTAATCTTAGCTCTTGAAGCAAGTATTTATTAATTATTACTTCTTAAAAGTACTATAATACCACTAAGAAATAAAATTAAAGTAACATTACTTTTTTGTAGTTATTGTAGTTTCCACACTAAATATCTTTCATTCTGAACTGTAATACGTTAAATTCAAGACTGGACATCAATAATGGGCTAAGTGCCAAAAAGTTGATTTTGAGTTATTCAATGTTTTGTTTTCTGTCAAAAGAATTTCAATATGAAAACCTAGGCTAATAGTTATATTAGTATTACAAAGGTTTTCTAAATTACCTCCCCCTTATGAGTGAAAAAAACTATTTCAGTCAGAAAAACGAAGTGCCATGTATTTATCTGCAAAAATGAGGTAAGTGCCAATGAAAGATATCACAAGGTTTGTTGGTAATTTTATCTGTTTATTACTGTAACACGACAACAAGAAACATGATATACATACATTGTCATGTATTTAATAATTGTGAACCCTGTTTTTACTTTTAAAGAATACAAAGCTCTTTTATTTGATTAATTCTTGAAAAAACACTTGATTTTCTTCTTTCAAATATGGCAGCATCTGTCGCAGATCTCTCTTCTTCTCAGCTGACAAGTGGTTTTGACAAGGTTGTGATGGTATAACCAAGTCCTTGATTATATTACTGGTAATCCCTTTCTTGAGAGCTTTGAAGGTCCTCCATGCTTCAATTTCGTTAAACATTGTTCTTGCCTTGACGACCCCAAGTGCGGCTTTTTCAACTATAATCCAGCTGCATTTGGAAATATTAGTTTTGTCATGTTGCTTGTTTGAAATCAAAGTAGTGTTCAGGTTGGAGCATAGTAACTGCAAAGGGATTGCTCGATGTTGCATTCACCATCAATTTAACCAGGTCCTTAGGAACTTGACACTTTTCAACCCTTTTTGGTTTCTCGATCTGAGGAAAATCCCTGTCATATGACAAAAATGATTGGTCGGAGACCAAAGACTTCTCGATTACTTGCCTGTAATGGTTAAATAGTTCGAAAGAAATACCATCATTTTATTTTTATTGTGGCCAATGGAGTTATCAGACCAGATGTTAAGTTTTCGTTTCCTCATAAATTCAGGACTACTGAATGCTTTAAACAGGCCCTCTTTGAGAGGGTACGTGAGTGTCCGTGAGAGGGTTCGCCAAGGGTCCATGAGAGGGTTCGTCAGGGGGTCCATTAGAGGGTATGTGAGAGTGTTCGTGAGAGGGTACGTGAGAGTGTTCGTGAGAGGGTTGCTAATAGGATTGGTAATAGGGTTAGTGAGAGGGTTCGTGAGAGGGTTCGTGAGAGGGTTCGTGAGAGTGTTCGTGAGAGAGTTGTTAATAGGGTTGGTGATAGGGTTCTTGAGATGGTTCGTGAGAGGTTCGTGAGAGGGTCCATGAGAGGGTTCGCAAGGGTCCATGAGAGGGTCTGTGAGAGGGTTCGCGAAGGGCTCTTGAGAGGTTTCGTGAGAGGGTACGTGACAGGGTTGGTGAGAGGTTTGTTGTGAGGGTTCGTGAGAGGGTCCGTGAGTGGGTTTGCCAAGTGTACATGAGAGGGTTTGTGATAGGGTTTTTGAGAGGGTCCGTGAGAGGATTCGTGATAGGGTGCGTGAGTGGGTTGGTGAGAGGGTTGGTGAGAGGGTTGTTAAGAGGTAGGTGAAAGGGTCGGTAAGAGGATTCGATAAGGGTTCGTGAGAGGGTACGTGAGAGGGTTCCTGAGAGGGTTCACCAAGGGTCCATGAGAGGTTTCGTGAGAGGGTTGGTGAGAGAGTATTTGAGAGGGTTGTTGAGAGGGTACGTGAGAGGGTTGGGGAGAGGGCTCGGCAAGGGTCCGTCCGAGGAATCGTAAGAGGGTCCATGAGAGGGTCCGTAAGAGGGTTCGCCAAGGCTGCGTGTGAGGGTTCGTGAGAGGGTTCGCCAAGGGTCCGTGAGAGTGTTCGTGAGAGGTTTGATGAGAATATTCGTCAGGGTGTCCGTGAGAGGGTTAACCAAGTGTCCGTGAGATGGTTCGTGGGAGGGTACGTGATAGGGTTCGGCAAGGGTCCATGAGAGGGTCTTGTGAGAGGGTACGTGAGAGGGTTTGTGAGAGGGTAGGCGAGAGGTATCGTGAGAGGGTTTGCCAAGAGTCCGTGAGAGGGACCGTGATAGGGTACGTGAAAGGGTTCGTGAAGGGGTTCGTAATAGAGTTCGTGAGAGAGTTCGTGAGAGGGTTGGCGAGAGGGTTTGCCAAGGGTCCGTGAGAGGGATCGTGATAGGGTACGTGAGAGGGTCCTTGAGAGGATAAGTGAGAGTGTTGGCGAGAGGTATCGTGAGAGGGTCGTGAGTGGGGCGTGAGATGATTGGTTACAGAGTTCTTGAGAGGGTTGCCAAAGGGTTAATGAGATGGTTCGTTAGAGGGTTCGTGAGTGTTCGTAAAAGGGTTCGAGAGAGGCTTGTTGAGAGGGTACGTGATAGGTTTGGTGAGAGGGTCCGTGAGAGGGTTCACAAAGGCTCCATGAGAGGGTTCGTGAGAGGGTTGGCGAGAGGCATCGTGAGAGGGTTCGTGAAAGGGTTGTTGAAGGGGTTTGAGAGAGGGTTCGTGAGAGGGTTGGCGTGAGGCATCGTGAGAGGGTTCGTGAAAGGGTTGTTGAAATGGTTTGAGAGAGGGTACGTGAGAGGGTTCGTGAGACAGTTCGCCAAGGGTCCGTGAGAGGGTTCGTGAGAGGGCTCGACAAGGGTCCGTGAGAGGGTTCGTTAGAACGTTCGCCAAGGGCCCGTGAGAGGGGTCATGAGAGGGTAAGTATGAGGGTTCTTGAGAGGGTTTGCAAAGGGTCCATGAGAGGGTTCACCAAGGGTCAGTGAGAGGGTTCGTGACAGGGTTCGTGACAGGGTTCGTGAGAGAAGGTTGGTGAGAAGCTTGTTCAAAGGGTAACTGAAAGGGTTGGTGAGAGGGTCCTTAAGAGGGTTCGTCAGAGGGTTGGCGAGAGGTATCGTGAAAACTTTAGTGAGAGGGTTGGTTATAGACCTCGTGAGAGGGTTCGCAAGGGGTCTATGAGAGGGTTCGTGAGAGGGTTGTTGAGAGGCTACATGAGAGGTTTGGTGAGAGAGTTGGACAGAGGGATCGTGAGAGGGATCGTGAGAGGGTTCGTGAGAGTGTTCGTGAAAGGGTTGCTGAAAGGGTTCGTTAGAGGGTCCGCCAAGGGTCCGTGGGATCGTTCGTGAGAGGGTCCGTGAGAGGGTTCGCCAAGGGTCCATGAGAGGGTTCGAGAGTGTCCGTGAGAGGGTTCGCCAAGGGTCAATGAGAGGGTTCGTCAGAGGGTCCATGAGAGGGTACGTGAGAGTGTTCGTGAGAGGGTTGCTAATAGGATTGGTAATAGGGTTCGTGAGACGTTTCGTGAGAGGGTTCGTGAGAGGGTTCGTGAGAGAGTTGTTAATAGGGTTGGTAATAGGGTGTTTGAGAGGGTTCGTGATAGGGTCCATGAGAGGGTTCGCCAAGGGTCCGTGAGAGTTTTCGTGAAAGGGTAGGTGAGAAGGTCTGTGAGAGGGTTCGCCTAGGGTCCGTCAGGGGGTTCGTGAGAGGGTTCGTGCGTGGGTCCGTGAAAGATTTCGGCATGGGTCCGTGAGAGGGTTCGCCAAGGGTTCACCTAGGGTCCGTGAGAGTTGGTGACAGGGTTGGTGAGAAGGCACGTGGGGGGTACGTGAGAGGGTTGTTGAGATGGTTCATGAGTTGGTTCGTGAGAGGGTTTGTGAGTGTTCCTGAGAGGGTTGGTGAGATGGTTTGTCAGAGGGTTCGTGAGAGGTTTGGTGAGAGGGATGGTGAGAGGGGTCATGAGAGGGTTCGTGAGGGGGTTAAAGAGAAGGTTCGTGAGAGTGTTCGTGAGAGGGCTTAATGGGCGGGTCCGTGAAGGGGTCGGTGAGGGTTCCGTGGGGGGGTTCGAGAGAGGTTTCGTAAGGGGGTTCGTGAGAAGGTTCGAGCGAGGGACCTAGCGAGTATTCGTGACAGGGTTCGCGAGAGGATCCGCGAGAGGTTCCGTGACGTGTTCAAGAGATGGTTCGAGAGAGGTTTCGAGAGAGGGCTGGAGAGGACTTGAGAGCTCCGAGAGGGTCCGTGAGAAGTTCCTTGAGAGGGTCGATACAGGGTCTCTACTGGGCCTCTTATTGGCACTCTTAGAGGACTTTTGAGAGGGCCCTTAGAGGGCCCCTTGAGGATGCACTGAGTTGGCCCCTAAGAGGGCTTCTTAGAGGTCCCCTGAGATAGCCCTGAGACGGACTCTGAGACGGCCCCTGAATGGACCCCAGAGATGGTCCCTGAGAGGACTCCCGAAATGGCCCCTCAGAGGGCCAGGTAGAGGGCCGCTGAGACAGTCTCTGAGTGTCTGTGTGCGGGGGTTCGTGAGGGTGTCCGTGAGGTGGTATGTGAGTGAGGCGGCCCGTGAGTAAGGGGGCTTGTGAGTGCGAGGTTCCGTGTCTGATAGGTTTCGTTACAGAGGATTGGTGACTGAGATGGTGACTGAGAGGGTTCCTGTGTGAGAGGGATTGCAAGGTGTTTCGCGAGTGGGTTCGCGAGAGGGGTTCGTGACGGTGTCTTAATGGTGGGAATGGAAAAGAGAGTGAGAATGGGAGCGGGTGACAGTGGGAGATTGAGGATCTGTGAGATTGTGAGGATTGGAGAGATTGTGAGAATGGGAGAAAGCGTGAGAATGGGAGAAAGCGTGAGAATGGGAGAAAGCGTGAGAATGGGAGAAAGCGTGAGAATGGGAGAAAGCGTGAGAATGGGAGAAAGTGTGGGGATGGGAGAATGGGAGAAAGTGTGAGGATGGGAGAATGGGAGAAAGCGTGAGGATGGGAGAATGGGAGAAAGCGTGATAATGGGAGAATAGGAGAGAGGAAGAGAACGTGAGAGAACATGCTTAAAAATACTAAACATAAATACCAACTTTGCATCCCGGTGTGGTCTACATATTTATATGCTTCGAGTTCTTCTATTTGTTTGCACAGGAAAGGCTTCTCGAGCCCACTAATATTACCTTGTTACTTTACAGAATCATCCGACAATACCACTAAACATAATTATCGTGTTGTAGGAGGAGTACCTGCAGATATAAGGAATTTTCCACATCAGGTTGGTACAGACATGCAAATCTGCAATGCATTATAAAATGTTCATTCGTACTACAGTCCCACAAAGAAGTTCAACTTTTAATAACAATATTTTCTGCAAATGTAGAGCAGCTGATGGAAATATTACAGGTTCAAGATTGTTTTTTAATCCTCTTAGAACCAAGTGGTGAACTTAGCCCCTCGACCGACGAACAATTTTCCTTACTTACGACCATATGGGCACAAAAACTTTGAAAACCTATTTTTGAATCATCCCATATATTACTCAAAGTACACACAATGAGGGAAGAAAATAATACGAGTGAAAGCAGATATGTGAGAGTACAATTTTAGCAGAAAGAAGAAGGATAAGAACAAGAGTACAAAAACACGCCTGGGGAAGTATAGTTAAGCCAAAGGTCGGCTCGGCTATTCAGTTCCTTAGAAAGCGGCCGCTTTATTTATGTCAAGCTACCGCAAAACTAGACTAAAAGAAGCCGAACTGGAAACGCAAATAGCGGTCCACTATTACGGTGTGACTGGAAGTATATTATTCTTTGAAAAGAAGTCACCAAAATAGCTGAAAATTCCAAGACTGACGCCTTAGGCAAACGTGCTAATTGCAAGGTAAATTCGATCAAGCACAAAAGCAGAAGCCCAAAATGATTAGTCGTAAGGCCGATTAGTAAGAAGGAGTGAGTTATAGTAATAAACAACCAGATTCGCATTGAGAAACAAGAGCAGGAATTAAAGCATTGTAACAAAACTGTCTTTGCATGACACAGCAAAGAAGCTTCTAGAGCTTGCTGGACACTACCGTGTTACCACGCTATTCGATCGCATACACACACTCGCTAATTGTCCTGTAGCCCTGCCTCTCCTCTTGCCACACACAGACACAGACACACAACCGCTCGTCGTATCCAAGGTTACCCCATCTCTTACCCGTGTATTGTTGAACGACCCAATATCACAGTGTTAAGAGAATAGTCCTTTGACCACTTACTGATATTACAATGCGTCAAAGATTTGGTTCAAATTTAATTTCAAAACTTAACCAAGTCAAATGCTTGGTAAGGCCCATAATTTTGTTCCTTTTACTAAACATAATTCTACACAAATACTAAAACTATTCATTCGTATTTCATTTAGACACCACATGACATGACATGTTTCTTAACTGCGTTTAGGTTAGAACCAATTACCATTGCACATATCTTTCCTCCATTCAATTTTCTAACCTCTTCCTTTTTTCAGTTAGCATTGAAAATTCAAACGGGGCGATTTGTGTGTGGTGCACCAATAATCCATCAATGATCTACACCTTATTACATTTATAGGTAAGTAAAATTATTTGAATATTACTCTTCAAGTAATGTCCTAAATATTGTAAAGTCGGAAGCGGTGCACAACAAAGGACGGTTGTGCCCGAACTACCTGCACCGCATACCAGGCACGGCGCGTATCAAAAGAGGACAAGGACAGGCTTCATCGCGCGGCTGTTTGTGAATCGGTAACAATGAACGTGGAGTGTCAAAAGATTTTTGAGATTATTCGCGAGGCGTCCGGCGTCCGGCGTATTTGTAGAGATTCCAGAGATTTTGGGACATGTGTATAATGTTAGCATGTCAGTTCTCAATGTTTAAATATTTAGCGTAACTTAAGCTGCATCACGCTGAAATCGCCGTTGTTACAAGCTGAAATGGAGATATATTAGTAAGAAACTAGAGGTGCTATTTTTGGTCATTTCTAAACTCATTTGAGCAATAACTAGCAACTCTGCCTAACAAGTTTGCAAAATCTATGTAAGTCTAACAATAAATTGTGTTATATTAATACATAACTACGTATTATTCTCTTCTCAGGTACCCACGAAGTTACCGTCTGCGTTCTGGGTCCAGCTTCTAGCTGACAGGTGGAACACTGCATCAAGCACAGAGAATAATCGTGCATCCTTCTTATAATCGTCAAAGAATAGATTACGATGTCGCCGTCATTAAGGCAGCTATATCCAATGTTATAGTCTATAGTAATTCGATAATCTAGTACAATAATTGCCTATAACATATTGCTTCAGGTTAACAAACCATTCAGCTATGGTGGAATCTTGATGGCGACTAGGACACCTTCCCAGGGGACTGCAGCAGTGGTATCTGGATGGGGGGTCTTCAAGCCCGGTGGTTTAACCCCTTTTCAACTGCAGCAGGCTACTGTATACATCATGGATTACCAGACATGTAAACAAATATACCGACTCACTCCTCGTATGATGTGTGCAGCTTTTTCCTATGGAGACTCAGGCGGTCCACTTGTGGCAAAGGGCAAGCTAGTGGGGATTGTCTTGGGGAACAATATGCGGCAGTGCGCACCTTCCTGAAGTCTTTACAAACGTCGCTAAAGTGAATAATTGGGTAGCATCCACTATTCGAAGATACACTTAATATCATGGATTACTTTCTTGTATAAAACAATGTTTACCAGAAATGTGAAAAGAATGTACTGCATTTAAAAATCAATAAATCGAAATACTCTATAGTTTATCCAAAGGCACTATCTGCTCAGAAAGTCTGACTGTAACGTAAATATTTGATGGGCAGTATAATGTGCTTAAGTTCACATCAATACTTCATTACAAAGGTTTTATTTCACGCTATTAAAAGAAGGGCAATTACATTTTGTTATATCAAACATATATTCTGATGTTATCTTAATTTGTCGAGTAATTTACAGGTCTGTGTCATAATTCACATTCATGTGCACATAAGCTTACATATAGAGTCCATGTAATTACTTCTGTTCGGGTTATAGTACCAAAAAAAAAAAAAAAGAAGAAAAAGAAAAAAAAAAAAAGACCTCCAACTGCATATTTGGACACAAGTGGCAAATAGACTTCAGTTTACTGGTGTATTGAATGAAGAACAACAAACATGGTTATTGGCTTCGTATTCCTGATTTTTCTTTCGTTCTGCTCCTATGTTGGCAAGTATTATTTTAATGATTTTTCACAGTAACCACTGTTACATTTCGACTACCAATCGAATGCTGTAAAATTAAGTAAAGTCTCTTGGTCGGAAATATTACCTTCTCTACTGTTAATAGGAGAAAGTACTGTATTCCACCCAAAAATTCGATGTCGAGATTTCACCAGAAATATATGTTTTGCGACTCCCTGAATAAAAAAAGAAATTTCAGAAATAGCTCCGTGCGCCCTTGTGTGTGTGTGTGTGTGTGTGTGTGTGTGTGTGTGTGTGTGTGTGTCATACTTTGGACACCATAATTCAAAAACGAAAAGTTATTTGCTATGTAAGTTTAATGTCTTTCAAGGATACGACACGAAGATTTTGAAGAAAATATCCCCACCCTGAACTACTCTTGGCATTGAAATTTTTAAAAATTTTGATTTCCTTGAAATTGGCTCTAACGATTTGGATTAAAATGTTATATGCTTACGATTTGTATGACAAATGAAATGTATATATTGAATTTTCGGGCTATAGCTTATGCAGTTCTGTTTACTCTGGATGACTTTTGAATAGCTCATAAATCGTAAGAGATAGACAAATTCCTACTCTACAAAAAATGCAGATCTTGCTAAAATTCGCAATTTATGTCAAAATAAATTTTTTTGTAGAGTCAAACATTTCGGGGATATTTCATGTTATTTGTGACAGTTTAGAACTGTCGTGAAATGGAACATCGTTGTTCATTTTTAGTTGTTAAACGTACAAAGAGAACGGAAGCGCAAAGACTTAAGATTTGACTATCGCTCAAAGCCTACTGTATTCTAATATTTCCCTTGCATCTAGAAGGAAATAAGCAATAAGATAATTTGTACAAATGTTTATTTTAACTAACACGAAGAAGATATAGGAATAAGAGTTTGTAAGAATGGTTAGTACAAGAGTAGAGAAAGTTATGTGAGTGCAAAAGATCACATTTTTACTTTAGGGGCTAACTACTTTTATAAGCATTTACACAAAACCAACACATCGCTTAACTACTCCCGACTATTTTATTACGCTTTACCTTTCACTCATGTCGGTTCGCTTAGGATAAGCTGACGACGGATATCACTCTACATTGAGCCTGTTGTGGTGTCAGTTCATGAAGTACAGTTCCACAATTTAAAAGGACCCACAATTTGTTGCCTTTTTGTTGCAGTAAACTGCGGTTTTTTAAATTTAATTTACATTAAAACCCTTGAATCTATTGAAATAAGCCAAAGGAAAAAGTTGTCGTTTATTCAGTTTTCTATGAATATAGCCATAAATCAAGAACCTTCAATGAATAATTTTGCAGCCAGGTGATGATATATTTTTTTGATAAAAATATTTTTTTCTAGAAAACTATAAACTTTTCAACATTTTGGTATTAGACTTTTTTGTTATTCACAATATGAGAAATTCACTGTTAAAGTCTGACGGATCATTTCACTTCCATCCCTTATATCTCAAAATGTGTAAGATTAGAACAAAACAATACGAATATTTATTTTAAGAGTGAAAAACTTCACGAGGTCACTAATATTACCTTGTTACTTTACAGAATCATCCAACAATGCCAGTAAACATAATCATATTGTGGGAGGAGTACCTGCAGATATCAAAGATTTTCCATATCAGGTTGGTACAGACATGTATATTATACACTTGAAAATCTGCAATGCGTTATAAAATTTTCAGACACACTACAGTGCTATAAAAAGCTTATCTTTTAATAGGAATACCTTCTTAAGGTGTAGAGAGGCTGGCAGAAATATTTACCGGTTCAAGATTGCCATTTGATCCTCTTAGAAGCACGTGTTGCAGCGGTTGTCAGGCATTGAAGGGCCAGAGCTGACGTGAACGGTTTCGGAACGAAACCTGTAGAGAAACCGGCGTAAATACCATTAATAGGTTCAAGTTTGTCCTCAGTGGTGAAGCAATGTGCCCTTGAAACAGAATATATTAGGTATCACAAGGTTCGGAGGGGGAATTTAGCCCTTCCACTGAGGAACAATGTTACTTACGTCCCCAAGGGGCACCCTGCCGTACGGAGGGGTGAGGTGAGAGGAGACCGAGGGTGGCCGGTCCTAGAAGACTGGCAACAGAGGATATTGGGGCAGAAACTTGCGCCCGTTAACCATATTGGCGCATATAATACATAGATATGCAGGTTTATTCAAGACTGTTTTTACATAGCTGAGGACGCGCTCGTAATGATTACTTTCAAACAAGAAAAAGGTTCAGATAAATTTGTGTTCAAGAACTATTTGTTTTCACGTTATTAATTTATAAATTTATTAATGAAAGTTTACGCTCAATGACTTGTCCAATCCAACAACTTCAGTTATGTATCTATTCATTCACAAAACTGCAAAAATCCAAAGTCCGGTTACTTTTCTGTCACTTTATTGTCCTTTAAAATTTTACTACAAATGAGCAGCTTTCCTTCTCCTAGCCAACACAGTTTATAGTATTCAGAACTCACAACTTTTATTCTGATAAGCTTTCTCAGTCTTTCACTGTCTTTCCAGGAGTCCAGAAGTGAGTACGAGTCGCCTGGGTTAACCGAGGCGGATGGTAAAGTGGCCACGGTACCTATCTGTTTAATTACGGATTTACCCGTGAGGTGGTATAGGTTATCAGGGTATTACAAGCTTTGGTGTTTTTGTATGTCTGATGGTGCAGGTTGGGTTAGTATATGTCACTGGCGGCGGAATCTGTCAGATCTTGGATGTCTAGCCATCCAAGCGACCATTGCCCTACTGATTATTTCGTCAGCCGTGGCCGTCGAGCAATGCAGTGCCAGTGACAGGAAACCGAGAGGAATAGGTAACAGGTGTGGTGGTGCCAAGTGTACTTACATTTGGCGGATGGTGAAGGGAAAGCGGTACCTACCAGCCAAGGGTAGCTGTGTCTCCGCCTAGGGAGGCGATGGTCATATTGCCCCAGGGTGTTCACCAGCTGGTTTGGGTGAGGTGTGAGTTTGGCATACATTGTGCGAGTCCTGTCCCGCACGACGTCCACAATATATGGGATGCCGGAATGAGTGTGAAGGATGTGTGATGGAAACCTACGGTCGGTATCGTAGATCATCCTAAGCGCCCTGTTCTTCACGGCCTGCAGCCTGCGGATGGTGGAACGAGCCTCCGTACCCCAGACCTCGCACCCGTACAGAATCAGGGGCGGGACGATCGCACGGTACAAGCGTAGTTTCAGGTATGTAGGCATGGTTGAGTGGAGTATGGGATATAGCTGTCTCAGGGCGCCATGTCCCTGACCGACCTTTGTTCTGACATGTGGAGTGAAGGTTAGACCACGGTCAAGCAGTACCCCCAGGTATTTGGCAGGGTTAACCCATGGGATTCTTCTCCGCCGCATTGCCAGGGATACACCCGGCCGCCAGTTTCGAACTTTGCCCAATAGTAGAGCCTGGCTCTTCTGCGGGCTAATGGCCATTCTCCACTGTTCACTCCACCTGCCGATAGCATAGAGCTGTCGCTGTAGTGGAGGGAAGCAGTACCGAACATTTTTGTTCTGTGCCAGTATGAGGACATCGTCTGCATACTGACACGTAACAGTATGCGGTTCCACCGGTAGGTCAGACATGGAGGCAGCAAAGAGCACGCTACCTTCCGGAACTCCAGCCGCTATGGGTCTGACCGAGGACAACTTCCCCTCCACCCGCACCCGAAAAGAACGATCCCGAAGGAAGCTACCAATCAGGTTGAGGTAGGGGGGAGGGATTTCTGCCTCTCTGAGTTTATACAGTAACCCCTGGTGCCATGTGGTTGCAAAGGCTTTTTCTACATCCAGAAGCACTGCGACTATTTTGAAGTTTTCCTGGAAACCCAGGGCAACCTTCTCAATCAGCCGCAGTAGCTGTAGTGTAGTGGAATGTCCATGACGGAAACCGAACTGATGATCCGGGATAAGTTGCCTTTCCTCGAAGAGAGGAGTGAGGCGGGATAGGAATAATCGTTCAAAAATTTTTGAAACGATGGGTAACAGGCTTATGGAGCGGTAATTTGAAGGGAAAACCGGGTCCTTGCCGGGCTTCAAAATGTAGACCACCCTCGTCTCCTTCCAACAAGTTGGAAAGTGACGAAACTGCAGACATGCATTATAAATCCTCGTCAAATGGACTACGGCCTTTCGGGGAAGGTGCTGGAGCATGGGCGCCGTGACGCCATCATGCCCAGGGGATTTGTCAGGTTTTAACCTTCTGATTTCAGAAGCCACCTGTCTTGGGGTTAAGGGAATTTGGATCTCTGCGCGTGGCGGCGGAGGTGCCTCATAGAGGTCGCCTCCACGAGTTCAGTAAAGTCTTCGTCCTGGACATCTTCCGGGGGTTCGAATTAGGATTCTAGATGGTCTGCGAAAGCCGTGGCTTTCTCTTGGGGCTCAAAAGAGAGTTTCCCGCGAGTGCCATGTAGAGGATGCTGATGTGTGTTTTTGTCCTTCCTAAGGGACCTGATTATCCACCATGGTTGCTTCTCAGTGAGGTCTATATTTGCCATCGTGTTTTCCCAGGCTGTTTTGCGGTGTAAACGCAACAGGCGTCGTGCCAGGGATTTGAACCGCTGGTGAACTGCCTGTAACCTGGGATGGTGGAAACGCTGCCAGAGCCTTCGGACAGTTGCTTTGGCTTTGATCAACTGTCTGAGTTCAATGGGGATGGTACGAGGGTTGGGTATGTCGGATGGAATGCGGTGCGTGTGGGCACGTACCACATCCCGGATATGTTGGGAGAATGCCGTGGCTGCCACTTCCAGTGTATCGATAGAATCGACACGTGGACGCGGGTCCACAGACTGGTTAAGTTCAAGGATGGCTGCATCCCAGGCGACCTCGTAGCTCCAGTCTGGAGTGACCAGAGCTGGCAGGTCAATGTTGGATTCCACCAAGACAGGGTCATGGTCGGAGTCCAATTCATTGACCGCTGAGAGGTCTAGATGGAAGGGAATGTTCTTGGTGAGCATGATATCGAGCACATCTGGCCTCCCTCGGGCCGTATGGAACGTAGATCCTCTCGGTCCATGCGCCAGTATGCTTGGGTTACCGCTGATCAGGCGGTAGAGCCCTCACACCTTGGCATTGCTAACGCGGCTATGCCAATGTCATGCTTAACGTTGAGGTCGCCTGCGATGCATACCGCAGGATGCAGGTTCAGGAGGGTATTGATATCAGCTTCGTAGAAGCGGTTATCAGGAGGGTCGTATGCCACTACCAACACCGTGTCCACCCCACCAATGGCAAGCCTAATGGCACAGGCCTCCACGTGTTGAAGTGGTGGGATGGGGAAGGATGTGTGGGTGATATGGTTCTTGATGAAAATGGCTGTACGATCCCCCGGTCGGCCGACCCGATCAGACCGATGGGTGACGTAACTCGACAGTGAGAAGTTGGTTGCAGCATCCAAGTGGGTTTCGCAGACCATTAGAATGTCAATTCCATACGACTGCAGAAACTCAGTGAGGCTTGGGTAATGGCCCCTTATGCCATTTGCGTTCCAGAACGCAGCCCTGAATGGTCGCCGGAGAATTCTGGAGGCCATTACTTGGCTGAGTTAGGGAACAGCTGGGCCAAGGTTTGGACCAGTAGGGCATGCTTCTGCATGGGGCTCAGGTTAGGGCTTTCATACTGCAGCTTGAATTTCCGAAGTGCAGGCAAGATTCGGTTTCTGATGTTGTTAAACCAAAGGGTTAGGTCCTGAAATTCCTCCAGGTCCGCCTGCGAGAGCGTTCCCCCTAATGCAGTGGTGCTCATGGGTACAGCGGGTACCACAGGTGCCACCTGTGGACCGGCTGTAACAGCAGCATCCCTTGGTGCCAGAGCTGCCTCCGTGGACTGCTCTGCCGGCGCCTTGGGTGGCTGTTGAAGAGCTGTTTTTACTCTCTCCGCGACTTGACACTGGCTCTTGTTTTTCCTTCGCCGCTTAGGTTTACGAGGAGCATTGGCCACAACAGACTCCTCTGTATGGCCTGGAGGTGGTGCCGCGACTTCAGTCGTAGCAGGGGCAGGTAGTACTGCCTGGGTCTTGGCCTGGGCCAGTGCCTTTTCTGCCCTATTAAGGGCGTGAGAGAAGGAGACGCCGGGGCGGACCTCTGCCGCTTCCGAGCGTCCCTTGCGACGGCTGTCTATAATTTTCAGGCGCGTCGCGGATCCTTTGTAGACACTGCAGTGCGCGCCTTTGCAGTTGACACATTCCCTGTCCGTGTCCGCTTAGGGCAGTCCTGCACTCTGTGGGTTCCACCACATCGCAGACATGCACGCGGACGCTCACATGCCATGCTGGAATGGTGAAATCCCAGGCAATTGCGACATTCTCGGTAGAGCAGTCAGAGGCAAGGCCTCTGATTATTCGCCTTTCCGCGTGAGGACGTGTGGGCGAATAACTGTAAAACGGGATATTTAATTGCCGAAGTACAGCCTTGGCTGCCTCAAAATCCTCGAGTGAGGAGGTCTTAATATTAACTTTTCGTGGCTCCTTATTGCCTCAAAGCGCCCTTTCAGGCGCGAAGCTAGGAGCCGCATGGTTTTAGTATGCTCCTTAAAAGCATCCGCTACTATTGGCGGTATTTTCTCCCCCCCCCCCCCTGGTTGGGGGTTGGGTTGTATCCTATGGTTGTTGCTGCTGAGAGCCCGTGGAGTTACGTCTGTTCCGGCGTCCCTTCACCACAGTGAAGCCCTCGGTGTCAGTTTCCATATCTGCCTCTGAGTCAGAGGAAGAGAGAGTATGATAGGAAACCAGTGGTGGTGACTGCCTATCAATGACCTGTCGCGGGACAGAACACTTGCGCTTTTTACGCGCAGGTGGTACCGCCTCGGGAACAGGGGTAGATGATGATGATGATGATGATGATGATGATGATGATGATGATGATGTTGTTGTTGGTCCTGCACTAATGTCGGTCTGTACGGTTGCCCTCCGGCTGCTTGCTGAGGACCGGACCCCCTCCTTAGAGGAGGAGGCGCCTGGGCAAGCCATTACTGCTTGAGGTGTTGGACCAGACGTCCTTACCTTTGGCTGCAGCCTTGCAAGCCCGTAGTCACGTGGTCCGTCAGTCAGTTTGTCTGTGTCGGGAATCAAGATGATGGGTGAGAAGGGGTATAGTTACCTGGCTCACTCTATGCACCAGCACGCACCTCTCCGAGAGTAGGATCGATGTTGAAGAAGCGCAATCGAGGATTGATGCGACACGCTACAGTTTGCTGTCAAACTTCTTGCAGCGTGTCGCGGAACTGTGCTGTCGCCTGGCTATGTAGTTCTTCTTTGCTCCACCACGTTGCTGCAGTCGTTCTCCTGCTGCTGCCCCCTGGTGAGAAGATCAAGCACTCCTAGCTCCAGTAGGATGGAAGACGAACTGTACTCGACGCAAGCCGCTGAGCGAATGATGAACTTCACCTTCACTGTCTCTTATACCGTAACTCTGACGATTGGCACACACGCACTCAATGGCAGGCTGCACACTGACTAAGGAATGACAACGACAACAATGACTTAACTATTCGAGGCGAGCGATGGCAGTGTTTGGGTCTTGCATGAACCTAGTGCGCAGGTCATTCCTGTACCCAACACACGCTTCCTGTCTTTACCAGGACTATAAGCCGTTTTTAAACAAAACACAGCCACTGAATCTACTTGTTTGTAATGCTTCTATGAAACACATATCAGAACGAATGTAATTATTGCCCATTCATCCTGTATACTTCCTCTTAATTTTTTTTACTATTTCCTTTTTCAGTTAGCATTGGAAATGCCAATGAAGTTTGTGTGTGGTGCATCAATAATCAATCAATGGTGGGCTGTCACTGCAGCTCATTGCATTAGCTGGTAAGTAAAATTATTTTAATATTACTCTTCAAGTAATGTCCTAAATATTGTGGCCCAAAGGGCACAACAAAGGACGGTTGTGGTCGAACTACCTTACACCATATACTAAGCGCGGCGTGTACCAAGGGCGATCAAGGTCAGGCTTCATCACGCGACACAATGAGCGTGGCACGTCAAAAGGTTTCCGAGATTATTCGCGAAACGTTCGGCGGCCGGCGTATTTGTACAAATTCCAGAACAGATTAAGTTTGAGAAAGGCCGTGTTACAGCATTCTCGCTATATAAGGAGTCAAAGCGACAAGAGTAGTAGTAAGCAGTTGGTTACAACATGAGGTGTCGCAGAGTCAGATAGAGAGAGGAAGATAAAGTGAGTGAGTGAGTGAGTGAGTGTGAGTGTGTGCTTGTGTGTGTGTGAGTGTGTGTGTCTGTGTGTGTTTCGTAAAGCAAGATAGGGAAGCATTTAATGAGTGTTGAGTGATCGTATCATCAGAGTTAGTTTTACTGAGACAGAAGAAACTAAAAAACAGAGAATTTAGTGTTAACCCTTTATTTGACAAGTTATTTTCCTGCAACTTTGTTTCATAGCTTTGTCAGACTGTTAGTTCAACAGTAAGGTGTATTACATTAACACATAACTATGTATTATTTTCTTGTCAGGGACGCACATCATTACAGTTTGCGTTCTGGATCCAGCTTCCAGCTGACAGGTGGAACGCTCCATCAAGTAGAGAGGATAATCGTGCATCCTTCTTATAATAGTTATGACATGGATTATGACGTGGCCGTCATTAAGGTAGGTATACCCAGTGTTATTCTCTATAGTAATTCCATAATCTTCTTCTTCTGCTGCTTCTTCTTCTTCTGCCCCATGGCTTAGGACGTTTTAGCGAGTTCCGGCTCCAAAATCTTGTTGTGTCCATCTTTTCTTGGGATGTGGTGGTTTTCTATATCCTTGGGGTCTGTAATGATATGTTGTACGGGGTATCCTGTTTGCTCACATTCTTTCCAATTTATTCTATATGCTGTTATTGTTTTTTTTTAATTCGTCTACTTTTAACTTTTGTCTTATCCCATTGTTTGCTTCTTTATCCAGTCTTGTGTACCCTGCTATTTCACTTCAGCTCTCTGTATTCTTCTTTTATTTTGTGGAGACAATGTCCATCTTTCAGACCCATATGCTATAGAAAGTATAGTCATTGTTTTTTACAGATTTATCATTGAGTCTTTTCTATTTTTATTTTTTAGAGTTCTCTTTATGGTTCCTGTTATGTAGTTAAATTTGTTTAGTTTTTTTATTAATGTCTTATTCAGACCCTTATGTTCTTTCACATCCTAGGAGGTTAGCATTTGACACTTCAATGTTTTTATTTTCTATAATTATTTTAGACCGGATTGAACAGATAACTTTAAATGCCATAACTTCAGTTTCCTCGTTTGAAATTGCGATGTTATATGTTTTTGATATTAAGTTTAATTTGTGTGTCCTCCCTTGAATTTCATCTTCATTTTTCGTTATATATTAAAAAGAGTGGTTGATAATGGACCACCTTGTCTAACCTCCTTTGAAATAATTATAGGCTCCCGATTATTTATTCTAATTTTCGTTTTTAGATATAAGCGTCTAATTAAATTTATTAGGTGCATTGGTATTCCTTTATTTTCTAATATTTCCCATAATTTTACTCTCTTGTCAAAGGCTATCTTAAAATCTATAAAGAGTATATTTGTTTCCAGGTTTTCGATTATTTGCCTAAGGGAGAAGACATTATCTGTGCAACTTCTACCATTCCTAAAATCTGTATGTTCCTCTATTAATAATGTGTCTGTTATTAGATAATCTAATACAATACTTATATATACTATATTGCTTCAGGTTTCCGAGCCATTCAGTTATGATGGAATCCTGATGGCGAGTAAGACACCTTCTGAAGGGACACCAGCAGTGGTATCTGGATGGGGACGCCCCGCAAGTGGTGGTTCACAGACTTATCAACTGCACCAAGTTACTGTGTATATAAATGATTACTATACCTGCACACAAATATACCAAGTCACTCCTCGCATGATGTGCGCAGGGTTTTCTTATGAAGGCAAAGGTCCGTGCTTTGGAGACTCAGGCGGCCCACTTGTGGCAAATGGCAAGCTAGTGGGGATTGTGTCTTGGGGGAAAAAAATATGTGGCCAACCGTACATACCTGCAGTGTTTACAAATGTCGCTGTTGTGAATAATTGGGTAGCATCCACTATTCAAAGATACACTTAATATCATGGATTATTTTCCTGTATAGAACAAAGTATGTTTAACTGAAACGTGAAAAGAATGTACTCTATTGAAATATCAATAAATCAATATACTCTGTTTATAGTTTATCCAACAATTGAATGGTGATAGAGCATCATCAACTATTCAGTACTTTGCCGCCGATAAAGCTAACCGATTTCTCTCCCTGGGTATGCGTAGGTTTTGTTTAGAAAGCTTGACATTTTTCTTTCTTCTCCTTCAAAATAAATTCTTTTACATTATGTGTAAGTTTGTCCAATGTGTTTGTGTGTATTCCTGACTTAGCATACACCAACATGTGACATCAGAGCCCCGAAATCTCATGGGAACAATTATGACGTGGCGGTGGCAGTGGCGGTGGTGCACTGAAATGTAACGGCTGACTTATATTTTTTGAATACCAAGACACAAAAGTCAAGTTGGAATTTATTTATTCCGTTACTATAGCCCAATTCTAAACAAAACCAAAAAAATCAGTGCCTTTGGGATCCGGCTTTCACAGTTACAATTTAGTTTAAGTTAAGATCGAAAATTGGATTCTACACTAAATATGGAAGGGAAAGAATGCATTTTGAATCACCGTGTAATTATATATAAGCAGTCTGTATTTTATAATGTACCTGGAGTTTATAGTTATAGTCTCTGCAGACCTACTAATACATGGCTTGCTATATAACTGGCAAAGCCCCTCGTAAAGTGACTATCAGAACCGGTTCTTCGCCATGCCCAAGAAGAAATCTCGCAGCACAGCACCGGTTCCTGCCGGCCAAGTTCCAGCAACTACAGCCGATACCAGCGCCTCAAGCACACAGACCAGCCAATCAACAGAGATCTCAACAGCAACTCCTGACGCATCTAGCAGCAGTACTGTGGATGCGGTGGTGGCAGCGCCGCTACCGGTCTGTGCTACGGATCCACCGCCGACCACTTCCAGGCTACCGGCCAACTTCGGCACCTCGCCTGCTTACAGTAGCAATGTTTCGACTACCTCACCCTTGCAGTCAGCGCCCCCTGTGGCCCAATCGGGCCTCAGTGTGGTTATCTACGGAGTTCCCAGAGACCTGCCAACGCGTTACATTCTCGCTGCCGCACAGCACGAGTGGACCTCAGCAATGAAGGCCACGCGTATCACCACTCGCAGAGGGCCATCCAGCCTCATGCGACTAGTCTTCGCCGATTCACGCGACCGGGAAGCTGCCTTACGCACGGGCCTGCCCCTGTTAGGGAGGTGCTGGCGTGCTGAGGCGAGCCCAGCGGAACGCCAAGTACCCTGCCGCCGCTGCTGTGCCTATGGACACGAAGACACCCACTGCACCGCCGCTCCTCGGTGCCACTACTGTGGCGCCCAGAACCTCACCAGCGACTGCACATGACATGATCTTCGCAGACGACGCCGGAACTGTACCTCCTGCAGTGGCTTTGGTCACTTCACGGGACAAGCACAGTGCCCACTTTATCCCCGGCACGGACACAGATACACACCAGCACATCCCAACGCAGCTTCACGGCCTGCACATACGCCAGCACCTTTCACCGCAGCTCCACGGCCGTACACACGAGCGGCCCCAACCACTACAGGAACACCACCAGTCACCGCAGCCACTGTCAGATCACCACAGACCGTAGCAGTCCCAGCACCCGTCGTCGCCGATAGCATCCTTCGAGACGCGGTTCAGGGCCTCCATTCAGAGGTTCTGAACATTGGCTCTCGGCTGGAGGCTATCACAGAACACAACAAGACGCCGGCAAACAACACCAACGTCACTGAGCTCCTACAGCGCCATGACCACGCCACAACCAACGCCCTAGCAGCAATCCAGACACACCTCACGGAGCTCATACAGATTCTCACCAAAACCAGCGAAGAACTCGCCCGACTACGCCAACACACTGAGACCATCTACCGCAACACACAGGAAATCCAAGACACCACAGCAACAGAGACTAGAGTCAACCAGATATACGACTTTATCACACTCCCCAGATTTCCCATTGGTCCCCCAATGCCACACATAAATGCTCCAAGTCGTAGGTCAATGTCAGGACATCCGCCATGATATTAGACCTGCCTCCATGCACCACCCATCATAATATGCACCCACAATCATCCGGTTTGCTTCGGCGGTACCGGACCTCATGTCACCCCTGGTTAACAAATAAATTGTATAATCACAGAATAACTTTAGTTTAGGAGAAAAAAAAAGTAAAGGCACTATCTACCAGTGGGGTAGCTTGAAATAAAAAAATGGGAACGCTATAACGGGGGGCACTGACGATAAAGGCGACAGACATTATATTAAAAGGATTTTCCATTATGTTTTCGAATTGTATGATGCTGATCAATAAATAAATTTTATTGCTTTAACGAATTTTAGCGATTAGTGCAGATTGAAGTGAAGTTGCCTTATTTTGCAGGGAGACGCAAAATTCCAGTGATTTTGAATATAAAAATTAGTTCAGTGTTAGATTACAATAAAGAATAAAGTAAAACTCTCAATTACAAAAATATTGAAATAATGGCTGATGATTAACGCGGTTTAACATTCTTGGCAGTTGGCCATTCTGTCATTAGTGAAGTGATGGTTTGGATAGATTAGCATTTCTCGCAATTGACCCTTTTTACCTGACTATAGTGGACGTGAAGAAATGGCCCTGGGTTGTAAAGAACAAAAGGGAAGGGAATTGTCGGAAAACTAAACGCTTTGCACTTAAGCTTTTCATTATTTGCTTTAAATATTACTTCTTAAAAGTACTATAATACCACTAAGAAATAAAATTAAAGTAACATTACTTTTTTGTAGTTATTGTAGTTTCCACACTAAACATCTTTAATTCTGAAGTGTAATACGTTAAAATGTATATTAAATACATTTAATAAAATATAAAACTATCGGAAAACAAACATGTGCCATATGTGCGAAAAAAAAAACGAAAACAAACTCACTTGCAAAAATTCGAAAAAATGAATGAGATAAAATATATTAGCTGGTGTGGTACCACTTTGACTTTATGTGCAACAATTGTATTCACAAAGAAACATAATTGAGAGTACCTCTATTTAATGGCCAGTATAATGTACTTAAAGTTCATATTAAAATGTTAAACCTCATTACAGAGGTTTTATTTCACGCTATTATGTGAGAGGCAATTACATTTTGTTATATCGGAAATATATTGTGCTGTTATCTTAATTTGACATATAATTGCCAATCACACGTGCGTATCACACATAAGCTCATCTATAAAGTCCATGGAATTACTTCTGTTCGAGTTATAGTAACAAAAAAAAAAAAAAAAAAGAAAAAAGAAAAAAACCTGCAACTGATACAATCAGTTTTCCATATGCATATTTGGACACAAGTGGCAAATAGACTTCAGTTTACTGGTGGATTGAATGAAGAACCACATAGACATGGTTATTGGCTTCGTATTCATGTTTTTTCTTTCGTTCTGCTCCTATGTTGGCAAGTATTACTTTAATGATTTTTCACAGTAACCACTGTTACATTTAGACTACCAATCGAACTCTGTAAAATTAAATAAAAGCCATTGGTAATATTTTTATTATGTTAAGGGAAGTTAGGGGTGAGATTTGCCCATTTGGTAAAAAAAAAAGTTGATTTTTAGATTTTTATGTTGAAAAATTGTTCAACGTTTTGTCTATTAAAAAGCGCAGTGATTTTGATACCAACGCCATTTTTAAATAGTGGTGCATAGTGATTAAATGGCTGGTGGTTAGGCGTACGCACCCACCGAGACTGAATATCGACGGATATAACTAAAATCCTATTTCCGAATCAGCGACTTGGTTCTGACCAGCTGCTAGAACGCTATGCCAAGGGCACAACACAGAACTCGAATGTATCTCTTCACAATGTTGCGGGAGCTATTTGTCCAAAATAGTTGTGTGTCTAGAAATAAACTTGAACTTGCAGTACTGAAAACTGTCATGGTGTTTAATATGGGGTGTGTGAAGTCAATTCAAGTGTTCAATAGTCCTAGGAATGAAAACATTTCAGTTGGAACAATGTGCATTTGTCAGAAGTGCAATGCTAGAAGATGTATTCAGAGTAGAAAATGCAGTGCCAGGAAACAAACACACACAAGGAGAGCCCATAAATTGCAGAAATTTTCAGCACAGGAGAGGGTAAGAGATCAGAAAATGAAACCTATGCTGCAACACACCTCTGATGGGTTTAGAACGTTTTAAAAGTTTAATGCTGTTTTTCTCAGTTTCGTTTTTCTCAGCATTTTCACGCATCTGAAAAACTCCTTGCGTCAGAGTTCTTAAGGGATTCTTTTGAAAATTTCAGGATGTGTTCTTATTTATATAAGCCTCCAAAATTGCTCTGAGTTTTGATATCAGTCAAGTAATATTGAACACATTCACATTCAAATGCCGATGGAACGTTTAAAAAACGTGAAATCTGTAAATAGACATATTAAAAAATTTCCAGATACTAAAGTACTGGTGTAAAATAAAAATCCAGAGCAATTATAACTTTCAAGTGCATGAAGCATCAGATCACCAAGTTTCAAGCCAAACATATAAAAATTGTTAGGCAAGGAGCATTTTTAATCAGAGTATCTTTTTAATCAATTAAAAGCTTTTAATTAAAACACTATTTGACTTACATACTTCAAATTTTGTACAGCTACATATCTAAACACTATAGTAACGTGGGTAAAATTTGGTAATGCTGGCATACAAATTGTAGAATTTCCTAAACTCACCCCTAACTCCGCATAACTACATATGATTGCAATACCGGAAAAGGTTTTTCATAGAGAATGTTTTTATGCTATTAATTTTACTGTACTAAATTACATTAACATGGTTTTCTCTACTCGCTTTTCTTTTACGTAATATTGTGACACTGGTTAAGATCTCTATGGAGTAAGCTTGCCTTAGATTAGATGCTCTTTGGGTGATCGTATCAATTGAACCAATGGTTCAATTTTGCACCTGCATATAAATGTGTAAATTGGAGTGCCCTTTGAATATTTAAAAGCCTTTAGCTCCTATATTTGAAACTAGAGTGAGATTTCACAAACGCTACTATTCTTACGTTTTTACATTACAGAATCATGCAACAATTCCCGTAAACCTGATCGTGTTGTTGGAGGAGTTCCTGCAGATATAACGGAATTTCCATATCAGGTTGGTATGTAGGTTTATTTAACACTTTGAAACCTGCCTAACACTATATAATTGTCATTCATCTCTTAAAATTGTAAAAAACCTGGCTAAATATACTCAGGGCTCAAATCAACCTGCGTGCTTTTAAACAGAATATTCGGAAAGTCGAGGGTTCGATTCCCGGGGCCGACCTTCCAGGCCTTGGACTTTCGTGTGTTTTTCCAGGTCACTCAGGTGAATGCTGGGACGCATAATTGCCTTCATTCCCCCGTTTTACTTCCTTACATTCCATTCTGGTCTTTCCGGGTTGTACGAGTTCGCGGAATCACCTGAATTAAAAAAAAAAATCTGATGTGTTGCACTCACATGACCTTCTCTGCTCTTGTACTAACCATTCTTACAAACTCTTATTCCTATATCTTCTTCGTGTTAGTTGAGATAAACATTTGCAGAAATTATGTTATAGTTCGTTAGTATAAGAGTAGTGAAAATCATGTGACTGCAGCACATCAGATTTTTAATAAGTGGACTACGAGAGCTATCTGAATATATTCCTTTTTGTTGAATAGTCTGTAATCCTGAGTTTTAACGAAACTTACATTCTAAATCGCCTTTTCATTTCTTGGCCTGTTTGGTAATCTGAAGTTAGGAAAAAAACTCAAAAAGTCACTCATTACATAAGGAGAATATTCTTTTGGCCACTTTCAAACACATCGGGTTAAACATACTGTGTGTTACAGTTTTGTTTTTTATTACTAAGCGTAGTTCCTATAGAAATAATAAGTACAAGTAATTCTGTATTTCCATTATGAGTGTGACAATAAACGCGCTCCTTGGAATACCCGTTTAAAGCAGAAGCAGTTACCATTGAATAATACGTCTGACCTTCTTAATTCTTTGTCTTCTTTGATTTCCAGTTAGCCATGGAAACTATAAATGGGGTGTCAATGTGTGGTGCATCGGTAATCCATGAACTATGGGCTATCAGTGCAGCTCATTGCGTTCGTGAGTAAGTAAAATTATTTTTTTCTATATGGAAAAAAAAAAAAAAAGCCTCAATGTCCTAATTATTTTTAGCTATCGCTAAGGGTCATTATATTACCAAAAATATTTACAAAGGTAACCAGATCACTTTTATAGCTTTTACAATTTAATTTATATATTATAGGGAGCTGTATAAGCATCGGAGCAAGCCTGTCTCCTTCAGACGTTTATGGAGATACGAAATACGTCTTCAGTGAAAAAATTCATTTTCTGGATTATTATCTTATATGAAAGTACAGAGGTTGTTCTTCATTATGTCTTTTGAATTACCTCAGTATCTATCCTAGAAGTACATTAACATCTTGATGCCTTAATTGAAACTCATTATAAATCAAACGATACAGTAAGACCAAGAAATACAGACAGCAAATGAGCCTATTATGCAAATAAAATATTTTCTCTAATGGATTAATAACCAGGAATACTAAACTCAAAGCTTATAAAACATTAATAGGGCCAGAAGTAACCTATCCGTCTGAGGCTTGGTCTACCACAATAAACAATGAAAAGGCTTTGGGATCTTTGGAGAGAAGAATACTCAAATTTTTGGACCTGTACATTGGGTGCACAGAATTGGAGAGTTAGAAACAAGCAGAAAATAAATTATTTAGTAGAAGGTCAAGATACTGTTAGGTTTATGAAATCCCAGAGATTTAAATGGTTAGGACACTTAGAGTATAGGAGGAGCAGAATCCAAAGAAAATGCGAAAGGGGAAAATATTTTCACGAACAAAGGAAAGGCAAAACAAGGTGGATGGATTTTGTGCAGCAAGATCTTGCTGCAATGGTCAGAAAGTCAAAGGCTGGAGAAGGAAGGCGCATGATAGAGGAGAATGGAAGAAAATAGTAGGGAAGGTCAAGGCGGAATCGCGCTGTAGAGCCATAATAGAGAAGGTGAAGGTTTCAAAGGAATTGCTGAAAATGGTGACCTCTAATATCAATGCATCCAGCGTTTACTCTAAATCAATGATAAATACACCATAGTCTGAAGATGACCCCGTAGCTGTGTGTAGCCGCTCGCCACAACCTGTTATCCATTGCAGATGCGTGCAGCCCCATGTTAAGTATCTGCTTTTGGTAACGCTACAATTCAAAGAGACAGCAGACAGACTTTACTAAGTTCCTAATAAGTACTACTTCGATTCCAGCAGATAATATTGACATATTTCTTTCTGTTTATGATTTATTGGTTACAATCTCTAATTACTTTTTATACGTATAACTTATTAACTTGACCTCGTAGACCACTGGATTCCTATCTCAAATTTATTGTCTATGAACCCTCTATTACCAGTAAAATTAGTGCGGTGTTATTCGTTTACACGCTGTATAGTTACTGAAATAGCCCGCGTTGGCTCGTTTGATCATTTTATTCCTTCAACCTCTACACCTACGTTAAACACTATAGAGAACCCACAACAAACGAAATACAATAAAATACCACAAAAAGAAAAGCAAATAGCGGAAGCTCTGTGAATGTAAGAGGCATTTGTAAGTCAATCATATAGAAGAGGTAGTGTGTGAATGTATTTAATAGAAGAAAAGTGTGTAGAGAAAATTCTGTGGATGTACATAATATGTAGGATTTCTATTTCAGTCATAGAAAATTGTATGAATTATCTGTTGAATGGGGAGTAGGGAAGGATATGTGAGTTTAGTACGTAAAAGAGAAGCGAAGAGAGAAAATAATGTGCACGTGATATTGTATCGTAAATGGATAACATACACCCATTTCTGAAGAAAATCATATACGTGCCGAATTTCGAAGTGATTGGTCAGGTGGTTAAGGAGCGCATAGACGGCAAACAAACACACACACACACACACACACACACACACACACACACACACACACACACACACACACACACGTGTGCATAAATGAAACCTTTTAAATTAATATTTTTAAAATATTTTATATAATTTGTCTTCCACAAATTAAAGGTATTAAATGTTTTCATTATCTCTAAACTCATTAATAACCATGAATTGCATCTTCTAAGTGGACTTTAGGTTAGTTCAGGAATCAAAGTGTACTGCATCACTTCATAATTATGTATTATTTATTTTTTCTAAGTTTTCCACCATACTTGCTACTCCTTCGGTCTGGATCCAGCTATAAGATGACTGATGGAACACTCCATGGGGTGGAGAATATTATCATGCATCCTGACTTTAATGAGGTTAATTTTGATCATGATGTATCGCTCATTAAGGTATGTATTTTCAGTGAGCATTAGCTTCTATTGCAATTGGATAGAATAATATGATAACTTATCGATAGTATATTGTTTCAGGTTTCCAATCCATTTGAATATAGTGATGTGTGTGGTCCAATCCCGATGGCGACGGAAACACCTCCCCCGGATACTCCAGCAGTGGTATCTGGGTGGGGGAACCTGATGTTTGAGGGCCCAGCATCTTACCAACTGCAGCAAGTTACTGTAGATATCACAGACTATTGGACATGCAAAGAAATATACCAGGAGAAGCTGACTGATACCATGGTCTGTGCAGTTTTTCCTGATGGAGGCAAAGATGCCTGCACTGGAGACTCAGGAGGGCCTCTTGTGGCAAATGGGGAACTAGTGGGGATTGTGTCTTGGGGTGTAGGATGCGGCAATCCGTATTATCCTGGAGTATATGCAGATGTCGCTAAAATACAATCATGGGTCACATCCACCATTCAAGAAAACTAATAATATCATTCTCTTCTTTTATAAAAAAGTGGTAACGTTTGAGTCAAATGTCAAAACAATGTACTGAAATTAAAATATCAATAAATCTGAACATTTTGTGATTATGGTTTATCCAATAATATGGATAGGTGTAGAAGAGCAACTAAGTTAAACAAGCACCTACTACAACAATACAACAAATAAAAAAATATTTTACTACGTATAGTCAGTAGGGGTAGTTGATATTTAAGTTTAATGTCTTTCAAGTATACGACACTAAGATTTTGAAGAAAATACCTCCACCCTAAACTACTCTTTACATGAAATACTTTTCGAAAGTTTTAATTTTCTTGTAAATGTGTAACTATTTTGATTAAAATATGTTGGAGATATTCTTATGCATAATGAAATGTATATTTTCAATTTCCTGACTATAGCTCCTGTAGTCTTATTTACTCTAGATGACTTTTGCATAAATGGTAAACCCTAAGAGACAGGCCAAATCTTACTAAAAATGTAGATCTTGCTTACATACACAATTTATGTCTGAATAAATAAATTTGTTTGTAGTGCGAACCATTTCGGAAATATGCCTTGTTATTTATATGAGTTTTGGAGAACATACTGCTGTCAAATGGAACATCGTTGTTCATTTTTTATATGTTTGCCATGCAAAGAGAAAGGAATTTGACACTTTATACCTGTGTACTGTATACCCGTATTCTCCTTGTACCTACAAGAACATAAATATTAAGATAATTTCTGCAAATGTTTACCTTAACTAACACGAAGAACATACAGGAATATGAGTTTGTAAGAATGGTTGGCACAAGAGTAAAGAAAGCCATGTGAGTGCAACACACCTGATTTTTAGAAAAAGGTTCGTGTATGTAAGTCTGTGTGTATCTGTAAGTGAACCGCTTAACTCAAAAAACATTACGATCAGCCATCATAACCAATCATAACCTCGAACTTACAGCCATTTAGTTACCCAGTTTCACGTGACCGCACCGTGCCAAGCTCTCTCTGCTGCCAGCGGCGAAACTGACGAAAACACGCCATAGCGGCGGAATCGGGAAATATCGAGACAACTGAACGGTGGGAAACACGACAGTTGAAGACCGCTCAGTAAAAGTTTAAGTAATTAAATGCCGAATATTTCTTTCATGTTTCGTTTATGTTGTTGAATTCTACGTTTCCTTTGAGATAATCAGATTCATTCTACAGTATGTCAACACAACTGTAACGGGCACATAGCTTCTATACAGTAATACCAATATCGGTAAGAAAATACCTACCTGGAAGTGAAGTTTGATAAGGGCCTTGCTTTACGGGAACACATCAACGACCTATCAGCGCGGACCGGCGGGGCAATTGCGTCACTGTACCCCATGCTGCGGTCGGGGATGCCAATTCCCTTAAAGGTACGTCTCTTTCGGGCTCTCATCATCCCTATCCTCTTGTACGCCTGCGAAATCTGGGGCATGGCCGCAGCCACCCACCTCCTGCGTCTGCAACGTATACAGAATAGAGGTCTTCGGGTAATCTATCCTGTATACCGCAGATTCCCTACGAGACTACTGCACGAAAACTCGTCCCTCCCGTACGTGGAGGACGAAATTAGGCGCCGGGCAACTAAATTCTACGACCAGTTTCCACAACATCGGAGTGCCCTGGTTAGGTCTCTTGGGGACTACATCCCTAGAGAACGCACGCTTGTGCGACACCGGGTTCCCCGCATGGCCTGCGGGCACTCCCGGTAACACAGGAGCTACCCCATCAACAGCGCAAGCTGAGCTCCTTACAGTCCTTCCAAGAGAAGATTGGAAGTCAAAATGTTCGCCAAATATCCATATTTGGACCACCCATCAGCAGTGCCCAACGGTAGTTGCACACTGAAACTAACACCCGACGAGGAGGATAAACCTATGCTATCTCCTAGTAACCACAATCCTCATTCTTCACCAGCCATCCTACAACATCCTAATCCCGTCATACAGTGGTTAAACCCTGAAAGGGCAGGTACACCAATGACACACCTCGGGCTGTTCTCAGCCTGCCATCTGGTAGTCTAGGTAAGAAAATTACACTAAATATTCTTGGCAAGTTTTCCTCTGCCCATTTCCGTTTGCCCCATCTTTATACTAATTCAAACCGAATTAAATTGTGCAAATTACCATGGCATACACAATAATTATTATTGAACAATAACTGTAGTATAATATTACATATCCGGTAGTTCATTTCCACTAAACTAACATGTCTGATTCGTGGAATAATCCTGCGACTCATCTCAGGTAGATCTACAGGTAGCGATGAGGCGGTATCTTAAACCTTTGTTGTTGAGCGATCATTACGGCGAAACGAAATGGATTGATCATCAATTCAAGGTCGATGACACGAGTTCCAGCGCCATTGTTCAAAAGTGAATGGTAAAGGATGGGAAGAGCCCACGTAAAATAATCGTCCTTGACACGTAGATGATGAAATTACACTTGACAGAGTTTTAATGGATGTTTCTCTTCATTATAAAAGTAAAGGTAAATTTAAAAACGCTAAAACAGTAATTAAATAAACGAATAACCAAACGTCTCTATTAACTTAAAGCAACACTATCCAATAGGGAAGCAGTGCCTTTGTTGGCATTACTCTTTATCACTCACTTATCACAAGGTACCTTGGGACTGCATAGGAAATGCGTTCTGGCTCCCTCCAAATCATCTGACCATCGGCTCTGCCCAAGCCTTCGGGCCTAGACTCGGCCCAATCCGGCCGGGTTCCCTCCCGGCTAGGGCCGGGCCCAGGCTTCAAAATTAAGAGGTACAAAATAATGTATTACATTTCTTTGTCTCCGATGTCGAAATTCCGATAACAGCATAATTATCGCTGCATTTATTTACTAGGAATTCTGCATGTTTACTCTGCTAACACGTTTCAAATAACAAAAACGGCAACAATAATAACAATAATAACAACAATAACAATAATAGTAATAATAAACAATACCATAACCACAAAACATATCCGTTTAACGACACGACGGAGGCAGCGTCGTGGCCGAGCGGTTACACCCTTTGCCTAACAGCTAGGTGGCCCGGGTTCGATCCCAGGGACCCGCATGTGGTACTCGAGATGGACGAAGCAGCGTCTGGGCGCGTTTTCTCGGAGTTCCTCGGTTTCCCCCGCAATTGCTCCGTAATCAGCTTTCCATTCATCGATTTCCCTGCATTTCATATCATCCTCTTCCTCACTCTCACACTGACCACCCGCTTCCAGGTCTTCACTCTGTCCGGTCCATAGATTCCTGTGCTCCCTGACAAAGTCTGACCCTAGGCACTGGCTTATAAGTCCTAGTGTGTGAAAGTCCTACGTAAGGGGAGGATAATCAGGTAAAGACTATGTTACACGGATTGTAAGCCATTTAATTTGGTCATTTAAATATGGCGGCGCCAGTACACGTCCCCATTTCCATACTTTAACCTCAACTTCCTCCGCGCTTGCACCAATTACTCAGAAAGCATGACTTTATGGCCACTATAATATGCTTAAGATTCATACAAAGGTGTTAAACTTCATTACCCAGGTTTTATTTCACACTATTAAGTGAGAGGCAATAACGTTTTGATATATTCTGTTCTTACCTTAATTTATCATAATTAACAGTCAGACGAGCGTATCACATTTATGTGCACATAATCTCACCTATAAATCCATGCAATTGTTTCCCTTCAGATATAGTCACAAAAAGAACTACCCTGAAACTTCAGGTTTCCAATTGCAAAAATTTCAGTTCTGAGCTGGCAAATCGCCTGAAGTTAGTGGTGAAGTCAATCGAGAATCAGATAAATATAGCTGTCTGTTTAGTATTTCTGGTTTTTCTTTTCCTCTGCTCTTATATTGGCAAGTATTACTTTAATGTTACTGTTACATTTGGATTACAAGTTGCACTATATAAAATTAAGTAAAAGGCATTTATCAGTAATACCTTCATTATATTAACCGGATGTGATTATCATCTCTTTCTCGGGCAGAGTTAAAAACGAAGTCTTTCTTGTGACATTCATAGTGGCTTTCTATTGGCTAATACAATTTACGGCTCATATACAATTTGAGATACGAAACCAATGGTCTAGAAATGCAAATTACAGAATTGTGCCTTAAAATTACTTGGTAGTATGCACGCCACTGATCATGTCCACTGCAGCTTTAACGCATCGTGACAAACAAGCGGAGGGCTTTCGTAGCTTCATTGTTTAGCCTAATGGATATGTTGCCAGGATGACGAAGGCACACATAGATAAAAAGCTCGGGTTCAAATCCCCGTAGCGGTCTATTTTTATACTCCTCCCTCCCACCCTTCCCTTCTCTCTCTCTCTCTCTTAAGTACACACTGTATTTAATTTGATTTACAGATAACGTTAGTGTATTGTTTCCTGTAACCAATTTATTTCATTTCAAGTCCGTTTAGCTGTTATTCACTCTTTCACAGTCAGTCAGCATAACCATGCGGCCATACCACAATTTTTAGAGCTGGCCTATACTTCTTTAGCCGTTCGCCACAACGTATTATCTATTTCAGTGGCGTGCAGCCACATGTTAAGGCCGAAATTTAAGTGCTTTTGATGTCGCTAAAATTTAGAAATGCTTCTTCAGAGAGACAAAATATAGGCTTTACTAAGTTAATTTCTGCAAATGTTTATCTCAACTAAAACGAAGAAGATATAAGAATAAGAGTTTGTAAGAACGGTTAGTACAAGAGTAGAGAAAGTGATGTGAGTGCAACACATCAGATTTTTTATGATCTCTTCCTTTCTTTCCTACTTTCTCTGCTCGGAATAGTAAGTAGGGTAAGTATTGTATTACACCCAAAAATTCGATGTCAAGATTTCATCAGAAATGTATTTTGTAGTCCCTGAATCAAAAAAGCATTTCTTGAATAAGGTCAGAATTGAAAAATTCTAACAAATAAGGAATATCTCTGAAATGGTCCCCTTAATAAAAAGATTCACATAAATTCTGTCTTTTAACGAACATCTTTTCTATAGCAGGATTTTGTCTATCCCTTACGGTTTATCAGTAATGCAACAGTCAAGTGTAAACTACATGGGCTATAGACAGAAAATTCAAAATATACATTTGAGTTCCCAAAAATACCTTAAACATTTAACTAATTTAAATTAAATAAACTTTTAATCAAAACTATTTTCTATGTAAAGGTGGTTTAGGTGGGGGAACTTTTTTCAAAATCTTCGTGTTGTGTCCTTAATATGCGAAATTAAATACCAACTTTGGTTTCTAACCGACCTTTAGCTTTTAAGTCAGCTCCACACGCACACACGCGCACGCACGCACACACACACACACACACACACACACACACACACACACACACACACACACACACACACAAACACAACTTTTCTTAAAAAATGTCTTTCGGTTTAGAGAGTGTCAAACCCATATTCTCGCCCCTTTTGAGTATTTAAATGCTTTCAATTCTTGTATTGTAAGTAGAGTGAAAGACTTCACAAGCCCAATTAATTTACGTTGTTGCATTACAGAAGCATTCAACATTTCCTGGGAACCTGATCGTATTACTGGAGGAGCACCTGCAGATATAAGGGATGTTCCATATCAGGTTGGTACATATATGTACGCTTTAAAACTTGCCGTGCATTATGTAATTTATATTTATAGTACAGTCCTGTGGAAAAGCTTAATTCCTTTAGTAGGAACATTTTCTTGAAGTTGTAAAAAATTTTCTAGTGCAAATTTGTCCTCAGGGATCAATGAACCCGTATGTTTTCAAGCATAATATATTAGATACACCAAAATTCGGAGGGTGAACACGGCCCCTCAAATTGTAACCTCTGTGGACCGTATTCGTGAGATCGTGGGTTCGTCTCCCGTAGCTGACTGTGTTTCCATTATGGGTGTCACAAACGTAATGCTTCCAATACCCGTTCATGAGCAGAAAAAGCTACCAGAATAATATTCTTACTCTTCTTGATTCGCTGTCTTCTTTGCTTTTCAGTTAGGAATGGAGGATATAAATGGACAATATAGATGCGGGGCATCAATAATCCATGAATTATGGGCTATCAGTGCAGCTCATTGCGTTGATACGTAAGTAAAATTATTTTTTGCTCTATGGGAAAAAAAAGACAGGTTATGTTACCACATATTTCCAAAGGTAATCAGATCACTTTGATAGCTTTTACAGTTCAAGTCGTATATTATAGGTAGCTGAATAAGCATTTGAACACGCTTGTCGACTTCAGACTTCAATTCTTGGATTACTATCTTATACGAAAGTATGACTGAAAACCAAAGTTGGCATTTAAGCTTAATGTCTTTTAAGGATGCGATAGGAAGATCTTGAAGTAAATTCCTTAACGCTAAACTACCTTTATATGGGAAATGTTTCGATAACTTTGATTTTCTTGAAAATGGCTCTACCGATGTTGATTAAAATGCCATATGTTTAAGATATTTTTATGATAAATGAAATGTATATTTTGAATTTTCTGGTTATAGCCCATGTAGTCCTGTTTACTCTGGATGACTTTTGAATAGCTCCTAAATCGTAAAAGATAGACCAAATCTTACTGCACAAAAATATAGATCTCGCCAAAATACGCAATCTATGTCCAAATAATTTTTTTGTAGAATGAACCATTTCGGAGATATTCCTTGTTATTTGTGTTAGTTTCGTCAAATGCAACATTCTTGTTCATGTTTTTACATGATAGGCGTGCAAAGAGAACGGGATTTCAAAGCTTTAAAAGATTTGACTATCGTCCAAAGGCTACTGTATTCTAATATTCCGATTGCACCTACAAGGAAATAAGCAATAAGATGATTTGTATAAATGTTTATGTCAACTAACAGGAAGAAGATATAGGAGTAAGAGTTTGTCAGAATGGTTAGTACAAGAGTAGAGAAAGTCATGTGCGTGCAACATATCAGATTTCTTTATATGTCCTCAAAGAAACTAGGCTATTGGGCAAGTTCAATCTAAGTCTAAGCTGTAGGGTACTTAACCTAGTGTTATACAATTATATTGAAGTATAAATAAAATCTTTCAATTCTAAATTTGAAAACATTTTGTACCATATGTTTTCCATTAATGCCATATGCATTTCTTACAACCGAATAAACATATCCTCGAAATAGATGTGCAATAGCACTTAGGTGCTGGTATCCAAAAACTAAAAGACATTAATCCTTTTCATTATCTGTAAGCTCATTTCGGTAATAACCAAGAATTGTGTTTTATAAGTAATTTACAAGTAAGTCAAAGTGTATCGCATTACTTCATAATTATTTATTAATTATTTTTCTAAGGATCGATGCAAGCTACCTATACATTCGTTCAGGATCCAGCTACATGCTAACAGGTGGTACGCTACATTCGGTGCAGAAGACAATCCTGCATCCTTACTATAATCGGTACACCCAAGATTACGATGTCTCCATCCTTAAGGTATGTTTTTTCACTAACTACATTCTTCTGTCTTCCCAGGATCCCTTTTCTATTCCCTTCTTTCATTGTTTTATTATTCCTTGTTGACAAGATAATTTGGGTCTTCCACTTTTCCTACGACCCACTAGAGTCTACACTTGAGTCTACCAATGAACCTTTTACTCCTATTTTTACTTTTTCTACTACGTAAGTATTGTATTCTACCCAAAACTTCGATGTCAAGATTTCACCAGAATTGTGTATTCAGGCCCCCTGAATCAGAAAAATCCCTTTTAGAAGCAGGCTGTGTGTGTGTGTGTGTGTGTGTGTGTGTGTGTTTTCCCTTTACATGGAACATTTTTCGAAATTTTTTTATTTTCCTAAAATGGCTAGTGATTTTTATTAAAACGACACATGTTTAAGACATTTTTACGACAAATGTAATGTATATTTTGAATTTCCTAGCTATAGCCTATGTAGTCCTGTTAATCTGGATAACTTTTTAATAACTTGTAAACTATAAGAGATAAACATACTCTTAATGTACAAAAAATATAAATCTTGCTAAAATACACACTTTATGTCCAAATAAATGTTTTTGTAGAGTGAAGCATTTTGGAGATATTCCTTAGGATTTGTGTCACTTTCAGAAAAAAGAAAATAAGCAATAAGATCATTTGTACAAATGTTTATTTCAACTAACATGAAGACGATATAGGAATAAGAGTTTGTAAGAATGGTTAGTACAAGAGTAGAGAAAGTTCAACACAGATTTTTCCCTTATAACGATGTTTCTGATTTTGTCTTTCCTTGAGGTCCTTGCAGGTCGTTGCCAAAAATCTATTTCGGTAGAGTTTACCTTAGCCACTGTTCTTTATTTCAAATTCCAAGTCTCTGATATCGTATATGAATACACTTTGTTTTAATTTTAATGCACTTAACCCAAGAATTGCCCTTAACTTTGATATTGCCATTGATATCATCTACATGGTTTCCATCTTTCGTTATTTTGATCCCTAAGTATGTATATTCGTTGCAATGTTTAGCTGTCCCTTTACCATTTTCCATAATTAGATCCTCTGCTATGTTGATGGTTAAGCACCATTTTCCATATTCTTATATGAGTTTTCTGGTCCTATATTCCATGATGTCATTATCCTCTGCCACTACCAGTTGGTCGTCTGCGAATAATAGTTAATATATGGTTTCATCTGTTGATAATAAACCCATTGGGAGCATTTATTTTTCCAGGCCGTAAGGCACTTTGAAAGTATATTTTAAATAAGGTGGGTGATAGATAGCAGCCTTGTTTTAAGGCTTTGATAAATTCCTTGTGAAATCTTGTTCTGCATTTCAATTTTTGATAAGAATTTTCATATACGTAAATTTTGTATTGCTTGTGTAAGAGTGTTATTTATCTTATAAGTTCACAGCGATTCCCATAGCTATTGGATAATATGCTAACTTATTGATATGTATTGCTTCAGGTTTCCAATCCATTCTATTATAGTGACGTATCTCGTGCAATCCTGATGGCGTCTGAAACACCTTCCCCCGGGACTCCAGCAGTGGTATCTGGATGGGGGAGCTCCAGGCTTGGTGGGGCGCTTTCATTTCAGCTGCAGCAAGTTACTGTAGATATCATGGATAACTGGGCATGCAAACAAAGATATACGACCCCCATAACTCCTAACATGGTTTGTGCAACTGTTCCTTATGGAGGTAAAGATGCCTGTGCTGGAGACTCAGGAGGGCCTCTGGTAGCCAATGGCAAACTAGTGGGGGTTGTGTCTTGGGGTGAAGAATGCGGCGATCCGTATTATCCTGGTGTATATACAGATGTCGCTAAAATACAATCATGGGTCACATCCACCATTCAAGAAAACTAATATAATTTTCTTCTACTATAAAACAAAGTAGCAACGTTTAATAAAATGTTCAAACAATGTACTGAAATTAAAACAATAAATCTGAGCATTCTGTGATTATGGTTTATCCAACAATAGGTATAGAAATCAGAGGTGTTGAAGGAAATACCTCTAACCTACATTACCACTAACAGAAAATTTTGATTTTGCAAAATATGGATGTAAGGATTTTGATTAAAACGTTTTCATATGTTAAGATATTTTTATGGCAAACGAAATGCATATTTTCAAGTTTCTGGCTATAGGCTATGTAGTTCTGTTTACTCCTGATGACTTTCGCATAGCTGGTAAACCGTAAAACAAAGACTAAATCTTACTGTATAAATAATGTAGATTTCGTTAAACACACAAGTTAAGTCTAAATTAATTTATTTTTATTGTAGGTTGAACCATTTCGGGGATACCTTTTCCTTATTTGTGTGAGTTTTGCAATACTGGAAGGTCGTTATATACTTTTGTATCTCTTGACCGTGCAAAGAGAAACGTAATTTCAAAAATTTGGCTCATTAAAAACCTTATATTTCCATATTTCCCTTGCATAAGCAAATATGCAATAAGATAATTTCTGAAAATATTTATCTCGACTAACATGAAGAAGATATAGGAATAAGAATTGGTAATAACAATTAGTACAAGAGTAGAGAAGATCCTGTGACTGCAAGGCAGATTTTTTAGATGAATTCTGTCACCTGCAGTGAGTCTGAGAAACTAGTTGTATCATTTTTTAAATTTATGCTGAGTTATACTGGTTAAGATTAATAATAACCGGATAAAGAAATGGATAATATCATTAGCGACAATTAAACAGTGAATTGTAGCTGTTATCAGCGAGTTCCGTGTTAAAGGCAAGTAGTGTAGGTCAGTATAGCTAGGGTAACTGAAAGTCCGCTGAAATCAGTCACAAGAAGTTCAGGAAGATAAAGGCAGGAATTAGCAAGAAATCCAGAATGAAATGATCTTCATAAGCGAATTAGAAATTTGAAATAAGCACAACAGTAGAAGCATTGCCAGGTATTCAAGTTATAGACTGGAATTACGGTGATAAAAACAGCATGTATTTGTTAAAAATTGCTCATAAACTCCCAAGTAAAAGAAACCTTTCAGGTTCCGTTCTATTGGCACACGCGCGCGCGTTTTCAGTATATAACAGTACACCCCCCCCCCCCCCCCCTCCGCTCGGCACACACATACATTCAGTCGGCCTCTTTGGTTTATTTTGTCACACATGTATGAAGAATAAGAAGCAGCAGCTGTGGCAGAAGATAATAGTTTCAAACTAACCTGGTGTTTCATTGGGTTTCTATCCACGCATTGAAATCTCCCAACAGGAAGGCTTATTACTCCCCGTTTTCTCTACCTGAACTGTAATTTTTCCTGCGTCTCCTGTTTTATTCGCTAATGTAATTACTTTGTTTTCCTAGAACGTTCCAAATTTTACTCCTTCACTTGTTACGGACTAATAGCTAAGGACATCATTTTAATGCATTCGCTGTACTTTTAGTTCCTGCTTTATCTGGCTGTAGCCAGCGTGCCCAGTATAGGTTGCGCGTTTGTTCTTGACGAATGACCTTGAACAGAAATCCAGTCAGCTTGCCTACCCTTAATAAACAGGTCAGCAAATGTTTATGCTACGATAACAGACACCTCTATTTTGCTCTGTCGCGTTTGTTTACAGTCGACCGCAAAAGTTTTGTACGGTACGGATGTGTGCATGCAACGAAAATAACAGCAATTCAGACGAGGGAGAGATGTCGGGAATAGAAGAAATGCAATATAGTGAAGTGGAAACAGTTATAGAGGTATAGTGTATAATACGTGTGGCTGATATTACTGGAAGTGCGATAAATTGATTTATAGTGCGATACTACTTCAGCTCAGAAGCATGTGCGTCATCTCACTGCAGACTGTACCTCCTCTCTCTCGTTCCCGCAAAAGCTGAGTAGTGACTCGCATTCAACCTTTCATATAAAATTTTCATTCGTCAAGAAGTAACGCGCGACCTGTAACTGTTTTATAATTCCTAATATCAGCGTTTGTAAATGGCTCCTCAAAAGTAGCCACTCAGAGATAGGGGGCCGTAATTTTGGGGCTTGTCGAGAATTAAATTGGTTTAAAAGAAATATGTAATTGTGGGATTTAAACAAGTGATATTGAACTGAAGTCAAATGTTACTTACTGAAAAGAAAATGGACTTTACAAAACCGAATATGTGTATACACAAATGTTAAGTTAATAAATGAAAACATTTGTTCATGCAGAATTAACATGGGCAATTTGTAAACCGTTAGGCGCATTAAAAGTTACGGAATTTACTTAAACTTTAATTTATCTTTGTGCATTTTACCCACTTCAGCACGCTTACTATCGTACTTCTAGACCTATTGGATTAATTTTATCTTAGTAGCACAAAATTGGGTATTTGTAAAACAAATCGGTGCATGTTATACAAATAAATTTTGCGCGTGCAAATAATATTAAATCGCCCGCATGATTTCACAGCGTGTTAACTATACAACACCGCAAGACGTGGCAAGCCTGTGATTGGATGTTGTGTCGAGCTAGCCACCATTAAATTTTGCGACAACCATATATTAGTAAGAGTGGAAGTTTTACATCTGTGTATAACAATACATTGTTTCTATGCTTACCAGTATATAATTATCTAACTTTCTTTCCCTGATTAGCCTCCCCTTATGTAGGACTTGCACCCTCTAGGACATACAAGGCAGTGCCTAGGGTCAGACGCCTGTCGGGGAGCAGAGGAACCTCTGGAGCGGACAGAGTTAACACCTGGTATGATAGTGAGGAAGAGGATGATATGAAATGCAGGCGAAATCAATGACTGGAAAGGTGATAATGGAGCAATTGGTGGAGTGAGTGACAATGGAAACCAGAAAACCCGGAGAAAACCCGCCCAGACGCCGCTTCGTCCACCACCAATATCTAACTTACTAAAATATAAAACAAGAACTGGTTAGTGGAATAATAAATTAAACAAGTTGGAATAGAGGCAATTAGACAATTGAGCTCGAGTAACTTCATAAATACTACACGCCAGGTAACCCGGAAGGCTCTAATCAATACCTTATGGGTTAGCGCAGGATACGCCTTTGAAGGGTTTAAAATTTAAAGAAAAAACTTGATGAACGCCCAGGTTAGCGACATGTATAATGTATACGCCTGAGAAGATTTTCAGGGGCTGCAATTTGAAGTTTGAATTGCATTCATTAAATACATACAAGGCAGTAGCTAATAATAAAAAAATAACTAAATAAATAAGTAAACAAATAAAGCAGCATACTTTCCGTTTAATTAAAAGTGAAGTTGGTTAACTTTACTTCTTTGTTACATTCACGGAATTCAATAGCGGCTTGTTAGAATTACATGACGAAAGCTCTTCATGTCACCCCTTGCTTGCAGGACTTTTAGTATTATACAATATAGCAATTCAATCTAATAAACATATCAAGATTATCTGGACTTCGTCTCACGTCAGCATACAAGATACGAGGAAACTGACGCTGCAGCTAAAAGGCCATGAGGCATCTTCCAAAGAGCTGAAGGACTTCGTCAGATATATCCACAAGAAGACGAACATTGGAATAGCTAATGTATAACTGAACTGCATGACATCTGTTCTCAGTGATTTCCCTTCCTCGCAAGGACAAAGTTGTTCTCATAGCCATCACTAACTGCTACCTTACCTCAAGTTCGTCCTTCTCTGTGTTACTTGCGCAATTGTTCACTCTTGTCGGTGTCAGTGGCCTAATTGCTTAAGTGCTGGCCTGTTTATTCCAGCGTCGCGGGCTCAAACCCGGCCCACAACGATGGTTTTTAAGTGTGCTTAAAACTGATAGCCCCTTCTCAGTACATTTACTGGCATGTTAATGAATTCCTGCACGATGACACTCCGGCATAACAGTTGCGCTGATATGAGCCTGGAAATCGTTAACACATATATTTCAAATAGATTTTTCTTGAGTTTCTGTCGCTGGCATCATGAACTTACGAACGCAAGACGAGATTGTAAAGTTCCGAAAAACATGTGACACCAAAAGCAGTGTTTAAAGAAAAAAACAACACTTAAACACGAGTGGCATTCGGAAATGGTTTACAACAACAGCTTGTATACCTTTTTTATAAATACAAATGACTCAATGTACTAGGGATGTCTTAATATACTCTCCCCCCCCCCCTCTCCCCAAAGTCAATACACTACTGCCACCTTCCTGGGAACTTCTGCGCCACAGAACCATTGTTTGGGGGTACTGCGCACCTACTCGTGGACAACTGTCTTTCATGTTAACAAACAAAGGCTTTCTTCTCAATGAATGGTAATGATTTGCAGTCGGTTTCTCGAAAAGGTCTGGGTTTTCATTCTCTATTTCCAATAGTTGATAACAGACTATAATTCTGCTCTTCTTCCAGTCCTGTGGAATGCAATGTGCACACACCTTTTTCACACTTTTTGGCTCCTTTCTTCCAAAAAAAGCCATGCATTACATCTTTTTCCATGATAGTGACCTTTCTTGTCCATGGCTTCCCCTAATCAACAAACAGCGCTGTTTCTTCAATATATACCTGTTCACAACCACCATATACTGTTCACCAACGGAAAGAAAGTCCCTGACAGGAATTTGCTACGGTCATTTGTTTGGAAACAGTGTAACAGTGTGTGTGACAGAATGTATACTCTACAAGGAGTAAAGCTATTCAAAATCTGTCTTAGTGTCATAAACAACGAAGGCGAGGCAGGGTGTCGCATCCGTCTCTAATCTTGCCGATTAGAGACGGACAAAATACCGCTCCCGTAGGTGGAGCGGTATTTTTAATTGTAAAACAAAGCAATTGTAAATCATTTCCGAACGCCCTTCGTATATTAACCAAAGTAGAATATTCCCCTAATTGCAATATGCGTGGCGTCTAATCTATATTCACACTATAAATGCTATATTGTATCTTACAGGATCGCAAAATGACCTGCGAACTCATGAGACTTAACATAAATTTTAGGAAAAGTGTAACATAAAATATCATTAAATATTATACCGAGATTATAACAGTCGATCGATGATAAATGTACGCAATTGCATATTTTGTAGTGGAGTGTCTGTATGCGCATGAACTCGTGTACATAATGCGTATGCAGTTGCGTATTCCTTTGCATAAGTAATAATCTGAAATATTGTGCAAATTTTTCAGCTTAACGCTCCTGTATCATGTAAAGCAATAAAATATTACCTGTTTTCTTATCTTGGACCATACGTTTTATGCATATACATTAAGCTCATATCAGTCATTTTGGAAGACCATAATCTAGTGGTAGAAAATTTATTAGCTATACTTTGTACGATTAAAAAATCACAAAAGATTACTGCACAGAAAATAAAGCAGTACGTATTAAAACGGGAGACAAAGAGTTCACAATGCTGGGCTTACTAATAGTGTGTTTTATTCTCCCTTTTTCCTCCTCAGGTAAGAGTTATTTAGGCAATTACACAAGCAATGCATAAACCAAGGGAACATATTCAGTTAAGTATTAATGACAAGCTTTTGGGTGAAAGATGAAAGATAGTTCTGCAGCATAAATTTTGTAAGCATGTTTGCATTTTCAAGCATATAATTTTGATGAAGTTGCCCAAGAGATGAGCGGAGGTTTACTCGGTGTGTAAGCTTCCCTTGTAAGAGGGAGAGGTTTTCATGTACACTTCGGTTTTCCTTTGCCCCAGTACATATGTTGAGCTTCTCGCTCGAGTAGAGACGGAAGGGAAAATGCCACATAAGCGCCTCGACCGAAGGGGAAGGCCTCGGTTGAGCCGACATCGATTCAGCAGCCGCCTACAAGTTCTCCAGGCTGACATTGAAGGATGTCGTGGTGTCTCACAGCCCCACTTGGACACCAGTGCCCAAAGGAACCCAATATTCCATGGATTTCGTATAACACTGCACCACCGAGTCCAACCCAATCCGAACAGCTTACTTCCGGTCACATGAGAAGTACCAAGCTCGCACTATGGCACCTAAAGCGACCGAATACCTTCCCTACGATTAGTCTGTCAAGGCGTAACTAACCTTAGGGTTAAATAGCGCACATAGCTGAAGACTTTACGACTTAACCAACAAACACATTAACACAAATTGTAATTAAACCTGAAGATGGAATTCACTTATGGACAATCCAAGGAATTGGGGACAGAAATGTACTTAGTCCATGTTCAGAGACATAAATATAACTAGCCCTAAGCTTTACTTTCAGGTGTATCCAAGCATATATTTTTTAGTTTTCAAAAACAAAAATAATTTATTGGCAAAAAACATATTGGTAAGTTTAAACATTTTGGAGTTTAAACTCAAAAATCTAGGCCACTTTTAAAAGGTGATATATAGTATAAAAATATAGTATAAAATAGTATACCAACATTTAAACTTTTCGATGCCTTTCTTAGTGAGGTAACAAAAAATAAATTTGCCCACAATTCTAAACTATTAGAACACAATGGACGGAATTAGGCTCACGTTTGCCCTACACTACAGCTATAGCACAATGTTGGGTTATGTACCAGGTGGCCCGCTTCATCCGCCATCGGATTTCACAATTCATTCTGATTGTTACAACCTGAAAAGTAGTAACTTGCTTACAGAGGGTGTTAGAAGTATTAAGTCCAGATATTTCAACAAATGGTACCTTAATATGTATCCCCTTCGGTGTTATCTTTTTGTCTTCCCACAAGCAAACTGCATAGTTTACTGTGATGTTTTCTGCATACGTCACGAATTGAACAACGTCTGTGAGATAGACTATCCGTTTTGCTTCACAACTCAATGCGTATTGATGCAATATTGTTCATTACGTTCTCCTTAAACACCAGTAAAAGTATCAGTGCTTATACTGCTAACAGTCCGTATGTAAATTAAGTAAATGCAGTTATTGAAAACAAGGCATCTGGTATTAAATTACAGAATCGTTGGAGATCTGCAACAAGATCGACACACCACGAATTGTAGGGGGAGAGATCGTCAACATCACCCATGTTCCATATCAGGTAAGTACATAAATGATATTGTGGCAAAGTCGGCAAAAATGCGAAATCCGTTTGCTTTTCTATGCACTTTATTTCCCTCTAAATCTTACTAAAATTTCCTTCTCGTTGCTAACACAGTTTATAGTCTACTCTACTATTACAATTCACAATTATACTTCCGATAATCTTTCTCCACTTTCACTGTCTCTTATATCTTTAGTATTACAATACAAACACTCGACGACTCACACGTACTCACTGACAGGCTGGCCGATTCACTCTCGTAACTAAAATTAATTGAACACGACGACTAAAACAACTGTCATTCACTCAACTCTTAACATTCAACTGTAAAAACAATTTATACTGGAGCCTACGTGACCTAACCTCCTTCGAGTTCTTTCCACTACAGGTGTGCATGACTCAGCAAAGAAATAACCAGAAGTTTCTGGTGTTATCGCTGTTCGATCGCATACACACAGTCGCTAGTTGTGCTGTAGCCCCGGACCTCATCCACGCCTCGCCGTCATTACTACAGTCACCCACACCCACAACCGCTCCTGGTATCCAAGGTCACCTGGCCTCATCTTGCCCGTATTTTGTTGAACGATTCAATGTCACAATATCTTAATATGGTCGAGTCGTGAACCAGTGGTTGGACGATTTTCCTCTCATCAAAGCGGCCCAGGTTCGATACCACGTGACCGCATGTGGGATTTGTGGTGGGCAAAGCGGCCGGGTTTGAGTCCACGACCCTGGAAGCATGTATTACTCTAATGCCTAAACCGGGTGCTTCATAATATGAAATAGTGCAAATATAATTAAAACAGAGGAAGGCCCCCCCCCCCCAAAAAAAAAATCGATAATGTAATTGTTGCTGTTGACAGTTCCCAAATACGCTCAATCTTTCGTTGATTGCGTTTTTTCACTATTTTTGGACATATTGAAATATTCATAAAAAGTGCTAGCACAATTACAGTTGATCCCAACGTATGCACAGATTTGTAGACTGAAAAATGTGTAAAAACAGGGCAAATATCCAAGTAAATATCAAGGCATTCAAAAAGCAACACTGTTTTAAATCAGATATCCTAATGAGACAATTTTAATCTTTGTTGAGCAGTCTTTGTTGAATAAGGCTGTATTATCGAAAGTCTCGAAAGAATATTTTATGAATATACACATTCTGTGATAATGTCACCCAAAATCGACGTTTGGTACATATGAATGAAGGTGCAAGAGGAAATACTGCAAGTCAGTGAATGCCATAGAGCTTGCGAGAGAGAAGTCCTACTTTATCGTACTGTTGCAGGATGAGTGGATACTTTCTGCCAAGGCAGAGAGGAATGTCAACACAGACCACGAGTGGGTAGACCCTTTGCTGCAACAGAGATCTCCATGTTCAGGCTGCCTTAAGGGCTTTATTGGAAGGTGACAGATGGAACTTTGTATTGCAGCGTTGACTGCCTATACCATTTTAAGAACAGCAGAAACGTTTGTGCCCACGGGTTTCCGCACACTAACTTAAATTGTAAAGTGGCAGCGAATGGAGACGCAAGAATGCAGTTAGAGTCGAATGAACACAATTTGAGGCCTTTTTCTGACGTATTATCGCAATGGATGAGATATGGATACGTTTGTATCCGACTGAGCCGAAACTGGGATAAAGCGAATGGCGACATGCAAATTCACCATGTCCAAAAAAGATGCCAAGCATTCCAGGATCCTTTGCAATTGATTATTACTAGTAATGATTATTTGTTTGGAAGGTGAACTTGAGTAATCGAACCTCCATCAAATTCGCCAGAAGTGAGCTCTTTTGACTACGACTTATTCTCAAAGATCAAAGAACCTCTATGACAAATTTCTGCAACTGAATGGCATAATTTCAGCAACAAAATGGTTTTTCTAAAATCTCCACAACTAGTGCTCTCGTACAAGCAGCAATTACCAGAGACACCACTGTCTCCGGAAACAGTATTCTCAAAGTGGCCGGCTGACTTTCAGAAAGCATCACACGTTTACAACCGTCAGGATTCTATTTGCTGTAAACATTTCATAGTGCATACCAAATTCTAAATGGAGCTGATGTTGATCCACCCTACAAAATTTCTCCAGGAAACCATTTCTTTCCTACAATTTGCCCCAGTCACATTATGTGACATGGAAAAATCACTGCGCTAAAACCAATGTATAAATCTGATTTTAGTGTTGTAACTAAGAAAATTGTAAGTTGTAATTAAATATGTTATATTAAATATTCCCCGATTCTACATATTTTACAACATATTTCACTACTTTTCATTAATATTTATGCACATACTTTGCTAACAATACTACATAAAAATCCAAGCTCTATTTATAACAGTGTTGCCATTACGTTTCGAATATTCTAATAGAATAATAGAAACGAACATAACCACAGGCGTTCTCTTGCTAATGCAAGTATTACTAAAGGAAAGTATAGCTTAATAAAATGAGATAGACAGGTATATGACAAGAAGGGGACTAGCAGCTTTCACACGCCTACCCAATTATAAATCCAGAAACAATTAAATTTTAAAGAAACCGCATTTTAAGCAACAAATAAAATTTAATAATTTTGCAAGCTAGAATACGGAGGTCTTTTCGGTGTTAGGTTAAATTCTATCTCAAATTTCATTTATGGCGCCTCATCTTCTGTTTATTCGGCTATATACGTTCTTGGTGATGGTTAAATGAGGCTCAGGATACCGAATTATTTGCTATATTAATTTAAAGTCATTCTATATTTCCTATGTATAGAATATTCAAGTCTTAGCTACTTAAAATAGGAATAAAATCCAATTAATTGTTTTCCCCTTAATTTGGTCTATCAATACTTCTCAATCCACGCCCCGGTAACCTCTCATTTTCCCATGACCTACTTAAGCAGTCTCAAAAATAGCCGAAGTAAGAACAAGAGGACCCAAGAACCAGAAGAAGAGGACACATAAAATTATTAATTTAAGACTAACATAAGTAAATATATAAGCGCCTTAAACCCAAACAAACACTGTCGCAATACGGCTAGTGTGGAAGAAATTAATTTCCATGGCTTCACCTAACAGTTGGTGAAAGTACGAGAAGTACTTATACGATGTAAGTCGTATTTAGGGTGTTTTTCGTTGCTCCTATTTTACTAGTACACATTTCTGTTCTCAGTTATCGTTGGAACATCCGGCTCGTACTGGTTTTGAAGGCGACTACAACACGGTGTGTGGAGCGGCAATAATAGGCAAGTTGTGGGGCATCAGTGCAGCGCATTGTGTCGCTATGTACGTACCTTTAACATTAACTTTACTTAAGGCTACACCTAAGTATAACTGATACCCTATCCAGCCTTAAAGTGTGTACGGATGTCAACATAGCACATCTTTTAGCGCGATTGGAAATAGTTCCTTACTACATTGCGTATATTATCGCTTATTTGATAGTTTCAAGTAATTAATGAGGTGAATAAATACCGTAATTGAACTTGCAAAACATTTAAAGAAAAGCATAAATATTTTACTTCCATTTATTATCACGTGGTACTCGCTAATTCTCCGATTGCGTAATGCTCTGACACTTGCATTACTAAAGCTTGTCTCACCCTTAGAAGACAGTGCACGTTAAATATGGCGCAACGTTGCAACATTTACTATGTGCATGCCTTCTTTTATATTCGAACCCCAAATCATGTAAGAACCGCAGAGCGGTCCTTGGAATATTTGCTGGGGTATCATCACCCGATAGCTTTAGCTGTTTCTTTTACTGTCTTATTAATACTCATTTGAGTTGAAAAATAATACAACAGATTCCTAATTATTTGGCGTTCCTTACTTTTAATTTACCAATATACTGTCTCTTCCTAGCTGCCCCTTCCATAACTATAAATATTTACGGAAATGTTAAATAACATAAGTCACTTCACAGGTTCCACAAAGTATAAGCACGTACTCTTCTATACGAACTGATGTTAACTTTTACTGCTGGTTTCTGTTGACGCCGTTTAGCTGAATAGGTGAATACCTTTTGTTTGCCTTTTCAAGATAAAAGAAACAGGTTACAAGCTTCTGGTTTATTCTAAAACCTGTCTCTAACCCTCGTCAACATTTGCTCTCGCTTGGTCCCCGATGTAAACTCAATAATAAAAAAGTTTCCCACTGCGTCACTTTTGCAGTGCATAAATATAAAATTTTCCGAAAAAATTTAATTTAAAAAATTGTAGCACTTAGAGCACATAGAGATCTCAAAGTAGGCAGGTGGTGGCGCTATAGTTTACTCTAGCTAAGAAAAGAATATAAACGTAGTCTAGCAGTTAATTTATTAGTCAGTCCGTGATGAGTGTAGAAACAGCAAACATCGGAGTTTTACGGGAAAAAAAAAAAAACGTTTTCTGTACAAATTTGGGCCTATAGAAGTGTATAATGGCCCTAAAAAGAATATAACCTATTAGAGAAAAAAAATCTACGTAGGATAATGTGTTCAAACTTGAAATTTATAACAAATGAATATTTACACCATGCTATTAGGATAGAGCAAGAGCAGAAAAGGACGAAGCTAACGGCAGTTCGTATGCGCTAGATAGAGACAGACATACCCCATTTAACTCCATACTGTCATCTAAGGGTGAGACAATCTATAGTAATGCACGTGCAGTCAGTGTGCCAGAGTGTTCAGTTCCTCAGAGTAGTTAAGGAAACAAAAGCGAAAACCTCTGACGTCTGAAGCAACTGGTATTTCTGTGTACACTGTTTCAAATGTGAGAATGGAAATGAAACATGCGAGAACTGTAAAAGTCCCTAAAAAGAAAAGGGAAGGACCATTTAGTGTTTTAGGCAAAGTGAATGACTGTTAAGTGTTATTCGCTTTAAAATGCATACCTAGTTTCTTTTTAAAAACGGGCCTCCTATAATAGATAATGAACAGTGAGCCAGTTCTTCCAAATTTTAGCAAAACAATCTTCCATACTTTGTTGAAAGACACTGGCTTTCAGTTTAGAAAAAGAAAGAAAATTAATGCGATATTTGGTCGGGAAGCTATGTTGGTGTGGAGACCTTATCTGAGATCTGACGGTGCCGCGCCTAAATCTGATGACTCAGGTTAACCTAAGTTTTTACTCACAAAATTACATTTCATAACTTTTCTTAACCAATTTCTTTAATTATTTGAGGTAGTTTATTTAATAAATATGAGCCGAGTGCAATTCTAACCTCACATTGCTACAGTGAAAGAATTGACGGTTGCGATGTGAACAGCTGAGCCCAAAGATTATCGTCACGTGCTTGTTGGCGCAGTGATACAATCGCAATGTTTATGTGCGTACCCACTTTAAGCTCGGAGGGACTATAGACTTAATTTTTTGCACAGGCATTACTAGCAACTAAATAAATATTTGTACCAAATTCTATTCCAATATCTAATCACATTCCTGATGTATTAACTAATTAACACCAATGTTATTGGGTGTAATCAAACAAAATTTTTTGTCTAGAATTGTCTTTCTTATTATATTTGTAATAAATTAAGGGAAGGAAATTCATATCGTGAATAATTTCTCTTAAAAATTAATACTACAGAGTTTAAAAATGTCACAAACAGCGCATGACTATATTACTTATTTTTAAACCGGTATATTTTATTAAAAATACAGAATAAACCTGCTCTTTATGATCATTATATGTGCTCCTTTATAACTGTAGCTCCAATTTTACCTATATCTATTGTTGTTTTCAAGAACCTAGTAGATTATATTCACATAACATTTTCTAGCCACTATTATTACAAAGCCTAACATTTCTCTGAAGGTTGCATTACAAGTCATGAGCACCCCCTTGTGTAAACTCACTGCAGGAACGTAATCTACCCACTTTATATCACATGTTGCCATATTGTGATTTCAATAGCTGCTACAACATGAACAATAGTATTTCCAAAAAGGCGGACTTCAATATATTGTGTACTCTCTACTACGGATGGTAAGTAGAGGAAATTTTGTATTCCAACCAAGATTTCACCGGAAATATATGTTTTGAGGCCCACTGAATCCAAAAACGCACGCGTGTGTGTGTGTGTGTGTGTGTGTGTGTGTGTGTGTGTGTGTGTGTGTGTGTGTGTGTGTGTGTGTGTGTGTGTGTGTGTGTGTCAGTCTATGGACAGCATAACTCAAAACCGGTAAGTCGGTTAAACACCAAAGGTGGCATTTAAACTTAATGTCTTTAAAGATGCGACACGAAGATCTTGAAGAAAATTCCTCCAGCCTAAGCTATCCTTTACACTGGAAAATTTTGATTTTCATAAAAATGGCTCTAACGATTTTGATTAAAATGCCATATTTTTGGGATATTTTATGACAAATGAAATGTATATCTTAAATTTTCCGGTTATAGCCCATGTAGCCCTATTTACTTTGGATGACTTTTGCGTAACTGGTAAACCGTAAGAGGTAGACCAAGTGTTAGACTGCTTCCACGGAACACAATAAGGAAAGCTGTGATGACGTCATATGAGCAGACAGGCGTGTCACTATGGTTGATATCTGAGGACATAATGGAGTGCAAGAAATGGTTGAAAACTTATGTTATCGGATTTTTGGGGCCGTTAGTTCCCACATTTATTGACCGAAAATCACTTCTCTGGTGTTATCTAGGACGTTTTCTTGAGAAAGAATACCCAAAGTAATTGTTGTAAATCTTGGTATAACAAATATGATATCCCAATTATTTGGGTTCAAAAATAAATGTATAGTTTATGGCATTTATAAATGCTGCATCAATTATTTCCACCACAAAAACTATACTTCATATACACTGTTTGCTATAGCGAGATCTACATTTTTGTGTGGTAAGATTTTCTTCAAATCACGAGTGTTACAAATATCCATAACGAGGAGAAAATCAGAGGCGATTCTCAGAAAAGTCGTTTCATTTGTCATTAAATACATGCGGTATTTTAATCAAAATATTTACAGCCACCTTTGACAAAATACAAATTTTAAAAGTAATCCCACATAAAACTTCCTTCAATATGAGCTGATTTTCTAGAAAAGCTTCGTGTGGTATCCTCCAAAGTTGAATTTATACAGGATGTTCCAAAATTAGACCGACAAACTTTAGTAGCTGATAGATAACATTATTTTAAACACTTTTTGTTACGGAAAGTTTTTTTTTTTTTTTTTTTTTTTTTTTTTTTTTTTTTTTTGCTGCGGTGTTTCGTTTAAATCATCCAAGCAGTTTTTTTAAATAAAGTGGTGAAAAACTAATGGTTGGAATCGATTAATTTAATCTCAACTCATTTTATAGAATTCGCGCGCAAGCAATCCGTTTGCGCTGTGGCATATCGAACCTGCTTGAAGATGGCAGCATTCACAACGTAGTAGAGTACAAGGTACATCCCCAGTACGACCGAAAGTCACATAGAAATGATATAGCACTACTTAAGGTAAGTATTTTAATCATAAGATAGTAAGTTAAATTGACTAAAATGCTTCACACGTGCTTTTTACTTTCTCTACTGGTAAGTATTGTATTCCACCCAAAAATTCGATGTCGAGATTTCACCGGAAATACATGTTTTGAAGCCCCCTGAATCCAAAAGAAGCATTTTTAGAAAAAGGTCCGTGTGTGTGTCTGTGTGTGTGTCACTCTGTGTGCCAGTCTCTCAGTCTGTCTGTCAGTCTGTCTGTCAGTCTGTCAGTCAGTCTGTCAGTCTGTGGACAGCATAACTCAAAAACGAAAATCGGTTAAAAACCAAACTTGGTATTTAAGTTTAATGTCTTTCAATGATGTGACACGAAGATTTTGAAGAAAATAGCCCCACCCTAAACTACCCTTTACATGGAAGGTTTTTCCAAAATTTTGATTTTCTTGAAAATGGCTCTAACGATTTTGATTAAAATGTCATATGTTTGAGATATTTTTATGACAAATAAAATGTATCTTGAATTTTCTGGCTATATACCCTGTAGTCGTATTTACTCTGGACGACTTTTGCATAACTGGTAAACCGTTAGAGATAGACCTAATCATACTATACAAAAATGTAGATCTTGCTAAAATACACAATTTATGTTCCAGTAAATTTTCTTGTAGGGTGAACCATTTCGGAGATATTCCTTGTTATGTGTGTGAGTTTCGGAAAACTTAGAATTTTTGTGAAATGGGTCATCGCTGTTCATTTGACTATCGCACAAAGCCTACTGTATTCTAATATTCTCCTTGCACGTACAAGGAAATAAGCAATAAGATAATTTGTACAAATGTTTATCTCAACTAACAAGAAAGAAGATATAGGAATAAGAGTTTGTAAGAATGGTTAGTTCAAGAGTAGAGAAACTCATGTGAATGCAACACATCAGATTTTTTCATTTTCTACCTATAATTTTCTTTGTGTCATAATTCGTATGTGATATTCAATGGCCCGTAAACATGGTCCACGCACCTTTTAAATGGCCCTAGACATGTAGACAACCTTAACCCTCCCTGGCACAACACCGTTGGTCGCATGGGGCCTAGTAGGCCCGCGATTTAATTTTGTGTTTACATCCCTGTATTTATTTTTTTGAATTTAATTGTTTCTTCACTCCCAAGTTTAGCTTCATTTGTCTTAAATATACGTGGACTTTATTAGCATTAACTTACTATGCAATTCTTTTCCTGTTACCACCCCCCCTTATGTAGGACTTAAACCTTAAGATCGAAACTAAATATTACACCAAATTTCCCTGCGATGGTGACAGGACACGCAAGCTAATAGCATACTGCTACTGCTTCAAAATTATAGATAATCCAATATGCCCCTGCAACTTAGGACAACAAAATGTAAACCATGTGATTTACGATTGTATAAGAACAAATAAGGAGAGACAAAACTTTTAAAGATAGCTTAGTAAACAAATACTATTAATGGCCAATTCATTAGAAACACATACCCAAAAATCTGGTGTGTTTTTAGAATTTGTAAATTCTACTCAGTTAGGATGTACTGTCAAATTTAGTCACAGGATAAATAATGTTTACACTATATACAGAATGTCCTAAAATTAGACCGACAAACATGACATTATTTTGAACACTTTTTGTTGAGGAAACCTTGTTGCTGCGGTGCTTCGTTTAAACGCTAGATGAGTTAATGTGATAGATTACTGCCTCCCACACAGTATAAGTATTTACGGCAAAATCTACAATGTAAATTAGTATTGCTTTTATCTTACTAAGGCAAACAATCTTAATCCAAGAAACAAACACAGAACACAAGCATCTCATTGTTTACAGTTAATCACAGCCATTCAAAGCAAATGTTGGAACGCACGTCCGTTGCGATTAACACAAAGAGTGCATCGGCGTGCCCTATTCTGCCGTACTCTCGCAAAGACACCAGCCATTTCTCTGGTTTAAAAGTTTGTCGATCTAATTTTGAATAATACCCAGCTCTCTCTTCTGAGACGTGCGCATGCTTAATAACGTGAATATTACATTTGTGTTATATATTGTTATATATCATTTTAATCGTTAAAACCTGGAGAAAAAAAAAAACCAAATAAAAATCTAAATTTTGAAAATTTGACCATTTATGAGTATTCTAAACTCCCTTAAGGGACACTGGGAGTGAAATTTGAAAGTTCCACATTTCTTGATAGATTTTACTGAAAGTTTTACTGTGTGTGTACTTGTATGAGAATAGGAGGCACACCAAATTTCATTAAAATTGGATAATTCGTTTATGATATATAAATTATTTTGTGAATTTAATAGGCACATTTTCAAAATGTAGCTCCGTGTAATGTACTGACATTCCAAATTCATTTATATTAGCAGAACTGGTACTCTGAAACATGGGTAACAATTGTATGAAGAGATATTTCAAATACTTTTGCTGATTATGCTGTACATATTTTTTTAATAACAACGAAAAGTTAATCTTAAAAATTATTGATTTTTTTCATACCAAAAAATTTTTTTTGGAATTCATGTTAATGATAACATCAATATTGAATCATAGTTTTGTTTAGCTGCTATTTATGAATACTTTTGGAAGTTTTCATTGAATTTGAAGCAAAACTCAGGCGCGACCTTCTTTTGGAATGTGCAGAAATGTAGTTTTAGAAAAACAGGCTTTTATATAGGAGCATCCTGTGTACGTTAAGGGAAGGGCGCTATTTGAAAGGGCCGTAATGACCACGTGGAGTGGGGGATATGAAAAATGTTAGCTGACCCAAATGCACAGGTGTTCCAGGAACAGATTAAGGTAAAAAAAAAAAACTATTTTCGACTTTTTGACAATTTTGACCAAAATTTACTCCCAGTGCCCCTACTTTCAGTATGAAACACCACCACTATTCTTTTCTGTTCTGTCTTCCAAGCACAATTACATATAGAAGTGTTGCAGGTGGACAAGCCATTCGAGTTCACACCTGCGTCGCAGCCCATCAAGTTAGCGCAGAAGCCTCCTGCCCCTGAAACACTCGCTGTCGTCTCAGGATGGGGTATGCTGAAGCACGGAGGTGAAAAGTCTCGTCTATTGCAGCAAGTTTTTGTTTATATTCTGGACGCACAAGACTGTGTTACAGCTTACGGGAAGAAGTTTAGCGACGGCATGTTATGTGCCGGGTATCCCGACGGAGGCAGAGATGCATGCCAAGGAGACTCTGGAGGACCTCTAATGGTTGAGGGTGAGCTGGTGGGTATCGTATCCTGGGGAGAAGGCTGTGCTAACCCTGAGTACCCTGGAGTGTACACAGATATTTCGTATTTTCGACCATGGATACTATCTGAGACGGGAGGCCTTGAAAACTAAACACCAATAACTTACCTGACTATGGAAAAGAGTAATATTTGTAACTGTGTATTAGTTGTTAATAAAGATATATTAATTTCCATACTTATTCTCCTTAACCACTCCTGAGCGGACTGTCTCACTAAGTCAGACAAAGCTGGAAGAGACAAGGCGAGGTTATGTGTCAGCTTCAACCTTACGTATACTTGCTATTACTTACACTCCAATATCATTGCGCAAATTTCGATGAAACGTTCTGGCAAATATGTTAACTCTGTTAGCTTAACCCAAACAAAACATCAGAAGTGGTGTGACGTATTAGCTCGTCAGTTCCTGTGACGTCAGGCGAGATCCGTATTGCCTCACGGCTCTGTCAGTATGGGACTGGAGAATTCAGTCAGAGTAGTGCTCTGGATTACAGTAACATGGCCAGTACCAGTAAACAAAGCAGTCAGCCTTTCAACTGCTTCTGTTATAAATTAGCGAAGTCCAAATCCCAAAGTACCTTTCAGATCACAAACTAACATGCCGTCCTATATTACGAATTTCTCAGACATTAAATCCTAACAATGATATAGTAGTTAAAGAAAAACTAAGCCAAAGGTGTCAGAAAATGTCCAGGTAATTTAGTTCTGTATTTCAAAAATTTTGATTTTCTTGAAAATATCTCTCTTCCGGACGGTTCACTGTACGAACTGCACTATTCCAATAGTTCAGCTTCAATTGACAACCTGTGAAACCTACACCGAACGCCTGACCTCCTTAACCTACCCCAACAGTCTTCAATGCATGGAAATGCTCCATAGCGTGCAACAAAGTTCACTCGAAATGGTAGATAATTTTTGCATAACTAAAGAAGGTTAGCTTTTGTGACGGGATATATTGACCTAGTAATAACAATAGTAATAATGATCATACTAATAACTAATCTCAACCTAGTAATACTAATGTCAATAAAAAGAGAATTCATAATAGAATACGTAGAATTATAAGAAGAAAGTGATTAGGGATTTGATTAGCCAGGTATGGCAATAATATTGTGACGATAATCGTAAATTTTTATTACAGATAAATTTATTGAATCGAAATATTTAATTGTTAAGTAAGTGAATTTAAGATTTTTAAGTCCCAATTTCTAATGACTTGAGGGAGTTTGCCGGCCTTTGCGCTGCGAGGAAGGAATAGGTTGGGAGGGGTGAGAGTTTTTTTTTTTTTTTTTTTTTTTTTAAGTCGTCTGTTCCGGCGAATGGGGTGAGATTATTAAGAACCTCTGCTTAGGAGAACTGCAGCTGCACTTCCCGACTTCTACACGACAGCTTCTAAATTGTATATAAGTTAGGATTTATTTAACTGTAACTTGCCCCCAAATTTCCAGTCATTAATATATAAAGCCTTTCGGTGTCCCTTCCCAAACCTTTGGGGTTGGGGAATGCCAAGTCACCGTTTATGAATAAACATGACAACATTCAGAAAAGCCATGCATCTAAAATGGACCGCCTCCGTGGCGCAGTTGGTAGCGCGCTGGCCTCGGGTGCGGAGGACCCGGGTTCGGTCCCCGGTACCAGCATGGGGATTTTATCCCCTCTGGAAGGTCTGGTACGGGGTGCACTCAGCCTCGTTAGCCGGATTGACAGGTAAGTGTAACACTTTTATAAAGGACTGAGATATATAATTGCTATAAACAGTTTCCGTACATTAAATTTAATGCATAACGTAAAAATCCCGAAGCATTGGCCAGCCAATTTAGGAGTGTAGGTTAAGCAATTAGTTAAGGCAGTGTAGAGAAGAAAACCACTAACTCAAGCTGTTTTTGGAAGTCAGTTATCACAGACAATGCTTAGCCATAGAGAAAAGTCTGAACATTTTAAAGTAAATGAATGAGTAGTCACAAGCAAAGAATTATGTTTCAGGTAAATTAATAGCTTTAGGATGTGCCAATTATATAGCAGCTTTGGCGGGGATAGCGATATGTAGGTGGGAATTAAGTTTATTAAACAAGTGTATTACTAAAACTCGCCTCTTTTCATATCCTGTTTAACAATCGTATAAAACTATTGTGATTGATTATCGGCAATCGTAGCGTTTTAAACCGCAATCGATTTATCTAGATTTGGCGGTCACCGCACTTCACCTTACCATTTCTGCGACCCATGTCAATGCAGCCTTCGTATTGTTGTCATGGAAACAATTATTAAAGTGCAAAATATTGATCCCACAGAGGTTAGCAGATTTAATTCAATAATTACAACTTCGAATAGCACGATTCAGGAACACTAATTATTCAACCTCAAACAGCTGGCACTTCGCTTCAAACAGATTACAAGAGTTCCTTAAATCTCTCAGTCAATTTAAACTGTGTTGTTCATTCTCACACTGGAATACTCATATCCTGAGAGAAGAAAACAACATCTTACCGTTCAATTTTGAAGTAACTGGCAGCTCATTTCAGAATGAGATTGGAGACGGCATCAAACCTAACCTAGGTTTAGTCTGAAAATTCTGCACTTTCATACTTCCTTCCGTTGATTTTTACCTGATTACCCTCCCCTTATGTAGGACTTACAAGACAGTGTCTAAGAGTCAGACGCCTGTCGGGGAACACAGGAACCTATGTACCAGAGTGAACACCTGGAAGCGGTTGGTCAGTCAAGCACCAGGTATCATAGTGAGGAAGAGGATAATATGAAATGCACGAAATGAATGATTTCAAAGGTGATGATGGAGCAGTTGGTGGAATGAGTGGCGGGGTAAACTGGTGAACCCGGAGAAAACCCACCCTCTCGCCACTTCATCCACCACGAATACCACGAGAAAATGGTTTACATAATATTTTTGAAGTGGAAATAAACAGGAACCAGTTTAAAGAATTTGAAGCTAATATCATTCAAAGGCAAATTTGGAAAGTTCTTAGCCTAATATAGAATTGGTGCTGTCAATATCTAAATTGCAAGGATAGTTCTCAAATATGATCCTAAATTTAACTAAAATGTTTAGCCGTCCTACAGGAAAAATAGGTCGGCATGTGTTATCTTCAAGTTAGATAGTGACGAGTAAAAACATCGATTTCAAGTACCTTGACCAGCATAAGAAGGCCTTCGGCTGAATAAGATCGATAAAAATATCTGATAAACTCAATAGATTAACCTATTTGCGAACATTCGTCTTCACCCATATCAGTTAGTATCAATACCTTAACAGAAACGTATCAAGGCAACATGCAATGTGTGATTCTTACAATATGTTCTATTAGCTTTTTCTTTGGTTCCTTGGCAGGTGAGTTACGTATTTTCAAACGTTACAGGTTTCTATTTTGCTTGGTTTTGCAATAGGTCCCCCCCCCCCCCAATTTGGTGTGTAGAATAAAATAGTATAATTGAATATAATGATGCATAATTGAATTTCATATTCCTTGCTGAGTTTATTTTTGGATCTTTGGTTCTTAAATTAGGCTTTTCTTCGGCAATCACTTGAAGCATTATTTGAAGCAGTCATTAACATAATTACGAGTGTTTGAACTACAAACTCAGTCACCTGGCCTGCCTAGCCCTGTCCCGCCTACCTGTCTCTCAACATCATACGAAAAACAAAAAGTAGGTCGAATACCAAACTTCGTAAGTTCAGCTTCTTCAAAAGCTATGCTTTGCGTGGCGTATTTCCCCAATATCTCAAAAATTACTGACAATTTTGATTATATTACTATGTTTAACAAATATTTTCTGGGAATTCCTCTGAACTCCGCTTCATTTTGAGACATTTGCATAACTGCTAAACCATCAGAGATAAGAAAAATATACCTCTGGTATCCGTCGTTATCGGTGTCAATTATCCAACTGTTACACTTTTATCAAACGGGAAATATCCTCCCCCCCCCCCCTTCCCCTTTCTTTTTCCACTTGTGGTCTGCAAAGAGAACAGAATTTCACAGCTCTTAAAGGATTTGACTATAACTTAAGCCTATTCTATTTCCTTATTTCCACTATCGATGCATACAAGGAAATATGCAATAAAGCCATGTAAATAAAATGTTATTTAGATTAACGTGAAGTAGATAGAAGAAGAATTCTTTCTTAGGATAATTTTTGGACGAGTGGGTACCATATGTTATGTGAGTATACACATTTTATTTTCCATAAAAAATATCCCAAAACATATTTTGGTTAAACTTCACCCATCATTTCCCTGAAGGGTTTACCTCAACAACGCCTTGTTTTAATCTAATATCGCACCAAATGCAGTAAAAAGAATATAATTATTTCTTATTTCAGGAGCAGCACCCAATCCTCAGAAAACGGATGAACGCATTGTTGGTGGCAGCGCAGCAGATATACGCGATTTTCCTTACCAGGTACTGTAGATCAGGCTGTAATATTGTGTACTTACAAATATAACATTTGTTATTTAACGATACCAGCAATTGCTTAACTTTATTAATTATACAGCAACAATTTGAATACACAGAGTGGAAGGGAAGTCATTACATTAATTGAAACCAGTGATAGATCTCCCTATTTGGAACAATTTTTGTATCTTACGTTTTTCTCTCTGCCCATTTCCTATGGAGATATTTTACTTTTGTCGAAAACAAGCTGGCAACACTGCAGATTGTGAGTGTCACCTTCCCTAGCTCAGCACATAAACAAACTTCCTAATAATGCGTCTTAGTAACATAAATACACACACTGCCTTGACCTCAAATGTTTACTGTGCCAGTGTGTGCCAATCACAAGCGTTAGCTCCCGAAACATTACACGAAAACCAAAGCGCTCCACCTGTTTATATCCACAAGCCATTCAATTCCCTGACCAACCTCAACGCAACGTTGTTGACATACTTCACGTCTGAAAGAGCTGCTCGGAGTATTCCTTCACGTCTTTTAAGTGATTAATTATTTCGAAACCCTGTGTGATGTACCATAATTACTACCGAAGCTATGTTAGAAGTAAGTTACTCTACGCATTTCACAAGTAACAAACTGTTATCTTGTACATTCTCGTGCAATTACGCATTTATTTTTCGAAATTGGCTGATCAAAGAACAAAATGTCATTCGATTTTTTGGTCATAATGCTTCTATGAGACACATAAGAAATACCATGGCTTCCCTTGCTAACTGTGTATTCATTAAAATATACTCCAATATGTTGTGATTTTTAACAGCTATCTCTGGAATACAAAATCTACGATGACTTCGAGCCCTTCTGTGGAGCAACTGTTATTTCCGAATCCTGGGTTGTTACAGCAGCACACTGTGTGAACGGGTGAGCCAAGAGATTAATTTACGAGCAGTTCAACATTTTCCTTATTAGCTAACTTAATAAAGCAAATATTTTTTCTCTGCAGATTAGTAACTGACAAGTTCCGATTACGTGCCGGAACAAGCAACAAAGAATCCGGTGGAAAGCTTCACAGCATAGCGAAAATTATTCCGCATCCTGACTTCAATGAAAGAAATGCAGATTATGATATTGCTGTTATTCAGGTAAGAAACACAGAACATAGATATCACTTTAAGCACACTTGGTAACGACAGAGTAGCAATGTGCCATGCTGAACCTCAAATATATGTTAAGGCTTCTTGGAAACTATACAAACCATCATAGTGAAAATGTTACCACATATAAAACATAGTCAAATCATAACTTTGCTTAATATTAAGGTCATTCAAATATAAAGGGTACTTTTTACTTTCTCTACTTTAAGGGACACTGGGAGTGAAATTTTGGTCAAAATTGTCAAAAAGTCGAAAATTGTTTTTTTACCATAAAATGTTCCTGGAACACCTGCGCATTTGGATCAGCTAACATTTTTCATATCCCCCACTCCACGTGGTCATTGCGGCCCTTTCAAATAGCGCTCTTCCCTTAACGTACACAGGATGCTCCTATATAAAAGCCTGTTTTTCTCAAAACTACATTTCTGCACATTCCAAAAGAAGGTCACGCCTGAGTTTTTCTTCAAATTCAATGAAAATTTCCAAAAGTATTCATAAATAGCAACTAAACAAAACTATGCTTCAATATTGATGCTATCATTAACATGAATTCCAAAAACATTTTTTTTTGTATGAAAAAAATCAATATTTTTTAAGATTAAATTTTCTTTGTTATTAAAAAAATATGTACAGCATAATCAGCACACGTATTTGAAATATCTCTTCATACAATTGTTACCCATGTTTTAGAGTATCAGTTCTGCCAATATAAATGAATTTTGAAAAGTCAATAGACGCGAGCTCTATTTTGAAAATGTGCCAATTAAATTCATAAAATAATTTATATATCCTAAACGAATTATCCAATTTTAATGAAATTTGGCGTACCTCCTATTGTCATATAAATACAAACACAGTAAAAATTTCAGAAAAATCTATCAAAAAATGTGGAACTTTCAAATTTCACTCTCAGTGTCCCATAAGTAGGAGAAGTATTGTATTCCACCCAAAAATTCGATGTCGAGATTTCACCGGAAATATATATTTTAAGACCCCCTGAATCATAAAAAAACCACATTTCTAGGAAAAGGTCTCGTGTGTGTGTGTACGTGTGTGTGTGTGTGTGTGTGTGTGTGTGTGTGTGTCGACATCGAATTTTTGGGTGGAATACAACACTTCCTTCCTGAAAGTTTTACAAACTATCTATATCACTGTGGTTCACTAAACCGCAAAAACCTACCCTATCGCTGAATCAAAATCCACCATAGCCCGAATGCTATAGTTCAGGAGGATTATGCAGTCTGTTCCATGACTAATCCATTTAATTCTAAACAAAGAACATTTCTAATAACGCCAATCATCAAACAATTTTCTATGCACAAATTAAAGGAATTGGTAGAGGCATATCCTTACCTGCACATGAACACACTCATTACAGCAACTCTGTCTCAGAAGTGTCTCTGTCCTTGTCTTGGAGCCATGTAGTATAAGCCATGCCTCATTCCACGTTTTCACTCACCACTGACTAACTGACCTCACTTGGCCCTCTTCAACCTTGAGGCAGACTGATAGCCGACGCATGGCCTTATGGGGGACAGAAGGCAGAATCACAGGCAGACAAACCAACTTGTATATATTCGCGAAAGCAAATCAAGCAGCTCTCCGGATGCCCTGTTTCGGCAAGGGTGGATATACTCATACATTTGTGTAAGAAGGGTTTATTAACATGGATGAAACTTGGTGGGGTTGGCGAGGCACCTTTCTAATTTCTATATAAACAAAGCTGGTCTTTAAAATGTCATTTCATAAGGAGAAACTGAAAGAGACAGAAAGGGAGAGAGATAGAGCGAGAGAGAGGGAATGAGAGAAAGCGACGGAGATAGAAACGGGGAGAGAGGGAGGGTAATAGAAACGGATAGAGAAGTAGACGGAGGAAGGGATGTGGAGAGACGGTAAGAGACGGACAGAGAGGTAGAGAGAGGTTGAGAAAGGGAGACATAGCGAGAGAGGGAGAGGGGGAAGAGAAAGAGAGAGACGGAGAGAGTTGTAAGAGAGGTGAAGACAGCGGGAGATTGACAGGAGGAGATAGAAGAAGAGTAAAAGAGAGGGAAACTGAGAGAAAGCGGGGAGATAGTGGGAGAGAGAGCGGGAGAGAAAAGGAGGTAGAGATGGAGAGGGAGGACAGAGAAAATGTAGAGAGAGGGGAGAAAAAGAGAGGGAGGAAGTTGGAGAGAAAGTGAGGCGAGGGAATGAGGGGAGAGATTGAGGAATATGTGTATTACTTATTGAATAGTTCTAGTAATTGATATTAGATATTTTTCGGCCATTGCTGGGTCAAATATATATTTGAAAGAACCTCACAACTTAAAAAGAGGACAGAATGATTACAGAAAATGCTCTATTAATTTAATATAATATAAAATTTGAGTTTTACTTAACGTTATTCTAATTTCCTAGAAACATAGTATGGTTCAAAAAAGGCTGGTGCAGGCTAAACGTCAAAAGTTAAAGAAATTGGTACAACAGACATGTTATAAAATGCTGTATATAAACATACTTTTAAATGTGCAAACGTTCTCTTAGAATTTGGGATTAAGTTTCAGTTTTCTTCAGTAGGCTTTGAACGATAGTCTTGAGATCCCGTTCTCTTGGCACGGTTAACGTATAAAAATAAATAGCGATGTTCCATTTGACAAAAGTATAAGTTCTCCAAAACAAAAAACAAGGAATATCACCGAAAAGGTTCACTCTAAAAAAATTGTTTAGACATATATTATGTTTTAGCAAGATCTACTTTTTTGCATAGTAAGATTTGGTCTATATCTAACGTTTTACCAGTTACGCAAAAGTCATTCAGTGATTTTTTCCAGAAAGTTCCAATGTATCTATTATTTGTCTGAAAATATATTTAGAGCTAGCTGGCGTAAGGATTGGTATCATGATGGAAGCGTTGGAGACCCCGTTCTTTCTAGCGCACAGCATCTTTTGAATCTGATCGTGCCTTACCCTTCTTCCCAGGAGTCATTGGAAGCTTAATTAAGGAGCCCAGAATGTGAACTTCTGGAGAGATAGAAGCAAGAAGGGGAATAAAATCGAGAGCAGTAGCTGGAAGAAAAGAAGACAGAATGCGGAAAGGCAGGAATGATGGAGATAAAATATAGAACGAGGGTGAGACAGGGAAAAAGAGGGCAAATAAGAGTGAGTTTGAGAGTGAGACAGAACAGTAACGCTAGCTGCGACATCTGGTGACTGTTGCAGGTTTCTGATCCATTTGAATACAGCGATGTGATACAACCAGCCAGCCTGCCGCAGATGGCGCCCTCTGCTGGAACACCGGTGGTTGTCTCTGGATGGGGCATGCTCGAGTCTGGAGGCAGCAGCCCTATAGACCTCCAGCAAGTATCCCTCTACGTAGTGGGCCATGATGAGTGTATTGCCGCCTATCAGAACCAGGGAGAAGTAACACCCCGCATGCTGTGTGCTGGAGTACCTGAAGGAGGCAAGGGTTTCTGTAGTGGGGACTCAGGAGGACCTCTAGTAGCTCCAGGAAACCAACTGGTGGGCGTCGTGTCCTGGAGTCTTGATTGTGGAGATAAACGTTATCCTGGGGTGTATGGTGATGTTGCATATTTTCGTAAATGGATAAATTCAACAACTGGAATTTAATAAAGAAACTATCTTTCCTTCAGAGCAGGCACCCCAGCTAGATGCACTGTGACGTAATACGCCTTAGCCCGATGCTCGTGCAGCTGGAAGCGGGCAGGATGGAACATCAACAACACAAGTGGGAGAAAAGACAGTGGTGGCAGAGCTTTGCCATTTTCAATATTGCACTCCTATTGGCTGTGTACAGTGGTGAAATAGAAACAATATAGTTTTAAACTAAGTTCAGCTGGTTGGAAAGTAACATTCCACTTTGTAGCTCTTCTAACACTTATATACCGGTACTACATTAAATATTGACAACTGCATTCAATCGTGATTCACACGTCGAACTTTTGTGTTTTTTCCCCTCTAACTGTAGTTGCAGTAGTGGAGTAATTCGGGTTGTTGTACAACGCAATGGCTTACATTTCAGTTTGTTGACAAATACGTTGAGAGCAAAAAGGTTAAGAACCGCTGTGCGTTTTGTCTGTGCGCGTCCCCAGCGCTCGTTGCCGTCTGCTTCTATTTTATAGAAAGGCGCGGATGAAACCATACAATATTTTTAAACTACTTCAAAAAGCTTTAATAGCAAACTTTGTGAAGAGAAATGCTAAAACTGGCCACTGTCGTCCATATATTTTTGGCACCTCTTTAGGAAACTATCCATCACTCGCCGTAGTTTACATTGAGAAATTGTATGAATTTGTCTTGCAAGCTTTATGTTTTAAGTTACACCAGAGAGAGAGAGAGAAATTGTTTATTGGAGCTTTGAGCAACCTTTCTCCGCTAATGGAACACCACAACACTTTTTTTTCCCCTTCATGAAAGGTTACTTCATGAACCTTATTAGGTTCTAAGCTATATGGCCAATTTTTTCGAGTCAACAGTTGACGCCCGTACATAGGTGTTTACAATTTTGTCTCCTTTTTAGACAGTAAATTTGCCTTTTTTTCAACAACACTCTGCAACAGCCCATAGGCTAATCTTTCGATGAGAACAATTGCAAGATTTTGTTTATTTCAATTTTGTCTGGTGCTGGTACAGCAGGTCCAGCTAACAGATTTACATTTACGTTTATTTACAATTTTTTGTTTTTACATTTTATATACAACGGGTTTTCCAGGAAACCCATACAGTGGCCGTCCTTGGGCCACCGAGAACAGTTCCCTGTTGTATTGTCTTTTTGTTATTGATTTTTCTTTATATACATATATACACTTTATTTACACACATGCACTCCCGCATTCACTCTGGCATATCGTGAGATATGCCCTCACGCACACACCCACGCACACACGCACATTAAAACACTATTTACAGACGCTATTTACACTCGCTTTATATACATTTCCGCCGTTTTCCTGGGCGGGCAGGGTGCAGCTACTGACTGGTTCCCTGGGGTGCAGGCCTCTGAGGTAGCTTGTGTGCGGCCTGGGGCCCGTGTTTGCATGGACACACATAAGTCGGTGAGCCAAGCGACGTCTAAAACATTTTGATTCGTGCATGTTTTCGATGCTTCGGCTCACCTTTGCCGATATTGGCAATGACATAATTGTCGTGGTTTCTGATGCGCGCCCATGCCGCGGAAGCTCTTTTGGTTATTGCCTCAGGGATGGAGGGGATCTGGGTTTCCAGGTGTAGGGTTTGGTTGGTGGTTAAGAGAGGAGCAGAGAGGATTTTTCGGAGGGAGAGGTTTTGGAGGGCTTGGATCTGTTTCAGGGCGGTTTTTGAGGCGTTTCCCAGGCCACACACGCATATAGAACCACTGACAAGTGTGCTTCAGGACAGAATTATTATCAGAAATTTGTTGTCCCCTGGGTCTCCCGACCTAACCCCTACGATTCTTATCTCTGGGTAACTTAAAACAAACAGTACAACACAAACCCACACACCCTGGAAGAATTAAAACAAAATATTCGTCAGTAAATTTTCAACATTTCTCAACGTGAACTACGGCGAGTGATGGATAGTTTCCTAAAGAGGTGCCAAAAATGTATGGACAACGACGGTGGTCAGTTTTAGCATCTCTTTTCAGAAAAGTTGATATGTAAAGCCTTTAAAATTAGTTTTAAAAATGTTGTATATTTCATCCGCGCCGTTGTATGACGGCAACGAGCGCCGAGGACAAGGATAGTGAAAACACCGTGCAGCTTTTCGTAGGTATTTTACTCTCTCGGTGTATGCCTTCTGTAACCAGATTTAAGGTTTCATTAACGAGAAAATATTACTCATAGATCTAAACATACTTAATTTGTGACCAGCGTAGTCGTGCAAATTTAGACTGAGGAAGTTTTCAGCAAGTCAGAGAAGCTTATTTTCCGATCATTCAGCAAGTTTAAGTGGAAATTAATTTTAGTAGTTATGTGTGCTGTTCTTCCGAAACAATGCAAAAAACTAAAAAACCAAAAGAGGGCGTAGCAGATGCACCATGTTATTTAAATGCGATTTTTGACAACTATAAAATGCACAAACACCCATATACATATTTTATATCAAAGGATGCGGAAAATAATGGAGGTTTCAATGGTGAAACATAAAAATTCGAATTATTTATTTCAGAAACTACAATGTGCTTCTAAAGGAAATGTCTTAAGTTTCCTATTAGGTATGTTTGATAGTCCAGTTCTTTCAGTTTTAAGAGGGTATCTATACTCTTAAGTTTACCCATTGTATACATAAATTGTAATGTGATTAAACAATTATCCTATCAAAGTAGGAGTAGCAGAACTTCTGTTTAAGATAACATACACAAATACAACAAATCGTAGGTATTGTAATCGTATTGAAACAAAAATCTATTGAGTAACTCTTGTGAACGCTAATGTAATTTATTTTGAACGAACTTAATTAGATTTAAATTTAAATCAGATTCTTCATATTGTGTAAATGCCAATACGAACCTTATTTCCAAATTCAATTATGTACAGAACTTCACCAACAATCACACAAAGAAAAGTAGATATATCTCGGTAACTGTAAATATAGGTTAGGTTCAACAACAAACTTAAGTTGTTTCCACTATTAATGTACGTAGGCTTGAATACAATTACCTGTCAAATTTCAATCAATGCTTTAAACGAAACAATTCCTAGTAATAACAGACATAAAATGTTCCAATTTCAAATATAACTCACATAATTATCGTGAAACTTCCAAGTACAATCGCCATGATTAGTTCCACATTGTCATTCCTGGAGAGACAATGGAAGTCGAGGTGAAGTGACAATGTTACCAACCTATCCACAAGGTATACCACACAAAGCAAAATTGGATACCATAAAATAAGAACTTAAAGGTATTAAACCCGATAAATTACCCAGGTGTTTGTAAATGAGTGAAGTAAGTGACAAAGCAGGTAGGAATGCAATAAAGAGCCATGAAGTAAGTATCTTTGGACCGTTCGCCTACCACCTAGGCAGTCTGGGTTCGATCCTAGGGACCCGCATGTGGTATTCGTGATGGACGGAGCGACGTCTCTGCGGGTTTTCTCCGAGTTCTCCGGTTTTCCTCGCCACTCATTCCACCAATTGCTCCATTATCACCTTTTCATATCATCCTCTTCCTTACTCTCATACGGACCAACCGCCACCCGGTCTTCACTCTGTCCGGTCCAGACGTTTCTCTGCTCCCCGACAGGCGCCTGCTCAGGCTCAGGCTTGTAAGTCCTACATAAGGGGAGGGTAAGCAGATAAAGAAGAAAATAAGAATTATCTTTGGCTGAGTTTAGCTGCATAGATCCGTCCATCCTTTGACTTATGTTTTGCGGCGTAAGGGCCTATCAGTGACAAAAGAAGGTGGCTGCTCTAGCGAATTTCAACTCCTGCGCTTCGGTTGGCACTCGTGTACGCGCATGCGCTTTGAACAGGACCTTCTAGATTAACGGACCTGACACTGCCATCTAAGTTGTACAAAAATGGCGTCGGCTGGTGGCGATGATTTCTGAGGTGTTTCCACACGCTGTTTTTCGTATTATTTTCTATGTCTTCGAGTTATTGTTTCTTATAATAATTCCTATGTAAGTTTGTCTTCATATTAGCAAAGCGAGTGTTTCAAAAGTTTTATTTGGGCAGTATAGGAACAGGAATAAATGTAATAACGTTTTGACTGTGCCGTGTGCTATCCACGTGTTCATGTTTATTGTGTTCCATCTAGGACTATGGCTACATTAGCCGTATAGTGTGGTTAATTTATCTGTTTGCAAGTACAATTTGTGTCATGATTACAGTGGTGAGAGGTTGTTGAAGAAAAACTGTTCCAGTAGTGTATATTAATGTTGCCATACTACAACCTAACCTCAAACACGACAATGCACCGTAACTGTTGCATTCCCGGATGCAAATTAAAAATCAGAAACTTTCAGTTAAAACAAAAGGTAAATTACAACATAAAGCTTCTAAATTCAGTATTTAATTACAATAATTTGCAGCGTTATGTGTATTAGTTGCCGGTGTGTATATAACATGGTGAATAGTGTGAATAGTGAAAGACAATAATTTCGAGTGAATTCAATTAGTGGCATCTGCAACACCAACAGTTTGTTTCATGTAAGTAGTATGCTGCTCATATTTGTACATTATCTTTTGTAATTTAAATGTGTAGCTGTAGTTTAGAAGAAATGTGTTATGTTGCTGCATGTAAAACTGTAGACTATAGCAAAGTTTGGTAAATATTTACAAAATCGTCCGCTCGAGAAAACGAATGAAACATAGTGCAATGGATGCAGTTTTTATTGCTGATTACGATCTTGTAAGTTTTATTGTGCGCTCAAGCTTCATGTTTTATTTATGAGAAAATTTCGTACGGTCGATGAAGTGGTTTTATTTCGCTTATGCGGCGGATATTTAGCTAATAAATGTGCATAAACGAGTGTAATATATGCTACAATGATTGATTAATGCATTTACGTTGAAATGATTGCATAAACACTACCCAAATTGTAAATATTTCGATAACACAGGACCCTGTCACCCCACTCATGTGCAAAACTAACCTAACCTAAGCTAACACAATGTTGCTTTACAATACTGATTTAAGATTACGTATTTCATGTATTTCATTTACAGTGCTGTTTTACGGTTATTATTTTTAATATTTCATCTGCTTTTGTGGATTCCCCCTGTAAAATAAAGTGTCCTGAAGTGCTGAGTAATATGTTGTTGCAAACTGAGTAATCAAGTTCTCAGTAATAGTAAAAGCAAAATTTCACCCTAAAGGTTTTGAATTCAGTAGGTAGCTTTAGGTCATTCTAAATGGCAGCATTTGTATATCAGCCATCCAGTATAGTATGTTTTGTGTAGGTATATAACATTATGCACATTGTACAAATGTGAAAAACAGTGTAAACAATGATTAATAATTCTGAGTCAACTCACTGTCAACACTTCTGTTTTATTTAAGTAACATGCTGCTTGCAGTTTTGTCTATCTTCTTTGTAATTTGAGTGTGTAATGCAGTTACATAATGGCATGTAAACCTGTAGATTGCATGAATGATATTTGAGGTTATATATTTCATTGCCCATGGTTTATCGTTTAATATTAAATGTCATTCTTTTTTGTTTACTTGAGTTTATGTTTAAGACAGTGTTTTTGTGTTTAACACAGCCCATATTCACAAAATAGGCGTGTTATTACACCACATTTTTATTTTACTGCGTTGAAATCGTAGCCTGTAGACGAGTTGTTTACAAGTAGTTCCCACCACATAGGCCGCCATCTTGAATCACAGTGTCAGGTCCGGTATTTAGGAGGTCCTGCTTTGAAGCATGGTCATAAGAAAATGGCGTGGTTTGTTGATATTGCTTCGCGAGTTTCATGTGTAACAGGACATGGTGGTTAGAAAGCTAGTGCGGGCATGTTACAGAGTTCGGAGGTGCCGAAGTGTTTATCAAATGTAATTTAAAGGTATTACAATGACTTATTTGATATAACTGAAAGGAAAAATTACTCGTATTTCAGCTATTTGCTTCGGAATACTTAGATAAGTGAGAGAATAAATAGTTTCAAATCCAATAATTTTCTGTGGATATCAGGCTCATTTTAGCATTTAATGGGACGCTGAGAGTTACAGTAATTATAAACGTCCATACATAAAGTGAATTTTAATAGTTTTTCAGCCAACGCTGATTTAAAAAACATGTGGGTAAAATACTACAGCCCTTGAGTTAAATATAATTACCACTCAAATTTAAAATTGTTCGTATCACTGCGGCCTATAAAACCACAAAGGCCAACAATGGCGCGGAATAGCACTCTTTCCAGACACCCCAGTCCAGCCAAAATCCGCCATAAGCAGAATACTATAGTACAAGAGAACTTTAAAATTGACTCTGCTTCTCAACAAATAAAATAATTCCATATCCTCACCTGCACATGAACACAGTCATTACAGTAACTCTCTCTCAAAAGTGTCTCTGTCCTTGTCTTGGAGAGCCTTGTGCAATACGCCATGTCTCATTCCCCGTTTTCATTCACCACTGACTTCGCCCTCTCCAGATAGTCGACGTAAGGCCTTATGGGGGAGATAAGATAGCATCCAATGCAGACATACAAGGTGTGCATGTTTGCGAAAGCAAACCAATCAGCCTTCTAAAATATTCTGTTTCGAATATCCACGGAACTGCAGTAGAACAGTTATAAAAGCTATTAAATCTGGTTAATGTTGCAGGTTTCTGATCCATTTGAATACAGCGATGTGATACAACCAGCCAGCCTGCCGCAGATGGCGCCCTCTGCTGGAACGCCGGTGGTTGTCTCTGGATGGGGAGTGCTCGAGTCTGGAGGCAGCAGCCCCATAGACCTTCAGCAAGTATCCCTCTACGTAATAGGTCACGATGAGTGTATTGCCGCCTATCAGAACCAGGGAGAAGTAACATCCCGCATGCTGTGTGCCGGAGTACCTGAAGGAGGCAAGAGCGCCTGCAGTGGAGACTCAGGAGGGCCTCTGGTAGCTCCCGGAAACCAACTGGTGGGCGTTGTGTCTTGGGGTCTTGGTTGTGGAGATAAACGCTATCCTGGAGTGTATGCTGATGTTGCATATTTTCGTAATTGGATAAATTCAACAACAGGCATTTAGGAAATGGACTTCCTAAAATTGTTTAACGTCTTCTAATATTTCATATTTACGTATTATCTGTACTAATAACACCAAAAGGTTTCATTTGACGATAAATGTGCGAGCGCAAACCGCGAGAAAAATTATCCCAAATATGAAAACCTCGAGCGGCATTTGTTTAGAGTACACTGCGAAATAATTAGGCAATAATTGATTAATTTAACACTATGTAATATTTATAGTGATTTAAAAGCAGACAAGATACAACAACGTTCATACATTTTCAATAAAATTAATTTTTACAGTTGACACTGCAACTATTCCAGTTGCCTGTTAGAACAACAATATTTTTAGCTATTATTTATTTATGCAACAAACTTGCTGCTGGTGCTTTTAAACACACAAGCTGTGTGACATTCATTCTTTGAAAACAAATTTAGAACTCATAAATACGTAAAGATAGAACTTTCTGGTCATCATAACATGAGTGAAAATAGAAACGACACAATAAAAACATTACCGTTCACAAATTATACATTAACAGTTTTATTTCAGTTACTCGTATCACTAATCTAGACCAGACATGGACAAAATTGGCTCAACTGGGTCACTCCACTGAAAAACGTTTTGCCTCACTCCACCTGCCATCGGTCCCCTTCACTGCTACTCAGCTTCTGACCCACCTCCATTCAGTGGTGAGTGCGGTTTCGTCGGCACCTCTGTTTGTTGAAAAGTGGCAGAGAATATGTTTTGTAAGTTACAAAAACAGGAAAGTTTGCTGTTTGATATGGGAATTTTAATTTGGGAATATATAGCATATTAATATCAACCGCCACTTTGATCATAAGGATAAAGCAAACTTTGTTGTACGATTTCGAAGTACTTTCTGAACACTTGTATTTGTAAACATACAAAAGGCACGATGTGATTCTACTTTTTAAGGCTTTAGTTTCTTATTAGTTTAATATAAGCTGTTGTATTTCGTGCTTCAAGGTTTGAACACAATGTTGAGGTTAAAACTGATTTATTATGTTGATCAAATAGGTTTAAAATATTATAATAGTAATTGACAACAGAATTTCACTGTTTTATTTATTGTGAAAGAGAAGCAGTTTAGTATGTTAATAATAAGGCAATGTAAGAATATTGTATGCATAAGATAAAGAACGATTATAAACTTAAAGATTATGTAATTTGTCTAACCACAATAAAAGGCTGTAATTAACATTGTAAGCAAAATATGGTTAATATAAACAAAATAGTAATGGCGTAGGAACGAGGCCACCACTACACGTGTTGCATCAAAACAACCTTCGTCACTCTGCAAGAGAATGTGGGGTGAGCTCTGAACTTCAACCGTCATTTTAAATTAACCGCAGATTGAGAACAAGCTAATTATTGTTACGAATACTATGAAATTCTTATTGAGTGTTAAATTGCCACAATTTTAGTACGGTTTATTGCTTTTTCCATATTGTCTTTTAAAACAATAATGAATATGCTGTTAATTCAATATTGAGTACAGAGGATTAACTGTCTAAATCATCCCATTCATTAATTAAATGCTCAATTATCGTGAATGGTTCAATCAATCAAGCATCCCTGTGAAGTATCATTTAACCTAGCCCCAATTACGCAACAAGCTAATTACTAAACGTAACAGTCTGGCAGTGAAAAAGCCTGTTCCCACAGTCAATAATAGAGGTACAGTTCATCCACGATCTAATATAAAATATTAATTATTTATAAGTCTTGCCAATTTAATGAGAAATTCTTTGCTAAATAGTATATACAAATATAAATGGAATAACTAATGAAATTACAGATACATTTGGAAGTATTTTCATATTATAGCCACAAGAACTGTTTTAACAGCAGCAATACATTGCTTTTATAGCTTTTAGTATATGATTTTAATTTCTCAGCTTTTGAATTTAAGTATGCGATCTAAATAATAGAATTTTGCTGCCTGCGTACTCCCAGAAAAAAGTGACTTTACTGTAGCCAGAAGAAATTTCAATGGCGAACACACAGTTACAAAACCATAGCCTCGTTGTTGATGAAAGCGCAAATGTTCTCAGATTAAAGATAAACGTAGAAAGATCTAGCCTCAAAAAGGAATAGTCTCCAGATTATTTGAGAACTGTCTCTCGGCCGCCACATTTATAGAAGTTCGAGAAAGGTCCTTGTTACGCCAATCTTCAGGAGGTCACGCAAAGAGCAAAGGAGTTAATTACAAACTTGAGTTGTCGGAGAGTCCGTCAGATTATAATATATTTAATGTATGTGTGTGCGTGCGTGTATCAGCTACTTATATGTCGTGTCGAATGGAAAGTAGCGAAGTAGTAAGTGTTGAGTTATTGTATCGTCAGAGTCAGCTTGTGCCAGAGACAGAGAAGATGAACAACGACAGAAAGGAATGAATCAAGGTTACGTGAAGGAAACAGTTGTGAGTTGTAATATCACGATGAACTGAAAACTGTCACGAAAGTAAAAGAAAACTGTATTTTCGAATTTATAAAAGTGTAAGGATCCGGCCTTCTGACACATATTGATGGACTGCCCCTGCAAAATTATGTTTTGTAAACTAATTATCAATAATGATTAATGGCAACTGTGTGCAATATGTAACATTAATTCGGAGTATTTCTATTAGTTCAAACACGTTGATGCCACCATCAGGTAAGGTAAAAATCTGTGCCAATGCACCACCGCGCCAGAGGCATATCCACCCTTTAGGCATATTCCGCATCCTGTACTACTCGTAATTAATTAATATTACTGGAATTTACCATACATGGATAAGAGAGGCAAGAGTAAACTTGCATCTACATTTACTGGCAAGTAAAACATGCAACACTGGCAAATGTTTGTTCTATAGAGACACATAATTTAGTTACTATGCACATTTTAACTCTATAATTGAATATGGTTTTTCAATCTGGGACAATTCAGTAGAGACTAAACGAATATTCCTCATAAGAATGAAGGTTATAAGAATTATTTCCAACAGCCACTGCAGAGGCTCATGCTAAACTCGTGTTAGAAGACTGAACATTCTGACCTTACCCTCCTTGTATATATTCTCGATCCACATTTATAATAAACGGTGAAATTCACAAGATAAACACTAGACAAAAAATCTTATGGCTTTCTCTGCTCTACTCTTGTACTAACCATTCTTATAAACTCGTATTCCTATATCTTCTTCGTGTTAGTTGAGATAAACATTTGTACAAATTATCTTATTGCTTATTTCCTTGTAGATACAAGGGGAGTATTAGAATACAGTAGGCTTTGTGCGATGCCAAATATTTTAAAGCTTTGAGATCCCGTTCTCTTTGCACGCTTAACATACAAAAAATGAACAACGATGTTCCATATCACGAAAGTTTTAAGTTTTCGGAAACTGACACAAATAACAAGGAATATCTCCGAAATGGTTCACTCTACAGCAAAATTTATTCAGACATTGTATGTTTTAGCGAGATCTCTTACGGTTTACGAGTTATTCAAAAGTCATCCTGAGTAAACAGCACTACATAGGCTATAGCCAGAAAATTCAAAATATACATTCCATTTGTCATACAAATGTCTTAAACAAAAGACATTTTAATCAAAATCGTTAGAGCAATTTTCAAGAAAATCAAAATTTTCGAAAAATTTTTTGCATGTAAAGGGTAGTTTAGGGTGGGTTTATTTTCTTCAAAAGCATCGTGTCGCATCCTTGAATGACATTAAACTTAAACCCAACTTTGGTTTTTCAGCGACTTTTCGTTTTTGAGTTATGCTGTGCACTGTCTGACACACACACACGCACACGCACACACACATACACACACACACACACACACACACACACACACGAACCTTTTCCTAAAAATGCAGGGGTCTCAAAACATATATTTCCGGTGAAATCTTGACATCGAATTTTTTAGTGGAATATATCCCAGTGCAAAACTTCCTTGTTTCCAGAAAGATGTATACTATGAAACCATAACAATATTTACGCTCTTCCTAATATCTTAAGGAAAAGTTTTACAAGTTCAATGATTTTAAAATTACTGCTAAAAGAGTACCTAAGCTCAAAATCATTTTATTCTGTCCAAGATTATCTGCAAGACAAGCTATCCTGTTATTATGTAGCTCTGTAAGTAGTTTGTTGATGTTTTAGTGAAAATCACTGTTAATTATATTTGATGCCTGTTCGATACCTACTTAAATCTTTATGTATTGAACAAATGACGAAGGATGCCAATCTTTGCTGGTTATATAACTTAGTAATGAGGCGTGGCAGCAAAATCCCAGTGAAAGTTTAGAAAAAAGTTTAATTGTATTTGTAAATACACGTTATGTTATTGTTTCTCAACTATACCTGCTTTGTTTTTATGCCTGTGTATGAGTGGTTATGCTATGCTGTAAATGTCCATTGACATGTTCAATGTTCAAGGGTCTCAATGGCTACTTGTGAACTCGCTGAACGTAATCTAATCCATTCTGTAGCAGGAAATTAATATAGGGACCAGGTTGTAGTATGAAATAACCTTACATTAATATAACTTCAAATAATTTATTAACATAAATAAATTGTCCAAGCACTAACCGAGTCCAAGAGCATTAGTACAGAGAATTATCACACAAACTTCAGTGTAGAAGTTATCCAGCTTCTAAGATAGCCAACGTCGGCATATACACCAGGGTAGCCTTTCCAGCCGCAACCAACTCCCCAGGATACAACACCTACAAGGCTACCCTCGGATACAAGTGGGCCTCCAGAATCTCCCTGACAAGAATCCTTTCCGCCTTGAGGAACACCAGCACACAGCATGCTGGGGGTAACCTTCTTGACTCCAGCGTAAGCTGCGCTACACTCAGAATGATCCACTATGTTGACGAAAACTTGCTGCAGCTGACTGGGGTCAGGACCTCCAGAACTGAGATCTCCCCACCCAGTGACCACTACAGCTGTTCCAGCAGATGGAGTGTTATGTGCCAGGGTGATTGGCTGTACTGTCTTACTGTATCGGAATGGATTATTCACCTGCAACAATTGTATATTTCCATAATTCACATCTTCACAGAAACAGTCTATATTTATATTATACAACATCTGTGTTCTTTTTTATACATAAAAATCACGATGGAACCAAAACTAGCCTGGAATTGATTATTAAATAAATATGAATTAGTACTCCTATAAATCTTTATTTGGGCACTCACATTTGGCGTGTTGCACTCACATGATTTTCTTTACTCTTCAACAAACTATTGCTACAAATGTTTATTCCCTTATCTTCATGTTAATCAATATTAAGATTTGGAGAATTATCTTATTGCTAACCCTTTAAGTGCAGTAATAATAGGGAATACAGTAGGCTTTTAGCATATCTTTGAGCCATAGATTATGTTTTAATAATTTCCACATAATTTCTGTATACTTATGATTTACCAGAAATGCAAAAGTCTCTCAGACTACAGAGGACAATTGAATATGTCCATTTCATTTCCCACAAAAACGTGGTATTTTAATCAAAGTTGTTAGAGGCAGTATTGAGAAGATTAACATTTGTAAAAGATTTCCATGTAAGGGACAGCCTGGGTTGCAGGAACTTCTTGAAAATCTTTGTATTATATCCTTGGAAGATACTGAACTTAAAGTTTGCTATTTAACCGACCTTTTGTTCTTCAGTTACGCTGTTCACAGACATACTCACATAAAGTTTTCAAATTCCGTTCTCCTTTCACGGTTAAGATATACAAAAATGAATAACGGTGTTCCATTTGACAGAATTATAACTTCTCCAAAACTCACACAAATAACAATGAATACCTCCGAAATGGTTCACTTTACAAGACAAGTTGTGTGGTTTAGCAAGGTCTACTTTGTTGTATAGTAAGATTTTGTCTATCTCTTACGGTTTACCAGTTATGCAAAAGTCATCCAGAGTAAATACGACTACAGGGGCTATAGTCAAAAAATTCAAGGTATACTTGAATATATATATTTGTCATAAAATCAAAATCGTTAGGGCCATTTTCAAGAAAATAAAAATTTTCGAAAAATTTTCCATGTAAAGGGTGGTTTAGGGTAGAGGAATTTTCTTCAAAATCTTCGTGTCGTATCCTTAAAGCACATTAAACTTAACTACTAACTTTGTTTTCAACAGACTTTTCGTTTTTGAGTTATCTTTCCACAGACTGACACACACACACACACACACACACACACACACACACACACACACACACACACACACACACACACACACACACGGACGGACGGACGGACAGACATACAGGGAAATCTCGAAATTGAATTTTTGGGTGGAATTCAATATTTCCTCTACTTTAGCATACGTAGTAGAGAAAGTAAAAATTCAATGAAATAGAGAACTTGTAAGTAATCTGTTGCACAAAGGGAATACATACCTTAACAATTGCTACATCAAAATCTGATGTTCCATCATTATACTGGGGATGGACTATGATCTGCTCTACTTCATGTAGTTCCCCAGTCTCCTTGTAGCTGGTGCCCGAGCGAAACCGTATATCGCTTACAGATTTCCTTCAAACAAAATTATGTCAGTCAGAAAGAGATAATGACTTGAGTTTGATGGTAACACATTTAAAGCACTTATTATATACTAGAACATCTATGCGAAAATTCACGCAAACTTAGCAATACAGTATAATCTCATTAGCATGAACTCGCTTGACAATCTTGCGGTTAACGCAAAAAATCTGTTAACGTTACTTTTTAGCACGAAATTTAGATTTGTCGGTGCCTTAAGTTTCGAGTTAACGACGTTGTACTGTTGAATTATTTTGGTTTACCTCATTAAAAAAAAAAAAAAAAAAAAAATTCTTCCCTTATTACGGCAGACACAAAATTTATTATTCTTTTTCCTGTTTTGCAAATAAATTATGTGGGTACAAACGATATTTATATCCCGGCGTTACAGCGTGATTTCACAGCGTGTCTAATTATGGAACACCTCAAGGCGTGGCAAGCCTCTGATTGGATATTGAGGTATCCGCCATTAAATTTTGCGTCAGTCATAATAATTGTAATTAAACGTTGATCGGAACATGAATAAATGTATGCTCTCCCTCTCATACTTGTTAAGTAAATTTAGTATTTGAAAGGAATAATTTTAAAAATGTATGTATGTTTCATAAAATGTATATCTGACGTTGTTTTTGAGTTTTGAAATTATTATTATTACTACTCACAGCACCAGAAAATATAACTATTGTTGGTTATCCTGTAGGAGCCCGTCCTCACGTGGTCGATAGGCAGTTGTTTGTGACTGAAGCATTGTTATGAGGTTCATTTCCTTTAACTCGTTGGTGACGTATGTATTGCCAACGCTGGAAAATTGAAATCAGCGGAAGTATGTGAATGTTGCCAACCAACTTGTAAACGTTATTTGTTGTTGTTATTTAGAGTTATTGTTTTGTAATTAAGTGATGTGACTTAAGTTCTTGTGCGGTGCGGTGCGGTTGTGGTTTTAATCTGTATTCTACATACGTTTGAAAATGAAAAATTGGACTGAGGAAGAGATATTGTGGCTCATCGAAGCATATAAAAATGAAAATTACCACAACAGGCACAAGAGAAGGCGGTAAACCGAGAAGAGATGCTCTCAGAGCACCCGCCTAGTAGGCGGAGGGTCTGTCGTTCAAATCCCAGCTGTGGTATTGAATTGTTAAGTTCTAGTACTACCTCTCAAACATTGCCCACAGACGCCTTGTGTTTAAAAATACCAATAGTAAGTTTGTTGGCATAAATAAATAATAAACTTGTTGCGCATTTTCACAGATGACTACACTTATCAAAGGTACAACAATCCTTATTTGAGATTGTATAACACGATAATTTCATTACAGATTACGCAGTATTACGCAATAGTGCAACAATAATAATGTCGAGGTTGTATAATACAATAATTGTATTACAGATTGCGCAGTATTAACAACAACAACAACAATATTAATAAATAATAGTACATTGTTTTGGCATTTTGTGATGCGTGGTTGGTAGTTTTAGCGAGTTGTACAACGTTAAGTTGGCAACAGATATTTCTGCTTCGCAGCGCCATCTTCTTCCGTTGTAGGTCAGTGACATAATAGAACTGTCAGTGAACCACGTGACGACGGTCTCCTACAGTTTTACCCTATTGTTATTAAAATAATTTTCTGATATTCAAAATTATATTAGTTTTCCTAAATTTTGGTTTAATGTAGGCTAATTAGTAATAATATTATTTATGCATTTTGTTGTCATTCTGCAATGCGCATTACACTACAATTTAACTGTTAGTTTGTATGTTATTAGTTTATGTCGGGGGAAACCGGAGAACCCGGAGGAATCCCACCCCAGTTCAGTACCAATCCCACATGCGGTTGCCTGGGATCGAACCCGTTTGGTGAGAAGCGAATGGTCTAACCACTCTGCTACGGCGCGGCCTTGTGTTGGTTTAGAATACAAGTTTTCTTCCATACAATTGAAATGATATACCTTATATGTTTGTTTAAATTACACTTCACTACAAATATTTAAGAGTTAATCTCACCTGTGCACGCAATGGGCCGCTGTCAGAACCCAAGAATTGTCGAGTACAGATGCTCCGCACCAGTGGATGAATTTACCATAAAGTTTGTACTCCATCGACAGCTGAAACATACAACACGTGGTAAGGAAAATGCGCCATATTTATGAAAAAGATTGTTAAATTCAAATTACGCCACACACCCACTAGCAAAGCGTTGACTAACGTTATCGAAATGCAGTAGATAATTGTAATTGGGTCATGAAATTTCGTTCACTTACCTGATAGGGAAAGTTTGTAATGTTGGCAGGCTCTCCACCCACAATTCGGCCATCAAGCTGCAAGAAGTTTGGCATGCTTGGTGCACCTGCAACTATAAAAATGAAGCAGGCGTATAAGTAAGCAAGCGAGTACATATATCTTATATATTTAAACGAGCAATTCTTGTATATATATATTTATTTATTCCGCGCAACTTGGAAACGGCTCTAATGATTTCGATCAAATTTTGTAATCAGATAGGGTTTTGCTTTTTAAGTTCATCTATATAGGTGTAATTCCCGAAAAAACGCGATTTTACATAAAAAATAACATTTTTTTATTCCCGCCTCTACGGTGCAATTCTTGTATATACTCACGGTATTTCAGAAATAGCTCTAAAGATTTGATTAAATTGTTGTATACATACATATTACATTCACAGCGTTTTCTCTACTCACTTTTAGGTAACACATTCACATCTCTTTCTCTACTCACTCTTCTATAAACAATTTTCCATAAAAACGTGGATTTGCACCAAAAAACATTTTTATCCGCACGTTTAAAATAAATCCTACCATGTTCTATATGTTTGAAATATAAATGCCATTCCATTGACACTGTTTTCGCCTCTCACTTTTAGGTAACACATTCATATCTCTTTCTCTACTCACTCTTCTACAAACATACATTTTTCCATGCACTTGAAATATAAGTGCAACGTATAACATTCACACGGTTTTTCTACTCATTTTTATTTTACTAAACACAATCACATTTCTTTCACTACTCCCGTTTCAGCGAACAATTACGAACAATTCATACAATTTTCTATATGATTGAAACAGAAATGCGTAGTAAATTCACATGACTTTATCAACCAGCTTTTCTTCCTGTAGTATTTGTTATTGTTCAACAGTCCTTTTCCTTAGTGTTGCTCCGATGTTTTAATAAAAAGTAATGAAATATTTTAAAAAAGTAAAGCAATCACAATTGGTGTCAGGAGTGCGTCGAAAAGCACGGTATGGAACAGTTGATGAAATAAATGTTAACCAAGATGGACATAATGGGAAATGAAATGAATTCTGGAATGCGGCAGAGGAAACAAATATGAAAACCGAATTGTAAAAATGTAAACTACGAAATAGAAAATATAGGAACAAAGATGGACAAAATGAAAACAAAAATGGAAGGCAAACTGAAAATGTAAACTCCGAAACAGAAAAGAAGAAGACGGGAATGTGTAATATGAAGGTAGATCTATCAGAGAATACTAACGAGCGACTGGCCAGGGTAAAGGAAGCCATGGAAGAACTCGACGGAAAGATGAAGGAGCTTGGTGAATGTGCTAACGCCCTGGAGTCAATCGCAGCAGCAAAGAACTGAACTCCATAATGGAACAAATGCTCGACGAAAACATAAAACTGGGCGGATATCTATGGGGGAGGCCTACGTTCAGCAGTAGACGTTTTACAGCTGAAATGATGGTATTTATGAAATATTTGTATCTCGGAAATGACTTCACAATTGCGACTAAGATTGTTATTTAGTTAACGTTTTGACTTTCAGTTTATCTAAATAAGTATCTTCTCCCACAAAAAACAAGATTTCACAAAAACAGAGGCGAAAAATGCCGAGTCACCCAGGTACTATGAATAAATGAAGTATACAGGGTGTCTCAAAAACACACCGACAACGCTTAGTATGTTGTGCGGGATGGCAAACTGATTGGATTTCAAATAGGAACCCCTGGAGAGCGTCAAAGTTTAAGAACGCACAGTTATAATTTGTTAAAATTCCTTTTGGCATGTTAATGCGGAAGGTATTGGCACCTGTGTACCGTGGAATAGGGGCCAGAGCCTAATAACATTACCCAATTCGCTACATTCTTCCATGGAGTGCATCTTATTGTGTTACTTGTATAGTTTCCAGTGTAGTGACGTTTTAAAATACTATCCATACAGATAGACCAGTCTTTCAGAAAGATTCAAGACACTATTCAATTACAACTGGGATCTTTCTGCAAACTTCCTTATTTGAAATTGATAATGGAAAAACAAAGAATTCTAGAAGCAAGGGATTGTGCACTGAACTTTGGATCTCGTCATGAGAGAGGTTGGCTACTCTGACATTTCGCTTCCGACGTTAACCTTTATTGCTCTCCGGTCTAAAAGTGCATCTCCAAACTTCTTTGTGACTGAACTTAACACAAAATATAGGTAATGTAATAAGCACAGCGTATTTTCAGCTACAGAGCTAAATTGAAGTATATGTTACATTTACATGACATTCTCTATCCATTAATCAGCGAACTATATTCACCAGTCTCCTTTCTTTCTCTATCTTCCATCTTAATAACCCTTTATAGGATAGTGGTAAATAAGGTGATAGCATAAGGTGGTAAATAAGCACCGGAATATAAAGAATCTGACCCTTAACAACAGCTTTGGTGTTGCTAAATGGATAGTGGTCACTTGCAACACCACCTGCATTCTGACATTGTTGGCAGCCCTGTACATTCTTAAAGGTGGTATTCCTTCCTACCACCATCCACAGGACAGCCATCTTTCTCGCCTTTATTCACAATAAATGGTTTTACGGCACATTTTTCGCTGTTTTACGTTGAAATTAGTTTCACTGAAGTTATGTATCATATATATTTTTATATATAAAGTACTTTTGTGCAATTTGCAATACTATTTATTTGAATGCAGTCAAAAAGAGCCAAAGAATACTGAATAAATTGTGCACGCTTATCTTTGCGTACAAGATATGCCCATCACTTTTAGTGAAGTTGTATAAAAAGTATATGATTTTGAAACATCAGGGATATTTTTCAGTTAATTTTAAATATTAGCCAATACTGACAATGAATCATAGTACAATGTTTTGATCTGGCTTTCGAGTTATTTTAGTTATTATCTTACGCGGTAACGGACAGCCATAACGTCAAAATCAATTTTTTTTTTTTATTATTCCAGCATGGATGAAAGAATATCATACAAACAGCTTGAATCTATGAATGAAAGAACAGTTAATTTCATTTTTGAACTCAATTGGCGACGATCAGGCTATGAATTCTGATTTTGAAGGCGATTCCGATGCAGATGACGCATTACCAATCACTACACCAAGCTGTGTTGGGACGTCGTAGGGCCCGTAAAATTTTTGATAACGGAGAGCAATTTGATGTGTCAACAGATAGCTGATATTGTTCCAGCTTTGTTTAAGCACTATTATGTACCAAAGAAAGAATAATGAAACCCATGAATGTGTTTATGTAGCTCAAGCCACGAGGTGGTACAAATGGCGACCACCATCCACTAAAGGTTTTAAGTCAGCAGGAACAGATAGTGGCAGCTATAACTACCACTACATTTTGTACCTTTCTATACTCAACAATACAATATATTTCAAGTTTACTATAATTATATTGATTCATGTACCTTCTGTATTGCTATGGATATAAAAATATGAATATTCAAGGAATTTTTAGTTTTGTCCTATAAAGGGATAAGTATTTTTTATGCTGAAAACTTTCTAAACTATTACACAAAGAACAACGTACCAGAAAATTTACTAATGAAGCTGGTCTGAAATTCTGCTAAGATGTTTTATTAAATTTATACATTTTTACCTAAAATATTTTAGACACCCGCTCATAGTGAATTAATCTCACGTTACTGCCTCATTTTCACCACAATAACCGATATATTGTGACAAAGAACAAATCCAGTTACTATTAATGTTACTTTCTTTCTTTTAAAACTGAATCACAAAACAGAGTTTTCTGCTTTATCGTTAATACAACTTAACAGTTCATAGTGACCTTGAAACTCAGCTATTCTGTCCCATCCTAACCCTGGCACAAATACTGTTCACTGTACACAAAAAACAACCCTACTGCACTCACACCTAAAGCTGACTAAAATTAGGTCAACACCCAATTGTATTGACTTGCGTATGTAAGCTAGGATTAACTAGCACCGATTATTTGAATGTGCACGTTTGTCAAAGCTTCTATAAAAATCAAGGCATGTTGGAGCTTCTCGGTCTATGTGGAATCGCCTTGGCTTTTGCCAGCGGCGTAGTGGTGTGAGGTAGCTAACCTTGAGCGTCCTTTGAGGTGCGACCGCTGAGGGCATATTTAAATGAACGGGCTCCTAGAGAACCAATTGTCATGCATCCCTTTAGGTATTGGTTTCAATTCTTCAAGATGTATTTAAATTATATTTCTTATACGTTATTAAATATATAATTCACCTTTATTCTCTGTATTACAACTACTTGATCTGAATCTTATCTATGCTGCTTTCAAATGGTTACTGTATTTTTTAAAACATTCAAAACCTATCTTACAGAAAACATGAGCAATGTGCCCAACATTGAAACTTCTTTTAAATCTTTCTTTACCAATTTATTTTCGACTGAAACTATTTTTGAAATCTGATGGCGGGTGTACGTGGTAGATACTTGAGTTTACCTTAACGTGAATTTATAACTCAGTAATGGGCATCATTGGCCAGGATTTCGAGCCTCTTTTGCAATGTTGTGCTAAAATAATAGGGTGAACCCACAAATAAATGACGAATGACGTGTGTCAATGAAGTTATAATTGCAGCTCAGAAACGTATGTAAGCATATGTTTTTGTTTTATTTTTAGTTGAGAATATATTAATATTATGATGCCATATGACCGCATTGGGCTAAAAGTTAAGGGTGTTCAATTTTAAGCTGGAAGTTTAATCCAACGTGAGTTTTAAACTTGGATATTGAACTTTTCAGAAGTAAAAAGAAAAGAAAACATCGTGTGCAATTGGGGAGGCCTTGATTTTGCACTAGCAAAAGTTACAGTTACGAACAATTTTAGAAAATAAAACTTTAAGCTTACTCCCTTTCCTAATTTGATTTTTGTTGTAAATCTTGTGTATTGGATTTATTATATTCTTGCTCTAATTGGTTTTCTTAGCTTTATTTAATTGTTGGTTTACCCGTAACTTGTTATATGCTATGTAATCTATTATTTTAGTTCATTTTCATTAAGGATCCACGTGGTCATCGATAAGTGTTCTCGTATTAGCAATTAAGTAATATTCAAGTGAGTGAGTGTGTCGGGTTTAAGGGCCCGTCGACAACTTGGTCATTAGGGCCCCAAGTAATATTCAATATTAAGATTACAAGTATATGGCTATTTATGAAATAACAAGCTAAGATTTAAATAAAGATGTAGGTACTTACCTAAGCAAGTGCACAAAAAGAAAGAGCTGACCACTGTAATACGAAGCATATTGATCTATTTCCTCTTCTGGTGCTTGTGTTGTTGCAATTCGGAGGAGGTTGCCTTTTATATACTGCATCAGATTTTCGGAAATTCCATTCTGCCATTTCTGCAGTTGGAAATTTGTACAACCTTGCATCAGAATCCCCAGCCTGGTGGAGTTTCCATTCTGCTACAGATATCAGCCAATAATTGCGATAAGATATTATGATAATAAGCACTGCTAAGGCACTTCAAGATTCCATAATTAAACTGAGATGACAACTACGTTACTTCATGTGTATTCCCAACCTTTTTTTACATCCTGCAAAATATCCAACGTCGACGTGGACGCCTGAGTGGTAATTCCGAGACTTGTAATTTCAAACATATATTTATCTAATTACTTATTTAAAAATAATACTTTTGTTCTTCCTTTGTTTCTGTATTTGGTTTTCTCAATGCTTTTATTTAAGCATGCGCACACACACACACACACACACACACACACACACACACACACACATACACACACACACATTTTTGCACATTTCTTTTTACTTTCTCTACTGGTAAGTAGGGGAAGTATTGTATTCCATCCAAAAATTCGATATCGAGATATCAGCGGAAGTATATGTTTTGAGACCCCCCTGAATCCAAAAAAGTATTTTTAGAAAAAGTTTCGTGTGTGTGTCTGTATGTCTGTAGACAGCATAACTCAAAAACGAAAAGTAGGTTAAAAAGCAAAGTTGGTACTTAAGTTTAATATCTTTCAAGGATACGACGCGAAGATTTTGAACAAAATAGCCCCACCCTAAACTACCCTTTACATGGAAAATTTTTCAAAAATTTTGATTTTCTTGAAAATGGCTCTAACGATTTTTATTAAAATGTCATGTTTGATATATTTTTATGATAAATGAAATGTATATCTTGAATTTTATGTCCATAGCCCCTGTAGTCGTATTTACTCTGGACGACTTTTGCATAGCTGGTAAACCGTTAGAGATAGACCAAATTATACAATACAAAAAATGTAGATCTTGCTAAAATACACAATTTATGTCTCAATAAATTTTCTTGTAAAGTGAACCATTTCGGAGATATTCCTTGTTGTGTGTGTGAGTTTCGGAAAACTTAGAACTTTCGTGAAATGGGTCATCGTTGTTGTTCATTTCTTATATCTTAAGTGTGCAAAGAGAACGGAATCTCAAACATTTGACTATCGCACAAAGTCTAATGTATTCTAATATTCCTCTTTGCCCCTACAAGGAAATAAGCAATAAGATAATTTGTACAAATGTTTATCTCAACTAACACGAAGAAGATATAGGAATAAGAGTTTGTAAGAATGGTTAGTACAAGAGTAGAGAAAGTCATGTGAGTGCAACACATCACATTTTTCAGTTGTTGTCATGCATATAAAATGGAGTTGCAAAGCCATTACAGAGCGAACCGCTGTTAAAAGCATCGCTTATTCATAGTATTTCATATTGCCATAGCACCCAAAAAGAAAATATACAATATGAGCATTTGTACAGATGTTTATGTCTATTAAAATGAAGAGATACAACATAAGGGTTTGTTAAGACTATTTTGAGTGAGTAGAGACTTTCTTGTGAGAGCAGAACAGTAATTCTCTTTTCAATGCTTCATTTAATTTCTCTACAAGTGCCACTTTACGGACTGTCAAAAGGAAGATGTATTTGGGATTCCATAATAATTATCTACCTTTCCTTTATTGCAAATATCTGTTTATCTCTTCCGTGTTGTGACGTTTTTTTTTACCTTGTTTGCTCTAGTTATTTCTAAGAAGATAAGCACAAGACGCAGTGAGTTCACGGTGCCCTAGTTCCGATAGAAGCTAAGATAAGTCAACTGGGAAATCAAAGGTCAATAAACTTGATAAAAGTGCACTGTGGAAAATGTTCCAGTAAAGCACACAGTTGTATTGAAGGTTCCAAGAGCGGTAGCGTCAACAGGTGAATAATCCTCGGTGCATTTCAGCTATGTTCAGCGTTGCCCTGGTGTTCTGCTGCGCTTTTTTAGGATCCTCATTCGGTAAGTTCGCCTTATAACACTTCAGCTCTATTCACTTCTTAGCCACCTATACTAAAGAGCTAATGTGTATACTTACGATTACTCAAAAACAGTTAAACTGTTTTTATTTTGGGAATACTGAAGCGATACTATGCTTTGAGGCCCCTGAATCAAAAAAACATTTTTAGAAAAAGCTCCGTGTGTGTGTCTGTCAGTCTCAAAAACGAAAAGTCGGTTAAAAGCCAAACTTGGTATTTGAGTTTTATGTCTTTCAAGGATGCCACACGAAGATTTTGAATTAAATAGCCCCACCCTAAACTACCCTTTACATGGAAGATTTTTCGAAAATTTTGATTTTCTTGAAGATGGCTCTAACGAATTTGATTAAAATGCCATATATTTGAGATATTTTTATGACAAATGAAATGCATATCTTGAATTTTCTGGCTATAGCCCCTGTAGTCGTATTTACTCTGGACGACTTTTGCATAACTGGTAAACCGTTAGAGATAGACCAAATTATACTGTACAGAAAATGTAGATCTTGCCAAAATACACAATTTATGTCTCAATAAATTTTCTTATAGGGTGAACCATTTCGGAGATATTCCTTGTTGTGTGTGTGAGTTTCGGAAAACTTAGAACTTTCGTGAAATGGGTCATCGTTGTTCATTTTTTATATCTTAAGTGTACAAAGAGAACGGAATCTCAAACATTTGACTATCGCACAAAGCCTACTGTATTCCCTCTTGCACCTACAAGGAAATTAGCAATAAGATAATTTGTGCAAATGTTTATCTCAACTAACACGAAGAAGATATAGGAATAAGAATTTGTAAGAATGGTTAGTACAAGAGTAGAGAAAGTCATGTGAGTGCAACACATCAGATTTTTAGATTTGTATTGCAAGAAATGCACCATAAATTATTTCAAACAAGGTATTTAGCGTTCTGCCGCCTATGCACTCACCGTAGCCTACTTGAACATATTCTCGAAAAACTCCCATAGAGGACAGTGTATTTCGTCTGTCATTTGTTGATTTCTGAATTACTTACCATGCTTCTATTTGGCTTGGTGAATTTTTGTTGTTTAAAAGCCGATGGTGTGCATTTGATCTTACTTTTGAAATAATTAAGGCGGTTACGAAGTTATTTAAGTGTAATTATTGAGACATACATCCTGTGTAGTATTACTTATTTTCTTTGTGGCTACATATACCATGTTTTTATTTCTATGGATAGAGCACGTGTTTGTAAACACTCTATGTTAGGTATATTTTAAAATCACATACGTCATCCTTAGGCAAATCGATGAACAAAATCAGATGGGATAAAAAATATAGTAGCATAGAGGTTAATAAGGAAGTGTGTGAATGAACTTTAAACTCATCTTTCTTGGAAAGCATTTGTTCCATCTTCTTCCACAAAAATCTAGCCAGAGATGTCAATTTTAATGTAGTTCAGAATATGGGTAGTGAAATGTCTGATTGGAATTTTATACTAGTTATAATCTTGAAGAAATAATTAATATATTAATGCGCTGTGTTTATGACATTGTTACACATTGTGGTACCTATTAAATTTTTTAACTATTCATTACATCAAAAGGTTCTTCCTTTGATTTGTTACAAAGGTAAAAAGATATATAATTTTAAGAACTTAACTTGGTAGTTCAACATCTGTTGGAGGAGATTTTGATTATACCCAATAAATTCACTAGTTAATATATCAAGCATGTAATTAGGCACCGAAATGAAATTTGTTTTTTTGTTGTGTTAACCATCTCATTGAACAACTAGATCACATGCAAGGAACAAACACTAACACAGGCACAACTTCTCAAAATGTTCAAGTTTTAGAAACGTTGGCAGACTATGTAGCATATATGTAGATTAAGAAAATCAAAACCAGATGAAATTGCTTCGTTGTATAAAATACTTCCCTGCAGATGAACATAGCTTTCGTCGCTTTCAAGGGGAAAACTAATTAATCCAACTGAGCAGTGGCTTCAATACGTTATTTAATATTTTTAACAATTGCTCCTTTATCTTAAATAACTTAAATCTGTTGGTTAGAGCTGAGCAAGGTTTTCTGTTTTATTAACGATTTATTTGATAGGGAAAATCTGCATCTGTAACTGCAAGCAGCTGTTATGTGATAATGGTAACAATGACTACGGCTGTAGCTACACATAAACCGCATGACGTCAGGGAGAACGTGTGCTACAGAGAAACCTGTGTGTTCAAAACACTCCTTGAAGCCCCTTTTTGATAGTCTGTTGAATACACCCAATAATTTATTATTTAGCTCTCGATCACTGAAAATAACGATGCTGAAGCTTCTTTCACTGCAGGAAAAAGGTGAAAGTCACACGGTGCTACGTCCGGTGAGTATGGGAGATGTGGCATCACCTCAATGTCCAATTCAGTGATTGTTTCTTGAGGTTTGATGACGCAATGAGCTTTCGTCACTGATCACACGAGGCTCCCACTTTGCTGCAACATTTCTATACCCTAGAATTTTCGTACAATGTTTTCAGCTAATCCTTTACAATCTCTGCAATCTTTGTTAACGATAAACGATAGTCTTTCCGCAATATGACATCGACGGTGTCAACATTGCTTTCAGTCTTCGAAGTTGAGTACCTTCTGGGTCGTGCGACATCCCAAAGATCATTTTTACCCTCCCGAAATTGTTTATGCCTCTGATTTCCCCATGACTTGCTCTTTGTAGGCTTGTTGCAACATTTCCAATGTTTGTGATGGAATTTTGTCAAGAAGGATGAAAAATCTAATTGACGCGCGCTGCTACAACTTGATATCTATGTTGTAGTACCAAAACGCTCGTTAAAATATGCATGTAAAACATGTCTAATTAAAACCAAGGGAAAATCAAGAGTGCAGGCTTCTCAACTGAGATTTTTGAGATCCTTATTAAGTGGTGCTAGAAAAGATCGACTCTGGAGTGTAGATATAAGAGAAGAAAACATTATGGAAGAGTGGAACCTTCTAGATTGCCATGACAAGCAATATTTTACAAACCATTAGCAAAAAGTGACAGACGACCCCGAATGAGCTGGAGAGAACACTTTGATTAGCCTCGGAACAGGTCTAAGAGCCTAATCCATGTCAAGGAAGAAGAGGAAGAGAATAGAAAAATTATATTTATAGCCTTAAAGAAATATGGCATGAGATTTATTGGCAGACACTTGTGGCGAAATTTTACACACACAGATAAGAGCACGCACGATTGCGTAAGCCGCAAAGACAGAAGTGCGTGTCACTGCTATAAACAGCACTATTAAACTTTTCAGTGTACCTAGCGATAACAAAAGTTTACTGCGTAAAGCTTGCCTATTAGGCCACTAACGCAAAAATCTGAATTTCTCTAATCTTGTACTAACCATTCTTACAAACTCTTATTCCTATATCTTTTTCGCTTTAAGATAAACATTTGCAGAAATTATCTTATTCCTTATTTCCTTGTAGGTACAAGGAAACATGAAATACAATAGACTTTGAGTGATAGTCAAATCTTTTAAAGGTTTGAAATTCCGTTCTCTTTGCATTAACATAAAAAAATGTACAACGATGTGCATTTGACGAAAGTTATCCGAAACTGGCACAAATAGCAAAGAATATCTCCGATATGTTTCACTCTACATAAAAAGCACACAAATTGTATTTTAGCGAAATTTACATTGTTTGTCCATCTCTTACGGTTTACTAGTTATTGAAAAGTCATTGAGAGTAAACAGTACTACGTAGGCTATAGCTAGAAAATTCAATATGTACATTTCATTTGTCATAAAAATATAATAATATATCTCGACATCGAATTTTTGGGTGGAATGCAATACTTCCTCTACTGCGTATACTAAAGATTTCAAAATCATATATATCATGTCAGCAATGGCGGTGTGAAGATGTCTACAGGCTTTAGCGCACACCCGCTAGGCTATATGGGCTTAAATCAGGTAATGGTCGATTTCCCTCAAAACAATAGCCCGTGCAGAACAATGTGTGGAACTTCCTGCTCCAGAGAATTCGTTTTGGCCGTTTCAAGTAGGTTCCTTTCTACGTTTTCTTTGTATTCGGGGCGTATATAAGGGCTGATGAGGGCCCACGTGGACAGTTTTCAGAAGACAGTTGAGAGTGACATTGACTTGAATAGAATAATTGAGTTCAGTGGATAGTGTCGAGTCAGTTGTGAGCTGTAACTCAGCAGTTCAGTTGTGACTTTCAGTTCAACGAATCAATTGTGTCTTGTGAGTGTGTACACCAGTGTGTCAGGTGTAACATTGGCACCACGCTAAGCGCCCAACTAATATTGTGTTTAACACAATAGCTGTTAGCTATGATAATATAAACGTGGTCAAGGTGTGTGCAAGAGCGGCACGTGTGAATTAATACTTGGAATCAGAATATATCGCGATAGCAGGAGTATCTTTTACCATGCTCTATCACCTTCAATCAACCGGCATGAAAATCATTATGACATCACAGGAGTTAAAACAACTACATAACCTTAAAATAAGAATGGAGCAACTATCAGTGATTTGAAGGGAGGAAAATGGTCCACAAAATCTGACGGAAGTTTGGTAATTAAAAGGATGACACACTTCGGTGAAACGGAAGTTTAACGAACCGTCAACTGTTTGACGATCGTCAGATGCGTTTACGACGGAGCATAGCGCCTCCAGGGTAACAGGTAATTCTGGACACGACTAATCTTTATGGTTCGTCATAAAGGAATGAAGTTTGGTGGAGAGTAGGAAGTATTTTACAGCCTTTTAGCATCTAGGACCCTCGGAATTATACTTTGCTAATGTGCCGAAATTGTTTTTAATCAGGGGCGGTTAAAACGGTATCACAAGCGAGATAGCTCCGCGATAACTGTAACGCATGCATTAGGCAGGTCCTGGGTTTGTTTCCAATCGACCACTTACTGTGTGCCCTGGGGTTTTTCTTGATCTATAAGTGAATTCTGCTGTGATTTCTCATCTACCACGATTTAAGTTTCATTATTTCCCTTTCATATGGCGGTATGGCAGTGCCATATGGGCTGTTGACTGGTCAACTTCAGCAAGTGCAGTGTCTTCTAACTTAGCACTGTTGAAAGCAGGCATGGGCAAAGTAGATTTAAAAGGGCCACTCCACTGAAACGTGTTCTTGCCTCACTCCACCAGCCATCCCTCCCTTTCACTGCTGTTCAGCTTCCGACACGCCTCGTTCAGTGTCGGTATGACTTCTTTGGGACGTCTGTTTCATGAAGACTGGTAGGGAGAATTTTTTGTTAGTTACAAAAACAGAAAAGTTCGCTTTTTAATATACGGATTTCAATTTACAAATATAAAGCATTAAAATATCAAACGCCACATTGATCACAAGCATAAAGCAGTTTCAAACGGTAATTTCTGAATAGTCGTACTTTTAAACATATAACATGTAGGCTGTAATTCCACTTTTTAGGGGTTTAGGTTTTTACTAGTTTATTTAATATAAGCTATTATATTTCGTGTATCAAAGATTGAACACAATGTTGAGTTTAAATCCAAACAATTATGTTGACCAAATAAATTAAAGGCTAAATAACATTTTACTGCTTTATTTATAGTGAAAGAGAAACAATTAGGTGTTCCCCTCTATTCTATAACCATACCTATGTGAACCATTGCTTTGGACTGCAACACATAGTCTTAAAGGAGACGTTGTTTACTAATGTATCTTAAATGAAGGTTGTCTTTGGTGAGAGAGTGAAGGCTTTCACGGCCGGAGTCAGTATAACTAGGAGTTATTTCCGGGCTGTTATGCCGTGGTCTGCTGGAGTTGAAGAACCCAGACGTTTCGTCCACATCTGCGGCGGACATCTTCAGTGGCGCGGTCGTAATCTCCTCGGAGAAGTTAGCGTAGGGTCTGGGTTCTTCAACTCCAGCAGACCACGGCATAACAGCCCGTAAATAACTCCTAGTTATATTGTCTTTGGTGGTTAACTGTGTTAGATATATTACGAGGGTTATTCCATAAGTCCTGGCGTTATGGGATAACGTTCGATAATTCCCCAACAGGACAAATTCACGCTGTGGATTTCACCGTGAAGGCAATGTGAATCTCAATGTCAAAAGAAAATAGGGTTAGAGGACAGGAGCTAATGGCACAGGATGAAATTAAAACCACGCAATAGAACTCTGTGTAAACTTGTGCACAAGTACAAATGGAACAAACGTCAATGAAATAACATCCACGGAACCGTTTCAAGGAACTGTCTGTCCTTAAATGGCATCCGCACAGTGTTGCCAAGGATTGCTTGCAACTGTCCTTGACACTTAGAAGCAGATGTTTCCAACAAATAGTCAGCATGCAGTTTTCTATGAAGTTTTACGAAGCAAACTCATTAGTAACCAATGCATTAAAAGTATTAATATTTTTTTCCAGAGGCAGTCCTCAGAAGTGAACGTCCGATGCACGATGGACGTGTGGTTGGGGGTAAACCGGCTGACATACATAACTTCCCGTATCAGGTAAGAGACAACAATCGAATACATAGGAGAGCGACCTTTTAAGTTTTAGGAAGAGGGTTTGATTTTTAAAGACAATGATATATTTTTTCCAAAAAAAGCTTTATTTGTCAAAATCTGGAGAATAGAGTTGATGAGATAGCAGTTCCTGGTCCAATTCTACGAAACTTGCAATGGCAACGTCAGACGTGTGCACGAGTGCATTATTCTGCTGAAGTAAAACATTTTTCTTCACCATTTCTTTAACACTTCTTTGAGAAATTGTTCTAGTATGGTGACACAATATGAATCTGTCATTGTTTTACCCTAGCTTGGATGTTGCTTTGTCTCAGGGTGACAGTAATGGATGCAGATTTCATCAACTGTTCGGAAAAATTCCTTTGAATTGCGTTGGAACATGTTCAAATGATGACACGATTCCACTTGTCAACTTTACCACTCGGCATGTGGACCATTCCTAAAGTACCCTTTCCGCATTAACACTCCAGTTTACTATAGCTAAGCAGAGTATAAGATTAACTAAGTATACGATAAACACCGTACTTACCACAATATTTGAATTGCTATAGCTATCCTTGGAACATACTGCCTCAGAGGGTTTCAAGCATTTCTGTGGAGCGTCTGTAATCGCCGAGAACTGGGCTGTGACAGCCACTCATTGCGTCTACAAGTAAGTAAATAATCATTTCCATATGAATAATCAATGTGGTAAAACAGTGGCCTACTATAGCAACCTTGTGTTTGGTTTTAAAGATTGCAGACTTCCGATTTTCGCCTAAGAGCTGGTACGAGCTTCAGGGATACTGGAGGAGAAATTTACGAGATAGCGGATATCATTCCACATCCTAACTTCGACCACACAAGTGCAGACTACGATATTGCTCTCATTAAGGTATCACGTTCCATCAATCCTTTAATCCGCTTTCTGGGAACCTAAGTTGTGTCAAGGCAGAATTTATCTTTAGATGTCTTAGAAACTAAATCATATAAACAATAATTCAATGTTTAACTTAAATCTGGTAAGTAAAGCATAAACTTAAAAAATCTGATGTGTTGCACTCACATGACTTTCTCTACTCTTGTACTAATCATTCTTACAAACTCTTATTCCTATATCTTCTTCGTGTTAGTTAAGACAAACATTTGTGCAACTTATCTTATTGCTTATTTCCTTGTAGGTACAAGGGGAATGTTAGAATACAGTAGGCTTTGTGCGATAGTCAAATCTTTTAAAGCTTTGAGATTCTGTTGTCTTTGCACACTTTAACATATAAAAAAATGAACAACGATGATCCATTTCACGAAAGTTCTAAGTTTTCCGAAACTCACACACATAGCAAGGAATATCTCCGAAATGCTTCACCCTACAAGAAAATTTATTGAGACATAAATTGTGTATTTTAGCAAGATCTACATTTTTTGTACAGTATAATTTGGTCTATCTCTAACGGTTTACCAGTTATGCAAAAGTCGTCCAGAGTAAATACGACTACAGGAGCTATAGCCAGAAAATTCAAGATATACATTTCATTTGCCATCAAAATATCTCAAACATATGACATTTTAATCAAAATCGTTAGAGCCATTTTCAAGAAAATCAAAACTTTCGAAAAATTTTCCATATAAAAGGTAGTTTAGGGTGGGGCTATTTTCTTCAAAATCTTCGTGTTGCATCCTTGAAAGACATTAAACTTAAATACCAACTTTGATTTTTAACTGACTTTTCGGTTTTGAGCTATGCTGTCCACAGACTGGCACATTGACACAGACTGACACACGGACCTTTTTCTAAAAATGCTTTTTTTTTTTTTTTTGGATTCAGTGGGTCTCGAAACATATATTTCCGGTGAAATCTCGACATCGAATTTTTGGGTGGAATACAATACTTCCCCTACTTGCCAGTAGAGAAAGTAAAACAATGTGTTATTGGATAAGGCACTTAAAATTTGATTTCAAAGCTTTAAAGCATATTTCTCACAAAACAAATTTTTCTTAATCTTGACAATTCAAACACGAAACCTTTTATGCTTTATTACTCTATACATAATCTGTAGAAGTGATCACAATTATGACCCTCAGGGGAATAGTTTTTCTAGAAAAACTGATTTGTAATTAAATAAGCTAGAAAATTTATTTGCTAATTTAAAATAAACATTTAAATACTTTATGCAAGTAGAAGCCTAGATCTGGGCATTTTTGTAAAACAAAGATTAAGCTAAAAATTACAGAATGGAAGATCCGTGGTTCAAATCCCGGCTATGGCATTGAATTTTTCAGTCCTGATCCTGGAGGTCTTAAGCAAGAAGCTGCTTCAAAATCGTCTGCAAATTATGATGATTTTTTTTTAAATTAAAGTGTGTTCAATACAAAAAGTGTTCAGTTTTCGCTCATTTAAGGTAGATTTTCATTTCTGGAGTATTTCTTCATATAGGTATAAATTCAAATGAATTCCTTGTGTTAATGCTTTGTTAATTCCTATTTATTTGCATCGCATTGCACTGGTTAACTATTAAACGCTCTCTATTTAGCCATATAGTTTATGTAAGTCGCTGTTTCTTTCACAGGTTTCAAACCCATTCCAGTATAGTGATGTGTTGCAGCCAGTTACCTTGGCACAAACTGCGCCCTCCACAGGTACAACAGTGGTCGTCTCTGGATGGGGCAGTCGCACATCCGGAGGACCTAATGTTGACCAGTTACAGGAAGTAGCCATTGATGTCGTAGACCACGAAGAATGCAGTGAAGCCTACCAGATTCTGGGAGGCGTAACACCCCGAATGTTGTGTGCTGGACTACCTGAGGGTGGCAAGGATGCTTGTGTAGGGGACTCTGGAGGCCCACTTGTAGCCGAGGGGAACCTGCTGGTTGGTGTTGTGTCCTGGGGCCTGGGTTGTGGTGAAATATGGCATCCAGGAGTTTATGCTGATGTTGCCTATCTTCGCAACTGGATAACAAGTGTCACCGGAATTAGATGAATTGCAGTGCAGTGCATTTAAAATTACAGTGCACAACTGCTCTAAAACTTCTCTTTCGGAATGTGGTATATCTTTATGTACAGTTTATTCAAGGTAAGCAATCACTCCAGATTTTTTTAGCATCCCATAGAACAGACAGTAACAGCAGCGGACAGATCAGCAGGGTCTATGCTAGCCAGCGAGTGTGCTATTGCAATTGTTTCTTCGAGTGCAGCAGTGGCGGACGCCTGTAGCTAGTTTATGTGTCGGCTTGTGAATTATAGGAATGGCAACTTCTCAAAGTGTGACCACGTCATCTATCCCTCGCCCATCATCCCCATATACTTGTCTCTCTGTTTGGGAACAACGTTATCTAATTATTTACATAGGTGGTGCAGCGAAAGGTTCAGGCTGTGCTAAGCGAATAGCCCCAATTACTAATGAATTAAGTTAGAACTTATTGACCTGAAAATTGGATCGAAAAATGAAGAAGTCCTTTCTTCACAAACAAGTTTAACTGATACCTTTACTTCAAATTGCTTGATTACACAGTCACTCTTTTGCATGTTAAGAATTTTTTATGTATATATTTACTTGTGTGAGTATTTTTATCCATTAATGAAACCTCTAAACCTGCTTACAGGCCAATTATTTAAGACGTAGTTACTTGTACAAGGAAATAAGTGCAAGAGTTGAAAAGACAATTAGATATAACAAGAAAGGCTTAAAAAGGTTCCGCGTGTAAATTACGATTCAATAGAATTGTAAATTTGAATGTATATACTCATCAGAGGCATCAAAGTTACGACATGAAATGCGTATTTGCTTTATTATGCACCTAGTGGATTGTAAAATGAGAGATTATTTCCATTTCAACTTGTATACACAGTCAAATATTGTCAATAAATGTTGAATCGTACAACTGTGCCGCCACTGCCTTTCCTTCCACTTGTGTCGACCTTCCATTCAGACTGCTTCTAGGCTCAGGGGCACAGGGCTAAAGACTATGACATCACAGCGCTTTGAGTAGGGGCTGCCTTCTATATAAGTGCGACATTTCTTTTCTCCTTTAAATACAATTTCAGTCACTTCCACAACCACAGAGCGAAATATATATTCTCAGCTCCCGGAGAAATCCACGTCATCTCGTAATTATTTGCCGATGGTTTCCTCATTTTCTCGTGAGCTTCAGCATGAGATAATTTGTGTGAAATGTCAGCAACTATACAGACTGTTTGGATACAACACGTGCAGTTGTGGGTTCGCTCCACCTGCGCGGCAGTAATAATTTCTACACTATTACTAACTATTTATATTAAACATATTTTGCATACAATAATTATTTTTATAGGCTGGAGAAAAATCTTTAAAAGACACCGAATTCGGCCACATACTGTGATTAGACAAGTTACATAATTTTGAAATTTATAATATTAAGTTTATATAGTAAGATTTGGTGTATCTCTTACGGTTTACGAGTTTTGCAAAAGTCATCCAGAGTAAATAGGCCTGCATGGACTTTGGCCAGAAAATTCAAGATATACATTTCATTTGAATATCTCAAACATATGGTATTTTAATAAAAATCGTTAGACGCATTTTGAAGAAAATCTAAATTTTCCAAAAATGTTCAATGTAAAGGATAGCTTAGGGTATTGGAATTTTCTTCAAAATCTTCGTGTCGCATCCTTGAAAGACAAACTTAAATATCAAGTTCTGCTGTCCACAGGCTGACAAACTGACACGCACACACCCATTTTCTATTTTTTTTTTTTTTTTTTCAGGGGGCTGTCATAACATATTATTTTATATAGTAGATAATATTTTTATAATACACCGGATTATTTTATAAACTGTAATTCCTAACAAACAACATCAATCTAGAGCAGGAAGATAAAATAATTACTCTTAGGGTAATTAATTTCTTGGCTTTGATAGACATTGCAATTATTTTTTAAACTTTTTTGAGTATTTAATTTTTTCTGGCTAAGCAAATTCCGAGATTTTGAAACCAAAGACTCCACATGGAAAAACCTGATGTGTTGCACTCACATGACTTTCTCTCCTCTTGTACTAACCATTCTTACAAACTCTTATTCCTATATCTTCTTGGTGTTAGTTGAGATAAATATTTACGCAACTTATTTTATTGCTTATGTCCTTGTAGGTACAAGAGGTATATTAGAATAAAGTAGGCTTTTAACGATAGTCAAATCTTTTAAAGCTTTGAGATTCCGTTCTCTTTGCACGTTTAACATATAACAAAATGAACAACGATGTTCCATTTCACGACAGTTCGAAACTGACACAAATAACATGAAATATCTCCAAAATGCTTCACTGTACAAAAAATTTATTTTGACATAAATTGTATGTTTTGGCAAGATCTCTTACGATTTATAAGTTACTCAAAGTCATTCAGAGTAAATAGGACTACATAAGCTATAGCCAGAAAATTCAATATATACATTTCATTTCTCATACAAATGTCTTAAGCCTGTGATATTTTAATCAAAATCGTTGGAGCTAATTTCAAGAAAATCAAAATTTTCAAAAAAATTTCTATGTAAACGGTAGTTTTGGATGGGGCTATTTTGTTCAAAATCTTCGTGTCGCATCCTTGAATGACATTAAACTTAAATACCAACTTTGGTTTTTAACCGACTTTTCGTTTTTGAGTTATGCTGTTCACAGACTGACAAACACAGACACACACACATACATACATACACACACACGCGCGCGCGCGTGCTACATATTTGTATGTACATATTTGGGGTGAAATCTGGGTATCGAAATTTTTTGTGGAATATTCACTATAAGTAGAAGATAAAATGGGTTTTAAAGATCTTCAATAGCTTGACTGAATTAAAAAACGCTGAACTCGTCAATATGTTTGCCTCACTACAGCTGTCCTTGGAACATCGTTTCTTCAGACGCTTCATGCACTCCTGTGGAGCGTCTGTAATCTCAGGAAGGTGGGCTGTAACAGCGGCTCATTGCGTTTATAAGCAAGTCAAGGATTGTTTCTGTCTAAATAATTAATATGATCACAAAGTAAGGTAATGCAATGATCTTTGTCTGGTTACAAAGTATGCCGAGTGACAGTTTTCGCATAAGAGCTTCTACGACTTTCATCGAGACCGGAGGAACAATCTACAACGTAGAGGCTATCATTCACCATCCCAAGTACACACACAACAATGATGACTTCGATATTGCTGTCATTAAGGTATGGTATTTATTAACATTAATAATACTGTTTCTTCCTTTTCTTCCTGGGAAAATATGCGCTATTTGTGTTGCTTCTCTCTGTGTTGGCGGCGATCTACAGCCATTCACAACAACTACAACAACACAAAAAAAATTATATAGATTAGTAATATTAAAATTTGGAACTTGTGACAACTTATTGCTCTCGCTGCACAACTATATTGCGGCTGGTGTAAATAAGGCGTAGTGTTGTGTCGGACTTAGACGAACTTGGCGCTCCAGACATGGCTTTTTTATCCTACTTTTTTGTGCAGGGATGTATATAGATTATAAGTTTATCATTCTTATTGTCCCTTTTTCCCTCGTCGCAATGAAATTCCTTTCTGCACTCAGAGCGATGGCAATGAAACAGGAATAGGTACATGTACTTGTAATAAAACGTTAAAATTGACAAACAATACAACAATACAACTTTTAGCAAAACTGATTATGCAATTATATTTCAATGCACTCACTTACTATACAATGTTCACCAAGAGGTTTTTCAGCGTCATCTTTTACGATCGCTATCTGTTACAAAACTTAACACTTGAAAACAGTTGCTATCGTTTCCTTTCTCCCTGTATTTTGCAATTAATTTTAATACATGGCATCCACACTGTTCATTTACTCCCTTTACGTATACATTTAAATAATGCAATACCCTGTTTCTTTTCTACAAACTCACAATTTTTCTTAATAACTTGCCTAAGTATTTATGAATAAATACTTGTTTCTCATTTCAACCACTAAATTCCCAAATGCAAATGAAAGTTAGCATATATGATGTTAAACTTAAGTTAACTTAACAGTTTTGCGCTGAGTAGGACATAATTTGTATTAAACAGTGAGGTTAAGAGAACAAAAATTTTATTCAATTATCCAAGTATGTACATGGTTACAAAATGGCGCTTTTCACGTTAGTTTTATCATAACTTTGCTATTATAAAGATTAATGTACTATTGATAACATTGGATATGCGACACCCCACGCTATTTTAACAATAAAATGTATTATTTTGTGAATATAAACCAGTTTCTATTTTAAACTTATTACAAAATTTTGAAATATAATGAATTATTGACTTTATAGAACAAATCCTTCATACTTAAAAATTAGTTTCTGCTTTTTAGTTTGGTTTGTTATAAAAACGTCTTTTTGTTAGTTTTTAAAAACTACAACTTATTAAAAGAAGATACATGCCAGATGTCAAGCAGAGTCTGAGGTAAACAAATGTTGCCACATTGGTAACACTGAGGAATCATGTAATATGTGACAAAGCCATGAGGCGTATCGGAAAGTATGTGAAACTGCCGAGTTGTTTATGCCAGCTTATCGTACATACATGGCGAGACCGTGTTCAGATGCCATCATGCCTTCAGAAGGGCAAGGTATCATGTATCATTCGTGTTGTATTACTGACTGTACAAAACGTTACAGATATTTCGCTGTTCTAGTAAACAAGATAACAAGCAATCACAGCGCCCGACGAGCAACTTCAATACACCTCGTCGCTCTGCCAGGTAGTTCAGTTATCGCTACTTGTTTGCGTGGAACCGACCTTGATTGGCGTCCAGTTGTGTTCTGTTTTGTTAGCCTGCTTTGTTAAAACTCATTTTAAATACGTGGTTAATGTAGCAAGAGTTGGAGTTAAATGTAGACCTAAGATTCATTGCCCAAGAGAAAGAATTCGTGAGAGGAAAAGAAAAGTAAAACGGCGAGTGCTTCCGGAACAGAAATTAGACGAAATCGGAGAAAAGGTTAGAACAGTCACCTCGAGAATCCCTAATAAAATAAAATATCAGGAGAGAAATTAACATTAGAGTAGAAGCTGAAATAATGCGTGTGAATGAAAGTTTTCTTAGATGATGCCGTATATGTATTGATGAATTTCGAACTTCTGCTGTGATAAGGCATGTTTTGCGTTTATTCTGATATTTTTTAATGTAGTATGAGATTTTACGTGTATGCATGTATGACCGGCAGACGGGCCGTACGACTGCCAGTCAAGTCTTCGGGAGGTGGGCCGGGCATCTATTGGCCAAGTTTTGAAGTAAACGTACTGTAGATTATATCTGCATGTTTTGCTACCATAACATAAACCCGAACTCTTGTTTATATGTTTCGAGTATTGAAGGTTAAACAGCGGCATATGCGTAGCTTGCTATCTGCTTCTTAACAACACTGCAGTTCTCCAAGTGAGGAAGCTAATGGGTGTCATATATCTTCTTTTAAAAATCCCTCTTCTCCCTACCACTCCGCTATAACCACTACAACACGCCAGCCATATCGGCTGTGCCTGTTGCTGCAGTGAATGTTAACAGAATGTTTAATATGGTATATTAATAATTGTTAGACATTAAACACTGTACCACATAGCATTTTCAACTGTTTAACAACTGATTTGCTTGACAGGTTATAGCGCCAGGTTTCACTTACAGTGAAGTATTGAAGCCAATTGCCCTGGCAAAAGGTTCACCCCCCGCAGGGACATCAGTGGTTGTCTCTGGTTGGGGTGCCACCGAAACCAATGGAGGCTTTGTTAAGCAACTACGCCAAGTGACAGTAAACGTCATAGGCGACAAAGAATGCAACGCATTATACAGCAATTACGGAAGCATAACACCCCGAATGCTGTGTGCTGGGTTTACTAAGGGTAAGAAAAGGGATTCTTGTGGAGGTGATTCTGGAGGTCCACTTACGATTCAAAGACAGCTGCTGGTGGGTATTGTGTCAACGGGTCTGGATTGTGGTTACAGAAACCATCCAGGAATTTATGCCGATGTCGCCAATCTTCGCCAGTGAATAACTAATGTTACCGGAATTACCTAACTTGCAGTGCTCCATGGATAATAATAATGAAGTGTTTTATATTTATCATGATTTACTTCCTTCTCTGCATGTTTTTACTCTACTCATGTGAATTTGTAGGGCAATAACTATTAAAATAATAAATTTACCCAGAATTATAGGCAGAATGCTATTCTGTAATGACTTTTATTTGAATAAAATGTTTTACACCAACCTAAACTGGTAACGTAACAGATAGCCCAACTGCTCCATCTTTCAGACAAGGATACATCTCTTCCTGCGTTAAAACAGTTGGAGAATGCAACGGGGCAATTCCGATTAAACGCATGGCGTGATGGAAAGGAAAGTTCGTCTCACCCGTAGAAGACAGTACACGTTAAATGGGGCGCAACGTTGCAACATGTACTATATGTATGCCTTCTTTCATATTCGAACCCCAGATCATGTAAGTACCGACGCAGAGCGGCCCTTAAGATATTTGCTGGGGTAGCATCACCTGATAGCTTTAGCTGTTTGTTTTTTTTTTTTTTTTTTTTTTTTTTTTTTTTTTTTTTTTTTTTTTTTTACTGCCTTATTAATACTCATTTGACTTGGAAAAGAATATAACAGGTTGATAATTATCTGGGGTTCCTTACTTCTTAATTTACCAATATATTGTCTCTTTCTAGCTTCCCCTTCCATAACTATAAATATTAACGGAAAATAACATGATAACACTTCGTAGGTCCCACAAAGTATAAGCACATTCGCTTCTTTACGAACTGATGTTAACTTTTACTACTGTCTTCTGTTGACGCCGTTTAGCTGAAAACCTTTTGTCTGCCCTTACAAGATAAAAGAAAGGGGTTGCAAGATTCTGGTTTATTCTAAAACCTGTCTCTAACCCTCCTCAACATTTACTCTCGCTTGGCCCCCGGTTTAAACTCAATAATAAGAAAGTTTCCCACTGCGTAACTTTTGCAGTGCACAGATATAACATTTTCCGAAAACATTTAATTTAAAGAATTGTAACACTTAACAGAGTAGACATAGAGAATTCAAAGTAGGCAGGTGACGGCACTATAGTTTACTCTAGCTAAGAAAAAAATATAGAAGTATTCTAGCAGTTAATTTATTAGTTAGTATCTGATGAGTATTGAAACACAAACATCGAGTTTTACTGAAAAAAAAAAGTTTTCTGTAGAAATTTGAGCCTATAGAAGTGTATGATAGCCCTATTAGAGAAAGAAATTCTGAATAGGACAAAGTGTTCAAACTTGAAATTTATAACAACTGAATACTTACACCATGCTATCAGGAACCTGGCAACAGCGCAAGAGTAGAAAAGGACGAAGCTAACGGCAACTCGTATGCGCTAGATAGAGACAGATATACCCCATTTAACTCCATACTGTCATCTAAGGCTGAGACAACCTATAGTTCCCAGGATTAAACTCGCCTGTGCAGTAAGGGGAGGAAATGTAGGTCTAAGGGCGCTTAACTACGTGGTGATTAGCGCCCTTAAAAGCAGTTCATGGCAAAAGCCAGATATAAAGTTCAATAAAAAATAAAATTACCTACTAGTAAAAAAGTAAGTATATGCATAAATATACAGAACAGTGGCAAAAACCAGACTACCACTCTAGTTGGTATATATGAGCCCGAGGAGGGCGGGAAAGCAGAAAGGTTAGAATTTTATGAATCATTACAAGCACATTTAAATTCAATAAATAAAACAGAGTATATTTCTATCGCAGCAGACTTTAATGCTCGTGTAGGCAAACACATATTGGCCAAATTGATAGGTAACAATGGAGAATTAACTCTGAACGAGAATGGCAAAACTTTAAGGCATTTTGTAAATTACAATAATTTCCAAATAACCAACACCTCTTCCGACATAAAGACATTCATAAGTATACATGGGCTGGGAGAGGAACCAGATCTGATTGATTATATTCTAACTAATCTCCATATGTATAAGACACACGTATATACAGGGGATGTGACATCAGTTCAGACTACAAGAGAGTATAAGGAAATTATACTGCTTATACCTGACTTTATATATGGACCAGAGAGCCATAAGTATGAATATAGATTAAATAAATTATATAAACCACTGGACAACAACATTATGGCTCCACCAAAAATGTTTTGCCTGCCACGAAGATCTTTCAATGTTCTGTCCAGTGCCTCTAGTAGGCCATCGTGCATTGTACTAAACGATCAATTTGCATATCTGTAGAATCTTCAACATTGCGCTGTTTCTGGCGATATTGCAAACTGGTGTGTTATTGATTTGCATGTTCTGTGGCAATTTCATGCAATGGACTCAATTGTCAAACGATGGGTTCGCTACAAATGCTTTATATTGAAAGTAAGATTTCAGCTCGTCCTCTCCATGGCATTATAATGAACACACGAAGATGTTTTCGCTGTCATTCAAATTTGTTAAACTTACCTTGAGAGCTTTATAATATTGAAATCCTTAAATAATTACTCCGTTTTTACTGAAACACATTTTCTAGTTACGTCTAAGCCAGTCTTAATTACTCAAGTCTCGCTAGAACAAAATTGAATCAACTTTTTTGTTTATTTGTAAGCCTGCAAAGTCAATTTTTCTTAATTGAATTTAAGATAAAAATTAATGTTCACAACATTTATTAAATTCGGTTTAGCCTATTCTCAAAATCTAGTACCGTTTTTACGAAAATATGATTTGAAATCTAATAGATGCAGTTGTCAAACGATACGTCCGACACAAGCGGACTTTTCGGCTGTTACATTTGGTTTCTCCTAATGCTGTTTTTTTCTATATAATCTCAGTATTGTTGCGAACAAAACAAAAAAATTATTCAAATCGGTTGAGCCATTCTCGAGGTTTTGCGAAACTAACGCACGGCAATCGGTTTTTATATATACACTTGATAATGGTTGTATGTTTTACTATAGGACATTAAATGAAAGCAGGCACATAAATTTTACACACATACAATATCATATGCTCTTATCTAAACTTGAAACGTTCATAACGGCCATCCTTTTAGGAAAATGCTATAAAGGTTCAGAGAGTACAAATATACACTTACAGAGGGCACGATAATCGATGCCTTCAGTACAGACAGTTCATATTTATAAACCAATCGGTGGAAAGTATGTAAAATGAATACGAGGGTACAGTTCTTAATTTTTTTCTTTTGTACTCATTTTGGTAAGTACAAACATGACAGATATTTGACGATTTCTATAAAAAAAATTTCAAAAGGTAGTCTTGCAAAAGCTTATTCTTCTATTTACTTCATGTTAACGAAGATAAAAGTTTGTATAAATGATTTTATTATACATTTTCTAATGGGTACAAACGAAAAGTAAAGTATTAGGAAATCCAAATCAATAACAACGGATATCTTGGAAAGTGCTAACTCCACAGGGGAAATATATTTCACATAAAATTTGCATTTTCACTTTTCCCTGAAGCAAGATTTTGACTATCCCTTGCGGTTTATTAGTTGTGCAAAAAAGGACTATTTGTCTTGATTTAACGTTTAGTACATAGAATGAAAAACGAGCCTTTTACGAAGAGTTGGTTGAAGAATGGATAGAGAACATCAAAATGTGACACATCAAAAGGTATTTCTAATACAAAATTTCAAAGCATTAAGTGACTAGAAAAATTGAAATTTATAATGACTATTCTATACATAGAAACATAAATTTATGTATAAGGTATACTACCTGGTCTTGTTTGGTCTAAGAATATATTTTAGCCATCTATAGTCTTTCTTTCCAAATGAGCTAAACTCCATTTCAAATTAGCTACTGTGTTTTTAATAATTGTTTAATTTTAATAACGGACACATTTTCCCAGAATAAAGGTAATTTGCTGATTTTAAGAATACAGTGAACTTTTTAAGATTATTAACTGATTTTCTGTTATAACAAGAGAAAATCGAAATATTTGTAGTTCCTGGATTTCGTTTTCCTCAGTTGGCAGTACTTAGGAAGCCCAAATGCACTAATCGTAATGAATATACTTGACGTTATTGATTACAGAATACAAAATTAATGGTCATATCTTTATATGGTATACTTCTTCTTGCTCTCCTGGATTAGACCTTTGGTCTATTTCGGTCTCGCACTATCTTTCCATCTCTTCCTAGGTCTACTTGCTCCTCGAATTCCCATTGGTGGATATTTCATTGTTATTTTAGGATGTCTGTTTTCTGCAATTCGTTCCGAATGATTTAACTAGTTATCTCTGTAACTTGTTAATGTATTAAACACACATAGTATTTAAATACATATCTTATTTATAAAATATTCCAGGTAAATATCATCTCTCGCTTCGCTCAAAAATTTATCGATTACCTCAACTTTCTTATGTTATTACTATTGTCATTTACTTGTAACCAAAGTCTAGCAGAAATGTAATGAATGAGAAGCGTGTTCTCGAAGACTGGATGTATTAAATATGGATTTAAAGGAAATATTTAATAACACTGTATATTTTGTAATGTTTAGCACAGTACATTAAATACCATTAATAAATCTGATACCGGAAGGAAAATTAATAACATCTGTATGAGAGGACACGATTAAGTATGCAAACAAATTGATTGAAGACGTTGGAAGATTAAAATTTAAATGGTGACTTGACTTGACTGTGCAAACGCACTGTTAAACGATCACAAATACTACAGGAAGAAAAGCGAGTATAGAAAGTCTTGTGAATATACGTATTTCTATTTCAATCAATTGTAGAAGAGTGGGTAGAGAAGGACATGTGAATGTTGTATGTAAAATAAAAGTAGTTAGAGAAAACTATGCGAATGTAATACGTTGCATTTATACTTCAAACCTACAGAAAATTGTATTAATTGTATTCTGAAGGGCGAGTAGAGGATATGTGAATGTGTGACGTAAAAGAAAACCGAGTAGAGAAAACTATGTGAATGTAACATAATGCATTGGATAGTAAAATAGATAGCACACAAACCTCCAGCGTCCTGAGCCTTTCCGGCCAGTTATGTGGCCTTCGTGACCTGGTTCCTACTCTGAGTTTATATGGAGTAGTAAGTTACATTATTATATAGTTGTATTACACGCGTCTATTTCACTGATAAGGTAGTCGACTATCAACACAAGCTTCCGCGATTCTTCGCTTCTCCGCTCTGCACCGCTCGAGTTGAACCGAGCATAAACGAGTGCCCACGATGCAAAGAAGCTTAGCAGCTTGGGTTGTATCCAATGTGATTTTAAACTCTGAGAGGCAATAGCAAGTACTGAAAAATAGTTTCTTATAATTTTCAGGAGACATATCCACAAGTGATTCGCAGCTAATCAATAATCGTATTGTTGGCGGTACGGCGACAGACGTACGTCACTTTCCCTACCAGGTAAGAGACAATAAACAATTTTTAAAGAAATTATTGGTGAATCGTGATTAATATCTGCTTTAACCCTTGGGTTAAGTGTCCCTCTTAATTTGGAATAGAGACGTCATAAATAAAAGGAAAAAAGCATTCTTAGAAAATGTCTGTGTGAGTAGCCATTTTTCTCCTGGACTCTCTCTCTCTCTTTCTGCGTCTTTCTGTCAACAGCAGAACTAGAAAATCTGATCTGCTGCACTCACATGACTTTCTCTACTCTTGTAAAAACTACACTTACAAACTCCCATTCTATTCCATTATGTTAGTCGAGATAAACATTTGCAGAAATTATTTTATTGCTAGTATTGTTGTTGGTGTATTAGGAATACGCGAATACAGTAAGCTTTAAGTGATAGTCAAACGTTTTAAATTGAGCACTATGACTAAGAGATAAAAGAACAAATAGCGGTTTCGCATTTGGAAAAACTATAAATATTGCCAATTTCAAACATTTATTTTGACAGAAATTACAACAAGATCTTCATGTTATTGCAGTAAACGTTTGGCTATTTTTATGGTTTACCAGTTATAAAAAGATTATCCAAAAATATTCTGAGGACACTCTCAGAAAATTCAAGATAAAAGCTTCATTTCTCTTAAATACTTGGTATTTTAATCAATATTGTTAAAGCCATTTTTAAGAAAATAAAAATTTCGGGATAATGTTGCATAAAAAGTGGTGTTTTTTTAATCCTCGTGGGGTATTCTTGGAGGATATCCAAACTAGGACAGGAAGGGCCTTCGCTTGCCACCCAGCAGCTGCGTCCTCCACCTTTTCCCACTACAGGTGTCATTGGTGGGGTGCAGTACTGGCTGGCTATGCTGTCTTCACGACCTGGGGCCGCTACTTCTCCATCAAGCAGCTGCTGAATTGGTCCCCGCGGGACCTAACGAGGCTGAGTGCACGCCGTTCCAGACCTCCCAGCGGGGGAAAATACCCATGCTGGTACTGGGGATCGAACCCGGGTCCTCCGCGCGCTAATTCTTGGAGGATACTAATCTTAAATATTAAGGTTTGACGCGAACCTTAGTGGCTGTCATCCCGTCTTTTGTTATTACGCCTGCTAGTTTCACCCGCACTCTGTGACCTCTCACCTAACCCCTCCCTCCCAGGGGCAGATCTTCAATAGGTATAAAATACTGAACTTATCAACATGTTTGCAGCTGTCCTTGGAAGAACATTACTTCAATCAGTTCAGACACGTTTGTGGGGCATCTGTAATCTCAAGGACGTGGGCTATCACAGCAGCTCATTGCATCTACAAGTAAGTCACTCTGTGAATGGTGCTGGAATATCTTGCCTAGATGACCACACAGTTAAGTGATCATGTGTCTGTTTATAAAGATCGCAGGCTAGCAGATTTCGCATACGAGCTGCTACGAGTTTCATCGAGACTGGAGGAACAATCTACAGCATAAAGGATATCATTGGCCAGCCTAATTACAAACTATCAAATGATGACTACGATATTGCTGTCATTAAGGTATGGTATTTAATGAACATTCTTTCTTCTCTTCCTGGGAAAGTGTGCTTTGTCAGAGCTGGAAACTTCAGGAGTAGGTTGCGATTTTTGCGTCCTACTTCTTTTGAGGGTGGTTTGACAAGTTGCATAGAATCAAATGAGAACTGACAATTTAAATTTGTAGGAAAAGTTGGTTGTTATTGGATGTACATCAAAACTCATGAAAAATCACTTTCTTACTCATTTCTATAGTGCACCTTACAAATTTACAGAGTGTAATATTTTTACTACACTTTAAAACTTATTTCAATAAATTATAATATGATATTTTAAATAAGCGCACAATTCTGGTACGTAAAAATTGAAAGTTACGACGCAAGTAACTGATATGCGAAAAAGCAACAAAATAATATGCCATAAATAAAATTTAAAAAAAAATGTTAACACGTGATCGCAGCGCTGTCTACCGGGTTCGATAGTGAACCTAAATCATCCAAAGATCAACAACACATGATTAACCAACTAACCAATCTAACGATCGACCGACCGACCAACCACACCATTAAGAAATATTCTTGATAGCCTACAGTTAAAATTTCATTTTGGTTAAAAATACAATAAACGTCATAATTGAGTACTTCAAGTTTGGGATATATGTAGGTAAGCCTTAAGCAGCTCACTCCCTTCATTAATTATTAATGCAAGAGAATATAAACTAACCTTTTCTTCATATAATTGTACGCCAATGTTTGCCTTTTTACAGGTTCTAAACAGACTGTAAGATACTCTTTCTATTTAGCGAACTTATGTAAACACGTTTGAATTGATATAACACTGCCACATACAACAGGTCAGTCTTCTCTATTGCACAACAGTGTCAGCTGTGACTACTGTTGCAATGTTTATGATGGATACTCGCTGTAACTGTCAACACAACATTCTATGTCGTACGTAAATTGTTAGATATTAAACAGTTTCCCGCTTAGCCTTTGTAATTGCTTAACAACCAATTTATTTCAACAGGTTTCTAAGCCAGGTTTCAAGTATAGTGAGGTGTTGAAACCAATTGCCTTGGCAAAAACTACACCCTCCGCAGGAACAACAGTGGTCGTCTCTGGATGGGGCGCCATCAAAACTGGTGGAGACGTTGTTGAACAACTACGTCAAGTGGCTGTTAAAATCATAGACCACGAAAAATGCAACGCAGCTTACAAGAGTGACGGAGGTATAACCCTAGAATGTTGTGTGCTGGGGTGACTAAGGGCAATAAGAGGGATGCTTGTGGGGGTGACTCTGGAGGTCCACTCGTGGACCAAGCAAAGCAGCTGCTGGTGGGTATAGTGTCAACGGGTATGGCTTGTGGTGACAGACGCCATCCAGGAGTTTATACCGATGTCGCCTATCTTCGTCACTGGGTGAAAAATGTCACCAGAACTAAAAATAGCAAATGTAACCAAAGTTACCAATAGGATGATGATCGTGAAATGAGCTTTATTTGAATAAAATATTTCTTACCAAGCAATAGTGGTGAAACATGCTAGGCGACACAACTTGTGCGTATTTCACACAACCACATATGCCTTCGTGGGTTACAACAGTTGCACAACACAAGGAGGCAACTCCAATCAAACTCATGGCGATCTTCGCTCTGGTCCTCTTGCTTATCACCAAAGACGGGCGATGAGAGGAAGTTTCCAGGTTTGATTTGCGTGTGTGATCTGTGAGGATAGACAAGATTGGTTAAACAACCTAAAAAGTTCTTAAAATTATTTCCCACATACTAATCTCTATGTTCTAAGAATAAACTAAATTTTTAGTTGGACAAATAATTGAAAAGATTTTATTTGATGAGTCCGCATTCAAACTTTCAATCATTTGTAACTCTAAAAGTTTATTTTAATCCCTCGAAACTGAAGTGGAAAAGGTTCTAAGTACTTTTTCGATTGTTTACACCGTTCTTGTGTATTAACAGAAGCACCATAAAGAATGTGGCACACTTTTGAACATACTCTGTGTCAACGTCATTGTCTAACAGTTCAGCTGTTTTACCGGAATACAATAAATCTATACCAATGTTATAAATACAGAGCCTTTGTTTGGGTACGTAATGTGAGACAGTGCGTCTTCACTAACCAGTCCATATAAATATGACTGCCCATGTAAAGGTAAACATTTAAGAAGTATATAGTGACTAATCCATGAACAAAATTTAAAGTTGAAAAAAATGCTTGTATCTGTAAAGTGTGTGTTCATAGTTATAAGACCTAAAATAAACGTAGTATACCCCCTTAAAAATTAACCAAGCATACATTATTTGTGGTCCTTTACCACCCCGAGGTTGGCAATTTCTTCATCAGGGAACAAGTCCTTTGTTCTACCAGGTTTTCAGGAGTTTCAGCTAGTCGAGGACCAATGGAACCGCAGCAACAAACCCAGAACACCGGAGACGACTGCCGAATGAGTGAAGGGCCAGGTAGAATAAAGGTCTATCCCTTACGGTTTATAATGTGTAAGTTTGCCAGCCTGTCACCAGCGTCATTTGTTTCATTCAGATTGTTCTAGTTAGTTATTCTATGGAGTATTTACATCTATGTTTGCTTCAAGAACAGAGTTTTTTAGTAACAGCTAGCTTTTAAAATGCCATGAGTGAATTAACGTAATACAAAGAATACATTTATAGCAGCTAATTATATTCCGGCAGAACCTAAATGTGACAGTGTGAACATGAGTGAATTAAAGAAGAAAATTGAGGTTATGCCATCAAGCAATGAGTTTAATGAAGTATGTAGTGGTTTAGACATAATAATCGGATTAGACTGGAGAAATGTAGACTACACAAAATGTAATTTCACTGCAAACACAATGACTTCAACTATAACAAGACGTAAGTTATGTGATAGCAATATTCGCTGAGTGTAGGTACATTGGTAAGGACAGAGATGGTGGTAAAACGTTCTACTCAGATCTGAAGATTACCCAAACTCCATTAAAATGTTCTGCGTATAACAAATGACTTGCTTCCACTAGATCTTTGCTAAATGCAGCAAAGTAGGCAAATAACTAAGTAATGTGGACAACCCAAGACACATTGTTGCAGCTTTTGATGATGTGTGGCAGAAATGGCCACACATCTTTGAATGGAACTCTATTTGCTACATCATTTAAAACAGGAAAATATACTAGATGTTTATCACAAATGTGAACATTTTCCATCTAAGGAGTATAAGTTCCAAAAAGCCTATTAAGGCTGAAGTAAATGCAGTAGTAATTTTTATGAAACGCTCCTTCTGTGATAGAGATAGCAAAGGTTATCAGGCAGTAGTGCAATCACAACCCAGAAAATAATGGATACTAGATTAAGGAATGTCTTGAAATAGAAATCTGGAACGAAGCTAAACAAGGACAATCATTACGTGGAAGAGGATGGCTTACGAAGGCAGAAATAGATACATTTCAAAATTATTATAGTGTAACCATTAGAACAAACACTAACAATTAAAATGAAATGAGGAAACCAGTTCTGGCTGCTTATTGCCGTAAACTGTCAGCTGACAGCACCCTCAATAGCCTTTATGCCCAACTGATCCTGAAATCTGGTGTAAATTTGACAGAGAACAACATAGACACAAGTATTCATTACCAGAAGTCATCATGACTGCAATCAAGCCAGTGTTTCAAGCTCTTGCAAAACAAGCTGTCTTACAAAAGTATCTCCATGGAAAAATCCAAAACTGAATTAGATTTTCATCTACTTGATGTACAAACGTATTCAAAAAACAGAGTTTGTGGACTTAAAGTTCCTAATATTTGGTGTCTATAATCCACTTTTACTTTCAACAGCGGTTGTTGCTGTTGTTTCAACAAATAGAGCTGTTACATCTTCTGGTACTAAATTATGACGCAAGTACATTTCGAGGACGCAGAAATATAGGTGCAGAGCTCAAGTTTGAAGCTATCTCTTGTCCAAGCCCTCTAAAATATTTACCTTAAAACCACTGAAACAGAGGCAACAAGAGATTGTACTTCACTTGTTTTCTTTGGTAACAATAATAACTGCTTAAAACTTGTTTTCTATATACAAGGAATGTATTACTAGTGGACGATGTTATTAAAAGTATTCGTTATAATTCTGCACCTGCACGACCCTGGGATGAGACCCGGCTGACTAGCTGACTCTTAAAAAATCCAAATCCCATCTACGTTTTAAGTTTATTTTTATTTCCTAAACTGCATTACATCTTGATGCAATTATTTTTACCAGTTCAAAATGTTACCCCATGATCACCAAAAGTGTCATTGTTGGTGTTGTGCTATATATATATATGGCATTGTGATATATCTAAATTGTGTTCAGGGGTATATTTACACTTAACAGTGTTAATCTTAACAGTGTTATATTTTTTTAAAATTCTTGACCTATGTAATCTGTACGTTTCCGAAAATTCAATTTTTCATACATCATAAACCTCAAATATTTAACTCTCTTTTTCCTCATTATAGTCTCTTATTTATTTTTATTGTATAATCTTGTTTAGGTTTCCTTTAGCCCCCAGCGTTCTATTTATATACCACTCAGATACTTTTTTATTCGTTTACATGAACTCTCAAAGAGTTATTTTGACCATGTATGTCATCATTGAGGTTACCTGAGTTTGTAAAAACATTGTCTCTTAAAGACTGCAATATTATGTCGTTTATTAACTTACAATACTAAGCTACAAATTACTGCAGTGCCTGTGAAAATATATTACTATTTCTTTCCTTATTACGTTTCCCTCCCAACTTCACAGTTCACACGTGTTGGGGTGTTTCCCTAGAGCACCTTCGAGACTCTCTGCAACTGCGTGCCAAACTTGCAGAGGTCTTCGCGGACGACAAACAATCGAAGAGCAACATAAGTCTGAAAATTTGAAACTGTAGACACCAGTGTTTATACTCTTTTGACATTTTTATCGCACTTTTAATCCTGGTCTGTGCCTCCTTGTTTTGCATATTTATTTTCCCCATGCACTAGTAATTTTATTGAAATTTATATCTGACTTTTGCCATGAATTCTTTTAAGGGGCGTGATATCCATGTAGTTGAGCGCCCTTAAACCTATATTCCTCCACCCTCAAGGTAACATTACACCAACATGGTCGTTGCAATTAAAGGGGGAACATAAATGTACGTAGCAATAATTACAAAAACAAAAAAGGAAAGAATCAACATGTAAGCAAACTTAAAACGCCGTGTGTGTGTGTGTGTGTGTTTGAGTGTGTGTGTGTGTGTGTGTGTGTGTGTGTGTGTGTGTGTGTGTGTGTGTGTACGCGCGCGCAGCACGTGTAATATGAATGTAAGAGCTTATTGTGTAAAGTTAGCTCACAGGTAACTTGTAAAAATATGTTAATGTTGCTATAGGGACCTAAACAATAGGAATTCTTCCTCTTATTACACAACGTTAAATAAAATTATGAACTTAAATCGCTTATATTGGTAATAGCATGCGTTAATGACAACATATAAGTATTCTATCTTTAATTGGGAGTCAATTAAAGCGTTAATTTAGCTCTTAAAGCTAATATACACTTGAAGTTAAATGATTCGTTTTATTTCAGGCAGTTACATGAAGTTATGGACTTCAAATTTTATGTTCGCAATAACACATACCCTTATGGTAAGTTTTAAAACCTATAATTATCGTCTTATTGGAAAAAATCGAGGCAATTCAAAAGAACGATAATTAATGTCATTACATACGATTTCTCTTCGTCTATAAGCCAGTGAGAATAACGCTGTAATATGAATACGAAGATGTGGTTCTTAATCCCTTTCTTCTGTGTTTGTTTTGGTAAGTACAAACAAGACAAGAATCTGATGTGACATGACTGTTTATTAGGTACATATTTCCCCGTAAGTTCAAGAAATATTCAGGTGTTTTGAGAGCCGGTTGCTGCTTTGAAGCTTCCGTGGTTTACATAACATGAGGGAAAGAAAATCTAATAAAGAACGAATAACGACTTTCCATTTAAGAACAGCCTAAAGTATTAGAAAATTATATTCCAGAAATTGCCCATGTAAAGAGTAAAGTTTTACTGTTTGGAAGACGCATAACTTAAATACCAAATTTGACATTAAATCGAATCGTTTTCTAGTACAACTAGATACCCATCGGCCCGGCGAATTCAACCTTTATTTTTTCGCGGTTTTCATGGTAGATAGGCGAATGCTGAGGTGCCTCTTTTGCTACTACGAATTTCCCACGCATTGGTCATCGCTTTCTCTTAGAGATCACGTGGAGGCACAAATGTCCTACGAAGACTTAGGTGTTGCTCTGTATTCAAGTTACTGGAAACCCTTCCGTCGGGTTGTTGCTAATTCTTTGGGAAGATTTGCAAAGGCACTACGTCAAAGATGAATAAACTGTATATACTATTTTGTAAAGAACTACTAGGGTTATCAATATTGGCGCACAGCAAAATGGCGTTAGCAGAATTAGGAAAGAGAAGGAGGATTATCATTGCAGATAATGGGTGTCACTTTCACTAGCTTAGTGCATAAACAAATACTGTAACGGGCGTCTTGAAAACAAACTCATACCTTCCGTGCGAGTGTACGCTAATCACAAAAGTTATCTCCCAATACATTACACGTAAGCGAAAGCTGTTTACAGCCACAGACCAGGTCAATTCCCTTACCAACCTCAACAGAACGTTCTCTACTTACTCCAAGTCTGAAAGAGCTGCTTGGAGTATTCCTCCACGCCTTCTAAGTAATCAACTAATACGAAACCCTGTGTGATATCCCATAATTATTACCGAAGCTATGTCAGAAATAAGTTACTCTACGCATCTGACAGGTAACACACTGTTGTCTTGGTATATTCTTATGGAATTTCGCACACAATTCGGATCAAAAACCATTTATTCTTTCAAACTTGGCGGATCAAAGAACAAAATGTCATTAGACATGAAACACAAATTACAAGGAATATAATGACTTCCCTTCCATCCTGTATATATAACGATTTATAGAGTAAGAAAAATATATATAAAACAGAGAAAATAATTAACCAAAAAAATTTAAAAAGGGCAACTCCTTAAAAGAAAAAAATCATTCTACGGAATAATGATACAGCATAATTTATAGGTAAATTTATAAAATTAAAATAAATATTTTATAAAAAATATAAGAAATTGTAGAATAGAATAAAAATAAAATTAAAAAAATTCATCTCCTCAACACAACAAAATAAAAACACAAATGTAGCATTTCATACATTCCAGCATCACTCTCACAAAACTACAACTACTAATAAACAACACACAACAAATGTGTAAATTTAAATTATGAATGTTTCTTCTACACATCCAGGTATTGTAGTAATTAGTTGTAATCATTAGTATTATTCTGTTTTTATGTTTAATAATATTAAAATTATTAATTACACTATTCAATATTATTAATTAGTAACAGATAAAGATAAATGTGGACAGACCACACTTATATATTGATATATAAGTGCCTAGTGCAGGAGGCCGTTTGTGCTACTCCCGCCACCTCTAGAAGGGAAGAATAAGGCGAGGGACCCGAAGGGCAGACAGATCCCAACAAGGACGGGCTCAAGCATGGACCCGGTCCCTATCGTTTCCAGTACGAACACATCCCACCATGCCCGATCCCGACATACAAGGCTCTCACCTCGGGTGACCACAGCAGAGGCGGATTCTGACCGGCCTGAACCCAGGGAAAATATCAAAAACTCTCCAACTACATCGATTGTCCCGCCGCAACGTGCAGGCCAACTCCTCCTGGTCCTACGATCCTGAAATGCATGAAAAAATATTGGTGGGATATAGTGCACACCAGCATTCGTCTAAGTGACAAAGGGAATAAACCTAAACAAGGCAACGAACACACCAACTCCTCAGTGCGAGTCACATGCTCTGACTCCTGGGTCATCTAGCTCTGTTTGCAGCTTACCAGACAGGTGCTCTAATCATTCAGCTACTGTGACAACCTGCCAGAATAACATTGCCCACACACGACTTGTGCGTTTAAAAACACCAACATTATATTTGTTTGCATAAATAAATAATAACTACTCAACTGAATAATTGCTGACTAAACAATAACACTGAAAATTATCTATTATAAATATTTTCTGTTATAATTTTCAGTGGGAGCATCTGGAGGCCGTCGCCCACGGCAGGATTCTCGTATTGTTGGGGGTACGGCAACAGACATACGCCAGTTTCCCTACCAGGTAAGAGACAGTAACAAATCTTGACAATGTAATTCAATTTTGAAGACATCACTGATAGTTCGTGATCCATATCTCGTTTACGGTATCACCTAAGTTTTATTATTTTATAAACTATAATTTCCCAACAAATAGTCAATCTCTGGCAGGAAGATAAAGTAATTACTTTTAAAGTAATTAGTTTCTTTGGTCTGATGAACGTTGAAATTATTTTGAAACTATTTTGTATATTTAATTCAATCTGTCTAAGCAAATTCTGAGATTTTGAAACCAAAGACTTTACATAAATGTAGCACATACTCGAAAAATTATAGGGGCATAGGACCAACTGCAATGTTCATGGAGCACAGAGTGTATTAAAAGTGCAAAACCAAAAAAAAAAAAAAAAAAAAAAAAAAAATGTTTCTCTACACATGTATCATGATTATGAGTAATATTCCCTCTTTTTCTGGTAGTCTGTCTCTTCAGATTCATAGCTTTTCCCTTGCAGTGAGATACGCTTAACCATGAATTTTATTGAGCCCTTTTTGGCCCACAGTGCCGAAAATTTAAGCACAAACAGGGCGTTTATATGTAGCACACATTACATTTAAACCCTGCGTAAGGCCTTGAAAAATGGAGCGATCTCAAAAATTTCAGTGACAGCAAATGACTGAAGGTTTGGGGACAGATGAAGACCTGGAAGCGAGTGGTCAGCCAAGTATCAGATATGAGAGTGAGGAAGAGGATGATATGAAATGCAGGCGAAACATAATTGGAAGCATAATGATGGAGCAATTGATGGATGACGGGGGAAACTTGAGAACCCGGAGAAAACCCGCCCAGACGCCACTTCTTCCACCATGAATAGCCATGTGCCCTGTGATAGGCGAACGGTCTAACCGCTAAAATACTTGGTATTTTAACCAAAACTGTTAACGCCTGTTTCGAGAAAATCAAAACTTCAGAAAACTGTTCCGTGAAAAGCGTGGGGACATCTTTAAACTCTTCGTGAGGATTCTTGAAAGATCCTCAAATTAAATACCATTTAGCTGAATTTTCATTGTTTAGTTGTGCTGTTCCCAGACACACGCTGCGGTATATTTGGGATAATACCGAAGTTTCTGGTCTTGTCAGGGAGGTGAATATTGGCAAAGTGCGGGTGTTTTGGTTGCTCCGGCGTTTCACGCAAGTCGTTCTCCTTAGGGACGCGTTGAAAGGTGTTGACTTTGGCTGGTATGAGATCTTTATCTCAGGATTGCCCAGCTGAGGAATATCCAGGTGTTATCTTCTTTCTTTTTAACAAATACGGTTTAATTCACTTAGCGTTACATTCCCCTATGTCCCCCTTCCGACACACAAGACTTGAAATATGCCTGGATAGTGTTGTTTGTGCGACGAATACGCCCAGTCGTCAAACTATGTTACTGGCGCCCCCCACACTATTTCTGTCTTGAAACTCACACGTATTTATCCCACCATGAAGAAGAGGCAAGTGTTTTGTTTTAAATATCTTCAATAGCTTGACTGAATTATAGAACACTGCACTCATCAATATTGTAACAAATTTAACAACTCTTTTTATTTTCTCAAGCTTCAAGTACAGCCACACTACTAGTTTCTGTCTCTTAATCTTTCCAAACTCTCACACAATCTCGTTTCTGTCTCTTAATCTTTCAACAACTCAAAACTGTCTCCGTAGCAACCTCCTTGAAAATCAAAGAGTCTTAATGACATGGAGAAGCCATGTCACACTGCTCCCTCCTCAGAGCTGGTCGTCCCGACCAGCACTATCACTGCGGCATCTCCCTTGCGCCCCGGTGGATTAACCCATCGAACCTCTTCTCCTGGTGGTCCACGAGGGCCTGGTGGTCCTGGTACACCTTGAGGTCCTGGGTTTCCATCTCTTCCAGGCATACCTTTAGTTCCAGGTTCACCATCTTTTCCCGACAATCCTGGAGGTCCAGTCATGCCTTTGTCTCCTGGAGGTCCCTGAGGTCCAGGTAACCCTTGTAGACCAATGAGACCACGGTGTCCTTTTGCACCCTTTGGACCTTCTTCTCCTCTATCACCCTTACCTCCCTCTGGCCCTGGAGGTCCTGGCTTTCCTCTAGCTCCCTGTGGCCCTTCTACACCCTGTGGTCCAGTTTCTCCTCGAAGACCCCGTTCTCCTGCTGGTCCTGGAGGTCCATTTGGACCAGGTGGCCCTGGAAGACCTGGTGCCCCTGGAGTTCCCGGAGGTCCTGAAGGTCCTACAGGTCCCTTATCTCCCGGTCTTCCTGCAATACCAGGTGTTCCTGCTTTACCTGGTGCTCCCTCTGGTCCCTGTTCTCCAATTGGTCCCGGTGGTCCTAGAGGTCCTGCAATACTTTGTGGTCCTGGAGGTCCTTCACTGCCTGGCTTCCCTGGTGGACCTGTCTCACCTTGTGCACCTCTCTGACCTCTGAGGCCAGCAGGTCCTGTTGGGCCGGGTAATCCTGGAAGTCCTCTGTCTCCTGGAGGGCCCTGTGGGCCAGGTTGTCCTGGAGCTCCATGTTGTCCTTGAGAGCCTGAGTCACCCTTAGGTCCTTCAGGTCCTGGTGCACCAGCTTGTCCTGGAGGTCCTGGATTGCCCCGTTCACCCTTCATTCCAGGCAAGCCTACCAGACCCTGAGGGCCAGGGAATCCTTGTAAACCTTGAGGGCCAGTAGGACCTCGCTCTCCAGGGGGCACGATCCTAGGTATCGCTGTTGGATAGTGTCCCTTGGTCCAGGTAGGACGATGTATGCCATCCTGCTTCGAAATTCTGCAACAGGACCGCCGGTCTTGACGGTCCCTCGTCCAGTTGCCCTTCTTCCTGGTGTGTTGACGGGCCATCCTGCGCACTTTGAAACGGCTCACTGGGTACCATGTCCGCCGACCTCTCTGGCGCACCTTCGCAGCCACCTTGCTTCCGATGGGTCCGGCAACAAACCCCACCACATCCGCGCGAGTCGCGTCCACCGCTGCACTCGTGTTCACTCGTGCTCGGCACGGCCTCTCCTGCATCCCGCCGTCCACGACGACGTCCACCATTCCTCCGTTCACGGCACTATGCGTCAGGTGACTGGACGGCCCCGACGGTCCCCCCATGTCACACGCCAAGTCGGCTCTCGCGTGTCGCTCGCCTGCCCGTGCGCCTCCCCGCTGATCGTCCTCCACGTCACATCCCGGCTGGCCACGCACCCGACACACTCCTCCAGGGGATCCTCGACGACGCCCCCGAACTGTCCCTCCGTCTTCCCCGAGACGCACACCTTCGCTATCCGAAACGGGCGCAACTGTCGCCTCGGCCACTAGGTGCTCCCTCCCCGGCTCCGCGCTATTCCGTCTGCCCCTGGCATCCAGTACTTTGACGCTCTCGTCAATTCTTACTACCAGGGCGCCAAGACGTTCCCCGTCGTCCTCCACGACGTCCACGTGCTGGCAGAGGTCTTCCACCTTTTCGCCGAGTTCTTCCACGCCTTCCGTCACGCCAGCCAGTTGCTCGTCAATCTTCGCCGATAGCTCCGTCCTCATCTCCTTCAGCTCGGCAGCGAGGTTGTCGTTTCTCGTTTCCATTTTGGCAAATAATTCTTTCATCATTGCCATCATCCTGGTTTCCGAATCTTTCTCCATCCCACTTCCTGACACCAATGTAACAAATTTACCAACTCTTTTTTATTTTCTCAAGCTTCAAGTACAGCCACACTACTAGTTTCTGTCTCTTAATATTTCCAAACTCTCACACAATCTCGTTTCTGTCTCTTAATCTTTCAACAACTCAAAACTGTCTCCGTAGCAACCTCCTTGAAAATCAAAGAGTCTTAATGACATGGAGAAGCCATGTCACAATATGTTTGCCTCACCACAGCTGTCCTTGGAACATCGCTACTACAGACAGTATGTGCATGTCTGTGGGGCGTCTGTAATCTCAAAAACTTGGGTTGTCACAGCGGCTCATTGCGTCTACAAGTAAGTCAAGCATTGTTTCTCTCTAAATAATTAATATGATCACAGAATAAAGCAATACAATGATCTTTGTCTGGTTACAAAGAATGCAGAATGACAGTTTTCGCATAAGAGCTGCTACGACTTTCATCGAGACCGGAGGAACGATCTACAACATTGAGGCCATCATTAAGCACCCCAAGTACTGCCACACGACTGATGACTACGATATTGCTGTCATTAAGGTATTGTATTTATTAACATTAATAATACTGTTTCTTCCTTTTCTTCCTGGGAAAATATGCGCTATTTGTGTTTCTTCTCTCTCTATAGTCGTGTTGACAACCTACAGCCGTTTACAAAAAAAATTATATGGATTAGTAATATTAAAATTTGTGACAACTTGTTGCTCTCGCTACACAGATGTACCACGGATGGTGTAAACAAGGCGCTGTGGCATGTGCATAGGACAGACGAATTTGGCGCACCAACTTGGCTCATTTTGTTTCATTTTCTATTTTTTAACGCACTGTTGCACCAAGATAATAATTTTATCATTGATATTGTCCCTTTTAATTTTGGCGTAGCTGCAATCGTCGAATTGAAATTCCTTTCTGCACTTAGAGGGATGGCAATGAAACAGGAATAGGAAAATTGATAATCATTGCATTTTATTAAAGGGAACTTTTAGCAATTATATTTCAATGCACAATCTTCAGCAATTGTGTCTTCTTTCTTCACCAAAAGCTTTTTCAGCGTCTTATAACATCACCTTTTACTATCGCTACATGTTGCAAAACTTAACACTTGAACATGGTTACTATCATTATTTATTTATGCCAACAAACTTACTGTTGGTCTTTTTAAACACACAAGCCGTGTGCGGGCAATGTTTGAGAGGTAGAACTGGAACTTAAAAATTCAATGCTACAGCTGGGACTTGAACCACAGACCCTCCGCTTACCAGGCGGATGCTCTAACCATTAAGCTACTGTGACAACCTGCCAGGTGACATTGAATTCTCAACCCAGTTCCCATTTTTCCCGTAAACCACAAAGGCAGTCTCACATCAGATACAATTGAATTTTTATATTCGAGTTCTCAAACATTGCCACACACGGCTTGTGTGTTTAAAAACACCAACAGTAAGTTTGTTGGCATAAATAAATAATAATTACCATCTGAAGGTTATTTAGTCCCGGACATAAGTACTTACAATAGTGAGTCACCATTGGGGTAATTTGTCTCTGATGTGACACTGCCTAGGTGTTTTGTGCTGTTGTAGTCCATTTCACACGGGAATGACAGTAGGAGTTTTGGAAGTGTTTCGTTTTGCTGGAAGTGTTTTCAAAGTGAATCGACTACAGTATGCAATACAACAACGAGTGTTTATATACGATTCAGAAGTGCTTACATCATCTTGTAGTGAAGTTGTAAGGCGATTTGAAACTAAATTTCATGTAGATACACCTTTTGTGTGTAAATAAATTCAGGGAGACGGGGATAGGAAAAGAAAGGCAAAACGGTGAGTGCTTACAGAGCAGAAATCGAAATCGCAGAATGGTTAGAACGGTCACCTCGAAAATCCCTTAAGAGTCCTTGCACATGGCAAAATTAAAGAAAATATCAGATGAGAAATTAACAATATAATGGAAGCTGAACTAATGCCTGTGAATGAAAATTTTCTTAGAAAATACCGCAGATGTATTGATGAATCTGAGATTTTAAATTACGTCCATAAACGTGTGACAGTCCGTCCGACTGCCAGCCAAGTCGTACAGTGCGTTATGGGAAGCGGACCGGGCGCTTGTTGGCCAAGTTTTGCAGTAAACGTAGTGTAGATTATATTTGCATATTTTGCTGCCGTAACATTAACCCGAACTCTTGTTTATGTTTCGAGTATTGAAGGTTAAACAGCAGGATATGCGCAGCTTGCTATCTGTTTCTTGACAACAGTGCAGTTCTCCGAGTGAGGAAGCTAGTGGCTGTCATGTATCTTCTTTTGAAAATCCGTCTTCTTCCTGACACTCCGCTATAACCACTACAACACGCCAGCCCTCTCTTAGCCATATCGGCTGTGCTGCTACTATAGTGGGTAGCTGCTGAGAATGTTAACAGAATATTCAATGTGCTATACTAATTGTTAGACATTAAACACTGTACCACTTAGCATTTTCAATTGTTTAACAACTGATTTGCTTCACAGGTTATGGCGCCAGGTTTCAAATACAGTGAAGTACTGAAGCCAATTGCCCTGACAAAAAGCACACCCCGCGCAGGGAGATCAGTGGTCGTCTCTGGTTGGGGTGCCACCGAAACTGATGGGGACGTCGTTAGCCAACTACGCCAAGTGACCATAGACGTCATAGATTACAAACAATGCAACATAGCTTACAGGAATTACGGAGGCATAACACCCCGAATGCTGTGTGCTGGGTTTCATAAGGGTACGAAAAGGGATTCTTGTGGAGGTGATTCTGGAAGTCCACTTACGATTCAGAGACAGTTGCTGGTGGGTATTGTGTCAGCGGGTCTGGCTTGTGGTGACAAAAACCATCCAGGAATTTATGCCGATGTCGCCAATCTTCGCCAGTGGATAACTAATGTCACCGGAATCAGCTAACTTGCAGTGCACCATGGATAATAATAATGAAGTGTTTTATTTTTAGCATAATTTGCCTTCATCTCTGCATATTTTTACTCTGATTTAACCTTAAGTTGTTTTTCACACTATCATGTGAATTTATAAGGCAACAACGATTAAAATAATACTTCTACCCAAAATAATAGGTAGAATGTTTATTCTGAAATGACTTTTATTTGAATAAAATGTTTTACACCAACCTAAACTGGTAACATAACAGATAGCCCAACTGCTCCATCTTTCAGACAAGGATACATCTCTTCCTGCGTTAAAACAGTTGGAGAATGCAACGGGGCAATTCCGATTAAACGCATGGCGTGATGGAAAGGAAAGTTCGTCTCACCCGTAGAAGACAGTACACGTTAAAATGGTGCAAAGTTGCAACATTTACTATATGCATGCCTTCTTTTGTATTCGAACCCCAAATCATGTAAGTACCGACACAGGGCGGCCCTTAAGATATTTGCTGGGGTAGCATCACCCGATAGCTTTAGCTGTTTTTTTTTTTTTTTTTTTTTTTTTTTTAATACTCATTTGACTTGGAAAAGAATATAACAGGTTGATAATTATTTGGGGTTCCTTACTTCTTAATTTACCAATATATTGTCTCTTCCTAGCTTCCCCTTCCATAACTATAAATATTAACGGAAAATAACATGATAACACTTCATAGGTCCCACAAAGTATAAGCACATTCGCTTCTTTACGAACTGATGTTAACTTTTACTGCTGTCTTCTGTTGACGCCGTTTAGCTGAAAACCTTTTGTCTGCCCTTACAAGATAAAAGAAAGGGGTTGCACGATTCTGGTTTATTCTAAAACCTGTCTCTAACCCTCCTCAACATTTACTCTTGCTTGGCCCCCGATTTAAACTCAATAATAAGAAAGTTTCCCACTGCGTAACTTTTGCAGTGCACAGATATAACATTTTCCGAAAACATTTAATTTAAAGAATTGTAACACTTAACAGGGTAGACATAGAAAATTCAAAGTAGGCAGGTAGTAGCACTATAGTTTACTCTAGCTAAGAAAAAATTATAGACGTGTTCTACCGGCTAATTTATTGATTAGTGCGCGAAGAGTATATAAACAGCAAACATCGAGTTTTACTGAAAAAAAAAGTTTTCTATAGAAATTTGAGCCTATAGAAGTGTATGATAGCCCTATTAGAGAAAGAAATTCTGAATAGGATAATGTGTTCAAACTTGAAATTTATAACAACTGAATATTTGCAACATACTATCCGAAACCTGGCAACAGCGCAAGAGTAGAAAAGGACGAAGCTAACGGCAACCCGTATGCGCTAGATAGAGACAGATATACCCCATTTAACTCCATACTGTCATCTAAGGGTGAGACAACCTATATTTCCCAGGATTAAACTAGCCTGTGCAGTAAGGGGAGGAAATGTAGGTCTAAGGGCGCTTAACTACATGGTGATTAGCGCCCTTAAAAGCAGTTCATGGCAAAAGCCAGATATAAAGTTCAATAAAAAATAAAATTACCTACTAGTAAAAAAGTAAGTATATGCACAAATATACAGAACAGTGGCAAAAGCCAGACTACCACTCTAGTTGGTATATATGAGTCCGAGGACGGCAGGAAAGAAGAAAGCCTAGAATTTTATGAATCATTACTAGCACATTTAAATTCAACAAATAAAACAGTCTATATTTCTATCGCAGGAGACTTTAATGCGCGTGTAGGCAAACACATATTGGCAAAATTGATAGGTAACAATGGAGAATTAACTCTGAACGAGAATGGCAAAACTTTAAGGAATTTTGTAAATTACAATAATTTCCAAATAACGAACACCTCTTCCGACATAAAGACATTCATAAGTATACATGGGCAGGGAGAGGAACCAAATCTGATTGATTATATTCTAACTAATCTCCATATGTATAAGACACACGTATATACAGGGGGTGTGACATCAGTTCAGACCACAAGAGAGTATAAGGAAATTATACTGCTCACGTCTGACTTTATATATGGACCAGAGAGCCATAAGTATGAATATAGATTAAATAAATATATAAACCACTGGACAACAACATTATGGCTCCACCAAAAATGTTTTGACTGCCACGAAGATCTTTCTATGTTCTGTCCAGTGCCTCTAGTAGGCCATCGTGCACTGTACTAAACGATCAATTTGCATATCTGTAGAATCTTCGACATTGCGCTGTTTCTGGCGATATTGCAAACTGGTGTGTTACTGATTTGCATGCTCTGTGGCAATTTCATGCAATGGACTCAACTATCAAACGATGGGTTCGGTACAAATGCTTTATATTGAAAGTAAGATTTCAGCTCGTCCTCTCCTTGGCATTATAATGAACACACGAAGATGTTTTCGCTGTCATTCAAATTTGTTAAACTTACCTTGAGAGCTTTATAATATTGAAATTCTCTAAATAATTACTCCATTTTTACTGAAACACATTTTGTAGTTATGTCTAAGCCAGTCTTAATTACTCAAGTCTCGTTAGAACAAAATTGAATCAGCTGTTTTGTTTATTTGTAAGCCTGCAAAGTCAATTTTTCTTAATTGAATGGTTGATCAAAATTAATGTTCGCAACATTTATTAAATTCGGTTTAGCCTATTCTCAAAATCCAGTACTGTTTTTACGAAAATACGATTTGAAATCTAATATATCTATGTAGTTGTCAAACGATATATCCGCCACAAGTTGAATTTTCGGCTGTTACATTTGGCTTCTTCTAATGCTGTTTTTTTTCTATATAATCTCAGTATTGTTGCGAACAAAACAAAAAAGAAATTATTCTACTCGGTTGAGCCATTCTCGAGGTTTTGCGAAACTAACGCACGGCAATCGGTTTTTATATATACACTTGATAATGCCTGTACGTTTTACTATAGGACATTAAATGAAAGCAGGCACATAAATTTTACACACATACAATATCATATGCTCTTATCTAAATTTGAAACGTTCATAACGGCCATCCTTTTAGGAAAATGCTATAAAGGTTCAGAGAGTACAAATATACACTTACAGAGGGCACGATAATCGATGCCTTCAGTACAGACAGTTCATATTTATAAACCAATCGGGGGAAAGTATGTAAAATGAATACGAGGGTACAGTTCTTAATTTTTTTCTTTTGTACTCATTTTGGTAAGTACAAACATGACAGATATTTGACGATTTCTATAAAAAAAATTTCAAAAGGTAGTCTTGCAAAAGCTTATTCTTCTATTTACTTCATGTTAACGAAGATAAAGGTTTGTATAAATGATTTTATTATATGTTTTCTAATGGGTACAAACGAAAAGTAAAGTATTAGGAAATCCAAATCAATAACAACGAATATCTTGGAAAGTGCTAACTCCACAGGGGAAATATATTTCACATAAAATTTGCATTCGCACTTTTCCCTGAAGCAAGATTTTGACTATCCCTTGCGGTTTATTAGTTGTGCAAAAAAGGACTATTTGTCTTGATTTAACTTTTAGTACATAGAATGAAAAACGAGCCTTTTACGAAGAGTTGGTTGAAGAATGGATAGAGAACATCAAAATGTGACACATCAAAAGGTATTTCTAATACAAAATTTCAAAGCATTAAGTGACTAGAAAAATTGAAATTTATAATGACTATTCTATACATAGAAAAATTAATTTATTATATAAGGTTTACCATCTGGTCACTTTTGTTTTGTACGATTCGTCAATAGGTTATTCTTTTGTTTAGTCTAAATTTTAGCGATCTATAGTCTTTCTTTCCAAATGAGCTAAACTCCATTTCAAATTAGCTACTGTGTTTTTAATAATTGTTTGATTTTAATAACGGACACATTTTCCCAGAATAAAGATAATTTGCTGATTTTAAGAATACAGTGAACTTTTTAAGATTATTAACTGATTTTCTGTTATAACAAGAGAAAATCGAAATATTTGTAGTTCCTGGATTTCGTTTTCCTCAGTTGGCAGTACTTAGGAAGCCCAAATGCACTAATCGTAATGAATATACTTGACGTTATTGTTTACAGAATACAAAATTAATGGTCATATCTTTATATGGTATACTTCTTCTTGCTCTCCTGGATTGGACCTTTGGTCTATTTCGGTCTCGCACTATCTTTCCATCTCTTCCTAGGTCTACTTGCTCCTCGAATTCCCATTGGTTGATATTTCATTGTTATTTTAGGATGTCTGTTTTCTGCAATTCGTTCCGAATGATTTAACTAGTTATCTCTGTAACTTGTTAATATATTAAACACACATAGTATTTAAATACATATCTTATTTATAAAATATTCCACATAAATATCATCTCTCGCTTCGCTCAAAAATGTATCGATTACCTCAACTTTCTTATGTTATTACTATTACATTTACTTGTAACCAAAGTCTAGCAGAAATGTGATGAATGAGAAGCGTGTTCTCGAAGACTGGATGTATTAAATATGGATTTAAAGGAAATATTTAATAACACTGTATATTTTGTAATGTTTAGCACAGTACATTAAATGCCATTAATAAATCTGATACCGGAAGGAAAATTAATAACATTTGTATTTACATTTAAGTATGCAAACAAATTGATTGAAGAAGTTAGAAGATTAAATTTTAAATGGTGACTTGACTTGACTGTGCAATCGCGCTGTTATACGATCACAAATACTACAGGAAGAAAAGCGAGTATAGAAAGTCTTGTGAATATACCTATTTCTATTTCAATCAATTGTAGAAGAGTGTGTAGAGAAGGACATGTGAATGTTGTATGTAAAATAAAAGTAGGTAGAGAAAACCATGCGAATGTAATACGTTGCATTTATACTTCAAACCTACAGAAAATTGTATTAATTGTATGCTGAAGGGCGAGTAGAGGATATGTGAATGTGTTACGTAAAAGAAAACCGAGTAGAGAAAACTATGTGAATGTAACGTAATGCATTGGATAGTAAAATAGATAACACACAAACCTCCAGCGTCCTGAGCCTTCCCGGCCAGTTATGTGGCCTTCGTGACCTGGTTCCTACTCTGAGTTTATATGGAGCAGTATGTTACATTATTATATAGTTGTATTACACGCGTCTATTTCACTGATAAGGTAGTCGTCTATCAACACAAGCTTCCGCGATTCTTCGCTTCTCCGCTCTGCACCGCTCGAGTTGAACCTAGCATAAACGAGTGCCCACGATGCAAAGAAGCAACTGGATTGCAACCAGTGTGATTTTAAACTTTAAGAAGCAATAGCAAGTACTGAAAAATAGTTTCTTATAATTTTCAGGAGACATATCCAGAAGCGATTCGCAGCTAATCAATAATCGTATTGTTGGCGGTATGGCGACAGACATACGTCACTTTCCCTACCAGGTAAGAGACAATAAACAATTTTTGAAGAAATTATTGGTGAATTAATATGTGCTTTAACCCTTGGGTTAAGTGTCCCTGTTAATTTGGAATAGAGACATCATAAAGAAAAGGAAAAAAGCATTCTTAGAAAATGTCTGTGTGAGTAGCCATTTTTCTCCTCGACTCTCTCTCTCTCTTTCTGCGTCTTTCTGTCAACAGCAGAACTAGAAAATCTGATCTGCTGCACTCACATGACTTTCTCTACTCTTCTAAAAACTACACTTACAAACTCCCATTCCATTACATTATGTTAGTCGAGATAAACATTTGCAGAAATTATTTTATTGCTAGTATTGTTGTTGGTGTATTGGGAATACGCGAATGCAGTAAGCTTTAAGTGATAGTCAAACGTTTTAAATTGAGCACTATGACTAAGAGATAAAAGAACAAATACCGATTTCGCATTTTGGGAAAACTATAAATATTGCCAATTTCAAACATTTATTTTATCAGAAATTACAACAAGATCTTCATGTTATTGCAGTAAACGTTTGGCTATTTTTATGGTTTACCAGTTATAAAAAGATCATCCAAAAATATTCTGAGGACACTCACAGAAAATTCAAGATATAAGTTTCATTTCTCTTAAACACTTGGTATTTTAATCAACATTGTTAAAGGCATTTTTAAGAAAATGAAAATTTCGAGACAATGTTGCATAAAAAGTGGTGGTTTTTTTAATCCTCGTGAGACATTCTTGGAGGATATCTAAACTAGGACAGGAAGGGCCTTTACTTGCCACCCAGCAGCTCCGTCCCCCACCTCTGCCCACTACAGGTGTCATTGGTGGAGTGCAGTACTGGAGGGTGGGAAGTGGTCAGCGCGCCGAGCCCTGCCGGCTGGCTATACTGTCTTCACGACCTGGGGCCGCTACTTCTCCATCAAGTAGCTGCTGAATTGGTCCCCGCGGGACCTAACGAGGCTGAGTGCACGCCGTTCCAGACCTCCCAGCGGGGGAAAATACCCATGCCGGTACCGGGGATCGAACCCGGGTCCTCCGCGCGCTAATTCTTGGAGGATACTAATCTTAAATACTCAGGTTTGACGCGAACCTTAGTGGCTGTCATCCCGTCTTTTGTTATCATACCTGCTAGTTTCACCCGCACTCTGTGACCTCTCACCTAACCCCTTCCTCCCAGGGGCAGATCTTCAATAGGTATAAAACACTGAACTTATCAACATGTTTGCAGCTGTCCTTGGAAGAACATTACTTCAATCAGTTCAGACACGTTTGTGGTGCATCTGTAATCTCAAAGACGTGGGCTGTCACAGCGGCTCATTGCATCTACAAGTAAGTCAATAGCACTTTCTCTGTGAATGCTGCTGGAATATCTTGCTCTGAGGAGCACGCAGTTAAGTGATCATGTGTGTGTGTGTTTATAAAGATCGCAGGCTTCCAGATTTCGCATACGAGCTGCTACGAGTTTCATCGAGACTGGAGGAACAATCTACAGCATAAAGGATATCATTGGTCAGCCTAATTACAAACTATCAAATGATGACTACGATATTGCTGTCATTAAGGTATGGTATTTAATGAACATTCTTTCTTCTCTTCCTGGGAAAGTGTGCTTTGTCAGAGCTGGAAACTTCAGGAGTAGGTTGCGATTTTTGCGTCCTACTTCTTTTGAGGGTGGTTTGAAAAGTTGGATAGAATCAAATGAGAACTGACAATTTAAATTTGTAGGAAAAATTGGTTGTTATTGGATGTACATCATCAAAACTCATGAAAAATCACTTTCTTACTCATTTCTATAGTGCGCCTTACAAATTTGCAGAGTGTAAAATTTTTACTGCACTTTAAAACATTATTTCAATAAATGGTAATATGATATTCTAAATAAGCGCACAATCTGGTACCCACATAAAAATTGAAAGTTATGACGCAAGTAACTGATATGCGAAAAAGCAAGAAAATAAAGATTTGACTAATATGCCATAAATAAAATTTAAAAAAAAATGTTAATAGGCGACCGCAGCGCTGCCTACCGGATCCAATAGTGAACCTAAACCATCCAAAGATCAACAACACATGACTAATCAACTAACCAATCGAACGAACGACCGACCGACCGACCGACCGACCGAACGAACGACCGACCGACCGACCGACCGACCAAACGCCCGACCGAACGAACGAACCACCGACCGAACGAACGACCGACCGAACGAACCACCGACCGACCACACCATTAAGAAATATTCTTGATAGCGTACAATTAAAATTCCATTTTGGTTGAAAATACAATAAACTTTATAATTGAGTACTTCAAGCTTGGTATATATCTAGGTAAGCCTTAAGCAGCTCACTCCCTTCATTAATTATTAATGCAAGAGAATATAAACGAACCTTTTCTTCATATAACTGTATGCCAATGTTTGCGTTTTTACAGCTTCTAAACAGGCTGTAAGATACTCTTTCTATTTAGCGAACTTATGTAAACATGTTTGAATTAATATAACACTGCCACATACAACAGGCCAGTCTTCTCTATTGTAGAACAGTGTCAGCTGTGAGTACTATTGTACTAATGGACTGTCGCTGAAACTGTCAACACAACATTCTATGTCGTACGTAAATCATTAGATATTAAAGTTTCCCGATTAGCCTTTGTAATTGTTTAACAACCAATTTATTTCAACAGGTTTCTAAGCCAGGTTTCAAGTATAGTGAGGTGTTGAAACCAATTGCCTTGGCAAAAACTACACCCCCCGCAGCAACAACAGTGGTCGTCTCTGGATGGGGCGCCATCAAAACTGGTGGAGACGTTGTTGAACAACTACGCCAAGTGGCTGTTAAAATCATAGACCACGAAAAATGCAACGCAGCTTACAAGAGTGACGGAGGTATAACCCCCAGAATGTTGTGTGCTGGGGTGACTAAGGGCAATAAGAGGGATGCTTGTGGGGGTGACTCTGGAGGACCACTCGTGGACCAAGCAAAGCAGCTGCTGGTGGGTATAGTGTCAACGGGTATGGCTTGTGGTGACAGACGCCATCCAGGAGTTTATACCGATGTCGCCTATCTTCGTCACTGGGTGAAAAATGTCACCAGAACTAAAAATAGCAAATGTAACCGAAGTTACCAATAGGATGATGATCATGAAATGAGCTTTATTTGCATAAAACATTCCTCTCCAAACACTAGTGACGACCCAACAACTCCGTTTTCACGCAAGTGTATATCCCTTCGTTGATTAAAACAGTTGCATAACGCAAGGAGGCAACCCCAATCAAACTCATGGCGATCTTCGCTCTGGTCCTCTTGCTTATCACCAAAGACGAGCGATGAGAGGAAGTTTCCAGGTTTGATTTGCGTGTGTGATCCGTGAGAATAGACAAGATTGGTTAAACAACCTAAAAAGTTCTTAAAATTATTTCCCACATACTAATCTCTATGTTCTAAGAATAAACTAAATTTTTAGATAGACAAATAATTCAAAATATTTTATTTGATGAGTCCGCATTCAAACTTTCAATAATTTGTAACTCTAAAAGTTTATTTTAATCCCTCGAAACTGAAGTCGAAAAGGTTCTAAGAACTTTTTCGATTGTTTACACCGTTCTTGTGTATTAACAGAAGCACCATAAAGAATGTGGCACACTTTTGAACATACTCTGTGTCAACGTCATTGTCTAACAGTTCAGCTGTTTTACCGGAATACAATAAATCTATACCAATGTTATAAATACAGAGCCTTTGTTTGGGTACGTAATGTGAGACAGTGCGTCTTCACTAACCAGTCCATATAAATATGACTGCCCATGTAAAGGTAAACATTTAAGAAGTATATAGTGACTAATCCATGAACAAAATTTAAAGTTGAAAAAAATGCTTGTATCTGTAAAGTGTGTGTTCATAGTTATAAGACCTAAAATAAACGTAGTGTACCCCCTGAAACATTAACCAAGCATACATTATTTGTGGTCCTTTACCACCCCTGAGGTTGGCAATTTCTTCATCAGGGAATAAGTGCTTTGTTCTACCAGGCTTTCAGGAGTTTCAGCAAGTCGAGGACCAACGGAACCGCAGCAACAAACCCGGGACGACTGCCGAATGAGTGAAGGGCCAGGTAGGATGAAGGTCTATCCCTTACGGTTTATAATTTGTAAGTTTGCCAGCCTGTCACCAGCATCATTTGTTTCATTCAGATTGTTCTAGTTTGTTATTCTATGGAGTATTTACATCTATGTTTGCTTCAAGTACAGAGCTTTTGTAACAGCTAGCTTTTAAAATGCCATGAGTGAAAAAACGTAATACAAAGAATACATTTATAGCAGCTAATTATATTCCGACAGAACCTAAATGTGACAGTGTGAACATGAGTGATTTAAAGAAGAAAATTGAGGTTATGCCATCAAGTAATGAGTTTAATGAGGTATGTAGTGATTTAGAAATAATAATCGGATTAGACTGGATAAATGTAGACTACACAAAATGTAATTTCACTGCAAACACAATGACTTCAACTATAACAAGACGTAAGTTATATGATAGCAATATTCGTTGAGTATATGTACTTAGGTACATTGGTAAGGGCAGAGATGGTGGTAAAACGTTCTAATCAGATCTGAATATTGCCCAAACTCCATTAAAATGTTTTGCGTATAACAAATGACTTTCTCCCACGGCATTTGAGATTAGTTTAACCTCCTTGCTACATGCAGCAAAGTAGGCAATAGAACTAAGTAATGTGGACAACCCAAGACATATTGTTGCAGCTTTTGATGATGTGTGGCAGAAATGTGGCCACACATCTTTGAATGGAACTCTATTTGCTACATCATTTAAAACAGGAAAATATACTAGATGTTTATCACAAATGTAAACATTTTCCATCTAAGGAGTATAAGTTCCAAAAAGCCTATTAAGGCTGAAGTAAATGCAGTAGTAATTTTTATGAAACGCTCCTTCTGTGATAGAGATAGCAAAGGTTATCATGCAGTAGTGCAATCACAACCCAGAAAATAATGGATACTAGATTAAGGAATGTCTTGAAATAGAAATATGGAATGAAGCTAAGCGAATACAATCATTAGGTGGAGGAGGTTGGCTTACGAAGGCAGAACCACAATAGCCTTTATGCCCAACTGATCCTGAAATCTGGTGTAAATTTGACAGAGAACAACATAGACACAAGTATTCATTACCAGAAGTCATCATGACTGCAATCAAGCCAGTGTTTCAAGCTCTTGCAAAACAAGCTTTCTTACAAAAGTATCTCCATGGAAAAACCCAAAACTGAATTAGATTTTCATCTACTTGATGTACAAACGTATTCAAAAAACAGAGTTTGTGGGCTTAAAGTTCCTAATATTTGGTGTCTATAATCCACTTTTACTTTCAACAGCGGTTGTTGCTGTTGTTTCAACAAATAGAGCTGCTACATCTTCTGGTACTAAATTATGACGCAAGTACATTTCGAGGACGCAGAAATATAGGTGTAGAGCTCAAGTTTGAAGCCATCTCTTGTCCAAGCCCTCTAAAATATTTACCTTAAAACCACTGAAACAGAGGCAACAAGAGATTGTACTTCACTTGTTTTCTTTGGTAATAATAATAACTGCTTAAAATTTGTTTTCTATATACAAGGAACGTATTACTAGTGGACGATGTTATTAAAAGTATTCGTTATAATTGGATTTTGATTCGAGAATTACAAGTAATTCTTCTGCACCTCTACGACCCTGGGATGAGACCTGGCTGACTAGCTGACTCTTAAAAAATCCAAATCCCATCTACGTTTTAAGTTTATTTTTATTTCCTAAACTGCATTACATCTTGATGCAATTATTTTTACCAGTTCAAAATGTTACGCCATGATCACCAAAAGTGTCATTGTTGGTGTTGTGCTATATATATGGCATTGTGATATATCTAAATTGTGTTCAGGGGTATATTTACACTTAACAGTGTTAATCTTACCAGTGTTATATTTTTTTAAGATTCTTGACCTACGTAATCTGTACGTTTCCGAAAATTAAATTTTTTATACATCATAAACCTCAAATATTTAACTCTCTTTTTCCTCATTATAGTCTCTTATTTATTTTTATTGTATAATCTCTGTTTAGGTTTCCTTTAATCCATTAGCCCCCAGCGTTGTGTTTATAGACCAGTACAGATAATTTTTTATTCGTTTACATGAACTCTCAAGAGTTATTTTGACCATGTAGGTCATCATTGAGGTTACGTGAGTTTGTGAACCCATTGTCTGTTAATGACTTCAATATTATGTCGTTTATTAATTTACAATACTAAGCTACAAATTACTGCAGTGCCTGTGAAAATATATTACTATTTCTTTCCTTGTTGCATTTCCCTCCCACGTTCACACTTCACATGTATTAGGTGCGTTTCCCTAGCGCACCTTCGAGACTCTCTGCAACTGCCTGCCAAACTTGCAGAGGTCTTCGCGGACGACAAACAATCGAAGAGCAACATAAGTTTGAAAATTTGAAACTGTAGACACCAGTGTTTATACTCTTTTGACATTTTTATCGCCCTTTTAATCCTGGTCTTTGTCTCCTTGTTTTGCATATTTATTTTCCCCATGCACTAGTAATTTTATTGAAATTTATATCTGACTTTTGCCATGAATTCTTTTAAGGGGCGTGATATCCATGTAGTTGAGCGCCCTTAAACCTATATCCCTCCACCCTCAAAGTAACATTACACCAACATGATCGTTGCAATTAAAGGGGGAACATAAATGTACGTAGCAATAATTAACAAAAACAAAAAATAAAGAAAAAAAGGAAAGAATCAATACGTGAGCAAACTTAAAACGCTGTGTGTGTGTGTGTGTGTGTGTGTGTGTGTGTGTGTGTGTGTGTGTGTGTGCGTGCGCGCGCGCAGCACGTGTAATATACATGTAAGAGCGCATTGTGTAAAGTTAGCTCACAGGTAACTTGTAAAAATATGTTAATTTTGCTATAAGGACCTAAACAATACTAATTGTTCCTCTTATTATACAATGTTAAATGAAAGTATGAACTTAAATCGCTTATATTGGTAATAGCGTACGTTAATGACAACATATAAGTATTCTATATTTAATTGGGAGTCAATTAAAGCGTTAATTTAACTCTTAAAGCTAATATACACTTGAAGTTAAATGATTCGTTTTATTTCAGGCAGTTAAATGAAGTTATGGACTTCAAATTTTATGTTCGCAATAACACATACCCTTATGGCAAGTTTTAAAACCTATAATTACCGTCTTATTGGAAAAAATCGAGGCAATTCAAAAGAACGATAATTAATGTCTTCATTACATACGATTTCTGCTTGTCTGTAAGTCCACGAGTATAAGGTTGCAATATGAATACGAGGTTGTGGTTCTTAATCCCTTTCTTCTGTGTTTGTTTTGGTAAGTACAAACAACACAGGAATCTGATGTGTTAAATTTACATGGTAACACATTAATGCTGTAAGTTCAAGAAGTATTCAAATCTTTTGAGAGCCGGTTGCTGCTTTGAAACTTCGTTCATTTGTATGACCTGAAGGAAACAAAATCTAATAAAGAACGAATAACGACTTTCCATTTAAGAACAGCGTGAAGTATTAGAAAATTCAAACCAAGAATAAGGATATCTCGGAACTGGTTAACTCTACAAGAATACCTATATTACGTAAACTGTACTTAAAGAGTGCCACATCTTATTCGTAGTAAAATTTTACTTATCTCTTACAGTTTATCAGTTATCCAAAACTCATTCAGAACGGACACTTAAAAAGGTCATTCCAGAAAATTCAAGATATAATATTGATTTCCATGAAAATATCTTGAACATAGGATAATTTAATCAAAGCCCTCAGAACTGTTTTTTGAAATGGCAAATATTTGAGAAATTCCCCATGTAAAGAGTAAAGTTTTACTGTTTGGAAGACGCATAACTTAAATACCAAATTTGATATTCAATCGAATCGTTTTCTAGTGCAGGCGAATTCAACCCTTATTTTTTCGCGGTTTTCATGGTAGATAGGCGAATGCTGGAGTGCTTCTTTTGCTACTACAAATTTTATATATATAAAAGAGAAAATAATTAAATAAAAATATTAAAAAAGGCAACTCCTTAAAAGAAAAAAGAAAAATTCATTCTACGGAATAATGATACAACATAATTTATAGCTAAATTTATAAAATTAAAATAAATATTTTATACAACATATACGAATTTGTAGAATATAATAAAAATTAAATTAAACAAATTCATCTCCTCAACACAACAAAATAAAAACACAAATATAACATTTGACGCAAACGTTCCTCTCCTTCGAAGACGTCTACTTTAAGATCTATAAGATCTCGTGTTTGGTGTCCGGACTAGCTCTAGCAAGAGGTCCTAATCTACAGGGTGTGCGTGAGTTATGGTAGGAATGGAACCAAACGAAGAATTAACCAACATATCACTTTATTTGTAAATTTCCAGATTTGTAGAGAACTGCCGACGATATTTAAATAGAATGTAACTCTGTAGCTTCAACTACAACGTTATAACACTTTAACTTTGTCACCCTTTAGCAACCGCCGAATTATGTATACGCGCTAGCTTACGTACAACTCCCAAGTTGCACGTGCGTTGTCTCGGCTCGATTCAAGACGAGTGTGTGTTGCGTTGCATTTGTTTTTGCGCGGGCAACACGAAGGAAGCGATTTCCATTGGCTAACTTTAGAGCACGTCATGGTAAGATAGGAATCAGCCCGCGGGATCACTAAGGCTGAGTACAAACAACAATTGTAACCTTATCACTCATTTAAATCTGCCTAGGCTTCCATTCTTGAGACTTTAATCTGTTCAGCTTTATTACGTCTTCCCCTTAACTATTGACTAGAATCTCCTTTTGTTTCTTTCCATTATCAAATATGTATTGACATAATTTCGGTTTCAAATGCCCCCATAAACTTTATTATTACATAATAAGTTAATGTTTATGCTCTGCCCGAATGATTAATTTTAGTGAATACCTATTCTCGTGGTCGGCAATTCTCCATCCACATACATTTTTTTTACAAACATTTTAAAACATGCATTCCAAACAAGATTAAACTTTACTTAAATCACAATATTTACATTTTTTTTTTTTCTTCATCTTCGCAAGTTACACAATTTTACAAAAGTTCCTTGGTTTAATATTTTTGAGTTTCTTTATACTCTTTCTCTTCTTGGCTTGCACAACACTTTCACTTTGTCACTATTATGCTAACTTAACTATATTTACAATATTTATACAGTTTCTTGCTCTTGGCAAATACACAAATATATTAATGATCTAACCATTATCTCTAAGGTTTACTCTTTTCCGGTTTTCCCATAAATTGTCATTTCTAGGTATGAGATCACGATATCTCTCTCGAACCTCGTAATTCTGATTCAAATTTGGGGTTGCCCCGTGCCCGAAAAAGCTTTGGAAAACTCTTTCACCTTGATTTTGATTTTTGCTTTGATCAATCTCGTGTTTGGCTTTGTTTGCACTATGATTAGTACTTTCGCTAAGATTTGCGCTTACACTAGGATTTGTGTTTACACTAGGACAAGCAGAATTAGCACGACTATCATTTAATTTTAAATTTTCAAGTGCTTGCTTTACACCCTGGATTTCCGTAACCACTTCCTTTACATGCTCATTTAAATCTTCCATATTTACCATATTTCCCTTTCGGCATTCTGTAACCTAACCTTACTGTCTTCCAATTCTTTGCAAGTTTTTCTCTCTCATTATTCAATATCTGCCCTACTTCTTCCCTAAGCTTACTACTCTCTCTCAGATTTCTCAACAAATCGAACAAATTTTTGATTAATTTCTTTCTTTACATTTTCTAACTCACCCGCAACCTGAGTTCTGTTCTCCCTAACCTCAATTCTTAAATTATCCACTGCACTTCTAATTTCTCCCTGAACATTTTCTATCACATGTTGTTGGTTTTCTATTCTCTGTGCTAATTCTGTCAAGCCTCGATTATTACTCTCCAATTTCTCTGTCAACACTTTTTACTACTCTCTATCTCTTTCTCTGTCTTTTCAGTTAAACTTTGGGTGGTCATTTCCGATTCCTCAGTTAAACTTTTATTGTTATTTTCCGATTTCTCAGTTAAACTATTTCCTAATTTCTTAGTTGAAATATTTTCCCATTTCCCAATTAAATTTTTATGGTTACTTTCCATTTCCTTCCTAAACTCAGTTAAACTATTTTCCATACCTATTTCCAATTTATTGAACATTGCCATTATCTGCCCTAGCATGTTACTTTCTGTAATTACAACTGGTGTTTGACATTCACTGCCAGAATAACCTTCCCTTAGTTGCTCTCTTTGATCTGATACATTTACATTTCCCCCTACATTTGCTACTACATCTACAGTTTCCCCATTTACAACTTCTATCTCCTGAATTTTACTATCTACTACAGACTGTTCCAACATCTTGCCGTTTCTAAGAATCATCTACATAAATATCACTGATAAACTAGTTTAACACTCAGTACCTTATTATTGTTGCTGCACACTGATGTTGCCACCGTCCTTGATGTTACTGGTCCATTAGGTACTTCCGCAGTCTCTGTTGATTCTCTTCTTCTCTAATCTTGTTGGCTCAATCCTTATCGTGTCAGCTTCTGCTGGTCCTCTTCTTCTCGAATATCGTTGGTCCAATCCTCGTCGTCTTATCGTGCCACACGTTGGTTCGCCATTTGACGCAAACGCTCCTCTCCTTCGAATACGTCGCCTTTAAGACCTATCAGATCTCGTGTTTGGTGTCCGGACTAGCTCTAGCAAGAGGTCCTAATCTACAGGGTGTGCGTGAGTTGTGGTAGGAATGGAACCAAACGAAGAATTAACCAACATATCACTTTATTTGTAAATTTTCTGATTTGTAGAGAACTGCCGACGATATTTAAATAGAATGTAACTTTGTAACTTCAACTACAACGTTATAACACTTTAACTTTGTCACCCTTTAGCAACCGCCGAATTATGTATACGCGCTAGCTTACGTACAACTCCCAAGTTGCACGTGCGTTATCTCGGCTCGATTCAAGACGAGTGTGTCTTGCGTTGCATTTGTTTTTGCGTGAGCAACACGAAGGAAACGATTTCCATTGGCTAACTTTAGAGCACGTCATGGTAAGATAGGAATCAGCCCGCTGAATCACTAAGGCTGAGTACAAACAACAATTGTAACCTTATCACTCATTTAAATCTGCCTAGTCTTCCATTCTTGAGACTTTAACATATTCAGCTTTATTACGTTTTCCCCTTAACTATTGACTAGAATCTCCTTTTGTTTCTTTCTATTATCAAATATATATATTGGCATTATAATTTCGGGTTCACATTTCATACATTCCAGCATCACTCGCACAAAACCACAACTGCTAATAAACAACACACAACAAATATGTAAATTTAAATTATAATTAGTTGTAATCATTAGTATTATTCTGTTATTGTGTTTAATAATATTAAAATTATTAATTACATGATTATTCAATATTATTAATCAGAAATATGTAAACATAAAGGTACACTAACCACATTACGGAGATATTCATATAGAAGTAGTGCAGGAGGCCGTTTGTGCCACTACCGCCACCTCTAGAAGGGAAGAATAAGGCGAGGGAACCGAAGGGCAGATGATCCCAACAAGGACGGACTCAAGCTTAGACGCAGTCCCTATCGTTTCTATTACGAGCACATCCGATGCTGCCCGATCCTAGCATACAAGGCTAGCATACAGTAGCCACATCAGGGGCGATTTCTGACCGGCCTGAACCCGGGGAAAATATCAGAAACCCTCCAACTCCACCCATACAAGCACATCATCCCTGGGGGTCCCCGCCAAGGAGTCATAAGGCGGGTCCATACCCAGAGAAGAAACCTTTACAAATCGCACGTCCACCGTCCCGCCGCAACGTGCAGGCCAACTCCTCATAGTCCTACGATCCTCAAATGCATGAGAAAGCATTGCTGGGATATAGTATACACCAGTATTCGTCTAAGTGACAAAGGGAACAAACCTAAACAAGGGAACGAACACACCAACTCAGAGTGCGAGTCACATGCTCTGACTCCTGGGTCATCTAGCTCTGTTTGCAGTTTACCAGACAGGTGCTCTAATCATTCAGCTGCTGTGACAACCTGCCAGAATAACATTGCCGACACACGACTTGTGCGTCTAAAAACACCAACAGTATATTTGTTGGCATAAATAATAACCACTCAACTGAATAATTACTGACCAAACAATAATACTGAAAATTATCTATTATAAATATTTTCTACTATAATTTTCAGTGGGAGCATCTGGAGCCCGTCGCCCACGAAAGGATTCTCGTATTGTTGGGGGTACGCCGACAGAGATACAGCAGTTTCCCTACCAGGTAAGAGGAAGTAACAAATCTTGACAATGTTTTTCAATTTTGAAGACATCACTGATAATTCGTGATTCATATCTCGTTTACGGTATCACCTAAGTTTTATTATTTTATAAACTATAATTTCCCAACAAATAGTAAATCTCTGGCAGGAAGATAAAGTAATTACTTTTAAAGTAATTAGTTTCTTTGGTTTGATGAACGTTGAAATTATTTTGAAACTATTTTGTATATTTAATTCAATCTGGTTCAGCAAATTCTTAGATTTTGAAATCAAATCCTTTACATAAATGTAGCACATACTCGAAAAATTATAGGGGCATAGGACCAACTGCAATATTCATGGAGCACAGAGTGTATTAAAAGTGCAAAATCAAAAAAAAAAAAAAAAAAAAAAAAAAAAAATGTTTCTCTACACATGCATCATGATCATGAGTGATATTACCTCTTGGTCCTACCTTCCCTCTTTTTCTAGTAGTCTCTCTCTCTCTCCCCTCAGATTCATAGCTTTTCCCCTTGCGGCGATACGCTTAACCACGCCTTTCCTATGAATTTTATTGAGCCCTTTTTGGCCCATAGTGCCGAAAATTGACAAATGACTGAAGGTTTGGGGACAGATGAAGACCTGGAAGCGAGTGGTCAGCCAAGTATCAGATATGAGAGTGAGGAAGAGGATGGTATGAAATGCAGGCGAAACATAATTGGAAGCATAATGATGGAGCAATTGATGGATGACGGAGGAAACTTGAGAACCCGGAGAAAACCCGCCCAGACGCCACTTCTTCCACCATGAATACCCATGTGCCCTGTGATAGGCGAACGGTCTAACCGCTAAAATACTTGGTATTTTAACCAAAACTGTTAACGTCTGTTTCGAGAAAATCAAAACTTCAGAAAACTGTTCCATGAAAAGCGTGGGGACATCTTTAAACTCTTCGTGAGGATTCTTGAAAGATCCTCAAATTAAATACCATTTAGCTGAATTTTCGTTGTTTAGTTGTGCTGTTCCCAGACACACGGTGCCGTATATTTGGGATAATACCGAAGTTTCTGGTCTTGTCAGGGAGGTGAATATTGGCAAAATGTGGGTGTTTTGGTTGCTCCGGCGTTTCACGCAAGTCGTTCTCCTTAGGGACGCGTTGAAAGGTGTTGACTTTGGCTGGTATGGGATCTTTATCTCAGGATTGCCCAGCTGAGGAATATCCAGGTGTTATCTTCTTTCTTTTTAATGAATACGGTTTAATTCACTTAGCGTTACATTCCCCTATGTCCCCCTTCCGACACACAAGACTTGAAATATGCCTGGTTAGTGTTGTTTGTGTGACAAATACGCCCAGTCTTCAAACTATGTTACTGGCGCCCCCCACACTATTTCTGTCTTGAAACTCGCACGTATTTATCCCACCATGAAGAAGAGGCAAGTGTTTTGTTTTAAATATCTTCAATAGCTTGACTGAATTATAGAACACTGCACTCATCAATATGTTTGCCTCACCACAGCTGTCCTTGGAACATCGCTACTACAGACAGTATGTGCACATCTGTGGGGCGTCTGTAATCTCAAAAACTTGGGCTGTCACAGCGGCTCATTGCGTCTACAAGTAAGTCAAGCATTGTTTCTCTCTAAATAATTAATATGATCACAGAGTAAAGCAATACAATGATCTTTGTCTGGTTACAAAGAATGCAGAATGACAGTTTTCGCATTAGAGCTGCTACGACTTTCATCGAGACCGGAGGAGCAATCTACAATATAGAGGCCATCACCCACCATCCCACGTACTCGCACACGGATGATGACTACGACATTGCTGTCATTAAGGTATGGTATTTATTAACATTAATAATACTGTTTCTTCCTGGGAAAATATGCGCTATTTGCGTTGCTTCTCTCTATATAGTCGTGTTGACAACCTACAGCCGTTTACAAAAAAAAAAAAAAAAAAAATATATATATATATATATATATATATATATATATATATATATATGGATAAGTAATATTAAAATTTGGAACTTGTGACAACTTGTTGCTCTCGCTACACAGATGTATCACGGATGGTGTAAACAAGGCGCTGTGGCGTGTACATAGGACAGGCGAATTTGGCGCGCCAACATGGCTCATTTTTGTTTTATTTTTTATTTTTTAATGTCCTGTTACACCAAGATAATAATTTTATCATTGATATTGTCCCTTTTAATTTTGGCGTAGCTGCAATCGTCGTATTGAAATTCCTTTCTGCACTTAGAGCGATGGCAATGAAACAGGAATAGGAAAATTGATAATCATTGCATTTTATTAAAGGGAACTTTTAGCAATTATATTTCAATGCACAATCGTCAGCAATCGTGTCTTCTTTCTTCACCAAAAGCTTTTTCAGCGTCTTGTAACATCACATTTTACTATCGCTATCTGTTGCAAAACTTAACACTTGAACATGGTTACTATTATTATTTATTTATGCCAACAAACTTACTGTTTGTGTTTTTAAACAAACAAGCCGTGTGTGGGCAAAGTTTGAGAGCTAGAACTGGAACTTAAAAATTCAGTGCCACAGCTGGCACTTGAACCACAGACCCTCCGCTTACCAGCGGGTGCTCTAACCATTAAGCTACTGTGACAAAGTGCCAGAATGACATGGAATTCTCAAACCAGGTCGCAATTTTCCCGTAAACCACAAAGGCAGTCTCACATCAGATACAATTGAATTTTTAAATTCTAGTTCTGCCTAAAGTACTTGCAATAATAAGTCACCATTGGGGTGATTGTCTCTGATGTGAGACTGCCTAGGTGTTTTGAGCTGTTGTAGTCCATTTCACACGGGAACGACAGTAGGAGTTTTGGAAGTGCTTCGTTTTGCTGAAAGTGTTTTCGAAGTGAATCGACTACAGTATGCAGTACAACAACGACTGTTTATATACGATTCAGAAGTGCTTACATCATCTTGTAGTGGAGTTGTAAGGCGATTTGAAACTAAATTTCCTGGTAGATACACTGTTTGTGTGTAAATAAATTCAGGGAGACGGGGATAGGAAAAGAAAGGCAAAACGGTGAGTGCTTACAGAGCAGAAATCGAAATCGCAGAATGGTTAGAACAGTCACCTCGAAAATCCCTTAAGAGTCCTTGCACATGTCAAAATTAAAGAAAATATCAGAAGAGAAATTAACAATATAATGGAAGCTGAACTAATGCCTGTGAATGAAAATTTTCTTAGAAAATACCGCAGATGTATTGATGAATCTGAGATTTTAAATTACGTCCATAAACGTGTGACAGTCCGTCCGACTGCCAGCCAAGTCGTACAGTGCGTTATGGGAAGCGGACCGGGCGCTTGTTGGCCAAGTTTTGCAGTAAACGTAGTGTAGATTATATTTGCATATTTTGCTGCCGTAACATTAACCCGAACTCTTGTTTATATGTTTCGAGTATTGAAGGTTAAACAGCAGGATATGCGCAGCTTGCTATCTGTTTCTTGACAACAGTGCAGTTCTCCGAGTGAGGAAGCTAATGGGTGTCATGTATCTTCTTTTGAAAATCCGTCTTCTTCCTGCCATTCCGCTATAACCACTACAACACGCCAGCACTCTCTTAGCCATATCGGCTGTGCTGCTACCATAGTGGGTAGCTGCTGAGAATGTTAACAGAATATTCAATGTGCTATACTAATTGTTAGACATTAAACACTGTGCCACTTAGCATTTTCAATTGTTTAACAACTGATTTGCTTCACAGGTTATGGCGCCAGGTTTCAAATACAGTGAAGTACTGAAGCCAATTGCCCTGGCAAAAAGCACACCCCGCACAGGGACATCAGTGGTCGTCTCTGGTTGGGGTGCCACCAAAACTGATGGGGGCGTCGTTAGCCAACTACGCCAAGTGACCGTAAATATCATAGATAACAAAAAATGCAACACAGCTTACAGGAATTACGGAGGCATAACACCCCGAATGCTGTGTGCTGGGTTTACTAAGGGTAAGAAAAGGGATTCTTGTGGAGGTGATTCTGGAGGTCCACTTACGATTCAAAGACAGCTGCTGGTGGGTATTGTGTCAACGGGTCTGGCTTGTGGTGACAGAAACCATCCAGGAATTTATGCCGATGTCGCCAATCTTCGCCAGTGGATTACAAATGTCACCGGAATTAGCTAACTTGCAGTGCACCATGATTAACAAAAATGAAGCATTTTAGTTTTAGCATAATTTGTCTTCATCTCTGCATAGTTTTACTCTGATTTAATCTTACATTGTTTTTCACACTTTCATGTGAATTTGTAGGGCAATAACGATTAAAATAATACATCTACCCAAAATAATAGGTAGAATGTTTATTCTGAAATGACTTTTATTAAAAAAAAAGTGTTTTACTCCAACCTATATTGGTGACATAACAGATGGCCCAACTGCTCCATCCTTCTTCATGCGTTAAAACAGTTGCAGAACGCAACTGGGCAATTCCAATTAAACGCATGGCAGTGGCGTGAGCGAACTTCGCTCTGCTTATCAGTGAAGATGAACGATAAGAGGTAATTTCCAGGCTTAAACCAACCTGTGCAGTCGGTGATAATACGCGTAAATAAGAACAGCTAAATCACCGATTAGCTTTTAAAATGTTTTCGTCTTTAGTAACAGACTCTATTTTCCAGAGAATAAACCCAATATTTAGATCGACAAATTATTGAAGTTTTTGTTTGGTATGTCCACATTCATCCATAGCTATCTTTAGCACTCTGTTTACGACGCTATTAGCTGACGTTATCGACTATATGCATTGCACAGTGCCGTAAGAAATACCTTGCAAATATGAGTGTCACTTGTTTGTTTTCTATTATTCATATTGTGTTATTATTATTATGATGATGATGATTATGATGATTATTATGATGATGATTATGATGATTATCATTATGATTATTATGATTATGATTATTATGATTATTATGATTATTATGATTATTATGATTATTATGATTATTGTGATTATTGTGATTATTGTGATTATTGTGATTATTGTGATTATTGTGATTATTGTGATTATTGTGATTATTGTGATTATTGTGATTATTGTGATTATTGTGATTATTGTGATTATTGTGATTATTGTGATTATTGTGATTATTATTATTGTTATTGTTATTGTTATTGTTATTGTTATTGTTATTGTTATTGTTATTGTTATTATTATTGTTATTATTATTGTTATTATTATTGTTATTATTATTGTTATTATTATTGTTATTATTATTGTTATTATTATTGTTATTATTATTATTATTATTATTATTATTATTATTATTATTATTATTATTATTATTATTATTATTATTATTATTATTATTATTATTATTATTATTATTATTATTATTATTATTATTATTATTATTATTATTATTATTATTATTATTATTATTATTATTATTATTATTATTCTGAGTTGGTATCATAGTTATTATTGCTATTATTATGCACTAAACGTTATCTGCTCACGTGAAAGAGGGAGCAGTTGTGCTACCTGGTAGAAATAAGACCACTGTTCCTTCTGGTGCATCCCTATTCCTGTATGTTTTTACTTGACGCTCTTTTACAGGAATGTATGTAATGCGTGCTTATGTTCAGTTTATTTATACAAGGGAACTTAGGGTTTTAACTTCAGTTTGTTTTATGTATCACGTAGAATAACCCAAAAGGGGGTGTACCTTGCACTCCAGTTACTTGCGCAGCCTTACAGGGTAATCTGAGCTTCCGGAGAATGCCTGACGCAGTTCACGTTGGGCGCCATCTTGATGGGGTAAATCCATCAGCGGGATATTTTCGAAGCACTCCCTGATTTCATGTTTACTCCTCTGTGTAAAGGATTATACCTTCGCAATCTGATGAATTTCTATTGGTCGGCTGGCACATGCCACGAAAGAAATTTTGAATTTGGTGCGAAAATGTTCATCCTTATTGGGTGGGCCAAATACCCACTTACCAAGTTTTAGCGTTAGACTGGGACTTCCCCGAAATATATCGCGGAGATTCTCTGTCTTGCTCTTTTTTGTCATACCGATTATTTCACAAAAAATTAAAGAAAAATCCTTCTTCGGTCTTTGAACAATAGGTGCGTGGCCGTAGGTTGTCATAAAATATGCTGTTTGCCTCAGAAGAGCACGCTTTCTAGCTTTCAAAAATGTCATTTTTTCTGTCCTTACAGCGTTCTTTGTTCCTTAAAATGCATTTTAATAGTCGGAAACGTTATGAATAGGCTGCGGATTTCACAAGCACCTCGCTTCAAGTTAACTACACACAAACCATTAGATCCATCAATGTAAATAGCAGTGGCTGTGTGTATGATCACGTGACCACTACAAGCGTGAATAAACAAATACAGCATACAATGCTATCGACAGTAGAGTATATACTGCATATGTTTATATATTTCCCTTTACCTTATCCAGTATATAAGGTGCAACAAATGTATACTACAAATTGCATCTAATGCATGTAATGTTTATTGTATTTTTGCAATAGTTAAAATTCAACTTTGATACAGTTTGAACACAATTATCATTTTAATATACAATGCTTGTATACATTTTAATATACATGCTCTACATTTGACGTTTACTACGTCAATATTGTACGTTGTTAAAGCGTTTGTTCACTCCTGAAAGACAGTTTTCATTTTATTAAATCACCATTAGTAGTAAAATACTGTGAACCAAATTCTTGAATATATTCCTGTATTTTCTCTTTCCGTGTTTTATACATATTGTATAAGAGAAAGCGACACGGAATCGGCACTTGAAGACAGCAGGACAAGGTGCAATGTATAGCCGCACTCACTGTATAGGCGCTGGGGATAGGGTTGCAACCTTCGACAGCACTGCCTAAACTCCAGTTGGAGCGCAACCTAGTTTCTGTTCTGCGCTTAAGAAATCTTCAGCCTACTTATGAGCAATGCAGCACCTGATGGTTCACGTCTTGAACACACTGTGTCAACAGTATTAACTAACAATTCAGGAACATTTGGTATGCCGCATACTATAAACCTATACCAATATTATTAAATACAGAGACTTTGGGTATGTAATTTGAGACAGTAACACTTCTCCAGCCAGCCTGGATCAATGACTGCCACTGTAAAGGTAAGTATTTAAGAAATATGGTGTTTAAGCAATGTATATAAACAAATATTCTTCATGAAAGCGGCACTGTGTCGCGTATTTAGAAAACGAGCAATATTTTAACGTATCTGTAAGACATGGGTTCGTATTGATAGGTACCAAAATCGCAGTGTACCCACTTAGACGTTAACCAAGGATACTTTATTTCTGGTGAGTTAGCCAAGCATGAGGTCGACAACTTCTTTATCAAGGAAAAAGCAAATTGCCCTACCGTGTTTAGAACTAACCTAGGAGCAATGGAACGGGAGGGGGGGGGGGGGGGTAAACTGCGACAACGAACCCAGGACGCCGGACACGACTGTCAGAAAAGCTAGAGGCCACACAGGACGCAGGTTCTTGCGATAAGTATAATCTTCAACACCAATCAGAGAATTTTGACAATTCTACACTGCAACCATTATTAATTACTAGGGCTAGGAAGTTCATGCATTTGCATGTTTTTTCATAGGGGTTAAAAATGTATGCATTTACATTATGTGCGCGAATTACGGAATTTTCAGTTATTTGGACGTGATTTTATGCTACATATAACTGCATATTATCTTGATTTTTGATAAATGCATATTATTTCAATACTATAGCCCCTATATTGCATATTTTAATGATTTTTATGGTTTTTTATTACCGTTTTTCTATCTGGATAATATTTTTCATATTGGCAGTACTGCACATGATGATGCAATTCACGAAGATTTCAATATTATTGCCCCTATATTGCATATTTTAATGATTTTTATGCTTTTTTTATTTTTTCATCTGTATAATATTTTTCATATTGGTAGCATTTCTGAGACAATGGTTCTTTCCCATTGGTAGATAGATTTGTGTCCAGTACGAAGATAGTTTTTGTTAAATCTCCTAAAAGAGTTAAGTTGTTTAGATCAACAGCACCTCATATCCGACTTCTTCCTGCACCAGTGTTAATCGATGGGGAACATGAATCGATGCAGTTTTATATTATGCTGAGCACATAGAAATAGCCGAAGAGGTTATTAATTCATTGGACTTGAAAGATGCTTCATCAATAGAAACTGTGCAAAATATTCTGTCAGGCACTGGGTTAAAAGAGGATCTTGGTTTCATATCTGCCCATTTTTCTTTCTTACCAACAGCCATAACGGCATTGGAAGCTGTAGTAGGATCTCCTTTGTATGAATCACTTACTGTGTTTGAAAAAACATGTGATCTAAGTTTGGTTCCTGGTAGCTAAGGACGAAAAGTGAAAGAGAAAGTGAATTATGTAATTTCAAAAAATTCTGGTTATAAACAGATGTGCGGTATTCGAGACATCCTCAAAAGAACACCATCTGTCACACCAAGAGACTTGACTCTCTCTGTCAAACAGTTAACATCATTTAAATATGCCCCGATAACATCTTGTGACGTGGAGAGAAGTTTTACACGTTACAAAAGTGTTTTGCGAGACAACAGACGATGTTTTACAGTTGAAAATTTGTGCAAAGTGTTGGTTGTGAACTGCAATTTAGCAGTTAATACTAGCAGCGGGACCACTTCTGCTTCAACCTCTAAGGAATACGGTAACTTTATTTATTATTTATACTAACTCGTCTTGTCTACTGCAAAGGGACATTAATTGTTTTAATTAAATAGTGCATATTTCTTGGCATATTTTCAAGTTTTTAAGAGCATATTTGCATGGATATTTCAGTGTTTTAGGGCATGAGCTTCTGAGCCTTATTAATTAGTGTAATTTGTTTCTTCTTTACTATATTTGGCTTTTATAATCCTTCATTACACAGAAAGCCTATGACGGATTTTTGTGTGAAGGTCTTAATGTAGTTTTACACCTCGTGGACTAGCATCAGTCGGAGAGCTTCAAGATTCCTTTAATATTATCTCAGGGATAGTACGGATGTATTATATCGATAAAACAACCAATATAACCTTCAAGAACGTCTTAAACATTTATTATTAGCACTAAAAATCGTCAGCATTCACATGAATTACTTTTAGAAATTTCTCGCTCAATATGGCGGACTACGATTCAAATGAACAAAATGGATAGACACAGGCAACACTTATTGCTTGCGAAACGCACTGCAGTTACCTGATTTAAATTAGTTTCACTGGCGATACCGTTCCTTTTATGAGTATCGCATCAAATTAATTTTTTTTTTCTTTTACTTTATGATATACAATTAATACACTTCGTCATTATATTATTATCGAACCAAGTGCTCCGTTGTACCACAGTGAACAAAAGAAGTCAGCATACAATGCCTATATAATAACAGAAGTATTACAGAAGGCTTTCTGTTGATTATATATTTACGTTTTGAATCATTTCAGAGGGCTTACAAAAAATACTGCCCCAACACCAATGTACATAAAACTATGTTATTGTGCATTCCAATGTATTAAGTAATCTCTCTTTCTCTTCTCTTGCGTTATCATATCATTTACTTTTGCGTATACCGATATAACCGTTGAAAATAAAAGCGGAATAAAGGCTTTGTAAAATAAATAATATGCGAGAAAACATATTCGCCTGCTTGTGCATCTGTGTGTCTGTGTGTGTGTGTGTGTGTGTGTGTGTGTGTGTGTGTGTGTGTGTGTGTGTGTGTGTGCGTGTATTTCTGGTGAACCTCTGGTGAATTCTGGTAAGTTTCTAGTGACATTCTTGTGAGTACCTGGTCATTGCAGAAGCTCATGTGCAAGAAGTCCTGATGAAGTGGTGACCACGTGGTATCTGGTAACTGGCGATCGGTGACTCTCAGATGACTCCGTGACGATCTGGTGACTTTCTGGTGACTTTCTAGAGACTTACTGGTGACTTTCCAGTAACTTTCTAGTGACTTTCTAGGCAGTTACCAGATACCACGTGGTCACGACGTCACCAGGACTTCGTGCTAATGACGAGGTCCTCACAAGCAAGTCACTAGAAAGTCACTAAAAAGTGACCAGAAATTCACCAGAGAGTCACGAAGCCGTCATTGAGTCATCTGAGAGTCACTGTCGCCTGTTACCAGATACAGCGTTGTCACCACGTCATCGGGACTTCGTGCACATGAGCTCGTGCCATGACCAGGTGCTCACAAGTAAGTCACCAGAAAGTCACTAGAACGTCACTAAAAAGTCACCAGAAAATCACCAAGTCGTCATGCAGTCATCTGAGATTCACCGAGCTGCAGTTACCAGATACCACATGGTCACGACGTCATCAGGACTTCGTGTAGATGAGCCCATGCCATGACCAGGTGCTCACAAGAAATTCACGAGAAAGTCACTAGAATGTCACTAGAAAGTCACCAGAAAGTCACCAGAAAGTCACCAGAAAGTCACTAAGGAGTCATGGACTCACCTGAGTGTCACCATGCGTTAATTAGGGATTCTACGTTATGAGTTTAACAAAATGTCGAATACAATTATTGTCAACAAAGAACCGTTTCGAGCCGAAAAAACAGTTTACGTTAAATACTTGGAACCATCTAGCTTCTTGACGAACACGGATTTGTATGAAATTTGCACACATAATCTCAATCATGTTATCTAAAGATTCACATTAGCATTTGATGATTGCTTTATTCATAAACTCACAACAAATAATTTATGCTGAAGAGAAAAGGAAAATTAGTATCAAAGACTTGGATAAGACAAAATTGTATTTCTCTGCAAATAATAGCATCAACTTAAGCAAATACTCTTTTCAGTCTACTTAAGTATCAGAAAATGCCATAGTATAGTTTTGTGAAAAATGTGAAGGTAGATTTTTTTAAAAAGCTTTTTTCCCCACCTATTACAAGTATTTAATTCTAGTGTCCCAAAAACTGCTTGATCAAGAGCATTAAGCTTTTGCAGTCATTTCTTTCTTTATTCATGTTGGTACAAGAATGCGTATTCTATAAAAGCAGTTTTAAACAGTTCACAATATGCTACATATATTTACATTGCTATATGAAAATGAGGAGCATATTATGTGAAAATTGTCATTTAGATATAGCATTAATTAGTAATGGAAACACAGTTTGCATATACAACGATGGAATTAGATTCGGCAGTATTATGGGCTAACAGTATACACTTTTTTCTAATGCTTGCTGCATATTGGATTATTAGAAGCTGCACAGTAAACTGTTGGCATAGGTCTTCTTGAGAAGTGGCAATAAGAACGTTATTTTCTTGGGCCAGGTTGTTCAAGAGGTCTTCATTCAATCCCTCCATTCTCCAATCCTCTGACACGAATTCATTGAAAATCCAAAGTATTTGTTCTTCTTCATCACTAGTTGGGACCATTTCCAAAATGCAGTAATACTTAAGCCGCTCTTGCTAAATGCGTAGAAACATTTTATACCGCATTCACAGAGTAAACATTTAAACCGAAATATTATGTCATAAATTTATTTAATGCAAGTAAATGCTAAAACACTCAAGTAATGCATGTATTCCTAACATCCTTTGACGTATTCTTTACGTGTACAGATTTTCTACAAACACCAACCGTATTAAAATTCGCATAGTAAGCTTGCCTGCAGCCTCCTTTGTTGTCACTACAACAATTAGCCACGTCCATTTCCACTGGATTCCAATTCGTAATTCAATACTTGAGGCAGTTGGTGCGTCACAGACATCAAGTATGGGTAGTTATGGAGTTAGTGTTTGTAACGTAAATATTACGTATATTTAGTGCACTAGGAACATCTGGATCCCTGTTCACTAAACAAAGCACCTTATCTATGGCAGGAGGTCCGTGGTTTAAGAAGAAACTATGCGCCATAAAGCAAATTGTACTTTTGATAAAACCATTCACTTGCCCCTTAACACTAAATGCCCATTTAGCTTTCTTTTTATGGAGTTTGTACACTTGTTACCTACTTTTACTTATAAGGGCTTTTCTACTCTTCAGGTGTTGCCCTGTATTCCCATTTTCCATTCTTTCCGTTTGAACAAGTCATCTCTTCTAGGTATCTATCATTCACCATACTATAAATGTTCCCTCTCCAAGTTGCTCTTGGCCTGCCCCGCTTCCTTCTTCCACGAGGCGACCATTTTAAAACATTCTTGGGCCACCTACTGTCCCCCATCCTTCTAACGTGCCCATACCATTGAAAACCTCGCCTTTCAATTCTCTATGCCATGTCCATCATCTGCCTCACTTCTTCATTTCTCCTTGTTTCTAATCTTGATACTCCGGTACTACATCTTATTTCGTCCATTTCCACTGCCAAGAGCTTAGATTGTTGTCTCTGTACCAAAGTCACGCCTCAGCACCATATGTCATTATACTTTCCATCACAGTCTTCAAAATCCTCTTCTTTGTACAGTTCAACATGGTTCTACTAAATGTTTATGGATGCACCAGTTACTCCAGACATTTTCTGACGTCGTTCAAAGCCAGGGCATCATAACGTTGAAGGAAAAGGTTAAACACAATTAATTTTTTATGTTTCTGTACACTACTCTGAGGAAATGAAGACACTGTCATAATTGCACGCATGCACACGCGTTGCTAAAAAAATGACTGCCAGAGCATCGCTTTACTGCAATACACAAGACACTGACTAACTCGTGACAATAAATAGAACTAAAATATTTTAGTGCATATTTAAAAATTGAATTACAGTGCTTATTCACACGTTCATTATTTGAATATGTCCAATAAATGTGGTAACGAACTATTTTCACTCGCTCCAAAAGTTATGCTACGGGTAATGTTGACATCTGTACACACTAAGGCCGAATTGGGTTTCTGCTACCAACTGTCCGTGTAAGATGGCCTTATTTTGCCAAAATAAGAACTTGGAATTGTTGACCATACTCTACCTCTGCAGTTTACTGTATCGTGCTATCTTTGTTGCTGTTATCATACGGGTTGGTGATAGCATACTCTTATAACAAAACATAAGTACTCTGCTTTTAATTAGGAATCGAATAAAAGTATTGTTTTAATTACAAAATACTCCTGATAATGCTTATGTGATTAGTTTTATTCCAATTCATAATTCAATACTTGAGGCAGTTGGTGCGTCACAGACATAAAGTATGGGTGGTTATGGAATAACTGTTTGTAACGTAAATATTACGTATATTTAGTGCACTAGGAACATCTGGATCCCTGTTCACTAAAAGCACCTTATCTATGGCAGGAGGTCCGTGGTTTAAGAAGAAACTATGCGTCATAAAGCAAATTGTACTTTTGATAAAACCATTCACTTGCCCCTTAACACTAAATGCCCATTTAGCTTTCTTTTTATGGAGTTTGTACACTTGTTACCTACTTTTACTTATAAGGGCTTTTCTACTCTTCAGGTGTTGCCCTGTATTCCCATTTTCCATTCTTTCCGTTTGAACAAGTCATCTCTTCTAGGTATCTATCATTCACCATACTATAAATGTTCCCTCTCCAAGTTGCTCTTGGCCTGCCCCGCTTCCTTCTTCCACGAGGCGACCATTTTAAAACATTCTTGGGCCACCTACTGTCCCCCATCCTTCTAACGTGCCCATACCATTGAAAACCTCGCCTTTCAATTCTCTATGCCATGTCCATCATCTGCCTCACTTCTTCATTTCTCCTTGTTTCTAATCTTGATACTCCGGTACTACATCTTATTTCGTCCATTTCCACTGCCAAGAGCTTAGATTGTTGTCTCTGTACCAAAGTCACGCCTCAGCACCATATGTCATTATACTTTCCATCACAGTCTTCAAAATCCTCTTCTTTGTACAGTTCAACATGGTTCTACTAAATGTTTATGGATGCACCAGTTACTCCAGACATTTTCTGACGTCGTTCAAAGCCAGGGCATCATAACGTTGAAGGAAAAGGTTAAACACAATTAATTTTTTATGTTTCTGTACACTACTCTGAGGAAATGAAGACACTGTCATAATTGCACGCATGCACACGCGTTGCTAAAAAAATGACTGCCAGAGCATCGCTTTACTGCAATACACAAGACACTGACTAACTCGTGACAATAAATAGAACTAAAATATTTTAGTGCATATTTAAAAATTGAATTACAGTGCTTATTCACACGTTCATTATTTGAATATGTCCAATAAATGTGGTAACGAACTATTTTCACTCGCTCCAAAAGTTATGCTACGGGTAATGTTGACATCTGTACACACTAAGGCCGAATTGGGTTTCTGCTACCAACTGTCCGTGTAAGATGGCCTTATTTTGCCAAAATAAGAACTTGGAATTGTTGACCATACTCTACCTCTGCAGTTTACTGTATCGTGCTATCTTTGTTGCTGTTATCATACGGGTTGGTGATAGCATACTCTTATAACAAAACATAAGTACTCTGCTTTTAATTAGGAATCGAATAAAAGTATTGTTTTAATTACAAAATACTCCTGATAATGCTTATGTGATTAGTTTTATTTTAGGTCATTAAATGAAAGTATGCACTTTAGTTTTATGCTCGTAATAACATATGCTCTTATCTAAAGTTTTAGATTCGTAACTACGTTACTACTTATAAAAATAGAATAAAAATGCTAAGAATTTAAGGAGACATTTACAAAGTGTATGATATTCGATTGCTTCATCACAAACGATACGTGCGTCTGTAAACCAGCCGAAAGGAAGTGTGTAAACTGAACATGAAGATACAGTTGTTAATCACTTTCTTCTGCTCCTATTTTGGTGAGTACATGCACGAAAGAAATCTTTCTCTAGACAATCTTACTTAAAAGTATTTTAACAAAAGGTTATTCTTTTATGTACTTCATATTAACAAAAATAAGCATTTGTAGAAATGGTTTTATTATACATTTCCCCATAGATATATGTGGGAATAGGGGTACTCAAAAGGCTTAAGGGGTACTCAACTATTTCGAGAGGTGGTCGCTATGTGAAGGCTTGAAATTTTGTTCGCTTTCCATGATTGTGCTAGGGAATTGTTCTCAGTGTCAACTACTCCGGATAAAGACAAACGATACTGTAAGAGTATTGCTGGCAAATGGTCTCCGCTCTAAGGGCTTGGAATTTTATGAAGAACTGACAATAGGCGTGTTGACATCATCTGCATCAACAGAATCTTAATTGCAATTAAAACAATTAAATATGGGAATTATTTGCATGTGATTTTCAGTTGTATCACTTATTGTTATCTGCAGAGTCAGTATACCATTTGCAATTCTAGTCTTATATACTAGTTTAATATACGTTTCATTTTTAGTCTTAGTTTCTTAATACTTTATTGTATTCTCTTTCTATTATATTCAAACTTGTTTAATTATTGTTCACTCTGTTGTATCACTTATTCACTTGGTCAGTATACAATTTGCAATGTCTTGTCTTCAATAATAGCTTAATATATGTATAGTTTATTTTTAGTTTCTCTGTATTGCTTCTCATATTTTTGTTTTGCATTTAGTCAAGCTTGTGTAAATAAATTAAATGTAGCTACTGTAATTGGAGCTCTGCTCTGTGGTAGCACAAATGAATAAAATAAGTAAGTAAGTAACTAAGTAACTAAGTAAGTGAGTGAGTGAGTGAGTGAGTGAGTGAGTAAGTAAGTAAGTAAGTAAGTAATTGAGTAAGTAATTAAGTAATTAATTAAATAAATACATAAATACATACATAAATAATACATAAATCAATAAATAAATAAATCAATAAATCAACCAACAAACAAACAAACAAACAAACAAACAAACAAATAAATAAATAAATAAATAAATAAATAAATAAATAAATAAATAAATAAATAAATAAATAAATAAATAAATAAATAAATAAATAAATAAATAAATAAATAAATAAAACAGAAAAAAGGATGATGCAGAAATTATAGACCAAACAATCGGTTTGAACAGTCAGCTAAACAGTCTGATGAGGTTGAAGCAGAAAAGAAGAGCAACAATACCATATTTTGCAGATTAATTTAAAATTAAAAACATGTTGTAAGTGATCTGCTTTTTGGTGCACAGGGAACTGTCACAAATCATTTTGTTTCATGGCGAGGGAAATATAAGTTAGGAAAAACAATAGAATCACAGATTGTTGCAAAAATTATAAAATATTCCGTAGCTATTTTGAGAAACCATCTTTATGGGAAATACATTGTTTAAGTATTACTTTGTCTAAATTGATAGTTTTATAATTGTTGCTGTTATTTTATTTTTGTCTTTGTTACATCTGCTTCCATTACATATTCTTGTATGAGGTTATTAGTATTGTGTCTTTAGACAACCTCTAAACAGAATAAGATGATTAAATAACATAAGTTTTTAAGTTTGCAAGCCTGTCACTAGGATTATTGGTTTCATTCAGATTGTACTCTTAGTTTGTTATTCTATGGAGTATTTACAACTGTGTTTACTTCAGGTAGAGTTTTCAGTTACAGCTATCTTTTAAAACGCTATGAGTGAAACAACGTATAGATTTAGAGGCAAGAGGTATGTTTGTTGGACAATGCAGCTAAATGTATTCCGGCAGAACCTAAATGTAACACTGGGAGCATGAGTGCCTCAAAGAAGAAAATTGAGGTTATCCCATCTCGTAATGAGTTTAATGAAGTATCTAGTGATTGAGGCATAATAATCGGATTAGCCTGGGGAAATGTAGACTGCACAATATGTAATTTCACTGTAAACACAATTGCTACAACTATAACATCACGTAAAGTTATATGGTAACAGTATTCGTCGACTGCATGCTGTTAAATACATACATTGGCAAGGGCAGAGATGGTGGTTACATGCTCTGCTCAGTTCTGAATATTCCCTAATCTCTATTCAAATGTTCTGTCTATAACAAATGTCTTATAAAATTTAAGTGGTGTTTCTTTCCTTGTATCCTAATCGTTCCATATACATACTTAGTACTTGAATACAAGTTGGTACTTGTGAACGACAATTTAATAACTACGATTAAGTCGATTAAGGGAGATTACGATAAGTTATTCAACCATATTGATTGAAGACATTAGAAAATTATATATGGTTCACAGGAACCTGTGAAAATGCCCTTTTGTCGCCTGAAAATTGGTGAAGTGGGAAATATCATGGGAACTATATAAGTATTCATCTCATTAGCTATTTATTGGACCGGCGAATTTGGGTTTCTTTAGTGGTTTGCCAGGTAGGTTGGCAAATGTTGGATTGTCTCATTAGCTGAGCGGGATGGCTCAGGCGGTAACGTCGGTGATCCGCATTCGGGAGGTAAGGGGTTCGATCCCTGTGGCCGAAACTTCCGATGCATGTTTTTTTTCCAGAGGTTTCCCCGGGCGAATGCTGGGAAGGATTTCCAGATCCTCTGAATTTCCTGCCCCTCCATTTTATTACCAAGTGGGGGGGGGGTTACTTTATGGCCACCTGTTCTGTAATTTTTAAATTTTAAATTTCAATTTTTTCATTAAATGTGTGCAGTTCATGGTTACTGTCAATCACTGTTTCTACTACGAATTGGATATTTGTTCCAAATTGTTTATTGTTGGTCTTTTTGAAAAACAATGGCATGTAAGGTGGTTATAAAGTACTGCCCTGTTGGTAGAATGTGATTCACGTAAGAAATAGAAAGGAATAGCTAAAACAATGTTAAATATTACCTCTATTACCCAATTTTAAAGTAAATTAGCTTTAAAAACTGTTGAGATATCTTGTTACCAGTGTTGGTCACCTCCGTTGGTAGCAGAACCTGTATAAGAGGGATTGGCATAATATCTAATGTGATTAATGTAAAAAGTAGTAGTTAAACAGTGTTAAATATTATCCTTATAAACACGACAAAATATGTCCATTTTTAAAATAAATTTATTCTAAGAATTGGTCAGACATTTTGTTAGTAGTGGTGGTCACAGTGTACCCCCGCCCCCTTGGTAACCTAAGTTATGGAATAAGGCTTGGTAATGCTAAGGTTAATCATTTCAGTTTACCCTTCATCTCGTTAGGTTTCTTTCAGAGTTGGAGAGCGTCGCGGCAGTAGTAGGGCACGAAGAACAAATGAGCTCTGGAAATCTCAGCCACCGAGGGGGTTTTTCTAACTGAGAAAGTTTAGGGATCCTGCCATCTGCCCCGTCGTGCGAACGTTTCGGCCACCGTTAATGTCTATTCGCTTCATCCATCCCCCCGGGGGGTACCCGTCAAGGACATAGGTTCAAAAGATCGCCTTTTGGTCGAGTGCTGTCACTGAATCATTGCTACCAAGAATTTCCTTTCAGTAGTTCCTGGATTCCTGTCAGAAATCACGTGGAGGCACAAAAGGCCTACAAAGCCCTAAGCGCTCTGCTGCACTCAAGCTATTGAAGCACCTTCCATGTGATTGCTCCTAATTACTTGGGAAGACTTATAAAAGCATGAAGCTGTGACCAAAAGTCATCCTCCGGTTTTCTAGCCGTCTTCTGTCAAACGGAAACCATTCCAAGCATATAACACACTTCACAGTAGTAAATGCTAGAGGTAGATAGAGAACAAAGGGGTCTCCGATATTGCTATGTGACAGTACTGCCAACCCCACGAGGAAAGAATAAAGAAAGAGACTCGAACGGCGACCGGATTCGAATGATCCGACCGCAAGCATAAACGAGTCCCTATCATGTGCGGTAGAAACACATCCGACGACGCCGAACTCCAAGGTACAAGCCCATCAGCTCCGAAGGTCTGTGCCAAGGGCCCACGCGGGCTGATCCAAGAGAAGATATCCGACACCACCCAACCATACAAGGCCCTCATCCCTGGCCGTCTCTGAACGATGGCAGAGAACAAATCTTTAAACAGCGTACATCCATTGCCCACACGCAACAAGCCGACCACCGCCGCCTGGTCCTACGGCCCTGAAATAGTGAAAACGGGACATTGTAGGCACCAGCATTTGTCTAGGCGACAAAGGGGAAAATCCAAATCACAGACCGAGGACGACAGGTATCGAAACCACGAGCTCCTGAATGGAACTCACACATGCTAAACCCTGCGTCCCAGAAATGAAATTACCAGGGGTTGGGGGGATCCCCTCATTAAATAATTTCTTCGGCTCATCAAAGAAGAATTTCTTCCGTGCCAGAGAAGTATTTTTTCTATTTACTGCATTTACTATCACCGCTCTTTGAAAATATATGGAACTCTTTCAATGCAGACTGTATATGCTGTGAGTAAGCAAATGTATCATATAGCAGCAAGCTAAACAATATAAACGATTCTTAGGTGCATTATTTGGGTTGGCATTCAGGGTCACAATTCCAGCAATGACGACTGCAGCTTGCAGCTTGAGTTTAGTTTCTTGGAACTTATTATTCAACACACCAATGATACTGCTACTGGTATTACTACAGTTATTACTATAAACATAACACAAACTTGAATTTCTCCCCTCGTCAGAAAGACTGATTCGAACACTGCTACATTCCCTGACTCTGTTTAGCTCAACAAGAATTTCTCATTATTTTCAGGACGAATTTCCAGAAGTCATTCTCCGCTAATCGATCAACGCATTGTTGGGGGTATACCGACAGACGTACGTCAATTTCCCTACCAGGTAAGAGAGAAATCTTGACAATATAGTTACATCTTTTAAGAGATTATTAATGAATTGTGATTGACATTTGACTTAAAGCTTAGGATAAGTGTCCGACTTCATTTGGAAACGGAAACACACTCTTTATAAACAAAATTCTGATGTGCTTCATTGACATGACTTTCTCTACTCCTGTACTAACCATACTTACAAACTCTTATTGCTATATCTTCTTCAGTTAGTCGATAAAACATTTCTAGGAATTATTGCTGATTTTCTTGTAGGAGGAAGGAGAATATGGGAATACAGTAGACTTTATGCGATAGTCAAATCTTTGGAAGCTTTGAGATTCCGGTCTCTTTGCACGGTTAACATATAAAAAATGAATAACGATGTTCCATTTGACAGAAGTATTAGTTCTCAAACAAATAACAAGGAATACCTCCGAAATGGTTCACTCTACAAAACATTATTCAAACATAAATTTTGTGTTTTAACAAGATATACATTTGTGCATAGTAAGATTTGGTCTATCCCTTACACTTTACCAGTTATTCAAAAGTCATCCAGAGTAAATACGACTACAGGGGCTATGGCCAGAAAATTCAAGATATACATTTCATTTGCCATAAAAATATCTCAAACATATGTCATTTTAATCAAAATCGATAGGGCCATTTTCAAGAAAATCCAAACTTTCGAAAAACTGTCCATATAAAGTGTAGTTTAAGGTGGAGGAATTTTGTTCAACATACCAACTTTGGTTTTCAACTGACTTTTCGTTTTTGAGTTGTGCTGTCCACGGACTGACACACAGAGCGTTAAACTTTTTCAACTACTCAGTCTTGGTCATGCAAAAGGTTTGGAATTTCAAAACATTTACATAGCGACCAGCTAGTAAAACAATTACCTATCAGTTATGTCTGCTATCTTACCCAGTTCTTTGTACATAAAAGAAGATGTGTAATAATATGTAATAAAGCCGTGTCTGCAATTGTTTATCCCGATTAGGGCGATGAAGATAGAAGGATGAATTTTTGTAAGAACAATTTGTATAAGAAAAGGTAGAGAAGCGCAGTGCGTTAGATTTTTAAAAAGTTTAGTTTCGGAAGTTTGTATATAGGTTTACTATTTTACCAGAAGATAGAATAGATACGATAGACAAGGTTCGGAAGGGGAATTTAGCAGCTCGACCTGTGGAATATGTTTTGTGGTTATGACCCTGACGGGGTGAGAGTTAGGAAAGAAGAGGTGAGTAGGGACACCAGGCGGCCAGATCCAGACTAACTGTGCAGACATTGGCAGAGGTCCCTAAGGTTTCCCAAGTTTGACGACACCTCGAAGTCTTTAGGTCTTCCTGAGCCTTCTTCTGGGAACCCGCCCCCTGTGCCGCCTCCCTACCTGGATCTTATGGATAATGAGTGACGAGCTCCTGTATCCCTGCCATGCTGCACTCTAACACTCGCAACCCTGAAGGTACCAATGCAATTCAGGAAGGTGGCCCGGGAATCGAACCACGACCTACCGAATGCGAGCCTCACACGCTACCGCGGAGCCTTCTCACTCAGTAAAACAGTAGAGAAACTCATATGAGTGCAACATATCAGAGTTTTTAAATATCTTCTTAAACACACTGGCCAGAAAGACATACGTAAATAGACATTTTTCTTCAAATGTGCTGTATGTATTCAGAGGACCTCAAGTCGTGTATTTCTAATAATTCTTGATGTAGGATTATTGTGTGGAATTTAATATTTTCTGTATTTACTGTGTAAACCGAGGGATGTGACCAAGACAGAAACGCAAGTGATTTGCTTTCTGGAAGTCGGAATTTGATATTAGGTTGCTAGGCGAATGCATAATAATTACAACCGTCGAATTTCGCTTTTGGTTTCAATTCAGTCTCCCTTCACTTCACCTTCAACTGCTTAACTGTTTCAGGGCTGTGCGAGCAGGAGCCTCAGTGCTGCATGGCAGGGGAAAGGATGCTCTCTGTAAAACTTCGTTTGGTGCGGTTTCCCAGTGGGATATATGTGGGGATATGGTTGCAGTAGTTGTCACCGGGGAGTCTATATGGGAAACCGTGCTCTCTGCTATTGTGACTCCTAGACCTTACCGCCGTCTCCTCTCACCTAACTCTGCCCTCCCAGGGACGCCACGTCAGAAACATGGGGTTACTCGGTTTTCAACAGGCCGATTCAATTGTAAAACCTTCATTTATTGATGTTTGCTTTACTACAGCTGTCCTTGGAACATCGCTTCGAGAGTGGGTTCCTGCACTGGTGTGGGGCATCTGTAATCTCAAAGAGGTGGGCTCTCACAGCGGCCCATTGCGTCTACAAGTAAGTCAACAACCGTGTATCTGTGAATAATTACCATGATCAGGCAGTAAAGTATAGCTGTCTGGATACAAAGGTAAAATAAAATCTAAATATTTTATCCGGGTACCTAATTACTAGAAGTCGGAGGGTTGTGCGTTCCCATCCGATACAGGTTAGCTGGACGGAGTTTGAATGACGTCAGAAGTACAGCACGGCCATCATATGTGCAAACAACTGCTACTAGAAGTAAGAGCCTACAACAACGTAACGTAGTACTCTGCGAACTAATGAAGCAGGCGCAAGGTCAAGTTGTTTTGTTTCTTCTCGCAGTGAACTGCAGACGTGGAGTTTACTGTCTGAAAATCTTCAGTTCATATCCAACAATTTTGCAGTGTTGTCCAAAGCTATTAAAAAATTAGAAAAAGTGGGTTTGGAAATGTCCAAGAGCATAAGCATAATAGAAGACTTAGCTAATTCAGTTAATAGTATACCTCGTGCCAGGTATCGAAAGGTGAAAACTAAATTCCAGAAAGATCTAAACAAAAATACGGCAGAGTGGAATTTGCACCTCTGACATCGTGTGACGTAGATAGAAGTTTTTCACTGTTTAAAAACAGCTTCACTGATAGGCGTCGAAATTTCACATTTAGTAATTTACGAATGTACCCAGTGTAATACACTCTGTGACGATATTACAGTTAATAAACACCAGTATGTACAAGCAATTCCAGCTCGAAAATTCAAAGTCGATTAAAAGAGCGAAGAAGGTGCTTGCAAATGACAAATTCTGAATGATTCTGAATGAATTCTTTGCAAAAGACAAAGGTGTAAGGGAAACAAACTCACAGAGACTAGCTCACTCTGCGAGTAATATTGAGCTAACCCTACCATAATTGGCCTTTGCCCCACAGGGATCTTACCGGCCTGTTTATTTATTTAGTTATTTTTTACCTATTATTTCTGAATGTTCACTATATGTTTTAATTTAATGCTATAATTTCGTTAGTTACCTTTTTACATTAATTAACTCCCACTACTTGCACATAACTTAAAATTTTTAAATATACTATATATATATATATATAATTACGTTTACTTAAGAAAAAATATATGTATCACATCTTACTGCTTGAACATAAATTATAATTTAGTACTTATAGTTAGTATTTTTAGAATTTACTTAGCTTTTCGTTATTAACAATATCACTATTATTTCCGCTGAACACTATCACTCTCCACTTTTTCACTTTTCAAGTTTCAAGTTTAGTTTATTAAGACTTCTTGGCCTGGTGCCGGTACAATGGGCCGGCTTAGAGGCTTAAATTTACATATACATATAAATGGCTTTGTACATTTTTACAATTGATTGGTGTTATATCCAAAACCCATACGGTGACCATCATTAGGTCACCGAGAATAGTTCATTTTTGTCTTTTTTTGAGTTCTGTTCCTTCTTTGTTTTATATACATATGTACATATTTACACTATTTACACTCACGCATTCACCCACGCACACACTCATACACACATACACACACATCTTCACTGGGCACACCAGAAATACGCGTCCCAGCTTGCCCACTGCACTATTTACTATTTACACTGTCCCGCGGTGGCAGCTCCTGAATATTTTCCGAGGCGAGGGCCTCTGCCGGAACTTGTATGTGGCTTAGGGACGAGGCTGCGTGGACGCGCATTTGTCGGCGAGCCCTGCCGCTTCTAGAATATTTTTATTCTAGTATGTTTGCGGTGCTTCGGCTCGCCTTTGCCGATGATGGCGATCACGTCATTTTCGTGGTTTCTAATGCGCGTCCACGCCGCCATTGCTCGTTTTTGTATTGCCTCCGGGATGAATCGGATCCGGGTTTCAAGGTGATCACACTTCACTAAACACTAAAACATAGAACTCCATTTATTTATTTTCTTTTCTCCCAATTAGCACGACTATCTATCCTCCCATTCTGCCTATTGGCGGGTAGTTCTTACTTCTTCCTCCTCGACTCCAATGTCGCTCCTTTCCTCCTTCAAAATCACACTTCCTAAATAATAATAGTCCCACAACTCTCTCTCTCCTCCCTCATTGTTGTTTCTTCTTCTCGTCTTTGGCATGTTCTTCTCTCTCCCCACTATTGTCATCTTATGTATACTAAAATGGTTACAAAGATTTCAGACTGTCAAGTTTCGTATAAGAGCTGCCACGAGCATCATCCAGAAAGGAGGAACCATCTACATGGTGGAGGGCATCGTTCACCATCCTAACTACGAGCCGTTAAATCAAGACTACGATATTGCTCTCATTAAGGTATGGCGTTTGGTAATACAGTGGAATCCGGATAACTCGACATTTCGTGTAACTCGACAAACCTCTTATTAGTTACTCTACTGGTAAGTAGAGAAAGTATTGTATTCCACCCAAAAATTCGATGTCGAGATTTCATCGGAAACATGTTTTAAGACCCTCTGAATTAAAAAAAAAAGAGCATTTTTAGAAAAAGGTCCGTGTGTGTGTCTGTCAGTCTGTGGATAGCATAATTCAAAAATGAAAAGTGGGTCAAAACCCAAAGTTGGTATTTAAGTCTAATGTCCTTCAAGGATACGACACGAAGATTTTGAAGAAAATTCCTCAACCCTAAACTACCCTTTACATGGAAAATTTTTCGAAAATTTTGATTTTCTTGAAAATGGCTCTAACAATTTTGATTAAAATGCCACAAGTTTGAGATATTATTATGGAAAATAAAATGTACATCTTGAATTTTCTGGCTATTGTGACGAAACCAAAAGTTTGCCAGGAATAATGTGGATACACAGCACAGACACTTGGGAAAGTTTGAAGGTTTACTGCTTTAACCAGACAAATGTATTTTTAGACTTGACAATTGTGGAGTGGTTTATGAATAAGTTCACTTTTGTATCTATAAGTCCATTGGGGTGCGGGCCGTGCGTAATCCATCTCACATTATCAGTAATGTCTTGTGTATTTCAAGGAAGTAAACAGAGACATTACCCACATCATCGATTTGTATGCTGTCACTCGCGCACATTGAAGCAACATCAGTTGTCACGTGTATGAAATACCTGTTTAAACCTTCAGTTACACATTCCTGGCAGATTCCAAGATTTCAGGTTTACTGACATTTCAAAACTCGACAGCCTCTCAGGCCACATTAGGTTGCGTTATCGGGATTCCACTGTACTAGTTGTTAATTAGGTTTTAAAGACTTTACCACTTATCCTTTCCAGTTGTATAATAACTGCTTTATTTTACAGCTTTCAAAACCAGGTTTCAATTACAGTGACGTGTTGAAACCAGTTCACTTGGCAAGGAATACGCCGCCCAAAGATACTATAGTGGTCGTCTCTGGATGGGGCGCCGTCCAAACCGATGGAGGCCTGGTTGCTCAACTGCGCCAAGTGACCGTTAAAGTCATAGATCATGAAACGTGCGTCGCAGATTACAAGAGAAACGAAGATATTGTAACTCCCAGGATGATATGCGCTGGGTTTACTAAGGGTGCAAAAAGGGATGCTTGTGGAGGGGATTCTGGGGGTCCACTTGTGCTTGAGGGGTTGATCCAGGTGGGCATTGTGTCATCGGGTCTAGATTGTGGTGACAGACTCTTTCCAGGAATTTACACCGACGTCGCCTATCTTCGTAAGTGGATACAAAAGTTCACAGGAATCAGCTAACTTCCTGTGCACTATGAATACGCATATGTGTAAACAGGCATAACATTTAACAAATTGACAAAAATAGTATAAACTTTTCGCTTTATTACTTGCTCTACTGGTAAGCAGGGGAAGTATTGTATTCCACCCAAAAATTCGATGTCGAGATTTCACCGGAAATATATGTTTTGAGACCCCCTGAATCCAGAAAAAGCATTTTTGAAAAAGGTCCGTGTGTGTGTCTGTGTCAGTCTGTCAGTCTGTGGACATCATAACTCAAAAAAGAAAAGTCGGTTGAAAGCCAAAGTTGGTATTTAAGTTTAATGTCTTTCAAGGATGCGACACAAAAATTTTGAAGAAAATAGCCCCACCCTAAACTACCCTTTACATGGAAGATTTTTCGAAAATTTTTATTTTCTTGAAAATGGCTAACGATTTTGATTAAAATGTCATATGTTTGAGATATTTTTATGACAAATGAAATGTATATCTTGTATTTTCTGGCTATAGCCCCTGTAGTCGTATTTACTCTGGACGACTTTTGCATAACTGGTAAACCGTTAGAGATAGACCAAATTATACTATACAAAAAATGTAGATCTTGCTAAAATACACAATTTATGACCCAATAAATTTTCTTGTAGGGTGAACCATTTCGGAGATATTCCTTGTTATGTGTGTGAGTTTCGAAAACTTTCGTGAAATGGATCATCGTTGTTCATTTTTTTATATGTTAAGTGGGCAAAGGCCACAGAATCTCAAACATTTGACTATCGCACAAAGCCTACTGTATTCTAACATTCCCCTTGTACCTACAAGGAAATAAGCAATAAGATAATTTGTACAAATGTTTATCTCAACTAACACGAAAGAAGATATAGGAATAAGAGTTTGTAAGAATGGTTAGTACAAGAGTAGAGAAAGTCATGTGAGTGCAACACATCAGATTTTTATTTTTACCACAGTTTTCTCCATATGATGCAGTTTTCAGTACATATGCATGAAATTTGGTGTACCTTCTTAAAAATAACACTAAAAAGAAATGATGAGAAACATTTTTCATAACATGAATGACCTCTGGGTAATTAAATATTAAAATTTACATTTCGAACTTTATTAAAAAAATTAATTTAAACCTTAAACATTATTTTTATCCAAACATAATAAAATTAAAAAATTATCACATCAATTTGCTAAAATTCTGTTACAGAGAATAACTGAAAATTATTAAGATTTTTAAATCAAAATTGCATCACGGGGAACCTTTTATAAAAATATTAAAAAAGTATTAATATATTAACAACTAATTTGACTAAATGTATGCAATTTAGCATATTTACACCTCACCATACTTCGATACTTTGACTTAATCTCTGTATGTTTTACTCTGACATAAGGCTCCGCTAGTTTTCATATTTTTACAGGATAGGCATTGTTAACATTAAAGGTACAAAGATGACTGAAAATCATTTTATTTTGTTAGAGCATTTTATTCGAAACTGTTCAGGAGGAATAAAGCGAGTGGGAGTGGAAAGAAGAAGTCCAATGGACCACAGCCTCTTAGCCCGGGAGCATATTTTACTAACGAATGCATTTCGCCACAATTTAATGCCAACGTGACGTTGCCATATCTCTCTTAGAAAATGAACTTTGCAGGACATTTTATATATACCTTATAATATCCCAATAATTGCATTCCAATGTCTTGCGCAAACTTAGCGGGCGTTTTCATCTTGCGGAGAATGCTACGGTGTGCTTTTCACTATGGTAGACACAAAATTTAATGGCGGCTGACAACCGACCATTACTATTCTATTTCCTGTTGGACGGATATATTTTGTGGGCTCAAATAATATTTAGGTCACCGAATGTACAGCGTGATTTCACAGTGTGTTTATACAACACACAAAGGCGTGGTAAGCTCCTTCCGCCATTAAGTGTTGTGTCAGCCATAGAAGATAAAGTGATTTCTTCTGTCCATACGGCAATCTTTGTTCCTCAATGTGTTTATCAATCTTGGGAACGTTATAAGTAGTGTGACATGTGATGATGCACGTTTTTAACATATTCTTTGTCAACTTCATTAACTAACAGTGTCATTTGGTTTTACACATACTGTATATCTGTACCAATATTATAAATAAAGAAACGTTGTCTATGTAGCGTAATTTCAAAAACCAATAAGTCGACTTCGATAATTTTGCAGCACTGAAAAGCGGAATTTGTCCTGATAACCATCTGACTATGAAACATCTTATAATTTTACTTCATATATTACTAAAAGATTAAAATGTTTACATATCCATTTATTTGAACAGATTATAGTTATAAAATATGTAATAGAAAATATGTTATTGATATTCCAAAAAGTATTGTAACAAAATGAGAAAATCAGTAGTTACTTTTCTATTACTTTGTCTTCTAAACTTTTATCACAAATAGTTTCCTTTTCGTGGTTAACGCAGTCTTTCGTGCTATTGCAGCCCTAAATTTTTACTTGTCATAACCTTGTCTCAGTTCTTTCAGTGTCTTTCTTCACTTTCTCCGTCTCCCATACACAAAAAAATGAGGTTTACAATCACTCGACGCTCATTGATTCTTCTGACGACGCACAAAGACAGCCATAACTGTCTCACACTCACTGACATACTGAGTGGCTCATGCCCTTAACTCTAAGCTAGTCTTCATGCGGTTGTCTCGCTTCCTTAGACAGAGGGGATGGCGCCACACGGAGTTCTCTCGAACTCCACAAAGGCACCGGAGCCAGATCTTCCTCGAAGGCTCCTTATTGTTAGCCACGTATTTGTTTGCGTGAGAGATGTGGGGAAGCTTAACTCTGAGTGCCCCTCCGCCCTTTGTTGTGCGCCGAGACTTTACAGGTTATAGAACCAAAAGCTGATTACATTTCCTTACAATGCTCGCACGCTATATTTTGAACATCAAAATGGCGTTGATTTCCAAGACAGTAACAGGACTTTTTATGTATTTTGTGTACTTGTATTTTAAATTATATCTTAGAAGTAGTAGTTTCCGCAATTGTTATTCCCTGGTTAACCAACGACTAAAGTAAAAGTCCTAACACATGACTTATTTTAATATTTACAAGAGTTCGCAGTGTCGTTTTACAAAGTAAAACACAAAAATGAACCTGCATGATAAGGTAAAAGAATAACAAGGTGGCACAAGTGGTAACACTGGAGCATGGTCAACGATGCTCAGTTCTTATTTTGACGAACCACAGCCTTCTTGACTCGGACCGCTCGTAGCAGTAAATTCCAGGGCACAAGGTAAAGTATACAAACATATAAGGCGAACTTCATGAGCTCGTAAACTTTGAAGATGATATTGAAGATCACCTAACCAAACTTTCAGAGAAACTAAGGTTAGATATCACATCATGGCACGTCGGTTACAGAGTTGCTTGATGAAGTATGCTCTGGTGATAGAGCACCATCTTAGTTTGACGATAATGTCGGTTACACCTTGATGCTGATTGGAGGGTCATTCGACCTGAACTTTATTTCCTTTGGGGATTCCCCAGCATCACTTGTGTATGAGGCCCAAGGTGATATGGAAACAGAATTTGCTGCGATGTGATTGAAAACGCAAGGATGAGTCAGAAATTCCCAGCATGTGTTTGGAGTATAAGTATATTAACTCTCATAAGTGAAATAAGCAAAATTGCGTCAATATTTATTCCATTTGCAGATTAATAAATTTAATGAATAAAAGCAGTACATTCGTATTGTTTTGTCCAGGGCTTGACAAGCTTGTCAGGTACTTCAGGTAAGGCACGTGGTGATGTGTGCCAGGCGTGAGCAGTTGAAATATAGGCGTTGCAATACACTTAAGTTATAATAGAGGTAGAACGTTCAACGTCGCCTGTACTGTTTACATATGTGCCGCCACGTGGACCTGTGCTTACTTGGTTTGGTGGCCAAAAATAATGCAAATAGACTCTATGCGTGAAACTGTCATATTTATTTTCCGAGAGTGAGGGACCGACTGTTGGGAATGGTGAAGCAGAGCGGGAAGTCCTCGTCACAGCGTTCGCACTTGGAATACCTGACCTACTGCTCAGATAATTTGGGGTCAATAGCCTTGCAGAAAGCTCGCTTTGCTTTCCCCTTCACAAGAACCCTTCCTGCGCTCTCTAGGAAACTAAACAATATGTCTTGTGTATGTCATACATATTTGGAGTTACTGCCCAACCTGAAAACATATCACCCTTACATAGAAGGAACCACAAACACCCGAGCTCTGGTTGTTATCGTTGTAGGGAAAAGGAAATAAATAAGTAACGAATTGTGTGAGATATTTGTTTATTTTCTAAAAGTATGGAGATTTGATGTCTTAAGTTACAATGTTGTTTTTTAATAAATAATTTCTGATAATGATTTGATTGTGAATTCTCATTGCATTTTAGTAATCTCTGTGATAAATTCTTTTAAGTTGGCAACATTGGAGTACACGCCGGGGTAGCCTGGTGTCGCACAGCCTATGCCCCAAGAGACAACTCCGATAAGATGTCCGTCTATATCGACGAGAGGACCTCCAGAGTCACCTTGGCAGGAGTCTAGACCGCCCTGGGGCAGTCCAGCACAGACCATACGAGGCGTAATGTCGCCATACCTGGAGTAGGCCTTGATGCAAGTTGGTCTTGATACCACAGGCACTGATACCTGCTGAAGCATGGTGGTCAAAGAACTACCTCCGGAATTGGTAGTTCCCCAACCACTTACGATAGCGAACGTGCCTGGTTCTGGTTCACTGGTTGCCAGTGGCACAGGCTGCACACATGGCCCAAACACGAATGGGTCCATCACCTGAAAACGAATGAAAATGTTTGAAAGTAAGTGCGTAAGTGCTCCACTAGCTTGTGAAATACATTTAACACGGTTCGTTTTTCACCACATTTGAACAGTTTTCCGTGAACTCATTTATGCTATCGCAACTCCCAAGTTAGCCGCCATATTCCTTACTGGCCGACTGGCATACTCTGTTCACAATTTAAACGCGACTCAAATATTAGTCAGTGGGGCTTTTCCTGTTCTCACATAAAATCTATAAGTATAGTATGTTACAAAGGAAACATTAATTATATTTGCGAACAGATTTTGAGCAGCAATAACATTAAAAAATGGTGGGTATATTTTATTTTCTTCCTCAGAGTGCTGCGGTCAGACTACGAGCGTTTGTGTATTTCAGGTAGCTTATTTCGGCGAGACTATTGTAAGGGTGTTTTGAGACACAGTTATTACGATGGCAAACAAACACTTTTAACCATTTGTTTACTATGGATTCCTTATTTTAGGTAGCCTCTATTGCTGCAGGAAAAAAACACAAAGTAAAATATAGTGTCGGAAATAATAACCATTATAAGAAATAAAGTCAATCTACGTACCTTAACAATAGCAATGTCGTAGTCCATTGTTGGGATATCGTACAGCGGATGTCCAAAAATTTCAGCTGCACGATGGACAGTTCCGCCCCAGCCTCTGTGACTGCTACCGGCTCTGAACTGCACATCTGTGGCCCGCTTACTAAACACAGTTTAACTTCTTAGTTATACAAACGTACCTCTCATGCAGTACCAGAAAATACAACTCTAAAAATTATCTTAAGTAAGTTGCAACTTACACAAATTAACCTCAATACAGTATCAACTTCCAAGAATATTGCACTAAGCACAGTCCCGCAAATTAATTTCGCTAATTGCCTTCTATTTTTCAATGTTACGTAGCATTTCAAGGTTATAATTTTTTCCTCATGCAGCTGTGACGTGCTGAAATCGAATCGATCGTTTAGCGCCTGCGCAGAGCTCGCAAGTCAACTGATACCATATGTAGGTCATTGTCACAAGTGAATGTGCAACATTTTACAATATTTCAACTATAAAATTAGGTATATGGTCGAGCATAAATTGTCATATGAAATTTAACTATAATGCTAATTAAAACGCTCGTATAAGAATTAGGAAGTGTGAAGTATTCAGACGAAATTAGTCTGAAGATAGTAAGTTTAGCTCTAGCATTGCCTTATTCCAGCACTTAAGCTATTAACGGGGGAGGGGGGGGGAGGGGATAGTTTGTGATCATCACTGATAATAAAAATGTCTGAGCAATTTTTATAACAAAACTTATTTAAAATTGGACGTTATATCTTCTCATGTCTATAAACCAAATATTTAACAACATTTCTTATTTTTTTACTTTTTTACATGAATCACATTATACCGGCCTGACATTTCATTGTTTCTCAAAAGGACCAACCATGAAAACATGGAAATAATTGCGCAGTTCAGAAACAGAAACAGTGATTGACAATAACTAACTGCATGCCTTTAATGGAAAAATTAAAAGAGAGAATTTAAAAATCTGATGTGTTGCACTCACATGACTTTCTCTACTCTCGTACTAACCATTCTTACAAACTCTTATTCCTATATCTTCTTCGTGTTAGTTGAGATAAACATTTGCAGAAATGATCTTATTGTTTATTTCCTTGTAGGTACAAGGGGAATATGAGAACACAGTAGCCTTTGAGCGATAGTCAAATCTTTTAAAGCTTTCAAATTCCGTTTTCTTTGCACACTTAACATATAAAAAACTTGAATAACGATGTTCCATTTGACAGAAGTATAAGTTTTCCAAAACTTAAATAATAAGGCATATCTCCGAAATAGTTCACTCTACAAAAGAAATTATTTAGACATAATTTGTGTGTTTTAACTAGATATACATTGTTTGTATATTCAGATTTGGTCTATCTCTTACGATTTACCAGTTATGCAAAAGTCATCCAGAGTAAATACGACTACAGGGGCTATAGCCAGAAGATTCAAGATATACATTTCATCTGTCATAAAAATATCTCCAAAGCATTTGAGCCATTTTCAAGGAAATAAAAAATTTCGAAAAATTTTCCATGTAAAGGTTAGTTTAGGGTGGAGTAATTTTGTTCAAAATCTTTGTGTCGCACCCTTGAAGGAGGTTAAATTTAAATACCAACTTTGGTTTTTAAGCGACTTTTCGTTTTTGAGTTATGTTGTGCACAGGCTGACAGATACGCAGTCAGGGGGCCTCAAAACATATTTCCGGTGAAATCTCGACATCGAATTTTTGGGCGGAACACAAGACTTCCTCTAGTTTACGTAGAAGAGAAAGTAAAACATTCCTTACTCAGTCAGTGGTTTTATATTGGAAGACAACGCATTAACACTTGTACCTCCAAGCGGATCATTCTCTAGCACAAAGCACAATAAAGGGATATAATGAGGGGCTTATGTTTTCACCTGCTGATGTTCTGTTAGTGCAATTCGGGTGTTATACTTCAGTTCTATATACGAGTCTTGTGTTGCATTAGCTCTTGTGAGACTTAATCGTACATGACGCGTCAATGTCTGTATTAGATTGGAATCAATGTAGCAGATGTCACTCACCCCTTAACGCAATGGGCAGCCGTCACTACCCAGACGTCGCTGATGATGGAGGCTCCGCACTGGTGACCGCCATTTGTCTCCATAGACAGCTGAAATATACATGCACACATACCAACTCCATCAGTGCTCAGAATCACACAACAACGTAATCACTTTTTAGGAGAGTCACATCTACCAACTTAACCCAGCATATGTTACGTACCTTAAGGCAATATTTTGACTAACAAAGATATAAAATTAATCAAATCTACTTGTTCATTTTTACCACCTCACAAGTGTCTTTTTATTTATATTCAATTCCTCAACAGTGTAACCACCCGTGTTTCCCTACACATGTTATCCCCCCTCCCACCACTGACCAAGACAAGCAGAACCAGACCTACTAGTCAGAGGCGGATGGCGCGGAGTATATACATTGTCCCAAAATTAGACTAGCAAACTTTGGGAGCTGGTAGAATACATTATTTTAAACACTTTTTGTAAATGAAAGTTTTTGTTTCTGTGCTTCGTTTAAGCGCTAGACGAGTTAATGCCATAGATTACTGCCTCTCACCCAGTTTAAGTATTTACGGCAAACTCAACAATGTAAATTAGTATTGCATTTATCTTAGTAAGGCACACAATCTTAATGCAAGAAACAAACACAGAACACATAAACAAAAGAAACATCTAATTGTCTCAGCTTTACTATTGAAATTAAATGTTGATAGACACGCCCATTGCGATTAACACAAAGAGTGCATCGGTGTGCCCTATTCTGCCGTACTCTCGCAGACACCAGCCATTTCTCTGGTTTAAATGTTTGTCGGTCTCATTTGTAATAGTGAAGCTGTGATTCATAATGTATAGTGCACTTATACTCCGTTTTATTTAACTTTGTAAGATAATACTGATAATATCCATGTATATTTAAAGTAAGTGAAGCTAAACATTGGGAATGAAGGGAAAATGCAATTAAAGAAATAAATGGAAGCATATAAGCACAGAACTATAGCAAGAGTCTACTGGGCCCCACGTGATTAACGGTGTTCTACCACGACGGAGGGTTAATCTGGATTCCGTCGCATCAAGGCATTTCCGGAAGTAAACATTGCAGCAAAAGAAGCAACTCGTCTTTCAATACAAGCGACAGACGTCAGTTTCCCTACGTAGTCATGTATCTAAAGTAAACATTACACCTCAACTAGCACTCCAGGTGGATAGACCTCCACTAGCAAGTTCCGAGAAATTAAATCATTATACCTACAGAGCCATATCCAGTAACAAAGCTGAGGCGCCAACAGCAAGTTCGCAGTATTAGACACGCTAAACTTACCCACAGCTACTTACTCAGCAAAACTTCACCTCCTGTTGGCAACTGTCAGGCACGCCATAGAAGAATGCAAGAACAGAAGCCAACGTACCCAATAACAAAACAGAAGCACTTGGAAAACATGTATAATGTAAAACAATTTTGTAGCGTTACGGAACTCTGTAGACACATTTGATATAATCTGTAACTTCACTATAAAACTGACACGTAAGTTAAAGCGACAATGAATAAACAAATAAAAAATAACTTCATCTATTTGCATTAAGAAAAGAACTATAACACAAGTTAATAATAATCAAATTATTGCCCAAGTATACAGTGCCTATATACAGTGATTTGTTGAAATTCCTTATTATAAAATGATTTTACTAATTCGGAAACCTTCGCGGGAACATGCACAAATTAGCAAAGTGTTATTGTAAGCAGATGAGTGAACTTAGAACATTTGTAGCATCGAATAACGGAATCGAGGAAACATTTCTAAATCTAGCCAAGTCCTCCTTTATAGGATAGTGGTAAGTATACATACCACATAGCATAAGGTGGTAAATAAGCACTGGAATATAAAGAATCTGACCCTTAACAACAGCTTTGGTGTTGCTAAATGGATAGTGGTCACTTGCAACACCACCTGCATTCTGACATTGTTGGCAGCCCTGTACATTCTTAAAGGTGGTATTCCTTCCTACCACCATCCACAGGACAGCCATCTTTCTCGCCTTTTTTCACAATAAATGGTTTTGCAGCACATTTTTCGCTGTTTTACGTTGAAATTAGTTTCACTGAAGTTATGTATCATATATATTTTCATATACAAAGTATTTTTGTGCAATTTGCAATACTATTTATTTGAATGCAGTCAAAAAGAGCCAAAGAATACTGAATAAATTGTGCATGCTTATCTTTCGGTACAAGATATGCCCATCACTTTTAGTGAAGTTGTATAAAAAGTATATGATTTTGAAACATCAGGGATATTTTTCAGTTAGTTTTAGATATTACCCAATACTGACAATGAATCATAGTACAATGTTTTGATCTGGCTTTCGAGTTATTTTAGTTATCTTACGCGGTAACGGACAGCCATAACGTCAAAATCAATTTTTTTTTTATTATTCCAGCACGGATGAAAGAATATCATACAAACAGCTTGAATCTATGAATGAAAGAACAGTTAATTTCATTTTTGAACTCAATTGGCGACGATCAGGCTATGAATTCTGATTTTGAAGACGATTCCGATGCAGATGACGCATTACCAATCACTACACCAAGCTGTGTTGGGATCGTACGGCTCGTAAAATTTTTGATAACGGAGAGCAATTTGATGTGTCAACAGATAGCTCTGATATTGTTCCAGCTTTGTTTAACCATTATTATGCACCAAAGAAAGAATAATGAAACCCATGAATGTGTTTATGTAGCTCAAGCCACGAGGTGGTAGAAATGGCGACCACCATCCACTAAAGGTTTTAAGTCAGCAGGAACAGATAGTGGTAGCTACAACTACCACCACATTTTGTATCTTTTTATACTCAACAATAAAATATATTTCAAGTTTACTATAATTATATTGATTCATTTACCTTCTGTATTGCTATGGATATAAAAATATGAATATTTAAGTAATTTTTAGTTTTGTCCTATAAAGGGTTAAGTGGATTTTATGATCGACTGTCATATCGTCAAACAACTGAAAACTACCAGTTGTAACACAGAATTTAGAAAGTGAACTGAGTTTGAACACAGATACAAATGTGTTTTGGATTCAAGGGACCTCAAAACGTGTACTACAATACGTTCTCTATTGTATACTATGCACTTATAGAGAAAACAATATGCAATATTTTTCCCCAACTGATTTTGCTCATTGATTTACATAAGGTTGACCTGTTGCCCTTTGTTTTAGACGTTCTAAAACAGTACAGTAATTCAATATGTGATTTTAAAATATACCTGACATATAGTGTTTACGAACACGTGGTCTGTTGCCACAAGTTACGCGTTATTTTCGCCACAAATAAACTAATACTACATACGATACCAATCATTAGACTCACATAACCTCGTAAACACACTAAATTATTTCAAAAGCAAAAACAAATGTACACGATCGGGAATGGAAAGTGTGGAGAAGTCCATTTAAAAGGCAGAGGGTAATTGTACCAGTGCAGCGTTTTAAAAACAGCGTCCCCTTCCCTTGTTACAATAAAAATAAAAACATTGATGTCTTTGAAGAAGCAGGTTAAAATATCACTTCACTGTTCCCTTAATGATAAGTAAGGTTATGTAACGACTGTGTCTACAATTCCGTTTTTACACTTACAGTAACATAACATCACACTTAAGTATTTAATATCTAAATTAAGATTTTTTAGCACATTAATACGGGTATATGTAACATGCATTGGGTATGTGAGGCTCGCTTCTTTATTAAACGTGTGTTCATGACAGAATATATGTAGTACTTGCTGTGTTCCCAACAACAGGTGTTCGGTCCTTGGTGGGGTTGGTTCTGTTTTGAGTAGCCAATAAAAATATAGCCAGTCTGATGAATATGCATAAAGCTTTTGTCCAGATGTTGTCAGTAAACATGTATATATGCCTAAACCCCACACTGTCCTGGATACCCCAAACATAAAGTCAGTGGGAAAACAAAACAAAAGAAACACGACACAAGCTCGTCTCTTGCACTTATACCAACCTTACAGATGTAGTGCATTAGTAGTATTAATATATTTACACTAATTATACATCAAATTGAAAATTACCTACAGATTTCTTGCAATCTATTTGAAATTTATATCACTTAAAGACACATGGTGGTGTTTTTGGATAAAAAATCTGATGTGTTGCACTCACATGACTTTCTCTACTCTTGTACTAACCATTCTTACAAACTCTTATTCCTATATCTTCTTTCTTGTTAGTTGAGATAAACATTTGTACAAATTATCTTATTGCTTGTTTCCTTGTAGGTACAAGGGGAATATTAGAATACAGTAGGCTTTGTGCGATAGTCAAATGTTTGAGATTCTGTTGTCTTTGCACACCTAACATATAAAAAAATGAACAAGATGATCCATTTCACGAAAGTTCTAAGTTTTCCGAAACTCACACACATGACAAGGAATATCTCCGAAATGGGTCACCCTACAAGAAAATTTATTGGGACATAAATTGTGTATTTTAGCAAGATCTACAATTTTTGTATAGTATGATTTGGTCTATCTCTAACGGTTTACCAGTTATGCAAAAGTCGTCCAGAGTAAATACGACTACAGGGGCTATAGCCAGAAAATTCAAGATATGCATTTCATTTATCATCAAAATATCTCTAACATATGACATGTTAATAAAAATCGTTAGAGTCATTTTCAAGCAAATCAAAATTTTCTAAAAATTTTCCATGTAAAGGGTAGTTTAGGGTGGGGCTATTTTCTTGAAAATCTTCGTGTCACATCCTTGAAAGACAATAAACTTAAATACCAAGTTTGGTTTATAACCGACTTTTCGTTTTTGAGTTATGCTGTCCACAGACTGACAGACTGACACACACACACGGACCTTTTTCTAAAAATGCGTTATTTGGATTCAGGGGGCCTCAAAACATGTATTTCTGGTGAAATCTCGACATCGAATTTTTGGGTGGAATACAATACTTCCCCTACTTACCAGTAGAGAAAGTAAAAATAGATGTTTGTTTTTCTTCTTAATATTAATCCATCTAGTTTGCAAGATATGGATGGACATGCCCATATATGGATTTTGTGGTTTGTGCCAGTTAATGCATTTAAACGGGGATTTAAATGAAGTATTAAATATGGCGGCCAGGCTGTCACATTATTCTCCCCTTTCACATTATCTTCCTTTGAAATTTATAGTAACTTGTTTTTTTAAACTTCTGGTACTTTTCCAAAAAACTATAATAGAGACTTGACTTTTTGTGAATATTCAGAGTATACTGGTCTAAACAGCCATTGAAAGCTTTTTATGTTAAACTTTCATGAAAGTCCTCAAAAGAGCAAGGCAGCTTGACCTTAAGCGCCCTTTTTTCCTCACTGGCCCGCCGAGCCCAGCGTCACAAAATCAGAGGGTAATTTAAAAGAAGATATTAGTTTTTCAAGCTCATTATACTTTTTTTCCTTCTCCTTTCCTGCCATCTGGCTGCTGGAGGTACCTAGAGAGGTCGATGAATCACTCGATGGTGAACCCTAAATAATTACGTCGACTTTCACGGCCTTTGTCGATTTCTTCTTTCTTGGCTTCCAGTATAGGTCGCGTCCTTTGGCTTTTTTAATCGTGCCGACATTTCGCCGTAAACTATGTTCGTTTTCTTCAGGGTGGCTGCAAACCTCACCCAACTAGTCACTGACTAGCCATCTACCGGCAAAGTCTACGTCACGTTACCTTTAAACAGATCTAAAGAACGAGATGGAATAAAAGGGAAATGATGGGAAGAAAATTATGATAGATTAAACATAATTTTTGCAGGAAAACCAGGGTAGGAGACCAGCACACCCCAAATACAGTATCACATGCACCTCGCTCGGCATCCTCATAGATATCTTCCACTAACTGTAGTTGAGCTGCTCACCTGATAGGGGTAGTTGCAAATATCAGCCTCCGTACCGCCGACAATACGGCCATCTAGGCGTGGTCGCCGGGACACTGGCACGGCCGCTGAAACAAAAAATAGTCAGCATTAACTGAAGGTACAGGGAACACTATACCCGAGGTCTCCAAGAGACTAATTTATTTGTCTCATTAGTACAAATAGCTGTACTTAGTAATAATAATTACTATTATTATTGTCATCATCAGAATCGTCAACTTATGCCTGGGCTGCAAAGCTAGCCTACGTCACTGTTATACATTTTTAAGAATGAGCCGGCAGTCATTTGTTAGGTCGTACAACAGGCAATTGATAAGGTAGCCTTAGGCTATTTCAAAACGAACAGATCCCTGAGGCAGTTATCAATAGCCACACCTTACGTACCTTATAATGAAATGCCTAAGGGTTACTGAACGTTAACTGTAGCTTCTGTTCCAACAAGTGACACTCGGAAAGCTTTCGTTGAACCATAAAGTGTGTCTTTCAATGTTAATAATTTTGTTGCATACAATTTCTACACTATTTTTATTTTCTCTACTGGTAAGTAGGGAAAGTATTGTATTTCACCCAAAAATTCGATGTCGAGATGAGGCCCGCTGAATAAAAAAAAAAAAAAAAAAGCATTTTTAGAAAAAGGTCCGTGTGTGTGTCTGTGTGTCAGTCTGTCAGTCTGTGGACAGCATAACTCAAAAACAAAAATTTGGTTAAAAATCAAAGTTGGTATTTAAGTTTAATGTCTTTCAAGCGTGCGACACGAAGATTTTGAAGAAAATAGCCCCACCCTAAACTAGCCTTCACATGGAACATTTTTCGAAAATTTTGATTTTCTTGAAAATGCCTCTAACGATTTTGATTAAAATGTCATATGTTTGAGCTATTTTTATGACAAATGAAATGTATATCTTGAATTTTCTGGCTATAGCTCTTGTAGTCGTATTTACTCTGGACGACTTTTGCATAACTGGTAAACCGTTAGAGATAAACCAAATCATACTATACAAAAAATGTAGATCTTGCTAAAATACACAATTTATGTCTCAATAAATTTTCTTGTAGGGTGAACCATTTCGGAGATATTCCTTGATATGTGTGTGAGTTTCGGAAAACTTAGAACTTTCGTGAAATGGGTCATCGTTCATTTTTTTATATGTTAAGTGCGCAAAGACAACAGAATCTCAAAGCTTTAAAACATTTACTGTATTCCCCGTTGTATCTACAAGGAAATTAGTAATTAGATAAGTTGTAGAAATGTTTATCTTAACTAATACGAAGAAGATATAGGAATAAGAGTTTGGAGGAATGGTTAGTACAAGAGTAGAGAAAGTCATATGAGTGCAACACATCAGATTTTTTGTATTCAACCTGTTTGTATACAATGCGATTGAGTTGTATCTAATTTTTTCATCCAACAACTTCAAAAGAGCCAATGAGCGTGTGTAACGTAACAATATGGCGGACTGCGCAGGCAACGTGATGGTTATTTTTACAAAAAAAAAAAAAATGTTTAATTTTTTTATTTTTAAAAAAATGTTAATTTTTTCAGGAAGATTCATCAACGATTTTTTGTGACCATTAACATATATTACTAAGGTGGTTATTACATAGCAATATCTCATAAATAGTAAGAAATCCAGTTAACAATATGTTCAAATTTTAGGTTATGAAATGAGTTCAAATCTGCTGTCCATCCATACTACGATTAAAACCATTACAATTGTTCCTTATCTCCTTGTCTCATATTTGTGTCCTGGTGTGTAATTTTGCCTTCGACACGATGTAAAAGGTTGAGAAATAAATCTTCACCAATTCGTAGAAAATTGCGATAGTTTCCGGTTCCTCTAACCTCAATTCGTTTTGCAGTAGACCCAATATACCTCGGCACGTGCCCTGTAACCATGGCAACGTCTTTTGCTTCTAATACATCTTTTCTTCCTACTGAGACAGACTCGTGGAAATATATCCCAAACCTATACTTAATATAGTAATCGCTAAATTAATATTTGCGTCCGCCATGTTTATTTCTCACGCTTGCTACGTGAACTGTCATTTGTCTTGGACCAAAAGGAATCATAATGTGACAGACACTGTTTCTTTTGTGTGCAATTCCATTGGGGAAAAAAGGTTTGGTTAAAAAGTTGGACCGTGGGATGCCGGCTTTATACTAACTTTGGCTTTTATTGAACCCAGTTTAGAAAAACCTCTTCCACAAGAAGCGCTTCTGTGGTGCAAGGAAATCACTGATAATGCAAAGGCCGCTAGTTCTCTGAGATTATTCCACCAAGGTGACATATGTTTAACAGCACTCCAGAAACTGCAAGGTTCAGGCGTGTTCTTTATTTCATGCGGAGTATCACTTATTCTGAGTTTTCTCCATTGATCATCAATTTTCTGAACAGTGCCCTCTTCATTGAGATTACCAGATCTGGGCACAGTGGCAATAAGGTGATAAAGGTAGGAGGTTTACTAGGATTTCAAGTAGTTCTGCTACAGAAGGCCTGATACAGAGTGGATAAGAGTCACGGTAAAGAATACCGTATCGAAAGTACTTTCTTTGAGGTCAATGACCTCACAATACGTAGGCCAGTACGTCACGCACTGAGGCATGAAGCAAAACGGTTAGTCTATCCCAGAGGCGTTGTTCATTTCCCGACACAGTTATAGGTCATAAGGTCAGACATGAACAGCTCTTGCGCATAGTGGAAGCTATTTTCTTCCCACCCTCCCTCCCTTTCTCCCTCCTCCCTCCCTCTCTGCAACGGCTGAGGTCGGGGAAAGGCGGGCGAGCTTGCCGCGAATAAATAAACATCACTACAACAGGTGCAGCTGAAACAATTGCAGTACGCATGAAAGTAATTGTTGCTACAGAGCCATAGTTATAGCCAAATCACTTTGTTCGTTATAATGCTAATTCATGTTATTTGCAATATGCATTAAAACTATCCTAGCGAACCTCAGTCCTTCATGGACGGAAACGTTATGACTTCTGCGCATACATGACTGCGCAACTTATCCCACCACCAGTCTTTTAGGTGAAGAGCGCCACTGCGCAGGTAGTGGAATTGCTCGTCTTGCCTCACGACCTATACGATCATGCAAACAACTTCGGGTAGTGAACTATGTGATTGATTTGTGAAAAACAAAGAGGAAAAACAACTAATACACCGAAGTGGATACATATTAAAGCACTATTTATCAAATTTTCTCCACTTATATCCCTAACAGACCACAGTAATTTCAATAAATCAGCGCTAGAACTATAAAAACAATTTAATTAAACATTAAACTCACCAGTGCTCGTTTCAAGAGAAAATAAATATTTCAGCTGTGTAATTACGCACATTGCACAACATATGCTTGTAAAGTAATTAACAAAATGTGATGTACTATTTTGTTCTTCAATACATACATTTTCCAATTTATTTTAGCGGCAGTAAATAATTAGACAGTTAATGGCACTGGACATTGTAGTGCCACTAAGCTTTAATAATTAGTCAGACAGTGGTTAAAACTTAGATGGGGCTAGAACGTTGTAAATTGTTTCATTATTACAAAAAATCTGATGTGTTGCACTCACATGACTTTCTCTACTCTTGTACTAACCATTCTAACAAACTCTTATTCCTATATCTTCTTCATGTTAGTTAAGATAAACATTCGTACAAATTATCTTATTGCTTATTGTAGGTACAAGGGGAATATTAGAATGCAGTAGGCTTTGTGCGATAGTCAAATGTTTGAGATTCTGTTGTCTTTGCACACTTAAGATATAAAAAATGAACAACGATGATCCATTTCACGAAAGTTCTAAGTTTTCCGAAACTCACACACAGAACAAGGAATATCTCCGAAATGGTTCACCCTACAAGAAAATTTATTGAGACATAAATTGTGTATTTTAGCAAGATCTACATTTTTTGTATAGTATGATTTGGTCTATCTCTAACGTTTTACTAGTTATGCAAAAGTCTTCCAAAGTAAATACGACTACAGGGGCTATAGCTAGGAAATTCAAGATATGCATTTCATTTTTCATCAAAATATCTCGAACATATGACATTTTAATAAAAATCGCTAAAGGCATTTTCAAGAAAATCAAAATTTTCGAAAAATATTTTATGTAAAGGGTAGTGTAGGGTGGGGCTATTTTCTTCAAAATCTTCGTGTCGCATCCTTGAAAGACATTAAACTTAAATACCAAGTTTGACTTTTAACCGACTTTTCGTTTTTGAGTTATGCTGTCCACAGACTGACACAGACACACACACACACACACACACACACACACACACACACACACACGCACGCACGCACACCTTTTTCTAAACATGCTTTTTATTGGATTCAGGGAGGCTCAAAACATATTTCCGGTGAGAACTCGACACCGAATTTTTGGGAAGAGTACAATAATTCCTCTATTTTACGGAATAGAGAAAGTAAAAATAAATAAATAAAATACAAAAGGTCATGGGATTGCACGGAATGTCACGTTATTGGAGCTGTACTGGGGAACGTTTTATATATATTCCACAATATCCATATTTCCATATTTGTCCATTGGCCCCGCGTAAGCGCCATTTTGTAGCGATGAAATTCAAAATAATTACGAAGTTTCTCGATGTATCTCATGGTGCGGTAAGGATCAACACTTTACAAGAATGGTTCATTTCCATTTCCTCGTTAAATACTTGTTTATTGTTCCGTTATATCACTAATAGTTCACACAAATCTTCTGAATTGGCGTCGTTTTGATAATGCGCTACGGGGTTCACACTGCCCTAACACGGACTATATATATATATATATATATATTTACCCCGCTTAATCTATGTCTGTTCCCTGCGTTAATTCTGATATCTTTTACAACACAATATTCTCGCAATAAAGCACTATAGAGCAATTCCGCGTGTGACTAACTGACATTTACACTACATTTTCTTCTTAAAATGTCTGTCTAATGGTCAGTATAGGTGTAAAAACGTTATTTTAACGATATACGATGACAGAGAATACATTGGCGGTTGTGATAGGAAATATAAAAACCTTAAAAAGTGAAACAATTATTTAATAATGAGCGCTAAACTTTTCGTGACTAACTGACATTTTTGTCAACTGCAGGTCCAACTTGAAATGTTTGTCCTCCATTTTCTCTGAAAGTTTTCTTATTTGATGTGTTCTGAAAAATCACTTGAGAGAGGGACTTCTAAGCTTTCAAATGACCTGAAAAAAAGTTTGGCATGTTATATCCTTTGGAGAAGGATTAAAGTCATGCAACAAACAGAATAAACATGTTGACAGCTCTCATTTCTTATTACAGTTACGTCGTTGCAAGTATAAAAAACTGACTCAAAACCATAACAAAGACGACACATGAGAGCACACAGCACATACCTGTAACACACTGGACTCCTTATAGTGCAGGAACGCTAAATGCAGTAGTCTCGTAGTACACGCGCATATCACTACACTGTTTTTATTTCCAAAAGTTGTGCATCATTCTGACACTTTCCGAACATGAAAGAAAAGCTTATTCCACAACATTTAAACCTAATACTTTCACATAATGAACCCGCTGAGTGGACGGCATAGGTGAAATACGTTCAAATCTTTTGTCGAGAAATTCTTTTGCTTCTTCAATTTCAGGCAGAGAAACTTAAAGAACACATATTTTGGTTTTCTTTCTAACAGTATTAACAAATTTTTCAGCACTCTGAATCCTGCTTTCGCAGCTGTCCATGCCATCCTCTTCACTTGTCCTCCAATCGCATCTACTGCCCCCTTTCCGTGATAGGATTCGAAGAACTGCCATTCAATTTGGATTCCAAATACTTCGGAAAGATATGTCACATGGCTCAATGTGTATTTCTGCTTAAAATGACAAGCAGCTCAATCAGAAAACACTTTCACAAGTTGAAGATTCGGAACAATATCCAATATTTCTGAAAATATATATATATACAGATAAATTTCCGAATTGTACGCGGACTTCGCGATTTCCATATGACGTCAACCCAAGCTATTGAAGAAGAAGACAATTGAATGCACATTTTTGCCGACTATAATCACTATTTACAACTTTAGGGGGCCTTTCCGCTGCCTCTATAATTTTTCATTTAATCATTCCAGAGGGCTTAAGCAGGAAATATCGCCTAAACTGTAATTCCATACAGCTGTCCAATAACAGAGGACAAGCATGACTTGCCCAAGATGTATATGCCTTAGTATTCAATAAATTCAATAGAAATTCAAATACTAGGCACGTGGTACAGAACTAAGAGTGAAACTTGCACTTTATCTACCTCCTCGTTGTGCAACAGTTGAGCTATGGTTGTACACAGGCATTAATGTGGTTAACCTTAGCTCTTCCCTTGGTCATCCAGTGTCAAATTGATACTGACGATCCAACTTGACAACAATGTCACGCCTTTTGCTTTCGGTGACTACCATTATAAGGTGATAATTTGGTTTCATGTACGTATGAAGCACTATTACACTTGACAACAGCATACCCCTCTGCGTTGAAGGGTGTTTCACCCCAGGAATGGAAAGTAGAGCAAGAATCGAGAATAACACAGGAAGGGTTAAACTGCATTCATAACGGGCAGTAACGCATCAGATTTTTGGAGTGAAATTTAAATACCATTATGTATTTTAAACTCAGAAAGGCGCATCATAAAAATTGGCGACAGAAACTACTGTAAATGCAAAGGTGAATTAAGCAGAGAGCGTGAAAATGAGTTTGTGTGACCATCAGGTATTGGAATATCAGCGTAAAGCTGCCGAGGCACTGCGCTTCTGTTTATATGTAGCTATAACAAAAACATTCCGCCCATTTTTCAGCAGTTTCGTTACAAAAGCATACCCGTGGCTTTACATAACAGTGTTAGCCTTCCCGCATATATAATGAACTTGATCATCAAAAATGTCAGCCGAGTGTTGAAAGTAAATTTGTAAAACAGGTACAACACAAACTCATAACACACAGAGCGTGTTCCACAACCAATCAAACAAACCACAAAACCACATTATAGAATTTCACTCTAGCAAACACGCTTAAGGGTATATTGGACCACATTTGTATACATTCTCCTGAGTTAATGACAGCTGAATCATGTGATTACCACAAACACCAAGAAAGTAGGTAAGGACAAACTTACCCAACATAACACTGAAAATCGTATATATATTTAAACGAGCAATTCTTGTATATAAATAGTACCTGGGTGACCGAGCTTCGCTCGGCGATTTTTGCCTCTGTTTTTGTGATTTTTTTTTTTTTTTTTGTAATACATTGCATTTAAATATTTCAATCATAAAAAATTATATGAATTGTATGTTGAAGGGCAAACAGGGGATATATGAATGTGCTACGTAAAAGAAAAGCGAGTAGAAAGCCATTTGAAAGTAATATATTGTGTAGTAAAACTGTTATTATAAAAACTTTCTTCAAGGAAAAATACATATACGTGCCGAATTTCGCGGTGATATGATATGAATTGTTTAAAGAAAAGTGAGTAGAGAAAGATGTGAATTTGTTACCTAAAAGTAAGTAAAGAAACTATTGTGAATGTAATATGCGCATTTATATTTCAAACATACAGAAAATTGTATGACATTTGTAGAACAGTGAGCAGAGAAAGAGATGTGAATGTGTTACCAAAAATTGAGAGGGGAAAAGAGGGTGAATGTAATAGTATTTCCATTTCAAACATACAGAACATGGTATGACTTATTTTAAAAGCGAGGATAAAAATATTTTTTGAGTAAAATCACGTTTTCTATGGAAAATTGTTTATAGAAGAGTGAGTAGAGAAAGAGATGTGAATGTGTCACCTAAAAGTCAGAAGAGAAAACAGTATGAGTATAATATGTAGCATTTCTGTTTCAAACATACAGAAAATTGTATGACTTATTTTAAAAGCGAGGATAAAAATATTTTTTGAGTAAAATCACGTTTTTTTATGGAAAATTGTTTATAGAAGAGTGAGTAGAGAAAGCGATGTGAATGTGTTAGCTAAAAGTAAGTAGAGAAACCACTATGAATGTGATATGCAGCATCTCTATTTCAAACATACAGAAAGTTGTATGATTCTTTGTGGAAGAGTGAGTAGAGAAACCACTGTGAATTGTGTTACTTAAAAGTGAGAAGAGAAAACAGTGTGAATGTAACAGTATTTCTATTTCAAACATACAGAACATGGTATAACTTATTATAAAAGCGGAGATAAAAATGTTTTTTGGTGTAAAATCAGGTTTCTTATGGAAAATTGTTTATAGAAGAGTGAGTAGAGAAAGAAATGTGAATGTGTTACATAAGAGTGAGTAGAGAAAGCACTGTGAAGGTAATATGCATGTATACAAAAATTTAACCAAACCTTTAGAGCCGTTTCTGAAATACCGGGAATATATACAAGAATTGCTCTGTGGAAGCGGGAATAAAAAAATGTTATTTTTTATGTAAAATCGTGTTTTTTCGGGAACTACACCTATATAGATGAACTTAAAAAGCAAAACGATTTCCACCAAATTTTGTATTCAGATAGGGTTTTGCTTTTTAAGTTCATCTGCATAGGTGTAATTTCCGAAAAAAATATGATTTTACCTAAAAAATAACATCTTTTATTCCCGCTTCTACAGTGCAATTCTTGTTCTATATATATTACCGGTATTTCAGAAACGGCTCTAAACATTTGGTAAAATTTTTGTATGCATGCATATTATATTCACAGTTTTTTCTCTACTCACTTTTAGGTAACACATTCACATCTCTTTCTCTACTCACTCTTCTATAAACAATTTTCCATAAAAAACGTGATTTTACACAAAAGAAATATTTTTATCCTCAGTTTTAAAATACGTCATACCATGTTTTGTATGTTTGAAATAGAAAAGCTACTACATTCACACTGTTTTCTCCTCGCACATTTAGGTAATACATTCACATCTCTCTCTACCCACTCTTCTACAAATACGTCATGCAATTTTCTGTATGTTTGAAATAGACATGCTGCATATTACATCGACAGTGCCTTCTCTACTTACTTTTAGGTAACACATTCACATTTCTTTCCCTACTCACTCTTTTATAAACAATTTTCCATAAAAAACGTGATTTTACACCAAAAATAATTTTTATCCGCACTTTTAAAATAAGTCATACCATGTTCTGTATGTTTGAAATAGAAATGCTATTACATTCACACTGTTTTCTCCTTTTACTTTCAGGTAATACATTCACATCTCTTTCTCTACTCACTCTTCTACAAATAAGTCATACAATTTTCTGTATGTTTGAAATACAAATGCTACATATTATATTCATACTGTTTTCTCTACTTACTTTTAGGCAAGACATTCATATCTCTTTCTACTCACTCTTCTACAAATAAGTCATACAATTTTCTGTATGTTTGAAATAGAAATGCTGCAAATTACATTCACAGTGTTTTCTCTACTCACTTTTAGGTAACACATTCACATATCTTTCTCTGCTCACTCTTCTACAAATAAGTCATACAATTTTCTGCATGTTTGAAATAGAAATGCTGCATATTACATTCAAAGTGGTTTCTCTGCGTAAGTACTTTTAGGTAACACATTCATATGTCTTTCTCTACTCACTCTTCTTTAAATTATCCATAAAAAACTTTATTTTACACCAAAAATCATTTATCCCCAGTTTTAAAATAAGTCATACCTTGTTCAGTATGTTTGAAATAGAAATGCTATTACATTCACTGTTTTCTCCTCTCACTTTTAGGTAACACATTCACATCTGTTTCTCTACTCACTCTTCTACAAAGAGGTCATACAATTTCTTGCACTTTTGAAATAGAAATGCTACGTATTACATTCACACTGTTTTCTCTACGTACTTTTGGGTAACTCATAACTGTTTCTCTACTCACTCTTCTAGAAATAAGTCATACAATTTCAGGTCTAAGTATATTCTCCCACAAAAAAGAAAAGAAAAAAAAAACCACAGGATTTCACAAAAACAAAGGCGAAAAACACCGAGCGAAGCTCGGTCACCCAGGTACTAATAATAAATTAAGATAAAGTAAGTAAGGTTTAACAGACCCGTGTAATATTATCGTTGTCACTTACCGAAGGCGTTCACGACAAGGAATATGATGGAAAAGGCTATTCCAAACGCTGCCATGTTGTTTGCCCGTCCTTTGGCTTTACCAGGAGAAGTCTGATTTCTCAGATTTGCTAAAGAACAATTTATAGTGGTGAGATGACCTACCTTTGATAAAACGTAGCACCTGTAACACTCCAGATGAAGAACGTCGTGGCGGGTCAAGCCTTATCGCTTTACCACAACTTATCTGCTTGCAAAAGGTAATCTGGCCTCATAACCTCGTGCCTTTGTTTACCTATTTCACTAACAACACGTGTGTATTGGAACTCGTAATTACTGTTAGCTTTAATAGATATTTATGTAACTAGTGCGTAATCTGACTGATGAAAAGATCATACACGTGTTACATACGATTTATGCAATTGGAGCATTAAAATACGTAAAATCATGAATAAATTTGCTAAATGAAAAATTATAACGTATCAAACATATATGACGTAATACGGTTGCTAAGCAGAGCTCTCATTTGTTTCAACACTTAAAGAAAAATGAAAGGTAATGATAAAACTGCTGAATATTTCGATTGTATTCCGTTTGACATTTTGAACGAAGCCAAGAATGTTCAGAATTCATTAATTCCAGAAAGTATTATTGTGTATTGTTCGTAGTTTTGGTTTTAAACTTTAATAAGGTGACCATTGAGTTTGAATTTTGCTACACTTGCGAGAGTGGCAGTTTCAGGTTTTCTTACAGGCACATTTGTGGCGTAATTTTGTATCATTTGTACCCTCAGAATAAGCCGTTGCGGTTGCATAAACAGCTTTATGCACCTGTTGAATGTATATAATTTCTATTTTGAGCCTCAAGCAATTCCTTTGTCTCTAAGGACAGGATATTTCAACGCTATTCTAATCCGTTTATTAAAATCATGTTACAATTACATGATCTTCTCCACCCATTCTTTGTCTACATGTTCTGATAAATATTTATTCTTGTTATCTACTTCATATTAATCCAGATAAAGGTAAAGTTAAAGAACAAGTGAATGAATTGGAGGAATAGGAAATTCAGCAGGTGTAATTAAATTTGCCAGCAATTACTCAGTGAAACAACTGGAAAAAACCTATAGATAAAGAAGATTGACCGGGGAGTTTGAACCCACAGCCTCCCAAATGTGAGTCCACGCATTGGTGTAAATATAAGAGTGACGAAACTCGCGATTTCAGGAGCTTAAAGAAAAACAAAAATTCTCCATGCATGCATGACCCTATGAACGTTCAAACACCCCGGGAATTGAGGTTAACAAGGAAACCTATATGCCGAAGAGAGCGGAAGTAAGGGCCTCTTAGCCGTAATTGGTATTACAGTAGCATTGATTATTGGAGAGGTTATCTGAACAAAAGCGAAATTGTCTTCTTAACATGGAGTATCATAAAAGTAATTAATCCTTCATTTTATTTCCAGATTCGCTGTTATTTATAGCGTAGGTTTGCTGCAGTTGTTTTCCTTTGTCTAGTTTTCAAATAAATTGTATTTTGATAAAAAGGTAATATCCTAATTCAATTATTACTTTCATTAGAAGCCTTCATTACCTAGGAAGGGAGTAAAAAAATTGGTGACCTGAAGGTGGAAAACGGTGGACAAATACTATTGCGATAGGGGAATGAGCGACATTTTATACAGTATGTTAATAAACTCGCCCCTTTAAATATTCCAAATTATGAAAATTATCTACGAAATTATATACGAAATAAATGTTTTTGTACAGTGGACTATTTCGGAGATATTCCTTGTTATTTGTGTCAGTTTCGGAAAACAAACTTTCATCAAATGTAACGTCCTTCATGTTTTATATGTTAAGCGTGCAAATAGAACGGAATTTGAAAGCTTGAAAAGATTTGACTATCGCTGAAAGCCTACTGTATTCTCATATGTCCCTTGTACCTACAAGGAAACAAGCAATAAGATAATATCTCCAAATGTTTATCTCAACTAACACGAAGAAGATATAGGAATAAGAGTTTGTAAGAATGGTTAGTATAAGAGTAGAGAAAGTCATGTGAGTGCAACACATCCGATTTTTTCTTATGCGATTGCTTTGGAGTTTCATACTCTTTAAATTACCAAGAGGAAAAACCGAATAAAACCTGCCCATTAGAAAAAACTGTAAGTGCTGGAAAATTCAAAGCTAATAACAAAGAATATCTCAGAAATAGCTAACTCCACAAAAAATTATTTGATATAAATAATGCACTTGAACAAGTAGGTCAGGGTGTATCTTGTGAATGGGCACTGGCCTAGTAATATCAAGGTCATGGGTGGAAATCTAGCCCACAAAGATGAGTTTTAAGTGTGCTGGGACACTGCTGAAAGAAATTCTGACACGGCGCTGATGTGATTGACAGCGTCTTTAACAAAATATTAAAAATAATTAAAACATCTACATGTTTTGTTTCCTAAGATTTGTTCACAATTTGTACAAAATTCTTTTAGAACTAAGAGAACTTCAAAGACGCTCACAGAAAATTCAAAATATATATTTCATTTTTATGAAAATATCTTAAACATAGTTCATTTAATCAAACTCGTTGGAACGATTCCTAGGAAGAGCAAAAATTAAGAATCATTTTACACACACACACACGCGCGCGCGCGCGCACCAGTATCGAATATTTTATAAATATACCCAAATTTTTTCTCTCTATAGCATCACTGGATATAAACTGCACATTATTGGATAGGATGCTGAAACCCAATTTACGTAAAATATTGTGACTAAAGCGATCATTTTCGAAATTCAAGACAATTCTTCGTGACAGTCGTGAATCTTTCCGGATGGAAAATTTGACGAATCATGTGGTCCTATATTGTAATTCTACAGAACCTGATGATCCCTTCCAACAATTTATGAGTTCAGCCATTCATATCTTAAAAATATTTTTTTTTACTTTCATCACCTTGGTTTGTAATTTCTAGCAAATAAAAAATAAATATCTTCCAAATTTTTAGCAACTAAAAATCCGAGCCCTAGTTATGACACTGTCGTATGAAAAGAAAAAAGAAAAAAAAAAAAAAAAAAACGGAAGACGAAGCGCAAAGAAATTTCCATCCTTCTAAGACCAGTGAAATATGCGCTTATCTGTGGGAAAACCGCAGCCAACTTCACGTGTGCTTCAAGTACACCTTATCCAGTTAGTACCAGATCACTACGCATCGCTTTTATCTTTGAAGTGGTAGAGAAAAAAAAATTACTAAGCACAAGCCGATCGGAAGTAGGTTGTATAATCACGGGAATTCCCGATAAGGACTTTACGCTAATTTTTTCAAAGCTTCATTTATAGTTACCAAATTACGGGACTTTTTAGCGACTTATACGATTCATAATTTTTACTTTCTCTATGTAGATAATTGTTGTTGAAATTTTAGCGGAAGTAAATGAATCCAATAAGGGCATTTCTAGAAAAAGCTCCCTGTGTGTGTGTGTCTGAGTGTATCTCAGTCTGTGGGCAGCATAAGCCAAAACTAAAAGTGGGTTAAAAACCAAAGTTGGTATTTAAAGATGCGAAAGAAGGTTTTCAACAAGATTCTTCCATCCTAAACTACCCTTATATTTTGATTCTTTTAAAAATGCCTCTAACAACCTGGTTTAAAATGACAAATGACAAATGAAATGTATGTTGAATTTTCTGGCTATAGCCCATTAGCTCTGGATGACTTTACATAACTGATAAAACGTAAGAAATCTACTGTGTTGCACTAACATGACTTTCTCTACTCTTGTACTAACCATTCTTACAAACTCTTATTCCTATATCTTCTTCGTGTTAGTTAAGATAAACATTTGTACAAATTATCTTATTGCTTATGTCCTTGTAGGTACAAGGAGAATATTAGAACACAGAAGACTTTGTGCGACAGTCAAATCTGACCTTTGAGATTCCGTTCTCTTTGCACGATTAACATATAAAAAATTGAACAACGTTGCATTTCGCTAAAGTTCTAAGTTTTCCGAAACTCACACACATAACAAGTAATATCTCCGAAATGGTTCACCCTACAAGAAAATTTGAGACATAAATTGTGTATTTTAGCAAGATCTACATTTTTTGTATAATATAACTTGGTCTATCTCTAACGCTCTACCAGTTATGCAAAAGTCGTCCAGAGTAAATACGACTACAGGGGCTATAGCTAGAAAATTCAAGATATACATTTCATTTTGTCATAAAAATACCTCAAACATATGACATTTTAATTAAAATCGTTAGAGCCATTTTCAAGAAAATCAAAATTTTCGAAAAATTTTCCATGTAAAGGGTAGTTTTGGGTGGGGCTATTTTCTTCAAATTCCTCGTGTCGCATCCTTGAAGGACATTAAACTTAAATACCAACTTTGGCTTTTAACCGACTTTTCGTTTTTGAGTTATGCTGTCCACAGACTGACAGACTGACAGACAGACACACAGACACACACACGGACCTTTTTCTAAAAATGCTTTTTTTGATTCAGGGGGCCTCAAAACATGTATTTCCGGTGGAATACAATATTTCTCCTACTTACTTTTTATATGCTAATCGTGCAAAGAGAACGGAATCTCAAAGGTCAAAAAGATTTGACTGTCGCACAAAGTCTTCTGGATTCTAATATTCCCCTTGTACCTACAAGGAAATAAGCAATAAGATAATTTGTACGAATGTTTATCTTAACTAACATGGAGATATAGGAATAAGAGTTTGTAAGAATGGTTAGTACACGAGTAGAGAAAGTCATGTGAGTGCAACACATCAGATTTTTAATATCTTGTCCAGAATGCTCTACAACAATGATTAGCTTTACTGAAGCATTTGTTCTGTATATCAACAAAAATTTGCCGTTATTTTAGGTTAATTGTATTCAGTAATGATTTAGCTTGAAATGTGAAACTGTGTTGCTATAACGAGTTCTGGAGTACATTTATATGACAGATAACTAATAGAATAAACATACCTTGGAGGTGAACGAAACACGTTACATTAAAATGAACATTAATTCATAAAATGTAATCACATCAAAATTACCTACATTCTAGTAACTCTGATTTATACGGCCTTCTCTCATTTACGGATGAAATTACAGACATGTTTGTGTTATTTCTCTCGATACTGCTAAAACATCAAACTGCTAAAGCAATTTATTTCCATATATCACATAAAGTACGAAAATAATAAGTACAAGTGAATTTATAGTCTGCATTCTGTTACTGTTGAAGCCAATTTTCCTTAACAGGCCACCAACTATCACTAACCTGTGTCATTTTCAAATTTTAAAGATTTTTTCCCGCAGTAATGACTTGCCATTAGAACGAAATATCCCCTAACGGATAATGAACTATGTTGCACTTGTAAATATAATACCAAAATCACCATTATGACTCCGCGAAAAGTAGCTACATTTTAATAGTGCTCAGGGAGAAAACCCAGGTGAAGAAACGCGTCAGAAAAGCCCTTTTCCATTTTCAGTATTGAATTACCAAGCTATGCAACAAACTGTGTGTACTCGATCTAGCAGAATAGAACTCCCCGAGCTAGGTGAAACTGTAGGGCCTTAGGTCGAGGGGCCGCAAGTCGTGTTGAAAAAATCTGATGTGCTACACTCACATGACTTTCTCTACTCTTGTACTAACCATTCTTACATACTCTTATTCCTATATCTTCTTCGTGTTAGTTGAGATAAACATTTGTACAAATTATCCTATTGTTTATTTCCTTGTAGGTGCAATGGGAATATTAGAATACAGTAGGCTTTGTGCGATAGTCAAATGTTTCAGATTCTGTTGTCTTTGCACACTTAACATATAAAAAAAATTAACAACGATGATCCATTTCACGAAAGTTCTAAGTTTTCCGGAACTCACACACATAACAAGGAATATCTCCGAAATGGTTCACCCTACAAGAAAATTTATTGAGACATAAATTGTGTATTTTAGCAAGATCTACATTTTTTGTATAGTATGATTTGGTCTATCTCTAACGGTTTACCAGTTATGCAAAAGTCATCCAGAGTAAATACGACTACAGGGGCTATAGCCAGAAAATTCAAGATATACATTTCATTTTGCATCAAAATATCTCAAACATACGACATTTTAATCAAAATCGTTAGAGCCATTTTCAAGAAAATGGAAATTTTCGAAAAAGTTTCCATGTAAATGGTAGTTTAGGGTGGGGTTATTTTCTTAAAAATCTTCGTGTCGCATCCTTGAAAGATATTAAACTTAAACACCAATTTTGGTTTTTAACCGACTTTTCGTTTTGGAGCTATGCTGTCCACAGACTGACAGACTGACAGACACACAGACACACACACACACGGACTTTTTCTAAAAATGCTTTTTTTTTTTATTCACGGGGTCTCAAAACATATATTTCCGGCGAATTTTTGGGTGGAATACAATACTTCCCCTACTTACCAGTAGAGAAAGTAAATAGTCATCCAGAGTAAATATGATTACACACGCTATAACCAGAAAGTTCAAGATATGCATTTCATATGTCAACACACACACACACACACACACACACACACACACACACACACACACACACACACACACACACACACACACACACACACACACACACACACACACACACACACACACACACACACATCGAATTGTTGGGTGGAATACAATATTTCCAGTACTTACTATGCGTAGTAAAGAAAATAAGAGGGCAAAATCACAGTCCCTATCTATTAATATTCTCAAAAAGGGGGCAAAACTATTCACGTATATACGAGCATCAAATATTGACTTGAAAAAATTGGCCCTATAACTCAGAACGCAATATTGTTCATGTAGTACCCCTTTATGACGAAATAATTGGTGGGGAAAGGTTTCTCAGAGCTGCAATTAGCGATTTTTATCTGTACGATAACTTAAAACAAAGTGTATAAAACAAACCCACACACCCTGGAAAAATTAAACAAAATATTGTCACCCATCGCATTATTGTCGGCACTACCGCAAAGGAGCCGAAGGAAAGAGACAGAGAATGGCCGCATTGTTGGGGCGCTTGCCGAAAGAGAGAAAAGGATAGAGACTTCTGGAATCTTCTGCTTTGTATTTGACCGTAATAACTGAACTCTCCAGAATAGAGCCTGGGAGATATAAATAGCGGTAATGTGCGACAGAAGAGTGAGTCAGCCGTATGTGAAGCAATGAGGAGTCGTGCCGACGGAGAAGGGACAGTTCTTTGTGTTACTAGTTCGGAGCCGTGCTGTTGGAGAATCGGTAAAGACTTTCTTGCTGTTGCAACGAGTGTACAAAGTTACTGTTTACGGAAATAAAAGTGTTTCTTTATCTCGACTACATCTGTCTTCTTTACTTCACACCCGCACCAAAGTCACACTGGTGTCAGAAGTGGGATCCGTCGAATTGCTTCTAGTTTCGTTACATTGTCCTTAGAAGTTGCAACGTTAGAACCAAGATGGAGGGAGATTCGGAAACCAGGATGATGGCAATGATGAAAGAATTATTCGTCAAAATGGAGACGAGAAACGACAACCACGTTGCCGAGCTGAAAGAAGAAATGAAGACGGCAAACGACAACCTCGCTGCTGAACTGAAAGACATGAAGACGACAAACGACAACCTCGTTGCCAAAATGAAGACGAGAAACGACAACCTCGCTGCCGAGCTGAAAGAGATGAAGACGTAGCTATCGGCGAAAATTGACGGCGAACTGATTGGCGTGACGGAAGGCGTGGAAGAACTCGGCGAAAAGGTGGAAGACCTCTGCCAGCACGTGGACGTCGTGGAGGACGACGGGGAACGTCTTGGCGCCCTGGTAGTAAGAGTTGACGAGAGCGTCAAAGTACTGGATGCCAGGGGCAGACGGATTAGCGCGGAGCCGGCAAGGGAGCACCTAGTGGCCGAGGCGACAGTTGCGCCCGTTTCGGATGATATGAGGGAAGACGTGGAACAACTCGGCGAACTAATTGGCGTGGCGGAAGACGTGGAACAACTCGGCGAACTGATTGGCGTGACGGAGGACGTGGAACAACTCGGCGAACTGATTGGCATGACGGAAGACGTGGAACAACTCGGCGAACTGATTGGCATGACGGAAGACGTGGAACAACTCGGCGAACTGATTGGCGTGACGGAAGACGTGGAACAACTCGGCGAACTGATTGGCGTGACGGAAGACGTGGAACAACTCGGCGAACTGATTGGCATGACGGAAGACGTGGAACAACTCGGCGAACTGATTGGCATGACGGAAGACGTGGAACAACTCGGCGAACTGATTGGCGTGACGGAAAAGGTGGAAGACCTCTGCCAGCATGTGGACGTCGTGGAGGACGACGGGGAACGTCTTGGCGCCCTGGTAGTAAGAGTTGACGAGAGCGTCAAAGTACTGGATGCCAGGGGCAGACGGAATAGCGCAGACCCGGGGAGGGAGCACCTAGTGGCCGAGGCGACAATTGCGCCCGTTTCAGATAACGAAAGTGTACGTCTCGGGGAAGACAAAGGGGCAGTTCAGGGACGTCATCGAGGATCCCCTGGAGGAGTGTGTCGGGTACGTAACCAACCAGGATATGACGTGGAGGACGATCAGCAGGGAAGCGCACAAGCAAAGGAGCAACACGCGAGAACCGACTTGGCGTGTGACATGGGGGGACCGTCAGAGCCATCCAATCACCTGACGCATAGTGCCGTGAACGGAAGAATGATGGACATCATCTTGGACGGCAGGATACAGGAGAGGCCGTGCCGAGCACGAGTGAACACGAGTGCAGCGGTGGATGCGACTCGCGCGGATGTGGCGGGGTTTGTTGCCGGACCCATCGGAAGCAAGGTGGCTGCGAAGGTGCGCCAGAGAGGTCGGCGGACATGGTACCCAGTGAGCCGTTTCCAAGTGCGCAGGATGGCCCGTCAACACACCAGGAAGAAGGGCAACTGGACGAGGGACCGTCAAGACCGGCGGTACTGTTGCAGAATTTCGAAGTAGGATGGCATACACCGTCCTACCCGGACCAAGGGACACTATCCAACAGCGATACCTAGGATCGTGCCTCCTGGAGAAGAGGTTCGATGGGTTAGTCCACCGGGGCGCAAGGGAGATGCCGCAGTGATAGTGCTGGTCGGGACGACCAGCTCTGAGGAGGGAGCAGTGTCACCCATCGCATTATTGTCGGCACTACCGCAAAGGAGCCGAAGGAAAGAGACAGAGAATGGCCGCATTGTTGGGGCGCTTGCCGAAAGAGAGAAAATGATAGAGACTTCGGGAATCTTCTGCTTTGTATTTCACCGCAATAACTGAACTTTCCAGAATAGTGCCTGGGAGATATAAATAGCGGTAAAGTGCGACAGACGAGGGACAGACGTATGTGAAGCGTTGAGTAGTCGTGCCGACGGAAAGAAGAGACGTATGCGAAGCGTTGAGGAGTCGTGCCGACGGAGAAGGGACAGTTGTTGTGTTACTAGTTCGGAGCCGTGCTGTTGATGAATGGGAAAAGACTTTCTTACTGTTGCAACGAGTGTACAAAGTTACTGTTTACGGAAATAAAAGTGTTTCTTTATCTAGACATCTGTCGTCTTTACTTTGCACCCACCCAAAAGTCACAATATGTAAGAAAGGGTGTGGACAACGGCAATGGCCAATTTTAGCATCTCCTTTCATATACTTGCTAAGCAAAGCGTCCAAAAGTATCTTTAAAATGTTATATGGTTTCATCCACGCCTTTCTATGATAGCGGCAGACGGCAACGCGTGCCGAGGATGCGGACAGACAAAACACAGCGCAGCCCTTTTGAACATTGCTGTTCCGGTATTTAATATAGGTAAAAAGGGCGTTAATTATTACCGGACCGAGGTATGATCGCCATCTAAAAGTAACTGTGAATTCAAAGCTGCAATCAGTGGTAATTAGGATGAGAGATGTCAACATAGTGGGCACTGAGGCGACCCGACCCGAGCTGACCCCTCGGGAAACTGTCATGACAGTACCTTGTTCTCGTCAATCAACCCCAGATCAATATACCTCTACAAACCATTGAAATAGACCTTGTTTTACGAATAATAGAATTAGCCCCTGTCTTTGTGACATGGTGTGCCAACAAACACTTCAAATTCGAGCTGCAAATACACACAGTTCACATCTAATGATCCAGTTACTACTGTGAACGTCCGAACTGGGTGTCTGTGAACACTGCAACTCAAAAACTAAAACTCGGTTAATATCTTTCAAGGATGCAATACCAACATTTTGAAGAAAATTCCTCCACACTAAACTACCCTTTACATGGACAATTTCTCACAAAGCTTAAGATATTTTATGACAAATGAAATGTATATTCTGAATTTTCTGTCTATAGCTCACGTAGTCCTGTTTACTCTGGATGACATTTGCAAAACTGGTAAACTGTCAGGCACACACCAAATCGTAGTATACAAAAAATGTTAATCTCCTTAAAAAGCCAAGTTATGTCCAAATACATTTTCGGTGGAGTGAACCATTTCGGAGAAATTCCTCGTTATTTCTGTGAGTTTTGCAATACTTTAACCTTTCTCAAGTGGAAGGTGGTTATTCATTTGTCTGCCCGAGCAACCAGAACGGAATTCATATATCGACTAACTTTAAAAAATTTGACCATAGCTCAAAGCCATGGTCCAGTGTTCCCATATTCCCCTTGTACCTACAAGGAAATAAGCAATAAGATAATTTGTACAAATGTTTATCTCAACTAACACGAAGAAGATATAGGAATAAGAGTTTGTAAGAATGGTTAGTACAAGAGTAGAGAAAGTCATGTTCTCTCACACACACACACACACACACACACACACAGACGCGGGGCCTTTTTTTTCTAAAACTGCTGCTTCTCCCCCCCCCCCCTCTGTTTCTCTCCTGCTCTTTCTTTCTTTCTTGCTTACTTTCTTTCAATTTTTTCTTTCTTTCTTCCTTAAAATCTCTTTTCTGTGTCTCTTTTTGTCTGTCTTTCCTTCTCTCGTCTTTCTATCTCTGTTTCTCCTTCTTTCTCTCTGTTTCTCTTTCTTTTTCTCTGTTTCTCTTTCTTTTTCTCTGTTTCTCTTTCTTTTTCTCTTTCTTTCTCTCTATTTCTCTTTCTTTTACTCTTTCTTTCTCTCTGTTTCTCTTTCTTTCTCTCTGTTTCTCTTTCTTTTTCTCTGTTTCTCTTTCTTTTTCTCTGTTTCTCTTTCTTTTTCTCTTTCTTTCTCTCTGTTTCTCTTTCTTTTTCTCTTTCTTTCTCTCTGTTTCTCTTTCTTTTACTCTTTCTTTCTCTCTGTTTCTCTTTTTCTCTTTCTTTCTCTCTGTTTCTCTTTCTTTTACTCTTTCTTTCTCTCTGTTTCTCTTTCTTTTACTCTTTCTTTCATTCTGTTTCTCTTTCTTTTACTCTTTCTTTCTCTCTGTTTTTCTTTCTTTTACTCTTTCTTTCTCTCTGTTTCTCTTTCTTTTTCTCTTTCTTTCTCTCTGTTTCTCTTTCTTTTTCTCTTTCTTTCCCTCTGTTTCTCTTTCTTTTTCTCTTTCTTTCTCTCTGTTTCTCTTTCTTTTTCTCTTTCTTTCTCTCTGTTTCTCTTTCTTTTACTCTTTCTTTCTCTCTGTTTCTCTTTCTTTTACTCTTTCTTTCTCTCTGTTTCTCTTTCTATTTTTCTGTTTCTCTTTCTATTTTTCTGTTTCTCTTTCTTTCTCTGTTTCTCTTTCTTTCTCTCTGTTTCTCTTTCTTTTTCTCTTTCTCTCTGTTTCTTTCTCTCTGTTTCTCTTTCTTTTTCTCTTTCTTTCTGTTTCTCTTTCTTTTTCTCTTTCTTTCTCTCTGTTTCTCTTTCTTTTTCTCTTTCTTTTTCTCTGTTTCTCTTTCTTTTTCTCTTTCTTTCTCTCTATTTCTCTTTCTTTTACTCTTTCTTTCTCCCTGTTTCTCTTTCTTTTTCTCTTTCTTTCTCTCTGTTTCTCTTTCTTTTTCTGTTTCTGTTTCTTTTACTCTTTCTTTCTCTCTGTTTCTCTTTTTATCTCTCCAACTTTCTTTCTATCGCACCTTTTTCTTGCTTTCTTTCTTTGATTCTTTCTCTTTGATTCTTTCTTTGATTCTTTTTCTCTCTCTCTCTCTCTTTCTCTAGCTCTCTCTCTTTCTTTCTTTCTTTCTTTATTTCTGTCTTTTCTTTCTTTCCTTCCCTTTCTATCCTTCGTTGTCTCATTTTGTTGCTATCTTTGTTTACTCAGGGGACGTCCAAACGCGTATTTCTAGCGTAATCTTTATATCAAGTTCTTGTGTGAGTGCAATCTCTTCTACCGACTATGTACGTGATAAAGAAATAAACAATCAAATTGTTACTGCAGGGAAACTTACTTGTGTATCAAGGAGCTAAAGAAAAAACAATTTCTGAAAAGGCTCAGACAAACGCACAATTGTACCACGAATAGCAGAACTAAAGGAGCATTTGAGGAGTCTGGTAGACTCTTAGTACCACGTGATTATCAGACTTTCCTCCGGCTTTCCCTTTTTCCATTCATTCCTCTGGAATAATCTTCTCTCCCGCTCCATTTTGGTGGAATGTATGTTTGTGCGCGCTTCCCTTCTTGTCTCCCACTAGGAGAGAATTCAAATGTAGCATCTCTTGTGCTTTTATGTCAGCCATTGAAGTGCAAATCGAGTCCAATATCTGTAACGAGGGAAGGCAGCGAGCGCGTTCGAACAAGGTACCAACCTACATACGTACATAAGTATCTAAAGCGGAGCAATCGATTGGAAGTCGAACTCTTCCTTAACGCAATGCACAGCGATTAAAACGCAAGAGATTCAACCAAAAGATGACATTGGTTTCCCACAGACAACGTGATACTCTTTGGCAAATATCACAAGCTTTGTTCTTCCGTTCTATCCACATACATAATGCAGTTTCATTGGATTTACCTACTTTGTACAAAACAGGTAGAGACAAAAGACAGCGGAGTCAGTGCGAGAGGTCTCGGGTTTGATTCCCGGCTGAAAAGTGACGATTTCTCTCTAGCCAACCACTCTGGAAGTATGAATGATGGTGTGAATAGTTGTGAGATTTAATACAGGAGAAAAAAATCTGATGCATTACCCTCACATGACTTTCTCTACTCTTGTACTAACCATTATTACAAACTCTTATTCCTATATCTTCTTCGTGTTAAAATAAACATTTTACAAATTATCTTATCGCTTATTTCCTTGTAGGTACAAGAGGAATATGGGAATACAGTAGACTTTATGCGATAGTCAAATCTTTTAAAGCTTTGACATTCTGTTGTCTTTGCACACGAACAACGATGATCCATTTCATGAAAGTTCTGTTTTCCGAAACTCACACACATAACAAGGAATATCTCCGAAATAGTTCACCCTACAAGAAAATTTACTTAGACATAAATTATGTATTTTAGCAAGATCTACATTTTTTGTACAGTATGATTTGGTCTATCTCTTACGGTTTACCAGTTATGCAAAAGTAGTCCAGAGTAAATACAACTGCAGGGGATATAGCCAGAAAATTCAAGATATACATTTCATTTGTCATAAAAATATCTCAAACATATGACATTTCAATAAAAATCGTTAGAGCCATTTTCAAGAAAATCATAATTTTCGAAAACTTTTCCATTTAAAGGGTGGTTTAGGGTGGTGCTATTTTCTTCAAAATCTTCTTGTCACATCCTTGAAAGACATTAAACTTAAATACCAAGTTTGGTTTTTAACCGACTTTTCGTTTTTGAGTTATGCTGTCCACAGACTGACAGACTGACACACAGACTGACTGACTGACACACACACATGCACCTTTTTCTAATTTTTTGGATTCAGGGAGCCTCAAAACATGTATTTCCGGTGAAATCTCGACATCGAATTTTTGGGTGGAATACAATACTCCTACTTCCAGTAGAGAAAGTAAAAATGAACAACGATGTTCTATTTCACGAAAGTTTTGTCTTCCGAAACTCACACACATAACAAGGAATATCTCCGAAATGGTTCACTCTACAAAGAAAATTTATTTATACATAAATTATGTATTTTAGCCAGATCTACATTTTTTCTGTAGTAAGACTTGGTCTATCTCTAACGGTTTACCAGTTATGCAAACGTCATGCAGACTACAGAGGCTACAGCCAGAAAATTCAAGCTATACCTACATTTCATTCTTTATACATATGTATATCTCACACATATTGCATTTTAATCAAGAAAATAAAAAATTTCGAAAAATTTTCCAGGTTAAGGGTAGTTTAGGTTGGAGCAATTTTCTTCAAAATCTCCGTGTAGCATTGTTGAAAGACACTAAACTTAAATATCAACTATGGCTTTTAACCGACTTTTCGTCTTTGAGTTACCTTATTCAGACACACACACAAATACACACACACACAAACACGAACCTTTTTCTTAAAATGTTTCTTTGGAATCAGGGGGGCCTCAAAACATATCCCATATTTACTATACGTAGTAGGTAAAGTAAACAAGAAGTTAATATTCGGCGAGTTGGAAAGTTTTTTGTTGTTTTCCTGGAATGTTTTATGTTTTACTAATACCCTTTTACGAAATAAGGGCTATTTTCTTGCTTTGTAGTATTAGTATAGACTAATGTAAGTTAGCAACCCTGTTGCAAATACGATATTGATTTTACCGTCCCTGTTTTTTAAGGTCACAGTGATCTCAAAGCATGATCTACATAGATTCCATTTGCAGTAAAACTTATCTTGCAGAAAGCAGCATGGCATAAGACAGGATCTGGCACAATGCATCATGGGTACTGCTGTCCGCTTGGCTGAATATCTCTCAAGTGACAGCTGTCGTTTGCAGAGACGTTGACAACATTTTCTAGGTCGCTTTCAAGAATTCATTCGAGCAATAAAACAGGCACTCCTGAGGCCTCTATCACCTCTATATAACAAAAATGAGCACTGCACAGATACTTTTGGAAAATCAGGCAAAAATTCTTTTTAGATATTTAAATGAATTTTGTGTCTTCCAAAATATTCCTTTAAGATCAATACACTTATCAATACAGTATCAGGCACCTTTTTAATAATTTTAGTTTTTAACCTAGCCTACTGTTTCAGTTTAAATATATGCGATGACTCCTTTAAGAAACTGGGTTTTGTATTCAGGGTCTGTAGGGGCTTAAAAGATGATCACGTTATGCTAATTCTGTACATAAGTCTTCTTCGTAGTAATTTGAAATATGCCTCAATTGTATTGTCACAACAATCAAATAGAGAAGATACAAAAAAACTTCCTTAGATAGTTATATTACAAAATAGTCTCACTTTCTGATCGTGGAATAATAGCTGAACAATTATTTCTATATCCTCTGCTTGCCAGAATATATTTTAATGTTGGTACTGCTAATTTTAGAAACCGTCAACTGTTTCAATTTAGGACTCAGAAAACTTTATCCCATAAAAATTCTCCCATTTTGAGGTTATGTGCGAAATACAATGAACTTTCAACTAAAATAAAACTGCATTTTAGCTTACCTTACAAGCAGTTTAAAAACAATTAAATATGGGAGTTATTTGCATATGATTTTCAGTTGTATCGCTAATTATCTGCAGAATTATTTGCAATTCTATTCTTATATACTAGTTTAATGTTTCATTTTTAGTCTTAGTTTCTTAATACTTTATTTAAATTTGTTTAATTGTTGTTTACTCTGTTGTATCACTTATTTGCTTGATTAATATATAATTTGCTATCTGTTGTCTTTAATAATAGCTTAATACATTGTTTATTTTTAGTTTCTTTGAATTCTTTGTATTCTTGTTTTGCACTTAGTCAAGCTTATATAAATAAGTTACATATGGCTACTGTAATTGGAGTTCCGCTGTTGTAACAAAAATTAATAAATAAATAAATCTGTATTCCTTAAATTCATTCCTCTAATTTCGTTCCTCTTTACATGCACTGTTCTCGAAAAGTCTCCGAACAACTACATCCTATACATAAACAGTGGTTTCAGCTTTGAATCAATTCTCATTTGATTTAAAAATATATATGTAAGGAATCAAAAGTGTATAAAATAACCAAAATATAAATTTCGGTTGTACTGCAGATAGAGATTTTCTTATAACGTTGTGTGTTATAATGGAAAGATATAAATTATGTTCATATATTTGTTGTGGTTAATTATAAAATATATAATTTTTTTTCTTCTTTTTTTGTCGTGCAGTCCCAACTATTCCAAATAATGAATGAAAATTCCTCTATATTCACATAAAAATATGAAAAACAAAAAATCTATAGTAGAAGTTTAAACTCAAAAGTATGTATGCGGCCCTAGAAAATAAGCGGAAGGTTGTGGATATATAATTTGTGTTGTAGCCGACCGCCGTGCGCTTCTAGGCAAGCTCTGTCTTCAGCTGTAAACAAAAGACTCGCTCAGTGCGTTTACCGTACCACTAAAGGGGCCACTTTCTTGGACAAATCCACACTAGTCTAAATGTTATCCCTGACAGGTGTGGATTTTACTGAATTCTGTATTGAAGATTCAGTTTTCCGTAGTTAAGAAAGCAGAAAAATGAAGGAATTGAAACCATGTATTTTAGGGTTAAAATAAAAGGATACAGATTTTCCATGATTAACATCATCCATAAGTTAAAACAATATTAATTGCTTTTAATGTACAACAAGTAAGTATTATTCATTCTGTTCATTCCTTTTATAGGCTACTGGGCTGAAATAAAATTGGTGATATCCTTGTCTTAAATGAGAGATACAGCTGCCACCCCACCCACCAATGCTTATACCTGGCGCATGCATTTCTCGGTTACCCTTCCCTTTCCCCTCACAGCAGATGATACCTTATCCCAATTCCAATTGGTGGAATACAATACTTCATCTTAATTACTGCTGAATAGAAAAATATGAAAGAATGAGCGAGAGAAAAATTAATAAACTATTTAATAATAAATTGTTAACAAGTAAATGTCCTAAAGCGGATCAAAAACTTAATTTAATGTTCCTCAAAATTAAGTGGGAGAACATTAGAAGTGTTGGTAGCTATTTTGTTGAACATAGAAAAGAGCTTTCAATAATCGCCTTGCCTTAATCGTAGCATACTAGCACTCAGAGGGATACGTATAACAATGTTCCAAGCCATTTTTCTCTTATTATTTAAATTAAAGACATGGGAGGTGCCCAAAAAGAAGAGGGGGAAAAAGGCGGCGAAGAAAGCGAGGCAAAAGCGTACACGCTAATAACAGGAAAGACGAATGCTCCAAACGGCACATAATGGAACAGCAAAATTAGGACTGTAGTAGAGGGCAATAAAAAAAAGAGAGAGGGGGGAGGGGGAGGGTGGAAGGGAGGGAAATATAGGAGCCAAGGAATAAAAAGGCAGTACTAATGAGGTCAAAGCACCGCACATTGCAAGTAAAGAAAAAGCGATTTTCTGCCATTAAATTAACAGGACAAATCATCACTTTTATGACGTCATGTTACATATTCTCGCACTAAAAATAAAGTTCACACCCACATCATCTTCCATAAAAAAGCACGTCTACTGGGCTCGTTAACAATTCTTGTCTCATGCATATCTTCAAGCGATAGACCAAAACGAGGGCATTGCACACAAAATGAACATCTCTTTAAAAACAACTTGCTTGTAGCAACAGCCATTTCCGAGATATTCGTTATTTGTTCAGTACTTCTTTTAAGGACCTGTCACTTCTTGCAATGTGTTGGAAAATTTTAAGATTAGCGTAAAAATTTAATTTAAATTATGGCGCCTAGTTCTTAAACATCTGAGGGGCAACGTCCGCGTATAGTGCAATGAGGTAAACCTGAGCTCCCCTCTTTCACAAACATTGGACATCGCTGATGTAAAATATTACTGTCAACTTTTTGGGATATGGTGCTTAAATTCATATTTTATTTATTAAATAGTCCAGGTAAAAGTTCGCGAATTTCTAACCTTTCCAGATAAATTCTCTCGCTCCCCTCGAGAATTTATTGGTTACGCCATACGTAATATGATATTACTTGTGATAAATATAAAAACTAAACCCCAGCGCGACAGCCCGCAAGGGCCCAGCCGCTGCGTCCCCCATCTCTGCCCACTACAGGCGTCATTGGTGAGGTGCAGTACTGGAGGGTGGGACGTGGTCAGCGCCCCGAGCCCTCCCGGCCGGTTATGCGGTCTTCTAGACCTGGGGCCACTACTTCTCTATCAAGTAGCTCCTCAATTGGTCCCCCCGGGACCTAACGAGGCTGAGTGCACCCCGTGCCAGACCTCCCAGAGAGGATAAAATCCCCATGCTGGTACCGGTGATCGAACCCGGGTCCTCCGGGCCAGAAGCAAGCGCGCTACCAACTGCGCTACGGAGGCGGTCCTTGTGATAAATCACTCTTGTTAATTTCCAGCACACTGAAATCATATACTTCAGGGTGCCATATCATGGCGTGTGTGTTGGTACGCCTGCTAGTCTGAGAACTGCAAGCTTGCCAGGAAAAGTGGGAATAGTTTTAATGGCAGTAGAAGACCTCATTTAAGGCTCCGTCTTCAGGGAAATTTCCCATCACTGTGTTAAAGTTTCCTTTTTGCATGACGATGCTAATCTCAGGAACAAGAATCGCCTGTAAGAGATTGAAATTGTCACCAAAAGACTAATTTAGAGCCTTCAGAAATTTGGCAACATTGACTTAAGAGTTTAAACAAAAAGTTACGTGCTTCTATTTAGTTTAGTCGGCTGCAACAGAATTGTTTACGGTCGTGGAATTCTGCAATGCAAGTAGTTTTATATTTTATACCTCGTGTGAAGTCTCACTACATTTAAACTTCAAATGTTTTTAGGTTGTGTCGTACAATTGCTTGTATTTTTACAGGAGAATGACGTTTATCGTAAACACGGGACGTATGCAAGAGAAATGGTATGAATCTGCAACTGTCAGTCTTACAAATCAAGAACTTAACTTTATCGTCTTCATCTCGAGAGCAAAAATATTGGTCCTCTCATTGAATTGTATGTACTACGATACCCCGCGCCATCCGCCTCTGATTAGCAGGTCTGGTTCTCCTTGGCTTGGTTAGTAGTTCTCCACTATCGACACTCCTATGATAGAGAAAATCATGCTTTTTAGGCGTTTGGAACTATTATTTGTCTTAGTTTCTCTATAATATGATGCATAACTACTTAAATAATAGTGATATCGAAATGTTTTAAATGTCAGCTGTGTTATGATTATAAACATATATAATATAGCATTTTTCGAGAAATCAATTTTAATTGGGACCTCAGGTAATATATTAATACTCAAAATAGCCAGTTCGGTTATTAGTGAGTGAAAATATTACACACCTGCACAGATAAGGTAATTGGGGGACCATGCAAGTCGCGAAAACTTGCGAGTTCTGATATTTCGTTTACCTCTCGCTAGATAGTAGCACTCGTAGCTGTAGAGCGTGAAGCCATTCTGTGCGAACGGAATCTATTTTGTATGCAGTTTAATCGCAGATACAGCAACACGTGAACCTGGATTAATGAGTTCGTGTTTCGTATTTTGTATTGTACAAATTGTAAGTTTATTGCCCCTTGTAGTGATTGGAACAGAATATTGCAGTTCTTCTTGTTGCGTGGTTGTATAGGAGATCATGCCATGTTTCGTATTCTGGAATATTCAATAGAATTTAACCTTTAGTTGGCAGGTCATTTTGCTACATATCTCCTTCTTCCTCTGATACCTAAACCGGTTTTAGTATCCCTTTTGGAGGCATCTTAAGTGAACCGATTCGAATAGCCTTGATGGTTAAGGCGACAGCTCGTAAATTGGCCAGGCATTCAAAGGCAAACGTCGCGAGTTCGAACCCTGTAAGTGCAGTGAAATGTGACTGTGATAAAGGAAGGGCAAAGGGCAAGCTGCCGGGGGTTCCGTTTGACTGTAGTTACATAGATTTTGCTTCCTTTTCTTAAAAAAATGGCTAGTTTTATTGAACATAATTAATATTTTTATTACTTTTTTTACTAGTAAGTAGAGCAAGTATTGTATTCCACCTAAAAATTCGATGTTGAAATTTCACCGGAAATAAATGTTTTGAGACCCCCCGAATCCAAAAAGAAACCATTTTTAGAGAAAGGTCCGTGTGTGTGTGTCTGTGGACAGCATAACTCAAAAACGAAAAGTAGGTTAAAACCCAACGTTGGGATTTCAGTTTAATGTCTTTCAAGGATGTGACACGAAGATTTTGAAGAAAATTCCTCCATCCTAAACTACTCTTTATATATTTTTTTAGATATTCCTTGTTATTTGTACCAGCTTTGGAAAACAAATTTTCGTCAAATGCAACATCGTTGTTTATTTTTTATGTTAACTGTGCAAAAATAACGAAATTTGAAAGCTTTAGAAGCCTACTGTATTCTAATATTCCCCTTGTACCTACAAGGAAATAGCAATAAGATAATTTGTACAAATGTTTATCTCAACTAACACGAAGAAGATATAGGAATAAGAGTTTGTAAGAATGGTTAGTACAAGAGTAGAGAAAGTCATGTGAGTGCAACACATCAGAACTTTTCTTATGCATTTGTACAAACTAGTGTGTTTTGACAGATAAGACTTGATCTTTTACGGTTTATCAGTTATGCGAAAGTCATCGGCAGTAAACAGCGCTACATGGGCTATAGCCAGAAAATTCAAAATATACACTTCATTTGTCATAAAAATAATTTAAACATGGCATTTTAATCAAAATCGTTAGACGTGTTTGAGAAAATAAAATTTTTCGAATAAGATTTTTCATGTAAAGGTTTGTTTAGGTTGGAGGAATTTTCTTCAAAATGGTTGTGTTACATCCTCATAAGCTATTGAACTAAAATACCAACTTTGGTTTTTAACCGAGTTTTCCTTTTTGAGTTTTTGTGTTCAGAGTTAGACACACACAAAAATGATTTATTTAGAGTCAGTGGGGTCAATATATTTTCAGTAAAATCTCGACTTTGTGGTTTACCAGGAAAAATACGAATCGGTTGGTGCGTCCGAAGTCATTCCGGCAGGTTGTCACAGTAGCTTAATGATTAGAGTACTCGCCTGGTAAGCGGAGGATCTGTGGTTCAAATCCCAGCTGTGGCACTGAATTTTTCTGTTTCAATTCTGCCTCTCTAACAATTAAGAAAATTAACAATTATTTGATTTTATTCCTGAGTTTGCTCTGAAGTAAACCGTTATTTCTAACTCGTGAATCACACATAGATATTGTTGCCAATAAAGCAGGTAGTGGAAGTACAGGTCATAATGCTCTCTGGTACGGTAAGGGCATGATGGGGGGGGGGGGGGTGGGGTTACAAGTGTGCGACTATCCAGGCAGTCCTCAGTGATGGTCATTAGGTATCTAACCTCTGACTGTGCCAATTTTAGCATGAACTTTCTCTCCTCGTTTATTTCGCCCCAGTTCTACTTGAGCCCAATTCCTCTGCTATGTAAATGTTGTGTAAGTCGGCACCTACCCTTTGGGGCCTTCCCCACATCAGCAAGGTAAAGGTGAAGACGGGGATGCATGCATGATAAAATGTATCTTCTCCACACACACACACACACACACACACACACACACACACACACACACACACACACACACACACACACACACACAAAAGAATGAATTCTCTGAAGGGGTGGGTGAGTGGGTCTCTTTTGGGTTTGAGGCTCGAGCTCACAGATACATTACATTTCAACCCATAACCATCTCCCCTTGGCAAGCAAACCCTGCCTGCCGGTCTTTACCCTTTGGTAGATTTTCGTCAAACTTTTTGACTTTCTAATATATCCTCCCTTGAATAGCGGATACGGAAAGAAAGAAAGAAAATGACGGGGAAGTTGGCACTGAACAATTTAAATATTTGGTTTTGTGTGCTTCGCGGTATAAGGATCCTTTTACCGTTTTCTCCAAGGATAAGGGGATGGAGCGGGTGGAAGTGTTTGCCCTTGAATTGGGCTCCGCAGAGAACCTACAAAATCGAAACGTATATTTCTCCTGAGGTGACAGTAACCATCGTAATTTACTGATGAGGCTCTTAATTAAAATAACTCTTGCCCTTAAAATCCTTGACCTCGCCTTCACAAATTCTGCACAGGAGCTTCAGTTGCAAAATCACATCCGCTATAATTTATTTTCACGTATCTTGTGCTGATCGCATACTGCTTTCATTGCTTTAAAAACTTCACATGACTTTCTCTACTCTTGTACTAATCATTCTTACAAACTCTTAGTTCTGTATCTTCTTCGTATTAGTTGAGATAAACATTTGCAGAAATTATCTTATTATTAATTTCCTTGTAGCTCCAAGGAGAATATGGAAATACAATAGGCTTTGAGCGATAGTCAAATCTTTTAAAGCTTTCAAATTTCGTTTTCTTTGTACGTTTAACATATAAAAAATGAATAACGATGTTCCATTTGACAGAAGTATAATTTCTCCAAAATGTTCACACAAAAAATTTGGACATAAATTGTGCGTTTTATCAAGATCTACATTTTTTATATAGTAAGATTTGGTCTATGTCTTACGGTTTACCAGTTATGCAAAAGTCATCTGGAGTAAATAGGTCTTCATTGGCTATAGCCAGAAAATTGAAGGTATACATTTCATTTGTCATAAAAATATCTCAAACATATGACATTTTAATCAAAATCGTTAGAGCCATTTTCAAGAAAATCAAAAGTTTTGAAAAATTTTCGATGTAAAGGAACTATTTTCTTCAAAACTCTTTGTGTCACATCCTAGAAAGACATACTTAAATACCAACTTTAATTCTTAACCGACTTTTCGTTTTGAATTACGCTGTCCAAAGTATTTTTACTTTCTCTACTGGTAAGTAGGGGAAGTATTGTATTCCACCCAAAAATTCGATGTCAAGATCTCACTGGAAATATATGCTTTGAGACCCCCTGAGTCCAAAAAAAAAGCATTTTTAGAAAAAGGTCCGTGTGTGTGTGTCTGTGTGTCACACGCACAGCAGACATATTGACCGACTTGTTCCCGTAACTAAAACTAAACTAGCTCGTTGACTGACTCTGCTGCTGTCGTTTTATACTGGGGATGACGTCACACGGCCATTGGAGAAGCTCTCCACACGCGAAGCCTCGCGAACGTTCTCGAGCCCTTTGTGTCTGCCGCCTCATTGTTGCAGTCACGTACACACAACAGCCACGCGAGGAAGCCCGGCCTTGGACGTCTCTACTGTTCAGATATACACAAACACACACAGGAAAGCCCACTGGCAGGTACACAGACATTTTTCTAAAAGTGTTGTTTTGTATTCAGAGATTCTCAAAACATGTTTTTCCGCTGAGATATGGTGAAAATTATTTTGTACGTTTGGTAACTACACTAATGTGGTCCTGAATGCAAAGGAATTGAAAGATATTTTCGAAAAATTCAAGATATGTATTTTATTCGTTTGAAAATGTGAAAAGTATGGTATATTCATCAAAATATTTAAAGTAATTTTTGGAAGCGTAGGATTTTTTTAACAGTTTCTATTTAAACGCTAGTTTAGAGGGGGAGAATGTTTTGAGAATCTTCGTTTCGTGTCCGCGGAAGATGTTAAACTTCAATACCAACTTAGATACATAGGCTTTATCTACATATACTTTTTTATAGGTTTAAGGGTGTCTCAAAACATGTATTTCTGGTATAATCTCGATGTCCAAGTTTAGGGGAAGTGCAATAGTTGCTCTACTTAGTGGTTGGACAGTAGTGAGAGTAATTATAAAACGGCTTGACGAACTTGCTGCATCTATCGAAACGTTTATATTTAAATATAGAGACAGTTGAGTTCGAGGTTTGACCGCAGACTGTGCGGTTCACCCGACTGGATAAATCTTTATTAACAAATGTAGACGTGGTTTCTGCCAGAGCGCACAAAAGCCACAAATTAGCGGTCTTTGGCAAATGGAGCAAGTCTACAGCGTTAAGCACACCTTCTGCGGTAATACCCACTCTGTGGATTACCATTCGATTAGCTACTGCGCCCAAGATCGAACCCACGTCCCATGAATCAACTAATCTTATCAATATAAACATTATGTTGGGAATAGATTTTTAGTTTCCACAGCAACAAAGTGAATTTGATATCAGAAGTGTGATTATTTATCAGGGCTAGTATCTTAAGGGTCCCTTGGACTGAAAAGTGACCGAAAAATAATTATCAAACTGTCCCCCAAACCTTCAGTCATGTACAGGCGATGACATAACCAGATCTTTCTCGAAGGCTCTAGAGAAACCCCTTTTGCTTCTGCCGCTCGATTGTTGTTAGTCACATACACACAAACAATCGCGCGAGGTAGTCTGACCGTGGGCACCTTTGTTTGCTCGCCGGCCTGCTATTGAATGTGAAGTTATGTAGCCCCGACACTCCTTTGTTTTGCGCCGCGTCAGAATATACTTATTTCCTATAATGACCACACTTTTCATCTTTATAATAAGATAATTTATATGTTGATATATATATATATATATATATATACGTTTCATGGACCCCACAATACGTTTTGGATCCTCTTTGAATCACTATATCCCACAATTTCATGCGTATTATTCGGTCAAAGGCCTTTTCAAAATCGATGAATATAATATCGCTAGGCAGATTATGTCTTCTTTTATCCACCATTTGTTGTAATGCAAAAACGTTATCCGAACAAGAGCGACCGGATCCAAATCCGCTTTGCTCTTCGATCGGAATACTTTCTGGTTTTAATCTATTATTCAATATTGCTGAGTACATCTTATACCCAGTATTCAAACGGTGGAGAGGAATTACGATAAGAAAAAGAGAAAGTTGTTGTAAAACCGAGGCATTGGAGAGGAAAGAAAATTAAGAAGAGAAAAAGGGAGAGAAGGAAAGAGGTGAAGGGAACACAACAGAAGCATCGTAATTAAAGAACACCAATTAGTAGACCATAACTTTCCTTAAAACAAATGCTAGAGTTTTCAATCTGCTTCAAAGTGGTTAGGAGTTCAGATTTTTCGTGTCAGTGTTGCAGAATTCATAGGAAAAGAATTATATATTGTATTCACACAATTTTCACCATTAACTCTTACATATACGTGCTATTTGTTACTCCAGACAACCATTTGCTGTCCTATTTCCAAATTTTATTATGATTTTGTATCTTAAATATTCTTACATTATACTTTTAACGTTTCTTATTGACGCTTAATGTTTTGTTATTTTTAGGTTAGGTTGAGACCTCATAACATATAGTAGGCTTAGTGAAATTCTATTCACTTTGTATGGCGAAAGAATTAACCACACACATAAACGTATTTAACATAAATAGCTTGCTTTAAGGAGATATACCCAGAAGAAGGGTTTTCGAGATTATTCGAGAAGTGTTCGATGGCCGGCGTATCATTTAAGCTCCACTTAAAGGTGGAATGCAAACGTAAGAATTAAAGCAGTGCACGCAATGTAATTATTGACTAAGGAAAGTTGTTATTGAAGAGGTTAGTGTTACCAAAAACAGTATTTGAATTTAAATCCCAGCTAACCGACCAGAAAACGTGTTAAATGCATGCATATTTTGTTCGTGACAGATTTTTTCTTCTCTGGCCTTTTCTGAAATTACTTGCAGCAGATGAAATTTTCTTAAAATGTGAGGGAATGTTTTATTCTGGAAATGAGATTTGTCCAAACGAATGTTTTGCTTTCGTTTTGAAATTCCGTCTTCAAAGGCGCTCACTCCGTTGGTTCACAAAGCCTCGCTGGCTCCGTGTGCAGCATTTCAGCGGCTGCCTCCTCATCTCCTCCTGCTGAAAGAGACTGTCTCATTCGCCTTAATGGCTCCAGGAACGCAACTTTGACTACAGAACTCTATACCTGTAACGTAAACATTAAAGTTATTGGTCTTCCGACTACTCCGGTGCTTTCCGACGTATTCGTGTGCGCTGGTCAACTGTTAGTGCTTCTAGCAAGCAAATTAACATTGTGCAAAACAGACACAAACTCTGATGTGTTACATTCATAGCAGTTTCTAAACTGTACTAAAATGTACCTTATTCTTTCATCTCTATTCCTAAATACAGATAAACTTAAGTTTTACTTTCTCTGCTGGTAAGTAGGGAAAGTATTGTATTCTGCACAAAAATTTTATGTCGAGATCTTACCGGAAATATATGTTTTGAGACCCTAGAATAAAAAAAAAGCATTTTTAGAAAAAGGTCCGTGTGGGTCAGTTAGTCTGTGGACAGCATATCTCAAAAACGAAAATTAGTTTAAAAACCAAAGTTCATATTTAAGTTTAATGTCTTTCAAGGATGCGACACGAAGGTTTTGAAGAAAATAGCCCCACCCTTAACTACCCTTTACATGGAAAATTTTGATTTTCTTGAAAACGGCTCTAACGATTTTGATTAAAATGCCATATGTTTGAGATATTTTTATGACAAATGAAATGTATATCTTGAATTTTCTGGCTATAGCCCCTGTAGTCGTATTTACTCTGAACGACTTTTGCATAACTGGTAAACCGTTAGAGATAGATCAAATCATACTATACAAAAAATGTAGATCTTGCTAAAATACACAATTTATGTCTCAGTAAATTTTCTTGTACGGTGAACCATTTCGGAGATATTCCCTTTTATGTGTGTGACTTTCGGAAAACTTAAAGCTTTTATGAAATGGAACATCGTGGTTCATTTTTACTTTCTCTACTGGTAAGTAGGGGAAGTATTGTATTCCACCCAAAACTTCGATGTCGAGATTTCACCGGAAATATATGTTTTGAGACCCCCTGAATCCAAAAAAAGCATTTTTTGAAAAAGGTCCGTGTGTGTGTCTGTGTGTCTGTGTGTCTGTCAGCCTGTGGACAGCATAGCTCAAAAACGAAAAGTCGGTTAAAAACCAAAGTTGGTATTTAAGTTTAATGTCATTCAAGGATGCGACACGAATATTTTGAAGAAAATAGCCCCACCCTAAACTACCCTTTACATGGAAAATTTTTCGAAAATTCTTATTTTCTTGAAAATGGCTCTAACGATTTTGATTAAAATGTCATATGTTTGAGATATTTTTATGACAAATGAAATGTATATCTTCAATTTTCTGGCTATAGCCCCTGTAGTCGTATTTACTCAGGACGACTTTTGCATAACTGGTAAACCGTTAGAGGTAGACCAAATTATACTATACAAAGAATGTAGATCTTGCTAAAATACACAATTTATGTCTCAATAAATTTTCTTGTGGGGTGAACAATTTCGGAGATATTCCCTTTTATGTCTGTGAGTTTCGGAAAACTTAAAGCTTTTATGAAATGGAACATCGCTGTTCACTTTTTTATTTGTCAATCGTGCAAAGAGAACGGAATCTCAAAGCTTTAAAACATTTGACTATCGCACAAAGTCTAGTGTATTCTAATATTCTCCTTGCACCTACAAGGAAATAAGCAATACGATAATTTGTACAAATTTTTATCTTAACTAACACGAAGAAGATATAGGAATTAAGAATGGTTAGTACAACAGTAGAGAAAGGCATGTGAGTGTAACACATCAGATTTTTTTATTTTGTTGTAAATAAAACACGATAATCTGCTTTTCTCTGGCTTTGAAATGTCATGCATTTTGAATCACTATAAAAACAAACACATTGAAAAATAACAGCTGGCCCCGTAGCATAATCGATAATGTAATTATCTGCTCTATGACTGGTATGATAATGACATCTCGAATAAGCTGAATAAGTTTCATATGATATGTGGTAAAACATTAGCAAATAAAACCAGGAGAAATTCTATAAGGTTATAGCAACATCAACGCTTACGTGCAAAAGTGACATATGAACAATGACCAAGAAATATGAAAGGGGGACACAGTCCACAGAAATGAAATTTCTAAGGAAAGTAAAACGAAATAGTCTCTTGTATGTTTGGAGAAAAACAGTAAATAAGGATTAAAATATATCATTAACAAACGACAAAGGAGAGTTAAATATATGAACACTTTATATAGTTATTTTTTGCAAATGGTTATCTAAGTAAATATAGCTCGTATGCGCTGGTAAATTATTTTGGGAGGTGTTACCCCTTCCCTTTTCGTTTCGATCGCTGAGAAGATTGAGAGGTGGCTGTAACAAGGACCCAAAGCATGAGAGGGGCTGTAAAGGAGGGTCGATGGTGTGACAGTAGAGTTTCTCCCCTCCCATTCCCATTTTTTTCTTTTTTGTTAATAAATGAATCCCCGATTGGAAATGTTCCAAGTCCAAGTGAGGGTGCCTGGTGGTGGGTCGATTGAGCGATAAACCGGGGTGGGCCATGCAGACCGAGTGTTGTGTATTAGAATACAAGCAATTTCCGTTCACACTGCACCCTCAGCAGCAGATAGCTGCCTGCGAATTCAACAGTCACAGTAATGTCATTTGGCAAGCAACATGGGATCGCCACATTCAGACGTGATTCGCAAATCTTACCTTATTTTCGGACTTCCACTTGACCCTATGTGAAGTGACTTCTACAGAACCCTCCCCTTCTCGTACACTGTTTAAAACACACAATCTGTCTTTAATCCAATTAGAATTGCTTTAAGCAATTACTTGAAGAAGTCATGCATGTTGGGGCCCGCATAAAATTACTCAAACCGATTCTTTACAACAATTACAGAGACGGGCTATGGAATTCATAAAAAGAGGTAGATTTTTAGCCTAAAAAGAGGACAAGACTAAATGGGAGCCTCTAAAAGTTCGACGTAACAGACAGAGATTATGTCCATTATTTAATACTTACTGTCAGAATAGCAATTTCTATGCAGAATCTCAATGAAATGTATATTAGTCACACACTTCAAATTTGGCAGTCATTTTACAAACATGTTATTCAATATAGCTGACGATCGAAGAGGCCATTTAAATACTCATGCACACCTGTAAACTAGTGTTGCCAACTTAGCCTTTTTATGACTAGATCTGGCCTTTTTGAGAACCCATCTAGCTATAAATTTTCCAAAAAGCTATAAGTAGCTTTCCTGGCCTTTTTTCTAAACTTCATTAGCTTTTTCTAGCCTTTTTCATTTTTTACTCATCTACCGGTACCTTTAAAAAAATACATAATTTAATCTCACTATTGCAGCTATTGCACGTAATGAAACAATCCTTTTGGTGAATTCCCGAATCTTTTGAATCTGGGAGTGTGGATTCCATCAAGTTGTTAGATTCTTTGGCACGTTTTAGAAAAAGGTCTGTGTGTGTGTATTTCGAGCCTGTGGACAACATAACTCAAAAACGAAAAGTTGGTTAGAAATCAAAGTTGGTATTTAAGTTTAATGTCTTTCAAGGATGCGACACGAAGATTTTGAAGAAAATTGTCCCACCCTAAACTACACTTTACATGGAAAATTTCGATTTTCTTGAAAATGGCTCTAATGATTTTGACGTCGGTCTGGGTGGCTCAGTTGGTTAGACGCTGGCCTACCGATCCCAAGGTCGTGGGTTCAAATCCGGCCCAGACCGATGGTTTTTAAGTGTGCTTAAAAACGACAGCTCCATGTCAGTAGATTTACTGGCATGTAAAAGAACTCCGGAGGGACAAACTTCCGGCACACCGACGACGCTGATGTGATCCTAGCAATTGACAGCGTCGTTAAACATCAAAATAAAAAAAAAAAAAAGACTTTGATTAAAATGCCATAGGTTTGAAATATCCTTATGACAAATGAAATGTATATTTTGAATTATCTGGCTATAACCTCTGTATTCCTATTTACTCTGGACGACTTTTGCATAACTGGTAAGCCTTTAGAGATAGACCAAATCTTACTATGAAAAACTGTAGATCTTTCTAAAATACACAATTTATGTCTGAATAATTTTTTATAGAGTGTACCATTTCGGATATGCCTTGTTATTTGTATTTCTGTCAAATGGAACATCGTTATTCAATTTGTTATATTAACCCTGCAAAGAGAACGGAAGCTTTAAAGCATTTGACTATCGCACAAAGCCTACTGTATTCTAATATTCCCCTTGCACCTACAAGGAAATAAGCAATAAGATAATTTGTACAAATGTTTATCTCAACTAACACGAAGGAGATATAGGAATAAGAGTTTGTAAGAATGGTTAGTACAAGAGTAGAGAAAGTCATGTGACCTCAATACATTGGATTTTTCATGCGAAGTTCCAGACGAAATATTGAAGTTGTTGGTGCAAATGTGGTACAAATGCTGCATACATGCAAGAGCCTAAGGGAAATCCCAGCTGCAGCAGTAGAAATGAGGCAGAGGGGGATGACGAAGACCACGTTTATTTTTGCAAGGTGATCCATGCGTATTTTTTTAATAATGTAGTTTTCTAATGTTTATATAGGGTATTAAAATATAATCTAGCCTTTTCTAGCCTTTTTGGCAAGCCGGTTTAGCTTGTTTTATTGAATTATAGTTGGCAACACTACTGTAAACATTGAACACATCTATAAAAACGTGCAGCATAGCACAAAACACTTTATATACAGCCACAACAAAGGCATCAGAACTCCTATTTTCAAAGAAGAAAACGGTTTTGTGAAAGTCATGTTGTCAACACTGATACTACGCAAGGCAAATGAACATCGCAACCTATCATGGCCATGTGAAAGGTAAAACAGTTCCATACATTTAAATATATAGTCTCTAATATATCTATAAATATTCAAGACTGTCTAAAAATAGTGTACGATACAAGGGTTAGAGGGAAATTTTATTTTTGTGTAGTGTTTATATGATTAATTATATTGTTACAAATGTGCATCGATTGCATGTAAATAATCTTAGCATCGAGAATATATACATACATGCAGGTTAAGGTAAACCTCTTCAGAAAGATTTCTGAATTAGTGTCTGCCATGGGCGTTGGAAATAATTATAATCTTCTATTGTATGAGGAATATTCGTTTACTCCTTACAGAGCTAAGTTTGGGCAGCTGGAAAACAAAGACGCTCTGGAAATCTCGTCAAATTCTGACTTACCTGATTTTGATTGTGTGCCTGAAATAAGCTCATACTTTTTCAAGGATATTTTTATTATATTCTGATAAAGACAAATGTAATAGTTATTTATGCCAAGAAACTTACTGTTGGTGTTTTTAAACAAATAAGCTCTATGTGGATAATTGGAACATGGAACAAATAAATAACAGGTTAGTAAATAGGTTATGAATATAGGTTAGTATTCACGTACATAAGCCAACACGAGCTATAAGAGCAGAAACTGAAGCTGCAACGAATTTTCTTTACAAGCAGTAAGGAACCCCAGAGGATTTTGAAACGGTTGAAGCAATTAAATATTTCATTGAAGCTTGTTTGCTGTGCTGTTAAAAAATTCAGTCGACTTTCTTCCGATCGAGATCGAATAGAACACGTGCCACGAGGGCCTCAGGGGTGGTAAAGGAATGTCAGATCCGCTTTAGAAACCCACTAGAGATAACAGAGCGTTCTAAGACAAAATAGTATTACATGTTTATAAGTATGAGCTTTTGCATGACTAACCTCTATGAGGCAGAAAAGTTTTTGCTAGAAAACACGGTCACACTTATACCACTTTTGCACAAAATCCTTTAAGTTTAATCTAAATATGATACAGTTCTTAAATCTAGAAATCTTTTTTCTGTAAACACCAGAAATTTCATTTAAATAAGGCCAAGTTAACAGCAGAAACTGAAATTGAAATAATCACATAACCTGAGTGATGCAAAAACAAAATCAGTTCATGGTGTCCATAAATGTTGCGTCATCAGTGAGTGGTGTTATAATAGACATAGATGGTGTTCATGGTTTTATGCAGGGTTCCTCAACAATAGGCACACATGAAAGAAACAGGTGTTAATTAGAGGACAGCATCATTCATTTGAAATGAAGGTACTGACAAAAGCTATTTAGATAGGTGCGTGTTCTATTCAACGAGATTAATTAACAATGTCAACAAGCATGATCAATAACTACGCACGTGCATTATTTTATGCGTCACATCGCAATATGACCAACTTCCCAAAACAAATGTTCAGTTTACTGACGGAAGATATGTGTGTGTTTAAATTTTTAGAGGTATCTTCAATACTTTTGTTGAGATATTTTATTTTGGGGGGGGGGGGACAGTACTATTTCATGGTTATGTTGCATTTGTTTTTGTATATTTCCCTTGTACCTACAAGGAAATAAGCAAGAAAATAGTTTCTGCAAATGTTTATCTCAACTAACACGAAGAAGATATAGGAATAAGAGTTTGTAAGAATGGTTAGTTCAAGAGTAGAGAAAGTCATGTGAGTGCAAGACCTCAGATGTTTTGAACTGCGGTCACAGTTTACCTCCTCCTTGCATTGTTATAGAAATAGTGTGTAATTTCATCTTATACCTTAATAATAATCTAATAATTATTATTTACCTAATAATATTATACCATCTTGTAACACTTAATTGCCTTTGCTGCTCTGACTTACAACTAATTGACACTGGCCGTCCTGGACAAAACTGGCCGTCCTAGAGAAAACTGGCCTTCCTAAAGAAAACTGGCCTTCCTGGACAAATCTGGCCTTCCTGGACAAATCTGGCCTTCCTAGACAAATCTGGTCTTCCTAGACAAAACTGGCCTTCCTGGACAAATCTGGCCGTCCTAGACAAATCTGGCCTTCCTAGACAAATCTGGTCTTCCTAGACAAATCTGGCCTTCCTACGCTAATCAGGCCTTCCTAGACAAATCTGGCCTTCCTACAAAAAATGGCCTTCCTAGACAAAACTGGCCTTCCTAGACAAAACTGGCCTTCCTAGACAAACTGGCCTTCCTAGACAAAACTGGCCTTCCTAGACAAAACTGGCTTTACTCGACAACTGGCCTTCCTAGACAAAACTGGCTTTACTCGACAACTGGCCTTCCTAGACAAATCTGGCCTTCCTACAAAAAATGGCCTTCCTAGACAAAACTGGCCTTCCTAGACAAAACTGGCCTTCCTAGACAAACTGGCCTTCCTAGACAAACTGGCCTTCCTAGACAAAACTGGCTTTACTCGACAACTGGCCTTCCTAGACAAAACTGGCCTTCCTGGACAAATCTGGCCGTCCTAGACAAATCTGGCCTTCCTAGACAAATCTGGTCTTCCTAGACAAATCTGGCCTTCCTACGCTAATCAGGCCTTCCTAGACAAATCTGGCCTTCCTACAAAAAATGGCCTTCCTAGACAAAACTGGCCTTCCTAGACAAAACTGGCCTTCCTAGACAAACTGGCCTTCCTAGACAAAACTGGCCTTCCTAGACAAAACTGGCTTTACTCGACAACTGGCCTTCCTAGACAAAACTGGCTTTACTCGACAACTGGCCTTCCTAGACAAATCTGGCCTTCCTACAAAAAATGGCCTTCCTAGACAAAACTGGCCTTCCTAGACAAAACTGGCCTTCCTAGACAAACTGGCCTTCCTAGACAAACTGGCCTTCCTAGACAAAACTGGCTTTACTCGACAACTGGCCTTCCTAGACAAAACTGGCCTTCCTGGACAAATCTGGCCGTCCTAGACAAATCTGGCCTTCCTAGACAAATCTGGTCTTCCTAGACAAATCTGGCCTTCCTACGCTAATCAGGCCTTCCTAGACAAATCTGGCCTTCCTACAAAAAATGGCCTTCCTAGACAAAACTGGCCTTCCTAGACAAAACTGGCCTTCCTAGACAAACTGGCCTTCCTAGACAAATCTGGCCTTCCTAGGCAAATCTGGCCTTCCTAGACAGAAGTAGTTTTCCTAGACAGAACTGACCTTCCTAGACAGAACTGGCCTTCCTAGAAAAAACTGTCCTTCCTAGACAAAACTGTCCGTCCTAGACAAATCTGGCCTTCCTAGAAAAATCTGGCATTCCTAGACAAATCTGGCCTTCCTAGACAAATCTGGCCTTCCTAGACAAATTGGCCGTCCTAGACAAAACTGGCCCTCCTAGACAATTCTGGCCGTCCTAGACAAAACTGGCCGTCCTGGACAAAACTGGCCGTCCTGGACAAAACTGGCCGTCCTAGACAAAACTGGCCTTCCTAGACAGAACTGGCCTTCCTAGACAAAACTGGCCTTCCTAGACAAAACTGGCCTTCCTAGACAAATCTGGCCGTCCTAGACAAATTTGGCCTTCCTAGACAAATCTGGCCTTCCTAGAAAAATCTGGCATTCCTAGACAAATCTGGCCTTCCTAGACAAATCTGGCCTTCCTAGACAAATTGGCCGTCCTAGACAAAACTGGCCCTCCTAGACAATTCTGGCCGTCCTAGACAAAACTGGCCGTCCTGGACAAAACTGTCCTTCCTAGACAAATCTGGCCTTCCTAGACAAAATTTGCCTTCCTACGCAAATCTGGCCTTCCTAGACAAATCTGGCCGTCCTAGACAAATCTGGCCTTCCTAGGCAAATCTGGCCTTCATACGCAAATCTGGCCTTCCTAGACAAATCTGGCCTTCCTAGACAAAACTGGCTTTCTAGGCAAAACTGGCCTTCCTAGACAAATCTGGCCTTCCTAGGCAATTCTGGCCTTCCTACGCAAATCTGGCCTTCCTAGACAAATCTGGCCTTCCTAGACAAATCTGGCCTTCCTAGGAAAATCTGGCCTTCCTACGCAAATCTAGCCTTCCTAGACAAATCTGGCCTTCCTACACAAAACTGGCCTTCCTAGACAAAACTGGCCTTCCTAGACAAAACTGGCCTTCCTAGGCAAATCTGGCCTTCCTAGGCAAAACTGGCCTTCCTAGACAAATCTGGCCTTCCTAGGCAATTCTGGCCTTCCTACGCAAATCTGGCCTTCCTAGACAAATCTGGCCTTCCTACAAAAAACTGGCCTTCCTAGACAAAACTGGCCTTCCTAGACAAAACTGGCCTTCCTAGACAAATCTGGCCTTCCTAGGCAAATCTGGCCTTCCTAGACAGAACTGGCCTTCCTAGACAGAACTGGCCGTCCTAGACAGATATGGCCGTCCTAGACAAAACTGGCCGTCCTAGACAACACTGGCCTTCCTAGACAAAACTGGCCTTCCTAGACAAAACGGGCCTTCCTAGACAAAACTGGCCTTCCTAGACAAAACTGGCCTTCCTAAACAAAACTGGCCTTCCTAGACAAAACTGGCCTTCCTAGACAAAACTAGCCTTCCTAGACAGGACTGGCCTTCCTAGACAAAACTGGCCTTCCTAGACAAAACAGGCATTCCTAGACAAAACTGGCCTTCCTAGACACAACTGGCCGTCCTAGACAAAACTGGCCGTCCGAGACAAAGCTGGCCGTCCTAGACAAAACTGGCCTTTCTAGACAAAACTGGCCTTCCTAGACAAAACTGGCTTTACTAGACAAAACTGGCCTTCCTAGACAAAACTGGCCTTCAGGAAAAAGCTGGACTTCCTAGACAAAACTGGCCTTCCTAGACAAAACTGGCCTTCCTAGACAAAACTGGCCTTCCTAGACAAAACTGGCATTCCTAGACAAATCTGGCCTTCCTAGAGAAATCTGGCCTTCCTATGCAAAACTGGCCGTCCTACACAAAACTCGCTTTCTAGACAAAACTGGCGTTCCTAGACAAAACTGGCCTTCCTAGACTAAACTGGCCTTCCTAGACAAAACTGGCCTTCCTAGACAAAACTGGCCCTCCTAGACAAAACTGGCCTTCCTAGACAAAACTGTCCGTCCTGGACAAAACTGGCCGTCCTAGAGAAAACTGGCCTTCCTAAAGAAAACTGGCCTTCCTAGACAAAACTGGCTTTACTCGACAACTGGCCTTCCTAGACAAAACTGGCCTTCCTGGACAAATCTGGCCGTCCTAGACAAATCTGGCCTTCCTAGACAAATCTGGCCTTCCTACGCAAATCTGGCCTTCCTAGACAAATCTGGCCTTCCTACAAAAAACTGGCCTTCCTAGACAAAACTGGCCGTCCTAGACAAAACTGGCCGTCCTAGACAACACTGGCCTTCCTAGACAAAACTGGCCTTCCTAGACAAAACGGGCCTTCCTAGACAAAACTGGCCTTCCTAGACAAAACTGGCCTTCCTAAACAAAACTGGCCTTCCTAGACAAAACTGGCCTTCCTAGACAAAACTAGCCTTCCTAGACAGGACTGGCCTTCCTAGACAAAACTGGCCGTCCTAGACAAAACAGGCCTTCCTAGACAAAACAGGCCTTCCTAGACAAAACTGGCCTTCCTAGACAAAACTGGCCTTCCTAGACAAAACTGGCCTTCCTAGACAAAACTTTCCTTCCTAGACAAAACTGGCCTTCCTAGACAAAACTGGCCTTCCTAGACAAAGCTGGCCTTCCTAGACAAAACAGGCATTCCTAGACAAAACTGGCCTTCCTAGACAAAACTGGCCTTCCTAGAAAAACTGCCCTTCCTAGACAAAACTGGCCTTCCTAGACAAAACTGGCCTTCCTGACAAAACTGGCCTTCCTAGACAAAAGTGGCCTTCCTAGACAAAACTGGTCTTCCTAGACAAAACTGGCCCTCCTACACAAAACTGGCCCTCCTAGACAAATCTGGCCGTCCTAGACAAAACTGGCCTTCCTAGGCAAATCTGGCCTTCCTAGGCAAAACTGGCCTTCCTAGACAAATCTGGCCTTCCTAGGCAATTCTGGCCTTCCTACGCAAATCTGGCCTTCCTAGACAAATCTGGCCTTCCTACAAAAAACTGGCCTTCCTAGACAAAACTGGCCTTCCTAGACAAAACTGGCCTTCCTAGACAAATCTGGCCTTCCTAGGCAAATCTGGCCTTCCTAGACAGAACTGGCCTTCCTAGACAGAACTGGCCGTCCTAGACAGAACTGGCCGTCCTAGACAAAACTGGCCGTCCTAGACAACTCTGGCCTTCCGAGACAAAACTGGCCTTCCTAGACAAAACGGGCCTTCCTAGACAAAACTGGCCTTCCTAAACAAAACTGGCCTTCCTAGACAAAACTGGCCTTCCTAGACAAAACTAGCCTTCCTAGACAGGACTGGCCTTCCTAGACAAAACTGGCCTTCCTAGACAAAACAGGCATTCCTAGACAAAACTGGCCTTCCTAGACAAAACTGGCCGTCCGAGACAAAGCTGGCCGTCCTAGACAAAACTGGCCGTCCTAGACAAAACTGGCCTTTCTAGACAAAACTGGCCTTCCTAGACTAAACTGGCTTTACTAGACAAAACTGGCCTTCCTAGACAAAACTGGCCTTCAGGAAAAAGCTGGACTTCCTAGACAAAACTGGCCTTCCTAGACAAAACTGGCCTTCCTAGACAAAACTGGCCTTCCTAGACAAAACTGGCATTCCTAGACAAATCTGGCCTTCCTAGAGAAATCTGGCCTTCCTATGCAAAACTGGCCGTCCTACACAAAACTCGCTTTCTAGACAAAACTGGCGTTCCTAGACAAAACTGGCCTTCCTAGACTAAACTGGCCTTCCTAGACAAAACTGGCCTTCCTAGACAAAACTGGCCCTCCTAGACAAAACTGGCCTTCCTAGACAAAACTGTCCGTCCTGGACAAAACTGGCCGTCCTAGAGAAAACTGACCTTCCTAAAGAAAACTGGCCTTCCTAGACAAAACTGGCTTTACTCGACAACTGGCCTTCCTAGACAAAACTGGCCTTCCTGGACAAATCTGGCCGTCCTAGACAAATCTGGCCTTCCTAGACAAATCTGGTCTTCCTAGACAAATCTGGCCTTCCTACGCAAATCTGGCCTTCCTAGACAAATCTGGCCTTCCTACAAAAAACTGGCCTTCCTAGACAAAACTGGCCTTCCTAGACAAAACTGGCCTTCCTAGACAAACTGGCCTTCCTAGACAAATCTGGCCTTCCTAGGCAAATCTGGCCTTCCTAGACAAAACTGGCCTTCCTAGACAGAAGTAGTTTTCCTAGACAGAACTGACCTTCCTAGACAGAACTGGCCTTCCTAGGCAAATCTGGCCTTCCTAGGCAAATCTGGCCTTCCTAGACAGAAGTAGTTTTCCTAGACAGAACTGACCTTCCTAGACAGAACTGGCCTTCCTAGAATAAACTGTCCTTCCTAGACAAAACTGTCCGTCCTAGACAAAACTGGCCTTCCTAGACAAAACTGGCCGTCCTAGACAAAACAGGCCTTCCTAGACAAAACAGGCCTTCCTAGACAAAACTGGCCTTCCTAGACAAAACTGGCCTTCCTAGACAAAACTGGCCTTCCTAGACAAAACGGGCCTTCCTAGACAAAACTGGCCTTCCTAGACAAATCTGGCCTTCCTAGACAAAACTGGCCTTCCTAGACAGAAGTAGTTTTCCTAGACAGAACTGACCTTCCTAGACAGAACTGGCCTTCCTAGACAAATCTGGCCTTCCTAGGCAAATCTGGCCTTCCTAGGCAAATCTGGCCTTCCTAGACAGAAGTAGTTTTCCTAGACAGAACTGACCTTCCTAGACAGAACTGGCCTTCCTAGAAAAAACTGTCCTTCCTAGACAAAACTGTCCGTCCTAGACAAAACTGGCCTTCCTAGACAAAACTGGCCGTCCTAGACAAAACAGGCCTTCCTAGACAAAACAGGCCTTCCTAGACAAAACTGGCCTTCCTAGACAAAACTGGCCTTCCTAGACAAAACTGGCCTTCCTAGACAAAACTTTCCTTCCTAGACAAAACTGGCCTTCCTAGACAAAACTGGCCTTCCTAGACAAAACTGGCCTTCCTAGACAAAGCTGGCCTTCCTAGACAAAGCAGGCATTCCTATTCAAAACTGGCCTTCCTAGACACAACTGGCCGTCCTAGACAAAACTGGCCTTCCTAGAAAAACTGCCCTTCCTAGACAAAACTGGCCTTCCTAGACGAAACTGGCCTTCCTGACAAAACTGGCCTTCCTAGACAAAAGTGGCCTTCCTAGACAATACTGGTCTTCCTAGACAAAACTGGCCCTCCTACACAAAACTGGCCCTCCTAGACAAATCTGGCCGTCCTAGACAAAACTGGCCTTCCTAGACAAATCTGGCCTTCCTAGGCAAAACTGGCCTTCTTAGACAAATCTGGCCTTCCTAGGCAAATCTGGCCTTCCTACGCAAATCTGGCCTTCCTAGACAAATCTGGCCTTCCTAGACAAAACTGGCCTTCCTAGACAAAACTAGCCTTCCTAGACAAAACTCGCCTTCCTAGACAGAACTGGCCTTCCTAGACAAATCTGGCCTTCCTAGGCGAATCTGGCCTTCCTAGATAGAAGTGGCTTTCCTAGACAGAACTGGCCTTCCTAGACAGAACTGGCCTTCCTAGACAAAAATGGCCTTCCTAGACAAAAGTGGCCTTCCTAGACAAAACTGGTCTTCCTAGACAAAACTGGCCCTCCTAGACAAAACTGGCCTTCCTAGAAAAACTGCCCTTCCTAGACAAAACTGGCCTTCCTAGACAAAACTGGAATTCCTAGGCAAATCTGGCCTTCCTAGGCAAAACTGGCCTTCCTAGGCAAAACTGGCCTTCCTAGACAAATCTGGCCTTCCTAGGCAAATCTGGCCTTCCTACGCAAATCTGGCCTTCCTAGACAAATCTGGCCTTCCTAGACAGAACTGCCCTTCCTACAAAAAACTGGCCTTGCTAGACAAAACTGGCCTTCCTAGACAAAACTGGCCTTCCTAGACAAATCTGGCCTTCCTAGGCAAATCTGGCCTTCCTAGACAGAACTGCCCTTCCTAGACAAAACTGGCCGTCCTAGACAAAACTGGTCGTCCTAGACAAAACTGGCCGTCCTAGATAAAACTGGCCGTCCTAGACAGAACTGGCCGTCCTAGACATAACTGGCCGTCCTAGACAAAACTGGCCTTCCTAGACAATACTAGCCTTCCTAGACAGGACTGGCCTTCCTAGACAAATTGGCCTTCCTAGACAAAACAGGCATTCCTAGACAAAACTGGCCTTCCTAGACACAACTGGCCGTCCTAGACAAAACTGGCCGTCCGAGACAAAGCTGGCCGTCCTAGACAAAACTGGCCTTTCTAGACAAAACTGGCCTTCCTAGACAAAACTGGCTTTACTAGACAAAACTGGCCTTCAGGAAAAAGCTGGACTTCCTAGACAAAACTGGCCTTCCTAGACAAAACTGGCCTTCCTAGACAAAACTGGCCTTCCTAGACAAAACTGGCATTCCTAGACAAATCTGGCCTTCCTAGAGAAATCTGGCCTTCCTATGCAAAACTGGCCGTCCTACACAAAACTCGCTTTCTAGACAAAACTGGCGTTCCTAGACAAAACTGGCCTTCCTAGACTAAACTGGCCTTCCTAGACAAAACTGGCCTTCCTGGACAAATCTGGCCGTCCTAGACAAATCTGGCCTTCCTAGACAAATATGGTCTTCCTAGACAAATCTGGCCTTCCTACGCAAATCAGGCCTTCCTAGACAAATCTGGCCTTCCTACAAAAAACTGGCCTTCCTAGACAAAACTGGCCTTCCTAGACAAAACTGGCCTTCCTAGACAAACTGGCCTTCCTAGACAAATCTGGCCTTCCTAGGCAAATCTGGCCTTCCTAGACAGAAGTAGTTTTCCTAGACAGAACTGCCCTTCCTAGACAGAACTGGCCTTCCTAGAAAAAACTATCCTTCCTAGACAAAACTGTCCGTCCTAGACAAATCTGGCCTTCCTAGAAAAATCTGGCATTCCTAGACAAATCTGGCCTTCCTAGACAAATCTGGCCTTCCTAGACAAATTGGCCGTCCTAGACAAAACTGGCCCTCCTAGACAATTCTGGCCGTCCTAGACAAAACTGGCCGTCCTGGACAAAACTGGCCGTCCTGGACAAAACTGGCCGTCCTAGACAAAACTGGCCTTCCTAGACAGAACTGGCCTTCCTAGACAAAACTGGCCTTCCTAGACAAAACTGGCCTTCCTAGACAAATCTGGCCGTCCTAGACAAATCTGGCCTTCCTAGACAAATCTGGCCTTCCTAGAAAAATCTGGCATTCCTAGACAAATCTGGCCTTCCTAGACAAATCTGGCCTTCCTAGACAAATTGGCCGTCCTAGACAAAACTGGCCCTCCTAGACAATTCTGGCCGTCCTAGACAAAACTGGCCGTCCTGGACAAAACTGTCCTTCCTAGACAAATCTGGCCTTCCTAGACAAAATTTGCCTTCCTACGCAAATCTGGCCTTCCTAGACAAATCTGGCCGTCCTAGACAAATCTGGCCGTCCTAGAGAAATCTGTTCTTCCTAGAGAAATCTGGCCTTCCTAGACAAAACTGGCCGTCCTAGACAAAACTGGCTTTCTAGACAAAACTGGCCTTCCTAGACAAAACTGGCCTTCCTAGACAAAACTGGCCTTCCTAGGCAAAACTGGCCTTCCTAGACAAATCTGGCCTTCCTAGACAAATCTGGCCTTCCTAGGAAAATCTGGCCTTCCTACGCAAATCTAGCCTTCCTAGACAAATCTGGCCTTCCTACGCAAATCTGGCCTTCCTAGACAAATCTGGCCTTCCTACAAAAAACTGGCCTTCCTAGACAAAACTGGCCTTCCTAGACAAAACTGGCCTTCCTAGACAAATCTGGCCTTCCTAGGCAAATCTGGCCTTCCTAGACAGAACTGGCCTTCCTAGACAGAACTGGCCGTCCTAGACAGAACTGGCCGTCCTAGACAAAACTGGCCGTCCTAGACAACACTGGCCTTCCTAGACAAAACTGGCCTTCCTAGACAAAACGGGCCTTCCTAGACAAAACTGGCCTTCCTAGACAAAACTGGCCTTCCTAAACAAAACTGGCCTTCCTAGACAAAACTGGCCTTCCTAGACAAAACTAGCCTTCCTAGACAGGACTGGCCTTCCTAGACAAAACTGGCCTTCCTAGACAAAACAGGCATTCCTAGACAAAACTGGCCTTCCTAGACACAACTGGCCGTCCTAGACAAAACTGGCCGTCCGAGACAAAGCTGGCCGTCCTAGGCAAAACTGGCCTTTCTAGACAAAACTGGCCTTCCTAGACAAAAGTGGCCTTCCTAGACAAAACTGGTCTTCCTAGACAAAACTGGCCCTCCTACACAAAACTGGCCCTCCTAGACAAATCTGGCCGTCCTAGACAAAACTGGCCTTCCTAGACAAATCTGGCCTTCCTAGGCAAAACTGGCCTTCTTAGACAAATCTGGCCTTCCTAGGCAAATGTGGCCTTCCTAGGCAAATCTGGCCTTCCTAGACAAATCTGGCCTTCCTAGACAAAACTGGCCTTCCTAGACAAAACTAGCCTTCCTAGACAAAACTCGCCTTCCTAGACAGAACTGGCCTTCCTAGACAAATCTGGCCTTCCTAGGCGAATCTGGCCTTCCTAGATAGAAGTGGCTTTCCTAGACAGAACTGGCCTTCCTAGACAGAACTGGCCTTCCTAGACAAAACTGTCCTTGCTAGACAAAACTGGCCGTCCTAGACAAAACTGGCCGTCCTAGAGAAAACTGGCCGTCCGAGACAGAACTGGCCGTCCTAGACAAAACTGGCCGTCCTAGACAAAACTGGCCCCCCTAGACAAAACTGGCCTGCCTAGACAAAACTGGCCTTCCTAGACAAAACTGGCCTTCCTAGACAAAACTGGCCTTCCTAGACAAAAATGGCCTTCCTAGACAAAACTGGCCTTCCTAGACAAAACTGGCCTTCCTAGACAAAACAGGCATTCCTAGACAAAACTGGCCTTCCTAGACACATGGCCGTTCTAGACAAAACTGGCCGTCCTAGACAAAACTGGCCTTCCTAGACAAAACTGGCCTTACTAGACATAACTGGCTTTACTAGAAAAACTGGCCTTCCTAGACAAAACTGGCCCTCCTAGACAAAACCTGCCCTCCTAGACAAAACTGGCCGTCCTGGACAAAACTGGCCGTCCTAGACAAAACTGGCCTTCCTAGACAAAACTGGCCTTCCTAGACAAAACTGGCCTTCCTAGACAAAACTGGCCTTCCTAGACAAATCTGGCCGTCCTAGACAAATCTGGCCTTCCTAGACAAATCTGGCCTTCCTAGACCAATCTGGCCTTCCTAGGAAAATCTGGCCTTCCTAGACAAATTGTCCGTCCTAGACAAAACTGACCCTCCTAGACAACTCTGGCCGTCCTAGACAAAACTGGCCGTCCTAGACAAAACTGTCCTTCCTAGACCAATCTGGCCTTCCTAGGAAAATCTGGCCTTCCTAGACAAATTGTCCGTCCTAGACAAAACTGACCCTCCTAGACAACTCAGGCCGTCCTAGACAAAACTGGCCGTCCTAGACAAAACTGTCCTTCCTAGACAAATCTGGCCTTCCTAGACAAATCTGGCCGTCCTAGACAAATCTGGCCGTCCTAGAGAAATCTGTTCTTCCTAGAGAAATCTGGCCTTCCTAGACAAAACTGGTCGTCCTAGACAAAATTGGCTTTCTAGACAAAACTGGCCTTCCTAGACAAAACTGGCCTTCCTAGGCAAAACTGGCCTTCCTAGACAAATCTGGCCTTCCTAGACAAATGTGGCCGTCCTAGAAAAATCTGTTCTTCCTAGAGAAATCTGTTCTTCCTAGAGAAATCTGGCCTTCCTAGACAAAACTGGCGTTCCTAGACAAAACTGGCCTTCCTAGACAAAACTGCCCTTCCTAGAATAGGGCCCTTCCTAGACTAGGGCCCTTCGTAGACAAGCGCCATTCCTAGACATGGGCCCTTCCTAGGCAAAGGAGCCCCCTAAACAAATGGCCCCCTGGACAAGGGCCCCCTGGACAGGAAGCTGCCATGGTCAATGGCCCCCCTGGACAAAGGGCCCCCCTCCTTGAAAAGGGCGCCTGCTATAGCAATGGGTCCTACCTTTGTCTATGTCATACCTATAAGAGAAACCGACTTTTTGAACGGGGCCTCGGAGGGGTCCGCCGATGGTCTAGGAGTGTCGGCCGTGGTCCAAAACGTGTAATTCCAGAGTTTGGTCGCTCTCCGTGGACCGCTTCTCACTTTTCGGTATTCTGTCCGGCCAAGCGAGTCAAGACGGGTTGATTATATAGTGGGTTACCTGGACTTGTAGCCTTACGTTTTGCAAGTTTTTCTAAAATTTGAACGGCTGGACAGAACTTTCTGAATTTCACAATTGTTACGTTTCTTGACACGGGGAACACGCCTGTACCGGTCCCGAGTCGCTGCGGTCCTCGGTTCGAGTTTTAGTAATTTTTGGCCATCTTTGATCCCTTCTTGCGAAGAAGCGAGAGGAGGCTTAAGAAAACTGACTGTTGGGTCGTGTAGCCCTTGGGGAGGACTACCGGAGTCGGTGGTCCGAGTTCGACCTCCCGCACCGAGTCGGGAGTAAAAGTGTTATATGTGAATAGCGTGCGCTACAGCAGGTGCTGGGGGATGTCCCGCGGTGGGTGGTTAGTGCCCCTGGTGTCCAAGCTTCACCTGAAATGTGACGGTTCTAGTCCAATTACGGCGCCGGGGAGAGCGTCCCGCAGTTTTGCCCGACTTTGGAAGCTTAGATCCGGGCAGGGCGCCCAGGTTTAAGAAATCTGAGCACACGTGTGGAAAGCGGCCGAGGTGGACTACAACAGTTAGTGGTCCGAGTTGGCGGATTTTGCGCCGTTCAAATTTTAGAAAATTTTGGCCATCTTACGAGAGGTGTGGGCGGGGCCCCGTGGGCGCGATTTCGGATGCGAAGGTGTTTCTGGATAGCCCTCGAGAAGTACTACCCAGCAGCGGTGCCCAGGTTCGAATCCCGCGCACCGTTGGAGAGTAAATCGGTTTTTTGTTAATAGAGGGCGCGGGTTGTGGGCGGGGGCGGATGTTGCACCGGAATACGCTGGTACCTTGCCTTCCGATGCCGTACCCCGAATTTCGCGGCTCCAGGTCGAATAGGGGCGCCGTTATCGATTTTTAGGACTCGGAAAGTGTAAATTTTGTTTTTCAAAACTACATCTGCGATAGGCCAGGGGCTATTGTTACGGCACTTTACTGCGCCCTATTGGTATTGACGTCACACAAAATTTCAATGTTGCATCTTAAGTAACAAAGCGGTTTCATGTCACGAGCGCATTACGAAAATGGGGACTCGAACCCAGTGGTGTCTACTTATTGTCGTTGAGCAAGCCCGTGCGAGTGCGCCGGTAGTACCTTCAGAACCGTTATACCTTGGTTAAATCGCTGGGAAATAGCACTTAAAGATGGTGTATTTTTGGCGCGAAAACTGCCAGGTGTCCGTTAAGGCGAGGTGAAAAAGGCGGGAGGAGGAGGCGGCGGCGGCGGCATTGACAATAATGCTCGATGCGTGTTTTATGAACGGTGGTTCACAAATTTCGATATCGAAGTTTCTCCCAGTGCACGTAGTAACAATGTGCTGTTTGGTTGACGTCTCCTAGAATAATAATAATATAAAGTACCAAACCCAGTGTTTGTATTTGTGTGTGGTGGCCCTGGGTTCACTTCCCAACTGCCGGAGTTGGTCGAGTGTTGTCGCCGACACCGCTGCTTGGGGACAGCAGCAGCAGCGGCCCCAAAAATTACAAGTCCCCTGAGTCTTTCTGAGTGCTGTCTGAGTCTGTCAGAGTCACCAATCCACACCGGGTCCTACCCGCTCACATATACCACAAACGTAGACGTCCGTTCCATGCCACGCGGCAATTAGCCGACTAGTGCCATCTGTCTGCCACTTGGGCACTGCAGGCTCTCACATTATTTCTGTACCACAAGCCGCCTTAGCAATGTTTTAAAACATCTCGTGCGTCGTCACACTCACGTGACTTTCTCTACTCTTGTACTAACCATTCTTACAAACTCTTATTCCTATATCTTCTTCGTGTTAGTGCTATAGCTCCTGTAGTCGTATTTACTCTGGACGACTTTTGCATAACTGGTAAGCCTTTAGAGATAGACCAAATCTTACTATGAAAAACTGTAGATCTTTCTAAAATACACAATTTATGTCTGAATAATTTTTTATAGAGTGTACCATTTCGGATATGCCTTGTTATTTGTATTTCTGTCAAATGGAACATCGTTATTCAATTTGTTATATTAACCCTGCAAAGAGAACGGAAGCTTTAAAGCATTTGACTATCGCACAAAGCCTACTGTATTCTAATATTCCCCTTGCACCTACAAGGAAATAAGCAATAAGATAATTTGTACAAATGTTTATCTTAACTAACACGAAGGAGATATAGGAATAAGAGTTTGTAAGAATGGTTAGTACAAGAGTAGAGAAAGTCATGTGACCTCAATACATTGGATTTTTCATGCGAAGTTCCAGACGAAATATTGAAGTTGTTGGTGCAAATGTGGTACAAATCCTGCATACATGCAAGAGCCTAAGGGAAATCCCAGCTGCAGCAGTAGAAATGAGGCAGAGGGGGATGACGAAGACCACGTTTATTTTTGCAAGGTGATCCATGCGTATTTTTTTAATAATGTAGTTTTCTAATGTTTATATAGGGTATTAAAATATAATCTAGCCTTTTCTAGCCTTTTTGGCAAGCCGGTTTAGCTTGTTTTATTGAATTATAGTTGGCAACACTACTGTAAACATTGAACACATCTATAAAAACGTGCAGCATAGCACAAAACACTTTATATACAGCCACAACAAAGGCATCAGAACTCCTATTTTCAAAGAAGAAAACGGTTTTGTGAAAGTCATGTTGTCAACACTGATACTACGCAAGGCAAATGAACATCGCAACCTATCATGGCCATGTGAAAGGTAAAACAGTTCCATACATTTAAATATATAGTCTCTAATATATCTATAAATATTCAAGACTGTCTAAAAATAGTGTACGATACAAGGGTTAGAGGGAAATTTTATTTTTGTGTAGTGTTTATATGATTAATTATATTGTTACAAATGTGCATCGATTGCATGTAAATAATCTTAGCATCGAGAATATATACATACATGCAGGTTAAGGTAAACCTCTTCAGAAAGATTTCTGAATTAGTGTCTGCCATGGGCGTTGGAAATAATTATAATCTTCTATTGTATGAGGAATATTCGTTTACTCCTTACAGAGCTAAGTTTGGGCAGCTGGAAAACAAAGACGCTCTGGAAATCTCGTCAAATTCTGACTTACCTGATTTTGATTGTGTGCCTGAAATAAGCTCATACTTTTTCAAGGATATTTTTATTATATTCTGATAAAGACAAATGTAATAGTTATTTATGCCAAGAAACTTACTGTTGGTGTTTTTAAACAAATAAGCTCTATGTGGATAATTGGAACATGGAACAAATAAATAACAGGTTAGTAAATAGGTTATGAATATAGGTTAGTATTCACGTACATAAGCCAACACGAGCTATAAGAGCAGAAACTGAAGCTGCAACGAATTTTCTTTACAAGCAGTAAGGAACCCCAGAGGATTTTGAAACGGTTGAAGCAATTAAATATTTCATTGAAGCTTGTTTGCTGTGCTGTTAAAAAATTCAGTCGACTTTCTTCCGATCGAGATCGAATAGAACACGTGCCACGAGGGCCTCAGGGGTGGTAAAGGAATGTCAGATCCGCTTTAGAAACCCACTAGAGATAACAGAGCGTTCTAAGACAAAATAGTATTACATGTTTATAAGTATGAGCTTTTGCATGACTAACCTCTATGAGGCAGAAAAGTTTTTGCTAGAAAACACGGTCACACTTATACCACTTTTGCACAAAATCCTTTAAGTTTAATCTAAATATGATACAGTTCTTAAATCTAGAAATCTTTTTTCTGTAAACACCAGAAATTTCATTTAAATAAGGCCAAGTTAACAGCAGAAACTGAAATTGAAATAATCACATAACCTGAGTGATGCAAAAACAAAATCAGTTCATGGTGTCCATAAATGTTGCGTCATCAGTGAGTGGTGTTATAATAGACATAGATGGTGTTCATGGTTTTATGCAGGGTTCCTCAACAATAGGCACACATGAAAGAAACAGGTGTTAATTAGAGGACAGCATCATTCATTTGAAATGAAGGTACTGACATAAAAGCTATTTAGATAGGTGCGTGTTCTATTCAACGAGATTAATTAACAATGTCAACAAGCATGATCAATAACTACGCACGTGCATTATTTTATGCGTCACATCGCAATATGACCAACTTCCCAAAACAAATGTTCAGTTTACTGACGGAAGATATGTATGTGTTTAAATTTTTAGAGGTATCTTCAATACTTTTGTTGAGATATTTTATTTTGGGGGGGGGGACAGTACTATTTCATGGTTATGTTGCATTTGTTTTTGTATATTTCCCTTGTACCTACAAGGAAATAAGCAAGAAAATAGTTTCTGCAAATGTTTATCTCAACTAACACGAAGAAGATATAGGAATAAGAGTTTGTAAGAATGGTTAGTACAAGAGTAGAGAAAGTCATGTGAGTGCAAGACCTCAGATGTTTTGAACTGCGGTCACAGTTTACCTCCTCCTTGCATTGTTATAGAAATAGTGTGTAATTTCATCTTATACCTTAATAATAATCTAATAATTATTATTTACCTAATAATATTATACCATCTTGTAACACTTAATTGCCTTTGCTGCTCTGACTTACAACTAATTGACCTTGGTCATCTCTAAGTTTCCTTACTAGTGAATTTTCATTCCCTGTCAAAATTATTGCTTGAGGTTCTTAATTATACCGTGATAAATAACACTTTCAATTACTTCTAAAACTGAAGCACAAAAACACGATTTACAAGTTGTCTGGACCTTGCAACTTATAGCTGTTCTATTTTATAGTAACTTTGACACAAATACTCCTCACATTTCTACCATTCTCTCTCTTTGTCTAAGAAACAAGTGGTTCCAACGATACACCCACTAAAACTGCTTCACGAAGCAAACAACTACGACGAGAAATTAAATATCTAAAACTGTTACACACTGAACAGTAACTGTATTCAATTTACACGAAAACTGGCTTCTCTCAGCCTCCCGACTCGTTTATATAGGCCAGGCGAATCACCGACAATTTTTTTGAGAAATTTTCTTGAAATTTTTCGTAAAGAAGCTGTCAGTCGAAGGTTTTTAGGAATAGTCTGGAATCAGGATTTGTTCGACTGCGCGTTGCGTAGCAACGTCGTGGTGTGAGGTAGCTTGACTTTGAGCGCTCTGTGAGGGGATGCCGGCGGTCCTAGTCAGAATACATTGATTTTAACATACGAAAATTATTTAATGACATTATTTATCTATCCCTCATAATTTCTTAATAAATCTACTTATTTTCACAGTTAATAATTTCAATATCAGTATAAGGATAAGATTTTATAACAGCAGTGTGCAGAGTTATAATTAAAAATAAGCGATAGTGGATGTATATTTGAATTACTATATCGCAATTTCGGAATGCGACGCAACCCGAGCTAAATCAGTAACCTCAACGGCAAAAGAAAATGGAAAGGAATTGCAGCAATGTGCGGAATTAAACATTCTGTCTAAATTGCAGCTACTTAGTGAACCGGAGATGGAGTTCCTGGACTTGTTACAACTTTAATCCGCAAAGGAAGGAGTACTGGCCCGAGAGAAGACTTTACTAATCTTAAAGACGAGGAATCCATGAAGTTGTAACAGTTCCCAGTTATTTTCTGGGAGCGCAGTTAGATTTTGTCATCGAAGTTTCTATTTAATGCCATTGAACACTTTCATATATGTGACTTTACGTCTCTTTTTACCATTCCAGAGGGCTTTAAGAGGTCAAGCTGCCATTTTTCGCAATAGTAAAGGTAAAGGGTATATCCTTTTGAAAGTACCTTCGTAAATCAAACACAAAGCACGTGTAACCAACCCGCCACTGCAACACAATGCACGGCTGAGGGGCATTGTCGCGTGTAGTGGAACTAGGTAAACCTAACCACGCCTCTTTCGCAAAAGTTGGACATTTCTGATTTAGATTATCCATCCCAAGTTTTCGAGTCCCATGCAAGCACCTGGGTGCGCAAATTCGTGCCCGGGTATTGCGACGAAACATCGGGCATTAGCAGTTCGATATATCAAACAGCAGCTCTGTTATATTAGATAAAAAATTCATGAGGAAGGTAGTGAAATGCATCGATCCTCAACGGAGGATATCTAATAACATCATCCAGCTCAGAGACCGCCATGACAGTATTGGATTTGCAAAGACTGAGAATAAATTCCAGAAGGCACTGTAATAATTTTCATTCACACAGACATTCTTATTCCATGACTTTGCGACGAAGTTCCCAAAGAAAATAAGCTTACAGTTACACATACAACATACCGAAAACATAAAACAACTGCAACGCCGTGTTTAAAATGTTATGGTCCTTTTGCTAAAGTGCAATGAAATTAAGGGACACTGGGAGTGAAATTTGAAAGATCCACATTTTTTGATAGATTTTTCTGAAATTTTTACTGTGTTTGTATTTATATGAGAATAGGAGGTACACCGAATTTCATTAAAATTGGATAATTCGTTTATGATATATAAATTATTTTATGAATTTAATAGGCACATTTTCAAAATGTAGCTCGCGTCTATTGACTTTTCAAAATTCATTTATATTGGCAGAACTGATACTCTAAAACATGGGTAACAAATGTATGAAGAGATATTTCAAATACGTTTGCTGATTATGCTGTACATATTTTTTTAATAACAAAGAAAATTTAACCTTAAAAATTATTGATTTTTTTCATACCAAAAAAATTTTTTTGGAATTCATGTTAATGATAACATCAATATTGAATCATAGTTTTGTTTAGCTGCTATTTATGAATACTTTTGGAGATTTTCATTGAATTTTAAGCTAAACTCAGGCGCGACCTCCTTTTGGAATGTGCAGAAATGTAGTTTTGAGAAAAACAGGCTTTTATATAGGAGCATCCTGTGTACGTTAAGGGAAGAGCGCTATTTGAAAGGGCCGTAATGACCACATGGAGTGGGGGATATGAAAAATGTTAGCTGATCCAAATGCACAGGTGTTCCAGGAACATTTTAAGGTAAAAAAACAATTTTGGACTCTTTGACAATTTTGACCAAAATTTCACTCCCAGTGTCCCTTAGTGACACGAAAGGACTCCATTATATCCCTTAAGGAACCCTGTAACTGAAGCATCTGATGTGTTGCACTCACATGACTTTCTCTGCTCTTGTACTAACCATTATTATAAACCCTTATTGGTATATCTTCTTCGTCTTAGTTCAGATAAACATTTTCTGAAATTATCGTAATGCTTATTTCCTTTTTAGTTATACGTTTATTACATGGGTGTAATATTACATGGTTCACTTTACAAAAAAAAAAAAATATTTGGACATAAATTGCGTGTCTTAGCAAGATCTACATTTTTTTACAGTAAGATTTATTGTATCTCTTACGGTTTACACAGTTATGCAAAAGTCATCCAGAGTAAACAGGACTGCATAGGCTATAGCTAAACAATTCAATATATACATTTCATTTGTCATAAAAATATCTAAAACATATGGTATTTTAATCAAAATCGATAGAGCCATTTTCAAGAAAATTATAATTTATGAAAAAATTTCCATCTAAGGGTAGTTTAGGGTGGGGCTATTTTCTTCAAAACCTTCGTGTCGCATCCTTGAAAGACATTAAACTGAAATGCCAACTTTGGCTTTTAACCCAATTTTCGTTTTTGAGTTATGCTGTCCACAGACTGACACACACACAGACACACACACACAAATACGGTTTACCAGTTTATTGCTAGAAAATTCAATATATACCTTTCATTTGTCATAAAAATATCTTAAACATGTGGTATTTTCGAGTTATAATTTTTGGGTTAGTCAAACTACGTTTATAAAACCGGGTCTAAATATTACAGTAAGTAATGCCACATTTGGTAAAAAATATCATAATTTGTATTAAGTTAACATGGGGCTGATGCTGTGTTTTAAATGTCTGGCTATAGCAGGTGACTAGGAATTTTAATTAAATAACTGTTAACAAACATAGTTTCATTGTCCCTCGCGTGGGACCTGACAGCTTCCAGTGCGCTCTAAAGGGAAAGTACAGTATTTTCATTGCTGCAATTCGTGAAACTATTTTTGGTGTTGAGATGTGAGGAATGTTTGGGTGAGGCAAAAGCTACCAAATCTGTCACAGTTACATTCCGTTATCTTGCACTCAACACCACAAAAATTCTATCCCTGTCTCTCAGTCAATCACACACACAGCAGCCCTGTTAGGTGTTTACACAAACAATGTTTTCAAACAAACCAAATCTCCCGTATAAGTGGATAAGATTGCATTTTATACTCTCTCTCTCTCTCTCTCTCTCTCTCTCTCTCTCTCTGTCATGTACCTACATGGTTTATCTATAAACCGTAATAGATAGACAAAATTATACTGTACGAAAAAAAATTATATTAAATACCCAATGTATCTAATAAATATTTTGAGTGACTACCCCATTTCATAGATATTCCTTGCTATTGGTTTGAATTATTGATACTCTAACGCAGGTTGCGGCGCACAACAAATGACTGTCAGAGTCGGGCTGCCCCACCTCACTGGCGGTGCGCGCACCAAAGGCGCTGCCTTGCGCGACTGGATCCATTTTTGAAAAAGATGAAGCGTTGCCTATAAACGATAGTCGGGGTGGAGATTCTCTTGAAACCCTTTCTGCCCATTTTTGGGACACTTACTACTATAGCGATATTTGGCCAAAATTTAGTTTTTCAAGTTATGTTTGACCACAGGTGCAAAGTCTACTTACGGACACATTTCTTTTTTGCTCTGTGGGCTTCAAAAATGTGTTTGTGAAATCTCGACATATTGAATATTTGGCTGAAACTCTTCCCTTACGCACTAGATACCTGGTAGGTAAAATAAAATTGAGAAAATTAAGTATACAGACTGGAAGAGAAGCCATTACATTCCTTCTAATATCTGTTTTATAGAATCACTACAAACAAAAATATCTGTGATTTTATTGTTTGAAATAAATTGTTTTTGATCCAAATTGGATGCATTATTCCGCAAGAATGTACAAAGATAAGAATTTGTTACTTCTAAGATGCTTAGAGTAACTTATTTCTGAGATCACACAGGGTTTCGAAATAATTAATTATTAAAAGACGTGAAGGTATTCTCCGAGCAGCTCTTTCAGAGGTGAAGTAAGTCGACAACGTTGCGTTGAGGTTGAGGGAATTGACCTGGTTTGTGGATGTAAATAGGTCGGGCGCTTTCGTGTAATGAAACACTGAAACTGATAAATACAACATAGCCAGAAAATTGAAAATATAAATCTAATTTGTCATAAAAGTATCTTAAACATATGGCATTTTAATCAAAATCGTCAGCCATTATCGAGAGAATCAAAATTTTCGAAAAATGATTCATGTAAACGGAAGTTTAGTGTGAAGGAATTTTCTTCAAAATCCTTGTGTCGCATCCTTGAAAGATATTAAGCTTAAATGCCAACTTTGGTTTCACTGGCAGATACATAGGCACGCATACACATACATGGACCTTTTTCTACAAATGCCTTTCTTTTGGATTCAGAGACCAAAAAAACTATTTTAAGTGAAATCTTAACATGCAATTTTTGGGTCGAATAGAATACTTTCCTCTTCTCCGAAAGCATTCCATTTATAGGAAACTTGCATTTTTTTTGAGCTGCTAAAACACCGCGAGAGTTTTAATTAGAGTGCAAACATTTTGTAATATTTTACATAGAGTTCATGTTATGTATTACAAAATTTTAGGCTTATTGTGATAGAATGAGAAAATCCAGTCGAGTTACTGTATTTTACTTTGCACGAAAGCAGTTCTATTCTACTGACTTTAATGACGTACATTTTTCTCGAACATCAACAAACAAGCCGGCTGCTGGACACCTCTCAAATACTCTGGAAACGCTTGTTGTCGCCGCTTGGTTGCTTTTAGTCACGTATTTGAGAGCAATTTAGGGAAAGTATACCGTGACCGCCTTTTATACGCGAAGTGGCTTCACCTGCACCGTCCTTTGTTGTGCACCACAGCCGGTGTCACAATATAAACAGCAATTTTTATTATAAAATTAAAATTTTGGAAAACTAATCTACTCACTTCATGATAATACTGCTTTCACCATAAGTTTCAACTTATTTGAACAGAAGGTCTTTCAAATAACTGCAGTGAAGTGAACATCATCATAGCAAAATGTGTGTGTGTGTGTATGTGTGTGTAACTATTATGTGTGCTTAAAAGTATCTGGAACTCTCATCAAACCTTAAAACTTTCAGTATATAAGGAAAGGAGCACGAAGAAAAAGAAGAATGAGAAAAACGAATACATAATATTGTGCTGTCAGCTAGTTTGTCCTAGAGGAACAATCTAAATTGACTTTTAAAATAAAAATAACCAACCAAATCTTAATATTCATGTAACAAAGTTCAGAACAATTATTATAAAATACTGCAACCACGAAATATTCTTTATTCCCATTAAGAGTCATTGTTTCTTGCGAACATTAATGAAGTCTGTTGGCTATGAAAGAGGAGATGGAACAAGAAAGAAAAATACCGTAAAAGAATAAAACCTTTCAAATGCTGCGATGCGAAGTCGAACTGGTTAATTTGCCAGAAACAAAAGAGTACAGGGAAATTGTAGCTTTCCCCGTCCCTGCCCATCTTTACAAAAGACACGAAATGAAAGAAACAGAAACATTGTGGTTCATTTTAAATCCAGTTAATATCAAAAGTGATGAATAAAAACATAAAAGAAATTATTCCTGAGATTTCAGTTTCATGACTGAGAAAATAAAAATTCGTCTCTTTGTAAAGACAGTTGAGATTTCTGTTAACTCTTTGTAGCTTCATCAGTTTGATTATTCTCCAGAGTTTGCATTTATGCTTTAAAACAAATCTGAAACAAACAATCAGAAATGTTTTCACCCCAGAAAGAGGTTAGGAAGTATTTTTACGTATGAGCATACATAATTCCAAATTAGAAAAGCTTGTTTGGTCTTATAGCTCATACTTCTTGCTCTATTTTTTGCTATAAACACGTAAACATATCTTATAGGTATGTATTACCATTTTTTTAGGAAAAGTGTGATGATGATTACGGTTTTTTTAAAGGGCTGACCCCATGGGCACTACCCCCACTGACATCATCCTCAGAGCCTACATCGCCTCCTCATGCAGTTGTATTAGTAGATTTAACATGCTGTGTAAAGGAAGGTGATTGTTAGTGAGAGTTTGCATGCAGGTTCCGCATTAGCACCCCGGTTAGTAACAGTTTAAACCTAGCAGTGCACTAGAGCGTATGTACTGAGGTGTGTGCAGCACCTAGGAAGGTTAGGGTGTACATGAGGGTTAGTAGAAGTTATTGCTTAGTGATGCTGAAGGTAATTATGTGGTTTAGAAAATTGCAAAGTGATACATTTACTGGAGAAAGACTATTTAAATTAACTTCCTCGGATGTCAAAGAGATTAGTACTGGCCTCTCCGAGCTATTTACTTAGAGGAGGCTAAAATGCCCATCCTAACCTTAATAAGGGTCAACATAGATACACCACGCGCTTCAAACCCAAAAGACAATATACTTGAAACCTCAGAAGGACCAACAATGAAATAACCTACTGTTTCCCTGCTCTCAATGCTGTTAACGGTGGACATGGCTTTCGAAAACCACTGCCCCGTCGAGTCTAACCCAATTTGAATATCTCCAGAAGTCTCAGATGTTCGGAACAGTGTAATCCTGGCAACATCAAACGTAGCGGCGATGCAAATCCATCCCCTACGAGGGCCTGAAGGGTGAAAAGGAATGGGATCGAAAAAAAAAAAAAAAAAAAAAAAGAAACTTAAAGAACGGAAATCGTTTACAAGTTACGAAAACCTAAGAAGATCCCAAAGTCAGCGTTAGTGGACGACAGGAATCGAACCATGGAACTCATAAACCGCGGCTCCGTCTGCAGATCTGTCGTCGAGATGAACTACCATTAGACCTGTAAGACTCGCTCTCAGTGGGCGTCTTCTGCCGCCCGTTGTGTACTTCACCTCGTCCCTTCTACCCGGGGTCTGATATAAAAAAATCCGAATTAGCGACATAAGTGGGGAGTAACCCATTAATTAATCAACCAATCAATCAATCAATAGTTATGCATTAATCCCATACCTATCAGAATAATGAGCAAGTAGAGCCATTAGTTGTAAACGCAGAGGACCACCGCGTGGAGGCTCGTGCGTCGCTGAGGGATTTGTGCGCATGCGCAGTACACTGCCGCCTACGTCAGTTACACATTCAATGCAACCCACGCAGAGTTGCCAGGATGCAAACTCGGGCATTTCTACAGCTTTCATAGCTGTTGCTTTGAGATATTTGCACTAGAGTAACAGTTTCACAGCTTCAATAAACTAATTTGTGTTTTGGATACAAGGGCTGAACAAGAGGAATGGAATATTGGGCGTAACTTTTAAATGAATCACTAGGGTTAAGTGTTGACTCTTTTTGTGACCCTCCAGAGCTCAGCAGGCTGAGGTAAAACATTTGAATTCAAGCGTGACAAATGCGAAACACCTTCCAATATAAAATCAATCAACCAATTAGCGGATTAATAATTCCTCTTTATTTAATCTCTGCACAAGTTTTGAATGGTTATATTTCTGTCTAGCGCTCTGATTAAACAAATTAAATACCTTCGCACCGAGGTTTTCGATGAACATAGACACTAACCGAAGACTTGATTTGTTTTTGATAACATAATTCATAGCCTCCTGTATTCCGTTGACAATTAATTATCATAAGTAATTTTACTATTGCGAGATGCATTTATTAAGAGTATTTTACGAATTAAAAGGTAATATAGCCAATGAAATATAATTATTAGCCTCTTAAAAGAAATATATTGCTGATTATATGCATCGGCGTCCATTGGCACAGCCTTCTATGTTACCATATTGAACCTTCAATTTTCTAACATGTTGGTAATTTCGTTCAATACAATATTTGTCAAATTGATATTTGCTGTTGCATTCTGTGTTCTGAGTTTTCCCTCATATTTGACAGTTGAATAACGGTTCTATTGCGTCAAATTATGTCAGCTGTTGCTTGATTCTGTAACCTGATCAGAACATAAGAAAAACAGGGAAGGTGATAGTGGAATTCAAAGGAGGTGATAATGAAAATTTGATAATTTTTTTTTTTTTTTTTCGCGAAGCCAGGCTGTCATTGGTTCAAATTTGAAATTGTTATGCATATGATAGGTTGATTTCAATGCCCCTCCGCATTTTCCTCAATAATAGTAGTGGGAACCTTTTATTTATAATTGAACGTAACATAGGATAAAGACAATAATAGATTGTTACAAGATTGTTACACATCTTGACGCCCAACATTGACTTTTGTGAAACTTGAAACCGCTTCTTGTATAAGTCCTCTAAAACTCTTCATTAAAAGACAATGAAACAGAGGCAACCAGAGATCGTGCTTCTCTTGTTTCCCATAGTTAGTGAAAAACAACAAAGAATATTTTTTCGAGCAGACGAAGATATCGAACAGTGATAAATAACCCTGTTATTTTTGAAACTTAAAGTATTACAAAATAAAATAATTTGAAGTGTTTGAGAAATAATAAAGGAAATGGAATATGTTAATTAATTCCTCTATACGCCTTGAAATACGACCCAGGTTCGGCAGCCCCAAACTCACGTACTGCAAGTCACCTTTACCCTACACGGCCACGCCACTAAGCCAAAGCGAGTAGAAGGGGAAAAGAGGAGAATGACTGACGTTTTGACACTCTGCTCTAGATATTTTTAGGATGCTTTACTAAAGAGCGAAGGGAATAAATGAAATGAATTAATTCCAAGTGGAGTTTAAACGGCTAATGTTGCAACGTGGGGCAACCTGCTATACATACAGTTGTCACGCTCCACTGTTTGAGAACTACAGAGCCAAACGGAGGGCGTGAAGCTGTGAGAAGTTGGCCTCTCTTCTGGAGCTTACATAATTCACACGCTAGTTCCAGCCAACTGTTTGCTCTCCACTGGGACGCATAGTAAAACCACGTCGATGGATGCAATTTTTCTCTTGATAAGCACATTGTAGCGACGGTCCTCTTTCTGTGAGCTGATTTTATTACCCGAGAAACTGCCAATTGAACAACTCCTTCCCCAAGCTGTGCTCCTGCACAAGGAATACTGGGAATTAAATGAAACATTCCCTGCTTCATCTTTAAACAAACGTTTTGACATTCTAACCAGCTCCTATTTAAAGTGTTTATTTTGGACACCAATTTAAGATAGTTCTAGGAGGCAAGTATTCAGCAAGTCCAAGGTTCGACACCCGTTTGTTTGTCTCCGCGGTTGTTCACTTCGTTGCTAGGCGAATGTTGACATAATTATTTAACGCCGCATATTTGCTTGTCTTCTGTTTCCTGCCAATTTTTCAGAGTCAGAGGATCAGGCGAGTGGACGAATATTTGAAAATTCAAACAAATTATGTGCTTTAACCAAAGATGTACATTTTGTATGTGATAAGATTTTGTCGCTTTTACAGTTGCAAAAGTCATTCAGAATGAACTCCACCTCAGAAGATAAATCATTAGAGCCATTTTTAAGAAAATCTAAACTTTGGAAAAATCTTCCGTTAAAGAGTAGTTTAGGGCGGAGTAATTTTCTTCAAAACCTTTGTGTCGCATCCTTGAAAGATATTAAACTTCAATACGAACTTTGGTTTTTAAGGGATACTGGGAGTGAAATTTTGGCCAAAATTGTCAAAAAGTCGAAAATTGTTTTTTTGTCTTAAAATGTTCCTGGAACACCTGTGCATTTTCATATCCCCCACTCCACGTGGTCATTACGGCCCTTTCAAATAGCGCTCTTCCCTTAACGTACACAGGATGCTCCTATATAAAAGCATGTTTTTCTCAAAACTACATTTCTGCACATTCCAAAAGAAGGTCGCGCCTGAGTTTTGATTCAAATTCAATGAAAATTTCCAAAAGTATTCATAAATAGCATCAAAACAAAACTATGCTTCAATATTGATGTTATCATTAACACGAATTCCAAAAACATTTTTTTTTGTATGAAAAAAATCAATAACTCTTAAGATTAAATTTTCTTTGTTATTAAAAAAATATGTACAGCATAATCAGCAAACGTATTTGAAATATCTCTTCATACAATTGTTACCCATGTTTTAGAGTATCAGTTCTGCCAATATAAATGAATTTTGAAAAGTCAATAGACGCGAGGTCTATTTTGAAAATGTGTCTATTAAATTCATAAAATAATTTATATATCCTAAACGAATTATCCAATTTTAATGAAATTTGGTGTATCGCCTATTCTCATATAAATACAAACACAGTAAAAATTTCAGAAAAATCTATCAAGAAATGCCCTTAAACCAATTTTGGTTTTTGCGTTGTGCTGTTCAAAGGCACACACACACGCACACACGTCCGAGCGTAAGTTTTTCTAAAGATGTGTTTCGTTTTTTAATTCATGGGCCCTCAAAATAAAAATAAAAATGTATAATCATAACTCATCTATATTCAACATGCTTTTAGCTGCTCTGCATAACTTCAATAGGCCACATGAAGTATGTGGCAATATTTGCAACTACAAGAGTCAACTTGCAAGTTAAATATTCTAAATTGAGCAGTTGCACGTGAAATAGCTAAACTTTGCTATCTGCAAGAAATATGATAAAACTTTTCAGACTTTATTCAATTCTTCATGCAATGATAAATATCACAGTAATCTGAATGGATCGTTTTTTAGAGAGAATTCATTCCTTTTTGACGAGGAAGCATTGAACAATTTTGCTTTACTAGGCAACAAACACAGTTTCTCATTTACCTAGCACAAATTATATGATATTTTACCATTTTTTTCTTTGTTTTTTAATATTTGTATGTTGGTTACCCTCATTGTAGCTATTACATTTCAATAAAATTCATAAACGCATAGAAGCATCGCGGCTCACTATTGGGCCGCGGCACACCCGTTGCAAACTGCTTATCTAAGTAATGTATGGAGTAATGCAAGAAAGTGGGGTCTATACTCCTTAACTACGTCCTTGCGTGTCTTAGGTTTGGTGCATTACAAATGATGTTATCGATTAAAATGGTTGGACTTACTCAATTTATGAGGAGAAAGAATTATTAGACTAAGCGAAATTATTTATCCCACCGTTTACTGCACAGTTTTGGGCAGGTTGGTAAGTAATGGCAGGTAAAGAAGATATATTTAGTTGCAGATAAGTTTATAATTGGTGAATGATGCCTGATTACCCTCCCCTTATGCAGGACTTGCAAGTCTAGGGTCAGACGCCTGTCGGGGAACTCTGGAACCTCTGGACCGGACGGAGTGAAGACCTGGAAGCGGGTGGTTGGTATGAATCTGAGGAAGGGGATAATTTGAAATTCAGGAGAAATGGGTGATAATCGCTGGGGTAAATGTGAACTGCGTTAAATCTAATTCGTATTTAATTTAATTATTCAGGTATTGTATTTGATTTGATTTTTCCTTGCTACCTTGTAGTAATAACCCTTAAATATTATGATCGTTACATAGAAAGTTACAGAGAAAGTATTAAATTGCAACGAAAAATGTAATAGCCGATTTAACGGAAAATACACTTTTTTAGGTTCATCTCCATAGCGCAATCAGCAGAGTACCTGGTGTGTAGGTCCCGCATTGAAAATCGTTAGAACTATTTTCGAGAAAATAAAAATTTTCGAAAACTTTTCCATGAAAGGGTAATTTACGGTGGAGCAATTTTGTTCAAAATCTTCCTATTGCATCCTTAAATGTCAGCTTTGGTTTATAACCGATCTTCACACACGCACACGCACACACACACACACACACACACACACACACACACACACACACACACACACACACACACACACACACGGATATTTTTCTAATTTTTTTTTTTTTTTTTTTTTGGATTCAGGGGGCCTCAAAACATATTTCCTGTGAAAGCTCGACATCGAATTTTTGGGTGGAATAAACAAGCCTTTAACAATTTTCTAATATTTTTTAAACACACTGGCAGTATTAGCATCCAAGAATGAATAAGGGTGGGATAGGGTTCCCCATGCAGAAAGAGCAACATTTGCTGCCTGAAAACTTTCCGTTACACGCGCTCATTGTTGCTTTCCTGACACACGTCAACACCATGTGCAAAACTGCTCCCTTTAGAGGCGGAAAAAAAACTGGGTTTATTGGCGTATGGCAACATGCTGTACCAGAGCGTTAAACATATATTTTAATCTCTATAGTGAGAAGAGAAAGTAATAACATTCAACCCCAAAATTCGATACCGAAATTTTACAGCAAATATACATTTCTAGACCTATTTAATTCAAAATAAGAACATACAAAAGTTGTTTTGAATGAAGAGGACTATAAACAAATGTGACTGTAGTAAACGATGGGGAGGGCTCACGTAAAATAATCAGTGAGAAGGTACGTGTCGATAATAACGAGGTTACATTACACTACAATTTCATGTCCTTTGTTTCTTAAATAAACTATAATTTAAAAAGCTAAAAAAGACACGCTTTTATAACAAACCGAACTAAAAAGGAGAAAATAAATTTTAAGTACGAATAGTTTGTTCTGGTGGGATTATCATAACTTTACTTTTATAAATAACTATCCCATGCTTCCTTACACTAAAATTTACATTTTTGTCAATATACATTAGTTTTTAGCTAAACATATTACTAAATTTACGAAATATAATGAAATAGTTGACATATCGCTAAAGAGCAAATTTTTAATATTTAAAATATATTTTCTACCTTTAAGTTTGGTTTGTTATAAAAGCGTGTCTTTTGTAGTTTATTTTAAGTTTTTGGTCTCAAAATTTTATATTCAAATATGTTATCAAAATTTTAAATCTGAAATATTTTTTACGTTTTTGAATTAGTAGTTTTTTCCAAACTTTTTTTGAAAGTTTTCAAATCACTTTTTTGGAACAGTATTAGATTAGAATTACTGTTTTAACTTACGCTATCAGCTGTTGTGGACTTGGTGCCCATGGATAAACTTCGATCCCCAATCCTGCCCCCAAAATCTCGTGCCCCTCTCATGTCCTCTCTCCAATATAGATATAGGTATTTATTTAATTAAGCAAATTTTCAGGGAGATTGTACAAATGTGCGTTAGTGACATCTAAGGTGTCATAATTGTACTAGTTGCTATAAATTTAGCTTACTTATTATTGACAATCCTGGTGAGGATTTTGAGACGAAATCATGATATTATTGTATTGTATTGATCCTTGACACGTGTGCTTATTTTAAAGTCAATCAGACAAATTTAAATTGGTGAAAATTGCATCGAAAGATTCCGTTACATACATACTTACAGGTGAAGATATTATAAAGCGTGTGAAAAGGAAAAACTGTAATAATTAGGGCTAGGAAGTTCATGCATTTGCATGTTTTTTCATAGGGGTTAAAAATGTATGCTTTTACATTATGTGCATGAATTACGGAATTTTCAGTTACTTGGACATGATTTTGTGATGCATATAACTCCATATCTTCTTGATTTTTGATAAATGCATATTATTTCAATACTATGGCCCCTATATTGCATATTTTAATGATTTTATGGCTTTTTTTAAATTTTTTCATCTGTATAATATTTTTCATATTGGTAGCATTTCTGAGACAATGCTTCTTTTCCATTGGTAGATAGATTTGTGTCCAGTACGAAGATAATTTTTGTTAAATCTGCTAAAAGAGTTAAGTTGTTTAGATCAACAGCACCTAATATCCGACTTCCTCCTGCACCGGTGTTAATCGATGGGGAACATGGATCGATGCAGTTTTATATTATGCTGAGCACATAGAAATAGTCGAAGAGGTTATTAATTCATTGGACTTGAAAGATGCTTCATCAATAGAAACTGTGCAAAATATTCTGTCAGGCACTGGGTTAAAGAAGGATCTTAGTTTCATATCTGCCCATTTTTCTTTCTTACCAACAGCCATAACGGCATCGGAAGCTGTATGATCTCCTTTGTATGAATCACTTACTGTCTTTGAAAAAACAATAAGTGAAATAAGTTCGGTTCCTGGTAGCATAGGACAAAAAGTGAAAGAGAAAGTGAATTATGTAATTTCAAAAAATTCTGGTTATAAACAGATGTGCGATATTCGAGACATCCTCAAAAGAAAATCATCTGTCACACCAAGAGACTTGACTCTCTCTGTGAAGCAGTTAACATCATTTAAATATGCCCCGATAACATCTTGTGACGTGGAGAGAAGTTTTTCACGTTACAAAAGTGCTTTGTCAGACAACAGACAGACTTTTCAGTTGAAAATTTGTGCAAAGTGTTGGTTGTGAACTGCAATTTAGCAGTTAATACTAGCAGCGGGACCACTTCTGCTTCAACCTCTAAGGAATAAGGTAACCTTATTTATTATTTATACTCGTCTTGGCTACTGCAAAAGGACATTGTTTTAATTAAATAGTGCATATTTCTTGGCATATTTTTAAGTTTTTAAGAGCATATTTGCATGCATATTTCAGTGTTTTTAGGGCATTAAGTTCCGAGCCCTAATAATGATCAACAGGAAATACGTTCACTTGTTTATTTTATAGTCTTAAATCCTATACAGACGTATTGTGACAGCGACAGATCTGAGAGAATGTCTGTACTCGCGAAGAAGTCAGTAATCCAGCTTCAGAAGGCAAGTGTTGGGTGACAAATCACGAAGACGGTGTCCTGTGAAAGGTTAAAGGATACTCGACACACAAAGTGGAGCCATCCAATTCTTAAAGAACGAACACGAACAAAAGAACAAGAAATAATAACAAGAAAAATCTCTCGTTGTCCATTTTAGGAACAAAACAACAAGTGAAGAAGCTTTCGGAGTGAAAGTGTGTTCTCGAAACACGTGCAGATGACGTTGATTCGGTGTTATAATTAGGAAACTGTTATATGACATTTCAGTACTGGAAAGACGTGATTTCGACGTCACTCGTTTTTAAGAAGGGAACAGGACTGGACCTCGTTATGGTTCAGGTGACAATTTCCTGTCCCGGGTTTCCCTTCCGCCTGATCTTCCCTCTCATACGTGACCACTTTTACCTTAGTTGGCAATTTCCTAGCCCGTAGTGCGCGGCGGCATTGTTAAGGCCATTGTGTTGCAGCGAAGGAAAGCAAAGTAAAATCCACTTAGAGTTTAAACGTTACGTTGCTGACCGGGTTCCCCCAGGCTCTCTCTCTAAGCACCTTTTGTTACGTCAAGCAGTTGTAGGTAAATACTGGGGAATAAAACTCCAAACTTGCCCCAGCGACTCTACAACCAAAACTCGAGTATTTCATTATCAACAGCGTCCTCGCATATGATCCCAAACTGTAGGTGTTAGAATTTTCGTTAGTTTTTACTTAGGGAGAATATACTCTTCCACACAAAAATTTGAAGTTGAGATTTCCCATACTTTAAGACCTTCTGAACTCAACTACTTGGAGGACCCACCCCCCCCCCAAAAAAAAAAAAAAATTTAAAAAGGCCAATGTGTGTATGTGTGTGTCTGTGTCTGTATCTGTGTGTCACTCTGTCTGTGGACAGTGTAATTAAAAAATCTGATGTGTTGCACTCACATGACTTTCTCTACTCTTGTACTAACCATTCTTACAAACTCTTATTCCTATATCTTCTTCTTGTTAGTTAAAATAAATATTTGTACAAATTATCTTATTGCTTATTTCCTTGTAGGTGCAAGGGGAATATGGGAATACAGTAGGCTTTGAGCGATAGTCAAGTGTTTTTGACCTTTGAGATTCCGTTCTCTTTGCACGATTAACATATACAAAAATGAACAACGTTGTTGCATTTCGCTTAAGTTCTAAGTTTTCCGAAACTCACACACATAACAAGGAATATCTCCGAAATGGTTCACCCTACAAGAAAATTTATTGAGACATAAATTGTGTATTTTACCAAGATCTACATTTTTTGTATAGTATAATTTGGTCTGTCTCTAACGGCTTACCAGTTATGCAAAAGTCGTCCAGACTAAATATGACTACAGGGGCTATAGCCAGAAAATTCAAGATATACATTTCATTTGTCATAAAAATATCTCAAACATATGTCATTTTAATCAAAATTATTAGAGCCATTTTCAAGAAAATAAAATTCTCGAAAAATCTTCTATGTAAAGGGTAGTGTAGTGTGGGGCTATTTTCTTCAAAATCTTCGTGTCGCATCTTTGAAAGACATTAAACTTGAATACCAACTTTGGCTTGTGACTAACTTTTCGTTTTTGAGTTATGCTGTCCACAGACTGACACACAGACACACACACGGACCTTTTTCGAACAATGCTTTTTTTGGATTCAGGGTGCCTCAAAACATATATTTCCGGTGAAATCTCGACATCGAATTTTTGGATGGAATACAATACTTCCCCTACTTACCAGTAGAGAAAGTAAAAACGAACAGTTTGCATTTAAGTTGGTATTCAAGTTTGTCTTTCAAGGATGCGACACGAAGATTTTGAAGAAATTACCTTATTGCTTATTTCCTTGTAGGCGAATATGAGAATACAGTAGACTTTGAGCGATAGTCAAATCTTTTAAACCTTTAAGATTCCGTTCTCTTTGCACGACTAATATACACAAAACACGAACAACGATGTTCCATTTGACGAAAGTTTGTTTTCCGAAACTAACACAAGTAAAAAGGCATATCTCTGAAATGGTTCACTCTACAACAAATTTATTTTGACATAAATTGTGTGTTTTAGTGAGATATACATTTTTTGAGTCACCAAAAAACCAAACAATTATAGAATGTTGGAAAATCCTTACCCATCTATCAGCACTTCAAAAACACGTAGTCTTCCAATGGATACCAGCTCACTGTGGACTGAGTGGTAACGAGAAAGCTGATTTTCTTGCAAAAAAGGATACCAGCGGTGTACAAAAATCTATAGTTAATCTACCATTTTATGCAGCTAAAAGATTAGTAGACTCTGAATTCAAAAAAATTATTCCAAAATATTACTATGAAAAATCAAAGAATAAAAGATGGGAACTACCAAACATTCAAACAGTAATTCCAGAGTATCCTCGAAAAACAGCAGTTGCAACCCTCAGGTTGATTACAGGACATGATTGTCTGGCAAAACATTTAAACAGAATTGGGATATATTCTTCAGCACTCTGTCCTCTATGTGGTCTGCAAGAGGAAATGGATCGAGACCACCTTCAAATATGCCCGGCCACTTCTAGTGCCCTTCCCATCCATCAGTGAAAAATATTGGAGAGCAAGAGGATTAATGACTTCATTGTCAGAAATCCAACATTAGCTAACAACAACATTTTTTGTAGAGTAAGATTTCGTCTATCTCTTACGGTTTACGGGTTACTCAAAAGTAATCCAGATTAAACAGGGCTACATGGGCTATAGCTAGAAAATTTGTCATAAAATGTCTTAAACATGTTATTTTAATCAAAATCGTTAGTATTTTCAGGAAAAATAAAAATTTTAGAAAAATGCTCCATGAGTAGGGTGGTTTAGAGTGGAGCAATTTTCTTCAAAATCTTTATGTCGCATCTTTGAAAGATATTAAACTTAAATACCAACTTTGGTTTTTAACCGAGTTTTTGTTTTTGAGTTATGCTGTCTATAGGCTGAGACACACACACACACACACACACACACACACACACACACACACACACACACACACACACACACACACACACACACACACACACACACACACACACACACACACACACACACACACACACACACACACACACACACACACACACACACACACACACACACACACACACACACACACACACACACACACACACACACACACACACACACACACACACACACACACACACACACACACACACACACACACACACACACACACACACACACACACACACACACACACACACACACACACACACACACACACACACACACACACACACACACACACACACACACACACACACACACACACACACACACACACACACACACACACACACACACACACACACACACACACACACACACACACACACACACACACACACACACACACACACACACACACGCACACACAGAGGCTTTTTTCTAACAGTTTTTTTTTTTTGATTCAGGAGACCTAAAAAGATATTTCCGCTGAAATCTCGACATATAATTTTTGGGTGGAACAATACTTCCTCTTGTTTACTAGTAAAGAAAGTAGAAATTAAGGAGGGGCAATTCGCCTCTCTGCATTTGTACAGTATAACCTGGTTCATTTCCACTGTCAAAGCAACTCAAATGCGCTTGTTCATTTGGGTGCGCCAATATGATGCGGACAATGTGGTCTGCATAAATTAGGTCATGGTGGTATTCCTTGACAATGAATGATGCTTTGAAACTTGCCATATGGTGGTTCATTGATCAGCTGATGTCATTGCTGCAGGGAACGGCGCAGCGCATAGCATGTTTGCTTCATACACGAACCTTATCACTTCTACTTTCATCCTGAATTCATTATACATATGTGATAAATGTCGCCATACACATTTCGAACTTCCGCTTTGAAGAACAAAGCTAAGGAATATATGTCATTATGGGGCAAACTTTCCGAGATAAGTCATTATTTAAGGGCAGCTCGTTGTGCTGAAATAACTTTCTCTACTCTTCTCGTACTAACCATTTTTACAAACTCTTATTCTCTATCTTCGTGTTGGTTGAGATAAACATTTGTACAAATTATTTTGTTGCTAATATTCATGAAAAACATGAATAACAATCTTCTATTTGAGAAAAGTTTAAGTATTGCAAAACTCACATAAATAATAAAGGAATGCCTACGAAATAGTTGTACAAAAATAATGCCTTTGCACATAAATTGTCTGTTTTAACGTGATCTACATTTATGTATAGTTTTTGTCAGCCATGTTTTGAACAAGAACGCACACATTGTGCCAAACGATAAAATCCCACTACTGTGACGTCACTGGTTCAGGTTCTTGAAACTCTTTGCCTTATATCCTTGGAAGATTGAGGATTTCACTACCAAGTTTCATATTTTACTGCCTTTCAGTTCTTAGTTGTACTGTTGAAAAAAACATAGACACACAGAGGAATAGAAAAGGTACATTTTCCAAATCCATCTGGCCTTAGATCGACACCTTGTATCCCTCCGCGGTAACCTCGTTTTCGTATCAGCTGCAACTAACACAAATAAACAAACGCCCCGTGGACATTATTATTACTAATATTATTTACTATTTTATAGTAATTAAAGGTTTAATTATGTTTGGTTATATATCTTGAAATGTCACAGATCGTTAAGGTACTATATTCTGTGGTGTGCTTTGGTTTCGGACGCATCGTGGGTTAATTGGCGGTATGTGTTTACATCAAGTTGGCATCTAAGTGTGGAGCGATTATAAACCGGATCAAACAGAGTAACCAGGATGGGTGATCCGCCGGAAGCCTGGTTTGAGAGTGAGGAAAGGGATGATATGCAATTAGTGCGAAATGAGTGAAAGGAAAGATAATGATGGAGCGGCTTGTGAAGTGAATTGCGGGGGAACCCCAGTAACAAAGTAAAAATCACACCCAGATGTGCTTTTGTCCACCACAAATCCCTCACACTGTCTCTTGTGTTCGAACCCGAGCAGTAAACACTTAATCCGCTTTGCCATGTAGCCATTCCGCGTTAGAGTTACAAAATGTTAAAATCCGCAGCAACAACTAAGAATATATTCCTTAATCAATATTCCAAGTTGCAGTACAGCGAAAGCGATATGTTCTACGTACAAGAAAGTCTCTCGGGAATAGCAAAACTTTCTCAGACAAATTTCATCTTGTAGTGGAATCGCATTTAGACTGGCACTGAAGTTGTGAAAAGCATTTTGGACATGAAGCAGCATAAAGTTTACAACCCCAGTAATTCTGGACTGCTGCCATTTCGCCACGGGCTGTTTAAGTCGACGGTCGGTCCTCGGTTTCATCCCTTCCAATGAACGATCGCACATTGTAGCAAAAAATAAAACACTCGATGTACCGAAATTGTTATGCAAAGTGTCTGTCAGTGAACAGGGAAGTATTAGGACATATGCAAAAAAAGGTCTAATTAAGGTCAGCGTATTGCAAGATACAAAATCTGATTCTCTACTTTTGTACTAACCATTCTTACAAACTCTTATTCCTATATCTTCTTCGTGTTAGTTGAGATAAACATTTGTACAAATTATCTTATTGCTTATTTCCTTGTAGGTGCAAAGGGAATGTTAGAATACAGTAGGCTTTGTGCGATAGTCAAATGTTTGAGATTCTGTTCTCTTTGCACACTTAACCTATAAAAAAATGAACAACGATGATCCATTTCACGAAAGTTCTGTTTTCCGAAACTCACACACATAACAAGGAATATCTCCGAAATGGTTCACCCTACAAGAAAATTTATTGAGACATAAATTGTGTATTTTAGCAAGATATACATTTTTTGTACAGTATAATTTGGTCTATCTCCAACGGTTTACCAGTTATGCAAAAGTCGTCCAGAGTAAATACGACTACAGGGGCTATAGCCAGAAAATTCAAGATATACATTTCATTTGTCACCAAAATATCTCAAACATATGACATTTTAATCAAAATTGTTAGAGCCATTTTCAAGAAAATCAAAATTTTCGAAAAATTTTCCATGTAAAGGGTAGTTTAGGGTGGGGCTATTTTATTCAAAATCTTCGTGTCTCATCCTTGAAAGACATTAAACTTAAATACCAACTTTGGTTTGTAACCGACTTTTCGTTTTTGGGCTATGCTGTCCACAGACTGACTGACACACAGACACACACGGACCTTTTTCTAAAAATGCTTTTTTTGGATTCAGGGGTCTCAAAACATATTTCCGGTGAAATCTCGACATCGAATTTTTGGGTGGGATACAATACTTCCCCTACTTACCAGTAGAGAAAGTAAAAAGCAGCGGCTCCTAGTTGCCAAGAGTGCATGCACGCTCTGGAAGGAGTTAGGGTGCTGACACGTCCCACCCTCTAGTACTGCACCCCTCATGATACCTCTTTGGGCAGAAATAGGAGACACGATGGTCACGTGGTGAGTTAGCACCAGGCAGTTGTCATGTCGGGTTTAGATTTTCAAATAAATCTAGTATTGACTCTGTTCTGAAATCTTCCTCTATTCTTAACCCAAATTCAAATTAATTCAGCTCCACTACTATTAGTTTACTACAATTTAAATACTTATAGAACGATATTAAATGAGCATTTACGAGTCATTTATTTACTTCCTTGACCAAGAATAACTGTCAAAACTTTTAAAAATATTATCTTGGATGGTTAAGACTAAATCTTGTTTGATTGTTTGACGCTGCTGAAGAAATCTCGTGCACAGAAACACGTAAACAGCAATGTCTGCACTCAGCAACATTTTCTCATCCATGACCATTTATTGTGAAGCATTGGACATTAACCTTCCAATATGTCAATAGCTACGTTATTAGCTAAACCATTTATGACCAAGACTAATGTAAGATATCGATCCTCGGTGAATACCTAAAGTCATCACCAAGCTCACGAGCAAACAATAAACGCCGGATAAACATATGCCGCTGCTAATAATAACAATAGTAATATTGATAGTTGCAAAAAAATTTCTAGGAAAGTACGTGGGAAAATCTCTTTATTTTACTACTTGAAAGTCATGTGAGTGTCTTAATTATTTGGTTTTTGTCACCGCGGTCATGAGGCGGTTTCTCGACGACAGGTTGATGAAGACTCGCGCGCTATAACTGTCGGGCCGGGCGCTGTCGAAGCGGTCCCCTTGATGAACAATAGCCGGCCAACTCAATGGTCATTGTGTGCTGGTATTGCAACTCGAAAGAGTTCTTTTCAGTAGGTTCCAGAGGTTTCGTTTTCGAGAAAGCTCTGTTGTGGACCGAGGACTTACTTGTGCCCAGAGGCCAGTAAGATAGTCACAACAGTTTACGAAGCGTTCAGTGTGACAACGGCTGTGCCAATAGGAGTTCAGTATCAGATGTGACCTGCTAGTGACAACTCAATTGTGATTAAGTTCTGTTGCTTTGAGTGTGTGCAATAGTGACTTAAGTGTAACCCTACGCCATACTAGCCGATTAGAAGAGAAAGTGTGATTAGCAATAATTGGTGTTCTCATTTATCATAATTTTGTTTAACTGCATTAATGAATCTAAATTATATGTTAATGTGTTTGCTTGTATAAATAAATTTAATTCTTTCCCTTCTTGTACATGATTTTATTTCTTTCCCAGGTGTTACAGCATATCTTCAGAAGCTAGTTTTTATACATTAGTGTATATTTTATTTTCAGAACTATTTGTGAATGACCTAGATGCAGTCTTTACATTTGCTTTTCATCTGCGATTACTCCAGAAACATTTGAGAATAAAGCACTTTATGTAATTTTTAAATACTTCATCTTCACTTTGAAAATACAAAATCAAGTTGATCATATGCTAATAGTATTGTCACCAAATCATTTCCCCGTCAGTCGGCAACCGCCGTTCAAGAAGAAACTAGGTGTTAACTACCTCACACCACTACGTGCAAATACGCGACCCGACGACAATGCAGTGGGCAGAACAAATACCACTATGAGAGTGTCAGGACAAAGCAATTCCGGGCAATTCTAGAAGCTGTTTATGTACCGGGCTCGTTTAGGATAAGCTTCCAGAGAAGGTGGATTTTCCAGAGAATTCGCCGGTACTATATAATGGAGTCGGGAAGCCATTTTAAGCCAGTTGCAGTCAGTATTGAGAGTTTAATTGTGTCTTAAGGTTACGACAGAAAAGAACAGCTGCAATGTACTGTAATGATAATGGACTGTAGATTAGTTAACAATAAAAAGAGTGAACTTTTTTTGTGATTCAGTTTTAGAACAGTGACTGTACATGTCATTTGTGTTAATAAATGCGAAATTAGAGGTTAAAAAGAAGCATTAAATAATCCTAAAATATGCATATCGCATGAATAAAGTCATATATTCCCCTTTTATATTAGTATTCAACGTTTAGCACGTCGGCTTTGAACCTTTTTGGTGTGAAACAGATGCACATTATCGTCTTTTGAGGAGTGGGGCGTTAAGCTTTAAGCTCCCCACTACCCGTGTCTCCCCTTCTCATTGTGTGGAAGCACCAAAGCGTCACGGATTGTCTTACCTATTCATTGACAGTTCAAACTCCTGTTCTGAACAAATGAAGTTCGCTGTTTGATAGTACGATGAATGCAGCAGAAAATATATCACGAAACACGGTTTATTCACTTCTCTTGTTATATATGTTTTGAGGCCCCCTGAATCCAAAAAAAGCATTTTTAGAAAAAGGTGCGTGTGTGTGTCTGTGAGTCAGTCAGTCTGTGGACAGCAGAACTCAAAAACGAAAAGTCGGTTATAAACCAAAGTTAGTAGTTAAGCTTAATGTATTTTAAGGATGCGACACGAAGATTTTGAAGAAAATATCCCCACCCTAAACTACCCTTTACATGGAAAATGTTTAGAAAATTTTGGTTTTTTTTAAAATGGCTCTAACGATTTTGATTAAAATGCCATATGTTTGAGATATTTTTATGACAAATGAAATGTATACCTTCAATTTTCTGGCTATAGCCGCTGTAGTCGTATTTACTCTGGACGACTTTTGTAGAACTGGTAGACCGTTAGAGATAGACCAAATCATACTATACAAAAAATGTAGATCTTGCTAAAATACACAATTTATGTCTCAATAAAGTTTCTTGTAGGGTGAACCATTTCGGAGATATTCCTTGTTATGTGTGTGAGTTTCGGAAAACTTAGAACTTTCGTGAAATGGATCATCGTTTTTCATTTTTTTATATGTTAAGTGTGCAAAGGCAACAGAATCTGAAAGCTTTAAAACATTTGACCATCGCACAAAGCCTACTGTATTCCCCCTTGCACCTACAAGGAAATTAGCAATTAGATAAGTTGTACAAATGTTTATCTTAACTAATACGAAGAAGATATAGGAATAAGAGTTTGGAAGAATGGATAGTACAAGAGTAGAGAAAGTCATGTGAGTGCAACGCATCAGATTTTTCTCATAGCTTTACAATTGGCCCCCCAATGACCTCTGGTGACCGCACCTGGAATATATCCCCATACCGATACCAGGTATCGAACCCAAGCGTTTAGCTCGGTAGAGTGCTGCACTATATCCCCAAGTGAAAGAAACAAAGCAACGGAGGTGGTAGGCGCAGCGCGTTCGTATATTTTCCAGAAATAATATTCTGCCATCTTCTTCGACATCTCAACATTCGGTGCCCTTCTGTCCTTACCTCCTTGAGCATAAATTTCCGAGCCAGGTAAGAGAAACCTTTGAATTCAAAGCACATTCATCACAACGGTGCGATCGAGAAACTTACCGTATAAAATTCGAAGACACTTCGAAATACTTCTATCTCAAAATATATTCCTCTGCTCGAGTATACCTAAGTGTAGTTTAAGGAACTGTAAAATTCCAATTAATGTGAGATGGAATTTCTACAAAGGTACCCAATAAGCAAGAAAAATTTACGAAAAATTCTGTGCACAATTCATGGATTGGAGAAAATCAACGTATCTAACCTCATTTTCATTAAATGTATTCCTGGTATTCTTTGAAGAATTGTCGCAAAGTATGAAATAGTGAATCTTGTAGACTTACTACTCTATTCTAAAATAAAATGTTTAAGGTCGAAGTAAGATTAAAATCAATACTGTGACTTTGGGTGTGTGTAAAGTAAAGACGACAGATGTAGTCTACATAAAGAAACACTTTTATTTCCGTAAACAGTAACTTTTCACACTCGTTGCAACAACACGAAAGTCTTTTCCGATTCACTCACAGCACGGCTCCAAATTCGTAACACAAGAACTGTCCCTTCTCCGTCGGCACGACTCCTCAACGCTTCACATACGTCTGTCCCTTCTCCGTCGGCACGACTCCTCAACGCTTCACATACGTCTGTCCGTCTCCGTCGGCACGACTCCTCAACGCTTCACATACGTCTGTCCGTCTCCGTCGGCACGACTACTCAACGCTTCACATACGTCTGACTCTGTCGCACTTTACCGCTATTTATATCTCCCAGGCACTATTCTGAAAAGTTCAGTTATTGCGGTGAAAAACAAAGCAGAAGATTCCAGAAGCCTCTATCCTTTTCTCTCTTTCGGCAAGCGCCCCAACAATGTGGCCATTCTCTGTCTCTTTCCTTCGGCTCCTTTGCGGTAGTGCCGACAATAATGCGATGGGTGACACTGCTGTTGTCGGCAATTAGATGCGGCGGGCGCGGTGACACTGCTCCCTCCTCAGAGCTGGTCGTCCCGACCTGCGGCATCTCCCTTGCACCCTGGTGGACTAACCCATCTAACCTCTTCTCCAGGAGGCACGATCCTAGGTATCGCTGTTGGATAGTGTCCCTTGGTCCGGGTAGGACGATGTATGCCATCCTGCTTCGAAATCCTGCAACAGTACCGCCGGTCTTGACGGTCCCTCGTCCAGTTGCCCTTCTTCCTGGTGTGTTGACGGGCCATCCTGCGCACTTGGAAACGGCTCACTGGATACCATGTCCGCCGACCTCTCTGGCGCACCTTCACAGAAGCCTTGCTTCCGATGGGTCCGGTAACAAACCCCGCCACATCCGCGCGAGTCGCGTCCACCGCTGCACTCGTGTTCACTCGTGCTCGGCACGGCCTCTCCTGTATCCTGCCGTCCAAGATGATGTCCGCCATTCTTCCGTTCACGGCACTATGCGTCAGGTGATTGGATGGCTCCGACGGTCCCCCCATGTCACAGGCCAAGTCGGTTCTCGCGTGTTGCTCGTTTGCTTGTGCGCTTCCCTGCTGATCGTCCTCCACGTCATATCCTGGTTGGTTACGTACCCGACACACTCCTCCAGGGGATCCTCAACGACGTCCCTGAACTGCCCCTTTGTCTTCCCCGAGACGTACACTTTCGTTATCCGGAACGGGCGCAACTGTCGCCTCGGCCACTAGGTGCTCCCTCCCCGGGTCCGCGCTATTCCGTCTGCCCCTGGCATCCAGTACTTTGACGCTCTCGTCAACTCTTACTACCAGGGCGCCAAGACGTTCCCCGTCGTCCTCCACGACGTCCACATGCTGGCAGAGGTCTTCCAGCTTTTCGCCGAGTTCTTCCACGTCTTCCGTCACGCCAATCAGTTCGCCGAGTTGTTCCACGACTTCCGTCACGCCAATCAGTTCGCCGAGTTGTTCCACGTCTTCCGTCACGCCAATCAGTTCGCCGGGTTGTTCCACGTCTTCCGTCACGCCAGTCAGTTCGCCGAGTTGTTCCACGTCTTCCGTCACGCCAATCAGTTCGCCGAGTTCTTCCACGTCTTCCGTCACGCCAATCAGTTCGCCGAGTTGTTCCACGTCTTCCGTCATGCCAATCAGTTCGCCGAGTTGTTCTACGTCTTCCGTCACGCCAATCAGTTCGCCGAGTTGCTCCACGTCTTCCGTCACGCCAGTCAGTTCGCCGAGTTGTTCCACGTCTTCCGTCACGCCAATCAGTTCGCCGAGTTGCTCCACGTCTTCCGTCACGCCAGTCAGTTCGCCGAGTTGTTCCACGTCTTCCCTCATATCATCTGAAACGGGCGCAACTGTCGCCTCGGCCACTAGGTGCTTCCTCCCCGGGTCCGCGCTATTCCGTCTGCCCCTGGCATCCAGTACTTTGACGCTCTCGTCAACTCTTACTACCAGGGCGCCAAGACGTTCCCCGTCGTCCTCCACGACGTCCACGTGCTGGCAGAGGTCTTCCACCTTTTCGCGGAGTTCTTCCACGTCTTCCGTCACGTCAGCCATCTGCTCGTCAATTTTCGCCGATAGCTCCGTTTTCATCTCTTTCAGCCCGGCAGCGAGGTTGTCGTTTGCCGTCTTCATTTTGGCAGCGAGGTTGTCGTTTGCCGTCTTCATCTTGGACATTTCTGTCTTCATTTCGGACATTTCTGTCTTCATTTCGGCGAATAATTCTTTCATCATTGCCATCATCCTGGTTTCCGAGTCTCCCTCCATCTTGGTTCTAACGTTGCAACTTCTAACGACGATGTAACGAAACTAGAAGCAATTCGACCGATCCCACTTCTGACACCAGTGTGACTTTTTGGTCGGTGTAAAGTAAAGACGACAGATGTAGTCTAGATAAGGAAACACTTTTATTTCCGTAAACAGTAACTTTTTACACTCGTTGCAACAGCAAGAAAGTCTTCCGATTCACTCACAGCACGGCTCCAAATTCGTAACACAAGAACTGTTCCTTCTCCGTCGGCACGACTACTCAACGCTTCACATACGTCTGTCCCTCCGTCGGCACGACTACTCAACGCTTCACATACGTCTGACTGCCTCTTCTGTCGCACTTTACCGCTATTTATATCTCCCAGGCACTATTCTGGAAAGTTCAGTTATTACGGTGAAATACAAAGCAGAAGATTCCAGAAGCCTCTATCCTTTACTCTCTTTCGGCAAGCGCCCCAACAATGCGGCCATTCTCTATCTCTTTCCTTCGGCTCCTTTGCGGTAGTGCCGACAATAATGCGATGGGTGACACTGCTGTTGTCGGCAATTAGATGCGGCGGGCGCGGTGACAATACTTTCGCGTCTGCGCACATACTAGTATGTACTACGCTGCCAGTTGTTTCATTGTGAGGGTAAGGTCAATGCACTTATTCACTCAGGTGAATTTGTAATGCTATGAAAGTTTAATATAATGACAATTGCATAAAGATTACGGTACTCCCTCTACTCTTTTCATAAACATCTTGTACTTTAAGGACTATAATTATAGTTCTCGTTCCATAATACACTATTTCACTGTAGAGTGTTTTATTCGCTAAATTCTTAAACGTTTCTAGACGCTTTAAAGTAATATTTCAGAATCAGGTTGCCGAATTCTAGGGGCTATAATCTAGGTCTTTTTATTCTGATATTCACGAGTTGGGTTATCTTATTGTACTCTATTTAGACTTGTAAAACTACCATACTCTATCAAAAGTAAATGTGTCTTTCTGGAAGAGTTGGTTAATTAAGAACCTACTCACATTATATGTACGTTAGCCGTTATCTTATTTCGATCGCCTTGTTCGCGTCTTTTGATCATGTTTTACTAGATTTCTCTAGAAATTGGAAGCACTAATCTTTGAACTTTCTGGAAACTGGGAGAAGGTATATAAAGCAACATTAGTGTCTTCGAAAGCATTTGAAGCACCTCTAAGTGTACTACAGTTCAGATCAAATACACGGATACGGATAACGAGTAATGTAAATTACCTATATATAACAATACTTTTTCCTTTTGAACCGTAGAGCTTTAAAATGTGACTTATTTGAGTAGTTTTCATTTCTTGCTAAAATGAATTTGGATTTAAGAGCGTCTATTGGAATAAACTCGTAACATACGCGCAACTTGGCATGTGTGCAAAGCGGAAGGTCAGGAATATTAACAGTGAAGACTAGTTCCTCAGGTGTCCGTGACGACTGCTCGGAAAGCTTGAAAGAATATCATCTCTCCCTTAGTTACTTGCAGTAGCTGATAACAAACATACAGAGGCGATAATTAATGCTTCTCGGGCTACCAGCCGTGTAATATCTATAAAATGTTTGGAGCTTTCAGCCATATTAAACTACATAGCCATGATCAGTAAATGAATAATTAATAAACAATTAAATCCAGATGATAATATTAATAGACAAAACAGTCCAGGGCTGAGCGTAGCTTAGACAGGAGTACTTAACGGAGGGCCATGATTTTGAGATGGCCAATTGTTTATTAACTATTCATTTCCTGATGATGCACAAGGAGTTCAATATGGCAGAAAGCTTCAACCAGTTTTCGTGCTCTGGTTGAAAGAATATTACATGCATAAATAAAGGTATGTTATAAACTTTAAGATTATGAAATGTCTGTAATATGTTTAATATAAGTAAAATGGTTAATACCAGGCTAACAATTATTACTGCCGCGCGGATGGAACGAAGCCGCCATTGTGCTTGTTTAATCAAAACAACCTTCGTCACCTGGCAGAGAATGTGGGTTGAATAAGACAAGTTCAATCGCCACCTCTCCTGCCCATACCTGGTATAAAACATGAGACCTTATTTTACGAATTGTCCACGTATTCGGGTCCACATGAATATTGCCAAATCAAAGACCAGTCGCTCAATTTGACACCCCTTGTCTGCTTCCTTTGAGGATATGTGAAAGGAAATTATTAAATCTCACCCCATCTACTTTAAGGTACCAACATGAAAAGGCGTGTCAGGGAACTTTCAATCACGTCAGAAGAATTTCAGTTGGATGAACATTTGGAATGCATAAAAGGGTGCGTTCATTGTCCATAAATGCATTTAAGATTGCACGTTTGAGCTAATGTCTGCCACTTGACTGCGCATATGCATATGAGGGCTTTTACCCCCTAACGTGCCACTGCAGGTTCTCGTGTAATTTTACAGCCCACCCGTACATAAATACGAGGGGATCGAAAGGTTCTAGCTTGATGACAGGGTTTTGCTGTGTCACTATGCGAGATTTCTAAGCGTTGTCTTCAGTCAGATTTAAATCTTTCAGTTGATGTTTCTTCGCATGTTATTCGTGTAACCTCACACTGCCGTGCAAGATGGCTCGTCGTAATGTACTGGGCTCGCATTTGAGAAATCTCGGGTTCAAATACCACAAGCCAACCAATCTAACTGGGTTTTTTTCGCAGTTTCCGTGTTGCCAAGGTAAATACAGGTTTTAATATTTAATACCATAATTCAAAACTTCACCTTAAGTCTAAAAGAATACTACAAGTGATAAATAGGTGGTAATAGTGAATGTTATGCCATCTATCCATGGATAATGTAAACAGATAGACCGGATGGCACCCTAATGCCATCTGTGGTCACAGAGGTGGAGGTACAGTTGCCCTGCACTGTTTCTTCTGTGGACACGTGATGAAGCAAGATGGTATGAATAGAGATGAAACCTTGAAAGTTAAGTCTGTTACTCTCTGATCTACGAGGTATTTTCTAACACATCTGTTGCGATGTGGTTTCATTATTAAAGCGACGGAAAAGAAAAAAAAAAAAAAAAAAAAAAAAACTTAAGTTCACACCCGCAATTACGTTCTCACTTATAATTACAGACTCGAGAGAATAGGGAATAACTATAGTTAAATAAAAATTCACACCGTCCAGCAGAGTATCGAACTCGAGACCTCTGGATTTGAAGGTTAGCATATTCACCAGTCCATAAGGGCAGTTCAACTGATCTCTTAGCCAGCGAGCTTGAGTTTTTACCATATATTATTAACTTTATATACAACTATTTCTCAAATTTTTAAACCAATGCATAAAGTAGTTTTATAGAAAAAAAATCTGTTACTTTTTAACTGCGCTACAGAAAAGCTGCTTGCAATTCAGCTTCTAAAATTTTGTTACAAACTTTCAGGTTCATATTCCAGGAATGTCATTTATTGTATAATACAATTCATACTTATTGAAAGCTTTTAGACCAAGAGAAAAAATATCACATCAAACTGGATACATGTTAAGCTATCATTTATCAAAACATCTAGACCTACGCCCTTAACTTCCTGTATATTACTCAAGAACATTTCCCTTGAATGTAAAACAGTATACAATAGTCCTGAGACGTAAATTCCGCCGTAAACAAGTTTAACTTCAGCTATAAAATTCAATTACACGAGATACCTACTTTGTTTCTTTTACCCCCATAATGGCAAAATCGATTCCTGAATTAATGTTTGCTTCAGAGAAGCAATTTAAATAATGGGCATCTTGAAGTGCGTGGATACATCACTGGAACGTAGCATTGCGATTAGAGAAAGTTAAGTTCGTTAAAATCTATTTGATGTATTGAATATGTATCATTATAGGATTATTTCTAATTAAGCATATCTTTCCAAACATTGTGCAGCTGTTAAAGAAATGTAATACCATTAAAGGAATCAATTATTTCGATCATTGTGTGCTAACAAATCTTCAGGTATAATGGCAATTTTAACTGCCTTAAAAAGTATTAATTTATATTACTAATATAGAAATTATCATATGTTGGCTGTTATATCTATCAATTTTCTATGAAGTAGGTCGGCTTATACAGAAATAGAATGTTAATCTAGGTGAAATGGATGGATGGAAAGGTGATGGAGTAGTTCGTGGAATGAATTGGGGGAGTCGAAGATCTCGAACCCAGAGAAAACCCACCCCGAAGATGCTTCGTCCAACTCGAATACCATATGCGGGTCCCTGGGATCCAACTAGGGCCACCTAGGAGATAGGCGAACGGTCTAACCACTCGGCCACGGCGCTGCTTTTATTATTGTGCCATCATGTAGACCCAGAACTTATATTTTAAAATAAAAAGGTGGTCATGAATTTCAATATCTGCTGTCACGCAGATAAGCCTAATGTAAGTTAGTGTAGCGGTAGATATTCCGTTCTCAGGACTTGCCGGTCGTTTACGTGTAACTCTGGCGGGGAACGCGCCAGCCACCGCTCATTCCGGTGTCACCGTGGGGCGGTCCGGCTGAACTACGAACGCTCTGTATTTTACCATTTTAAAAAGCTCGTCAACTGATCTCCCCTGTGTCCCTCCCCACCACTTCTATATAAGTGTGGTTATGGGGGAACGGAAGTTACAAATAGCATCCTTTTTCCCTGCTTTGCAACACCTAGGTGCTCGCTGACAGTTCAACCCTGAAATAACCAACAGATGCAATATGAGAGGTAAAGTTGGAGTTGACCTTCACAGTATATGCCTAGCTGCTCGGGAAACCCCGAAAAAAACCATGGGTCAGTAAGGTCGACAAAAGGAATCAAACCTAGGACCTCCCGAATGCGAGTCACACACGCTACGGATTCGCCATCTCACTCTGTATTATGCTACTAACATTTTCATTGTTAATATCATGTATATTTTTTTGGGTTTAGACTCCAACACGATAGAACATGCTCACTCTCTCCTAATAAAGGGAGAAATCACAATTTTCAGTAAATTATGTCCTTATGAATCACACGCTTCAGTATCGATGCACATTATTTTCATTATAATCAAAGTTAATCACTGTAAACCCTGCGTTCTTTAAATTGGTGGTGCTGCAAATCATTATCTGTTTAATTGCGATAACTATTAGCCATAAAATCTATAATTATATATCAAAACAATGCGCTGTAATTAACTGTCACTCCTGACAACTCTCGCACTCTTGAACATGGAAATTACGTCACAAAATTAGAATGAACTGCCCAAATATATCAACTTGCTTACGTGTCCGACAGAGTGATAAACGACACGTTTATGAAATATACGAACTGCTGAAGAAAATGACTACAAACATAGTTACGGAGGTTTCAAAATGTCAGCAAATTATACAACCATTAATTTAATTATGAATAAACTACTGTACGGATGATTTATTATGCTTCTAGGATCAAAAAGTGAAGTGCTTATAGGGATATAAATGTTAAAGAAAATGCATGTTTACTAATACTTGATTTTGTAGGTTTTGCATAATTTCTTCCATCCTGTGTTGTAAACGGGATCCAAATATCAGTATTAATAACTCATCAAGCTTTTAAATTGTTAGCTTCTGAAGCCGAAATTGTGAATGACATAATTATGGATATAATACTGCATCACATGGCGGAATTAGATAATCAGAAAATGTTAAAATTGTTACGTGTATAAATGTACGAGATCTGGGAATATTAAAGCGCGTTTCACCCTTAGAAGACAGTACACGTTAAACGGAGCGCAGTGTTGCAACATGTACTAGTTGCGAATCTTTCTCCGCGCGCGACCCCGAGGTGGCCGAGTCCTGTACTTAGTCCTTCAATTGCTGCTTGACGAGACGGGCACTTTTAACTTTGGTATCCCTCCATGCCTTTGTTACTGTATGACCTAAATTTACAAATGACTCGTCTGTATAAACAACTGATTTCCCCTGGTCCCTAAACCTTTTTACGTATTTTAGATATTTATGTCGCCATCTGATGATATCGATATCGTCTCTTTCTATTAATATGCACTTCTTACCCCTTCTTTCATATTCGGACCCCAAATCATGTAAGAACCGACTAAGAGTGGCCCTTGAGAAATTTGGTAGGGTCTCATCACTGTTGAATCGTGACAAATTATATTCAGCGTGGGTTGAATATTTGCAAACTGTAAATAATGAACAATTCGCCGCAATCCACCTTGCACTATTCAATCATATTGCGTTAACCTAGCGTTTTGTGTAGTCCCACCCTTTTTGCTTTCTTTTTCGATGGCGTTCTTAGAGGTCCTTTCATTACTTCCTTTTTAATCCTATACACTACTGCTTCTGAACACTCAATAGCCTTAGCTGTTTCTTTTACTGCCTTACACGCATTTTACTTCAAAAATAATCTAACACATTCATAATTATTTGGCGTTCCTTACTTCTTAATTTACCAACATATCATCTCTTCCTAGCTTCCCCCTCCATAACTACAAATATTTACAAAAATATTAAACAAATAGCGCAATAACAGCTCACAGTTACACACACGACTTCTTTCGAACTAATGTTAGTGCTGCTCCTTATACTATCTTCTGTGTCAGGCCTGGCGCTGAATAGATGAATACCTTTTGTTTGCCTTACTGGATAAAAGAAAGAGGTTACTGCCTTTTGGTTTATTTTAAAAACTTTCTCCAACCTTCCTCAACATTTGCTCTCGCTGGTTCCCTGATGTAAACTCAATAACAAAAAAGTTTCACACTGCATAACTTTTGCAGTGCACAGATATAAAATTTTCCGAAAACATTTAATTTAAAAAATTATAACACTTAACTGGGTAAACATAGAGAATTCAAAGTAGGCAGGTAGTAGCACTATGGTCTACTCTACCTAAGTAAGAAATATAGATGCATTCTAGCAGTTAGTTTGTTAGTTAGCGCGTGATGAGTGTAGAAACAGCAAATTTCGGACTTCTATTGAAAAAAACGTTTTCTGAAGAAATTTGGGCCTATAGAAATGTATAATGACTCTGAAAAGGATATAACCTGATAGAGAAAAAAATTCTGCATAGGATAATGTGTTCAAATCTGAAATTTATAACAAATGAATATTTATACCATGCTATTAGGAATGTGGCAACAGAGCGAGGGTAGAAAAGGACGCGGCTAATGGCAACTTGTATGCGCTAGATAGAGACAGAGATGTCCCATTTAACTCCATACTGTCTTCTAAGAGTGGAACGCTATATAGTTGTGACTAAAATTATCAAAAGGCACGAAAAGGTACAGACAAGTCATTAGGGGCAAGTAATCCAACGAGACCTGGTAAGACCAGTTTTCCTGGAAATCGCTCAGCGCAGGTGTGAGCCTGAAAAACAAGGTATGGTCGTTTCTTCGAAACCCTGTCGCTAATTAGGAAGTGAAAGGTACAGAGAGCGTCATAACGCACAGACACTTGCCTGCGAGAACCCGGAGAGAAAGGGTCGTTGAGAGTTGCCCTCCAGAACCCGGCGGGTCACTACATTCGTCGCCCATATCTTCAGTCACGGGACTTGCATTCCGGATCCTCAAGTGTGAGGACACATTATAGTTAATATTAACGATTTTCTGTCTTAGTAGAGACACGGTAACGACTAGACTAATTTAATAACGATCGGCAAGTCTCACGCTTTCTTATTTTGGTGAGAATAAAAGTGTTTCAACGAAGTTCTGGTTTTATTCGTAAACATCCACGCATACCCTGAGACTAAAGTCACATGCCAGAGCAGTCGGAGCAGGAGACCAGAAAGCAGCATTCTGCGTAGGAGAGCATAGGAGGAGCGGCGAGTCGACATCAATTCACTAAACTGTGCATATGATTTAAGATATTGTTATCTTAGTCTCCCAGACGGATATTATCGTTAACACCATATTTTTACATGTTGCCATTTAAGGGTTAATGTTAACGTTTTTAGAAACGTTTTTATCACGTATTTCCTTATAGATAGAAATACAATAGGCACATTAACGAGCAATGCCCTCGTCGTTTAACAAAGTGTTAAGTATTCCAAAACTCAAACAGATAACAAGATATATCTCGGAAATGGTCACCCTACAGAACAAGGTAGTTGACCAATTTTTGTGTAAGAATTTTCTATGCATTGCAAAAGCCATAGAATGAGGAAGCTATTTCCCGAAAATTCAAGCTACACATTTCATTTTTCATGTGGTATTTTAATCCAAATTGTTATGCTTTTTGCTAAAATCACAAATTTCGAAGCTTTTCCATGTAGATGGTAATCTGGATTGGAGAATTTTCTTGGAAATCTTCGTGTCACATCCTTGGAAGATACGAATTTTAATTCCTACGTTTCATATTTAACCGACCTTTGGTTTATAAATTGTGCTGTTCACAGACCGACACACATACACACACAAACACGCACGGACCTTTTTCTAAAAATGCATTTTTTACTTTCTCCACTGCTAAGTAGAGGAAGTATTGTATTCCCCCCAAAAATTTGATGTCGAGATTTCACCCGAAATATATGTTTTGAGGCCCCCTGAATAAAAAAAAGAATTTTTAGAAAAAAGTTCGTGTGTGTGTGTGTGTGTGTGTGTGTGTGTGTGTGTGTGTGTGTGTGTGTGTGTGTGTGTGTGTGTGTGTGTGTGTGTGTGTCAGTCTGTAGACAGCATAACTCAAAAACGAAAATTCGGTTAAAAACCAAAGTTGGTATTTAAGTTTAATGTCTTTGAAGGACATTATTTTCTCGAACATGCCATTTAAGATATTTTTATGACAAATAAAATATATATTTTGAATTTTCTGACTATAGCTTATGTAGTCCTGTTTACTCTGGATGACTTTTGAATAACTCGTAAACCGTAAGAGATAGACAAAATCTTACTCTACAAAAACTGTAGATCTTGCTAAAACACACAATTTATGTAATTTTTTTGTGTCAGTTCAAAAAAAAAACAAAAAAACAAGCTTTCCTCAAATACATCGTTGTTGGTTTTTTACAGGTTAACCGTACAAAGAGAAGGTAATCTTAAAGCTTTAAAAGAATTGACTATCGCTGAAAGACTACTGTATTTCCATATTCCCCTTGCACTGCAAGGAAATACACAAAGATAATTTCTGAAAATGTTTATCTCAAGTAAAAGGAAGATTTTTTAGGTTCAGGGGGCCAGAAAACATGTATTTCCGGTGAAGTGTCGATATAGAATATTTGGATGAAGTAAAATACTTCCTTAGTTACTACAGGTAGCAGAGAAAGTAAAAACTCGTTTTTTAGATGACCTTAAATCCAAAATATTGGCGCCTCTGTGCTACCCAGGGGTAATAAATACACCTGCCATCATTTGCAATTTTCCCTCAACCCGTTTTGTAGCACAAACCTTAGCCTACTTTTTTTAATTGCGTGTTTTAGCAGTATTTCTGCACATACACACACAATTTGGGTTAGGCACACACCAGATGCAAGTAATAGTGGTGCTGGAACTCCCCAGAGACATCTGTCGACAGGGCAGGGCAGCGTATGTAACAATAGCCGCGCCCTTTCCCTTTGCCCTCAAATGACGCCGCTTTGAATATTTCACGGATCACGTTCCTCTGTATGTAACACGAAAAAGGGACCGGCGAGGGATTTAAAAACTGAACACACACAAAAAAGGGGAGGTAAAGGACCCTATAGCTCCTCACCTTTGGATTTTTTCTCTCTTGACTCGGTGTTTGTTTAGCGTCTCTCTCGAAGCTTCCCTCACTGTTTTTACATTATGTATATGCATACTGACAACACAATTATTATTTTTCCCATGCAAATTTCATAGCCACTCATGCGTAAGGAGTTTGCTTTCTCCTTGCCCCATAGGGTGCAATAAATCGGCAAGACAGCGCACGCACGCTCTCTGTTGAAAACGGTAATAGACTAGACTTTCCTAACAGTGGCGTGATGCCACGCTTTGGTGCACCTGTACCCAAATACTGATAGTTGACAAATGAGGTATAGTTGGGCCGCTCTTTGCGTTGCCAGTTCGGCTTCTTTGGCTCTAGCTTTCTAAGGAACTAGAAGACCGACTTTCGACCGAACTATAGTACACATTATGAAAGTATATTATTGTTATTATTATTGTTGTGACGCCGGCTCACGGCAGCGGCGACAATGGCAACACAACAAAGAACGGTCGGCGCGGGGCTGTCTCACCCCAGTGGCGCGGCATGAAACAAAGGCTCTCAAAGTCAAGCTTCCCCACACCACTTACGTGAACAAACACGCGACTAGTAACAATCGAGCGGCAACACAAAAGGCTTTTCCAGAATGTTCGAGAAGCACCCGGCGGCTGGCTTGTTTGTAGAAGTTCGAGAAGCGTCTTTGTTACGTCATCCTTGCTATATAAGGCAACGAGTTGGGTTGGTTATTGTGTCAGTGAGTGTGAGACAGCTGTGCGCGTGTTTGTCGTGAAAGATACATCACGTGGAAGTGAAGTTTTAATGAATGTTGACTTATTGTATCGTTCGAGAAAATCATAACTAAATATTATATGTTCAAAATACATTAAATCTCAATACCAAATGTGGTTTTTAACAGACTATTCGTTTTGGACTGACAAACTGACACACACACATACACACACTCATCCATACACGGACCTTTTTCTAAAAAAAATCTTTTTTAGGATTAAAGGGGCCTCAAAACATATATTTCAGGTGAAATATCAACATCAAATTTTTGAGTAGAATACAATACTTCCTCTACTTACGTAGTAGAGAAAGTAAAAACAAGAATGGGCTGATGAAGCTACGCAGATCTGGAATTAAACCCAAAAGAGCAGGAAAGAGAAATAAATTTCCAAAGTGTTAAATGAAATAGAAGAAATTGGAATATGCCAGCAGTGAAGACAAAGAAGATTCGCTTGTAATTTTAATGATGCGCGGATGGATCGATGGATAGTACTTCAACTGCACTGACACTTTTGTTGAACAAGTAATTGTGCACACAACGCAAATGAACGGCAAAGCAAAACTCTTCGCTCCTACACAATTTTCCGAACTCTTGGCGTTTCGTGCCGCTCCGACAGATATCGAGTGTTTTCGGCGCCCGCCACAGACTATCAAGTAGAAATGGAAATCACTGCATATATACCAACTTACTAATACAAACTGCTTCTTTACTCCCCCGCGTGCAAACACTTTACCATCGGCGATGCTAACAGTAAATGGTTATTATCAATTGTTCAAGCGCTATAAAGAACATATTTCAAACAGATCCAATGTGTTAGGGAAAATTATTCGAGAAAATAATCTGGTTGAAGTGAAAATTACAGCTCTCATTTGTTTCTTTGTTACTTTCTCTATGTATAGTAAAGTAGAGGTAGTATTGTATTCCACCCAAATTTTCGATGCCAACATTACACCGGAAATATATGTTTTGAGGCCCCCTGAATCCAGAAAAAAACTATTTTTTAGGAAAACGTCCAAGCACGTGCGCGCACGCGGGTCTGTTTATGTGTGTGTGTGTGTATGTGTGTCTCTCTGTGTGTGTGTGTGTGTGTGTGTGTGTGTGTGTGTGTGTGTGTGTGTCAGTCTGTAGACAGCATGACTCAAAATCTAAAACTCGCATAAAAATAAAAGTTGGTATTTAAGTATGTCTCCTAATGTCTCTCCTTTACATGGAATATTTTTCGAAAATTTTGATTTTCTTGAAAATGTCTCTAATTATTTCGATTGAAATGTCATATGTTTAAGATATTTTTATGACAAATGAAATATAAATTTTGTAGCTATAGCCCATGTACTCCTGTTCACTCTGGGTAACTTTTGCATAACTAGTAAACCACAGGACAAACCAAATCTTAGTATACAAAAATGTAGAACTCACTAAAGCACACAATTTATATCCAAATAATTGAACCATTTCGGAGATATTTCTTGTTATTTGTGTGATTTTTGGAGCACTTTGGAGAACAAATACCAATTTTTTATATGTTAGTCGTGCAACGAGAATGTAATCTCAAAGCTTTAAAAGATTTGACTATCGCACAAAGCACTGTATTCCCCTTGTACCTACAAGGAAATAAGCAATAAGGTAATTTGTTCAAATGTTTATCTAAATTAACACGAAGAAGATATAGGAATAAGAGTTTGTAAGAATGGTTAGTTCAAGAGTAGATAAACACTCTAATTCTATATGGGCCCCAACATTCTGTATTACGTAATGCAGCTCGTAATTGTGGATATCAATACCAGTTGCATTTTTTGACTTAATATGAATCTACATAACAGATTTAAATGGAGTTTTAAGTATGGCGACAAGGCTGTCATGTCTGTTTTATATGCACATTATCTGCTTATGCCGTTTACCGTAACGTGTTGTTTTAAACTTTATGTATACTTATAAAAAAATCTGTGTTTCAGCTTTGATTTTTTGTGTATATGCAAAATGTACTGCTTTAAACAATTGTTGAAGGATTTTTATGTTTCAATTTCACGACATTCCTAAAAAAATGTATTGATACATAAGTAAATTAAAAAATAAGGAGTACATAGTTATTTGATTTTTAAATTGCTATTACTATTTAAGCATTTATGAACTCGCTGAATGCAATACAATCCAATGTAGTGTATTGGGTGCTATAAGCCCGGTACAAATTAAATTATTTCATTAGATAGCTGAGATACAAACAATATTACTTCAGTTCCGGGTATGCATGATACTTATTGAATCTGAGGATGAAGAAACAAAAGTTCCGGTGCTGGGGGTGAATTCTTTTGCGGTCAAATGTCATTTGCCCGTTTCTCCACGGCTAAAGCGCGTCGCAGTGCTGTACTCTCGCGGAGAGGATAGAAACGAATGATTCGACGCGGGCCGAATTTTGCCGAGACGGCCGCGCGAACCCGAGGGCGGGGGTGTTCGTACTGGGGCGTAATCAGTCGAATGTGAATCTTCGCTGTGGCAGGCACGATTGTTGAGCTAGTCAAAACACGCGACCTTTCCCCCCACCACCGAATCCCCCACTCCTCCAGAAGGGGTGGCAGATCTTGCGTGCATGTTTATGATTTGACTGTTTCATCCAGGGCAATTAAGGCGCCAACGGGCTGTTGTATGTGCGAATATGTGGACAGCACCTGGTGCTTTCTGTGAATGACCTAGTTTCTAACGTGTTTCGGCAATTAAACTTTGTGACACATTGAAAATGTTCCCGCCAGACCCACCTTGTCATCACTTCAAGCTTCACGATGATTTAACATACTTATACATCGGTTCTAAACTTTAACTAAGTGACGGTGCAAATTGACAAGTGTTGGCAGCAGTTGTGGCACTTCAATTGTCCTTCTAGAATGTGCAATGTGAGGCAAGACAACTTCACAAACTTGTGAATTTAAGAAATGGTGTTAAGATTCAACTAGAGTTACTTTGTTGGAACGTGAGGGGTGTGGCATTCATATAACCTATAAAGTGTGTGTGTGTCGTGGTGTTCTGGTTCGCGTAAGTGCCGCACAGTGATGGTGTTTGTGTTCTAGTGCAAAGATGAATACCAGTGTGCCGCGGTAAGGGAGATTTAGTGTTTGTGCTGCAAGCCATAACATTTCCAGGAGCTCTTGGCTTGAAAAAGATGAACAATGAAAGGCCCCTCAGGTTTACGTACTCCGGGGCTCATCGCCGCCGTCCTGCTCTGCGTATCCTACAGCTGGGCATCCTCCGCTTCGGGAGTCCTCACCAACGCTAAATCAGGTAAATCCAAGGTCCTTCGCTTGTGAATAACTATACGGTTTACCTTTCTGCTTTCTCTACTACGTGCAGTAAGTGTGGGAAAAGTTGTATTCGACCCAACAATTCGAGGTCAAGATTTCACCGGAAATGAGATTCCTAAACATTAGAAAAAAGGTCCGTGTGTGTGTGTGTGTGTGTGTGTGTGTGTGTGTGTGTGTGTGTGTGTGTGTGTGTGTGTGTGTGTGTGTGTGTGTGTGTGTGTGTGTCCAAGAATACTTTCTATGGATTGAACCACTTCGGAGATATTCCTTATTATTTGTGCGAGTTTTACAGTACTTAAACTTATCTCAAATGGAAGGTCGTTATTCCTTTTTATCTCTTGGGCATGCAAAGAGAACAGAATTTCAAAGTCGTTGTACAGCGACCACTCTTAAAATATTTAACAATCGCTCAAAGCCTACTGTATTCCTATCCTCTTGCACCTACAAGAAAATTACCCATAAGATAATTACTGCAAATTTTTATCTCAACTAACACGAAGGTATAGGAATAAGATTTTCCAACAATAATTACTACAAGAGTAGAGAAAGTCATGTGAGTGCAACACATTAGGTTTTTTAATGGTTTAACCTGTTACTACACAATGAATCAAATAGTAGAAATGATGCCCAAACGAGCCTAAAGTCAATGGCGCTTTGAATTACTCGACATTCATTTTTCAGGCTAAAGGAAAGCCCGGGAAAAGGCTCAGAATAACCAAGATTCGAATTCGGGACCTCCAGAACACGGGCAGTACAGTTTACTGTGCGTGATAATACAGATATTCATGCGGGATATTGATTTTCACGCTACGTTTGCTTCACAAATAGTATTTAGATTTTATAAATACCTAGGGACAAAACTAAAATTCAATTTTCGTGTATGAAACCTCTTCAGCTATTTTTGTTCCCAGCATTCCATTCTGTATTACGTATGAAACACCGCTTATATTCTGTTTAGCGATCTCAAAGGTTCGTTTACCTTCTGTAAACATATGAAGATCTAATAGGGTCAAATCCGCATTCAAAACGAATTCTTTTTTCCTCTATATTCAATATTTTTCTTTGATAAGAAATTAGTCAATGCTAAGGGCTTATTTACATTTAATCTGAGTTTACTTATTTATCTCTTACTACGTAGAGTAAGTAAAATTAAATGTACAGACTTCAGCGGAAATATGTTTTGAGGCCCCTTGAATCCAAAGTCGCTTAAAAACCAAAGTTGGTATTTAAGTTTAATATCTTTCAAGGATACCCACGAAGATTTTGAAGAAATTGCCCCTCCCGAAACTACCCTTTACACAGACAATTTTTCAAAAATGTTTATTTTCTTAAAAATCTCTAACGATTTTGATTAAAATAACATGTTTAAGATATTTTATGACATACGAAACGTATACTTTGACGCGTAACCGTAAGGGGCAGACTAAATCTTACTCTACAAAAATGTAGATCTAACTAAAATACACAATTTATCTCCGAATAAATTTTTTTGTAGAGTGAACCATTTTGGAGATATTCCTTAGTTAAGTGTGCAAAGAGAACGGAATTTGAAAGCTTCAAAAATTTGAGTATCGCACAAAGTCTACTGTATTCCAATATTCCCCTTGCACCTACAAGGAAATAAGCAATAAGATAATTTGTCCAAATGTTTATCTCAACTGATACGAAGAAGATATAGGAATAAGAGTTTGTAAGAATGGTTAGTACAAGAGTAGAAAAAGTCATGTAAATTGTTTCTTTCTTTGTTGTTTGTACGGGACCACCTCCTTTACTTCCCTTCCGAAGGAAGGCATGATAGACAGTGTGCGACCGAAAATCGCCTCCGCCGAGTTTGAACCCGCGAACTCGGAATCCACAGGCTAGCGTGTTACCCGTATACAACGCAAAACAACTAACCGGGAAGAGTAAAGTAGACAAGGAAGTTCAGTTAAGAAGATAAAATGCTCCAGTCTACGGAATGCAATGACCCAAGTTTAAGGGACAGTGTTTGTAGGTGGAGGAGAAAGTGGGGAAATGAGGCATTTGACTGTACCATAAGTCTGCCATGGGGGTGTAGTCTGCCGTGCTGATTTTTCAACCACAACCTTAACTTGAAAATAATAACAATTTTTTTTAAGTTTTTGATCCGTCATCTTATCAAATCTCTTTACAAAAAGCCCTTGTATATCAAAGTATACTTAAAGGAATTCTGCATTTTTACTTGCTCTACTAGTAAGTAGACGAAATATTGCATTCCACCCAAAAATTCGATGTCGAGATTTCACCGAAAATACACTTTTCGGGACTCCTGAATAACAACAAATACTTTTGGAAACAAGTCTTTAAGCAAAAGTCATTCAGAAGTTCGGAGCTGTAGATGCCATTTCTAAAAGGAATTCAAGGCATACTCGTACATTTATTTCTAATGAAAGTGTTTCAGGTTTACAGCAATTTAAATAAAATCGTTGGATATTTTTGGAAAACAAAAAAGTAATATTTTCCGAAAAAAGTTTTCATCAAAGGGAATTTTGGGTGCAGAATTTTTTTTTGTCTCTTTTTACTTTCTCTACTGGTAAGTAGGGGAAGTATTGTCTTCCACCCAAAAATTCGATGTCGAGATTTCACCGGAAATATATGTTTTGAGGTCCCCTGAATAAAAAAAAAAGCATTTTTACAAAAATGTCCGTGTGTGTGTGTTTGTGTGTCAGTCTGTCAGTCTTTGGACAGCATAACTCAAAAACGAAAAGTCGGTTAAAAACCAAAGCTGGGATTTAAGTTTAATGTCTTTCAAGGATGCGACACAAAGATTTTGAAGAAAATAGCCCCACCCTAAACTACCCTTTACATGGAAAATTTTTCGAAAATTTTGATTTTCTTGAAAATGGCCCAAACGATTTTGGTTAAAATGTCATATGTTTGAGATATTTTTATGACAAATGAAATGTATATCTTGAATTTTCTGGTTATAGCCCCTGTAGTCGTATTTACTCTGGATGAATTTTGCATATCTGGTAAACCGTTAGAGATAGACCAAATCTTTCTATATAAAAAATGTAGATCTTGCTAAAATACACAATTTATGTCCGAATAAATTTTCTTGTAGGGTTAACCGTTTCGGAGATATTCCTTGTTATGTGTGTGAGTTTCGGAAAACAACTTTCGTAAAATGGATCATCGTTCATTTTTCATATGTTAAGTGAGCAAAGACAACAGAATCTCAAAGCTTTAAAAGATTTGACTATCCCACAAAGCCTACTGTATTCTAATATTCCCCTTACACCTAAAAGGAAATAAGCAATAAGATAATTTGCACAAATGTTTATCTCAACTAACACGAAGAAGATATAGGAATAAGAGTTTGTAAGAATGGTTAGTACAAGAGTAGAGAAAGTCATGTGGGTGCAACACATCAGATTTTTAAATGTAGTTTCGTATTTAACTGAGTTTTCATTTTTGAGTTATATTATCCTCACCGCACAAATACACAGCTACTTTTTCTAAAGCTGCTTGTTTTAGTCAGGGTATTTCAAAATAGTATTTATAAAGAAATTTCAATATCGAACTTTTAGGTAAAATTGGACACTTTCTCTAGCAACTAAACGGTAAATGGTTTAGGCACATTTGACAATTCCGAAAATCGGAAACTGAGATATAGGCTGACGTAATGCTTCGTTAACCCAATTTTAACTTCGAAATAGCTTGTGGTTGAGCTACATTTATCAGGCAGCGTTTATAATAAACTTTGTGTGGTTTGTCCACTTAACCCATTTGATAACATTTGAGCTGTTAAAACATCGAAAGGCAATGGCAATCAGGATTTGAATTTTTAGTTCCGGGATCCTGGAAATAATAAGTAAGAAAGCTGAATAGCCGTTAACAAGAAATATAAAACGAAAGAAAAATAATGAAGAGAAAATTTAACTGTATAATGTGGCAACAAATATACCAGTAGCCCGTAGTCTAAATGAAAACAGAACTGGAATATTGCTATAAAAATCTAATGCCGCACTGACATGACGTTCTCTGTTCTTCTTCAACAAATTACCTTGTAGCAATTCCTGTGTCTACTGGAGATAAACATTTGCAGAAATAGTTTTGGAAATTGCGTTATACCTAAATAAAATCCGACTATGGGAATACAGTAGACTTCGAGCGATACTCATCTCTTTTAAGGATTTGAGATTCCGTTCTCTTTGCACGCTTAACATATAAAAAATGAACAACGATCTTCCATTTTACAAAAGTTCTAAGTTTTCCGAAACTGACACAAATAACGAGGAATATCTCCGAAATGGCTCACTCTACAAAAATTTTTTTCAGACCTATATTGTGTGTTTTAGTGAGACCTACATTTTTGTACAGTACGATTTTGCCATATGTTAGGGTTTAGGAGTTGTTCAAAAGTCATCCAGAGTAAACAGAAGCACATAGGCTATACCCAGAAAATTCAAGATATGCATTTCATTTGTCACACAAATATCTTAAAACAAAATATTCGAAAAAATTTCCACGTAAAGGGTAGTTTAGGGTGGGGCTATTTTCTTCAAAACCTCCATGACGCGTCCTTGAAAGGACATTAAACTTAAATACCTACTTTGGTTTTTAACCGACTTTTAGTTTTTGGGTTTTGCTGTCCTCAGACACACACACACACGGATCTGTTCCCAAAAATACCTTCTTTTTGGACTCAGGGGTCTCAAAACATGTATTTTCGATGAAACCTCGACATTGAATTTTTGGGTGGAATAAATACTTCCTCTACTTACGAGTAGAGAAAGTAAAAAGTGCTTATCTGCATACAGGGGTTCTCAAAGCGTGCATTTCCGCTGGAATCTCCATATTGAACGTTTACCCATTTGATAAAATTTGACCTTGCTAAAATGTCCAGCCGATAAAAGTTATTATTTAATTTCTGACTCCGAAAATTTACCTAAAGTAACTTCGAAACACGAAAGGTTCACTTTTTTAATAAACCAGTAGTTCAAACTTTAGCTTCGAGTTTAAAAATAACAAGAGAGGAAAACTGAATATCAGTTTGTCTGGAAATGAGAAGACAAGGAGAAAATAAAACCTACAAACAGTCCACAAACACCAGTGAGAACAGAACAAATGCAAATATTACTATAAAAAGCTATATATTCAAGCTAAACGAGAGACTTTTAGTTCAAATATGTACGAACAACTATTGGGCTTTGGCGATATTTAGCAGTATTTACTTTCTCTAGTATGTAATAAAGTAGAGGAAGTATTGTATTCCACCCAAAAATTTGATGTCGAGATTACACCGTAAATACAAGTATTAAGGCCTTCTGAATAAAAAAAAAAAAAAAAAAAGCATTTTTAGAAAATGGTTCGGGCGCGCGCTCGTGTTTGTATGTGCAGACTAACTCAAAATCGAAGAGTCGGTTAAAAACCAAAGTTGGTATTTATCTTGAATTTTCTGGCTATAGCCTATGTAGTCCTGTTTACTCTGGATAACTTTTAAATAACTGGTAAACCGTAAGAGATTTGCAAAATCATACTCAACAAAAAATGTAGATCTTGCTAAAATACACAATTTATGTCTCAATAAATTTTCTTGTAGGGTGAACCATTTCGGAGATATTCCTTGTTATGTGTGTGAGTTTCGGAAAACAAAACTTTCGCGAAATGGAACATGGTTGTTCATTTTTTATATGTTAAGTGTGCAAAGAGAACGGAATATCAAAGCTTTAAAAGATTTGACTATCGCACAACGATTCTAATATTCCCCTTGTACCTACAAGGAAATAAGCAATAAGATAATTTGTACAAATGTTTATCTTAACTAACATGAAGAAGATATAGGAATAAGAGTTTGTAGGAATGGTTAGTACAAGAGTAGAGAAAGTCATGTGAGTGCGACACAGCACTAGTTTTTCAACTGTTTATTACGGCGTTTTTAAATTTACTGTACATACTTTTAGTAGAGCAAAATTACAGAACAGTTTTTCCTCTGAAGTCGCGAACAGTAATTAAAACTTTTGTTTAACTTTCGCTTCAGTGCTTTCATGTTCACGACTTGAATGTATTTTTCTGTCACGTGAATGATATTTCAGCTGTTATGTCGTGTTTTTAGTTTCACTAAACGCATGTGAGCTAACCTAAAAGTCTGAATGTGTGACTCATTTTCTCACTCTTTGGCAAATTACTTTTATAGTTATATGACTATGTGCTTATCCTTCCATTTACTTTGCACTAATCGAGATTATTTTATTGTAATTTTCCTTGTTCGTATGTACAAGCGAAATAGGGGAATTACCTAAGTATGCTTTGGAAAAAGCCTGATTGCTTATGATAGTCTACGCTAACTTAGTTTCTCAACTGTAGTTGGCCGTGTATTAACAGCGTAGCATCGCAGCTTTCCTTTCTCTTTGTAAATATTTGATTACTTACGATATTTCCCTTGTAAAATTAGAACAGAATCTTTTTCTACCATTCTTTAAGTAATTATACTAGCCAAACTAATGCAGAGAAAATTTTAGGTGTATAAAATGTACAAACAGCAAGCAAAAATAAGCTTTATATGCCCTGGATGCTCCGGTACTTTCATTTTGTATGGGTTTTAGGAAATGGCAGCGAATTTTAAGTTTTAATATACGGCACTGTTAAAATTAAGTTACAGGCGCTTAGTAGCGCACAAAAATTAAATTATGGATGAATAAATTCAAGTCGCAAACATAAAGGTTTCCGAATACAAGCTTCAATTGTTCATGACTAGGTCAAAACCAGTTTTTATCAAGTTTAAAAATATTTCCTCTACCAAAAGTAAGTAAACTAACTATGGAAATTTCGCACATAAAGTTTTAAAAAAGTAATTTTCAACAGATTATAAAAGTCCTACAACAAAGAATATAAAAATCGCTAGGTATAAACTAAGAAATCTTTCTGGCTTGACTCTTGCTTTATTACGTATAGCAAGTAGAGGAAGTATTATATCCTACCCAAAAATTCGATGTCGAAATTTCACCGGAAATATGTTTTGGGCAGAATAACTGAAACACGAAACGTCGGTTAAAAACCAAAGTTGGTATTTAAGTTTAATGTCTTTCAAGGATGCGACACAAAGATTTTAAAGAAAATAACCCCACCCTAAACTACCATTTACATGGAAAATTTTTCGAAAATTTTGATTTTCTTGAAAATGGCTCAATCAATTTTTATTAAAATGCCATATGTTTGAGACATTTTGATGACAAATGAAATGTATATCTTGAATTTTCTGGCTATAGCCGCTGTAGTCGTATTTACTCTGGACGACTTTTGCATAACTGGTAAACCGTTAGAGATAGACCAAATCATACTATACAAAAAATGTAGATATTGCTACAATACACAATTTATGTCTCAATAAATTTTCTTGTAGGGTGAACCATTTTGGAGTTATTCCTTGTACTGTGTGCGAGTTTTGGAAAACTTAAAAAACTTTCGTGAAATGGAACATCGTAGTTCATTTCTTTATATATTAAGTGTGCAAAGAGAACGCGATCTCAAAGCCTTAAACGATTTTACTTCGCACAAAGCCTATGGAGGATATTAAATAATAAATGATTTCGTTGTATTAAAAATCTACTGGGGAACTCAAAATACAAGGGTACTTGAAATAATTTTATCTTATGTGCACAACGCCTTATTGCCGATCTTAATTAGATTTGTACAAGATTTTATCTGTCATTTTCCCTTATCTTGAAAAGCCTTTATTGGCTGTTAGCTACTGGAACACTCTACTCGTTTTAGCACCCAGTTATCATCGCGTCCCCTATGCTATAAAGGTTGTAGAATTCTCTCGGAAAAAGTAAGATATTTTCATTTTTATTTATCCACAAGGTTTCAATGTTTACACATCTTTCTCTGGGTAAAGAATATTTTCTCTCCATTCATCTCTATCTATTCCAGTTCTTGTTACCCACATCCAGGAGTTTCGAGGTCTTCCTTTTATTTTTCTTCCAGGAAGACTCCATTCGAAAATCTTTCTCGGTAATCTATCTTCATTCATTTCTCTGATATGTCCACCAACTGAACTGTTTATATTTTATGTAGTCTAATAAGTTCATACAGTTGATTTCAGATAAACGTTTGCAGAAATAGATGCTAGGGAAAGCGATAGTCAAATGTTTAACAATGAGAAAATATGAAAGCCTTGCATACACAAAGTACTCAACGATTTGAACTATTAATAACAATATCTCGGAAATGTCCTATGCACAACGAAAGATATTTTGAATAACTTGTTTGGTTTAAACTAATCTACATTTCATAATATCCAACGTACGTCATTTATTTGTTATATACATGTCTTTAAAGCATAATATTTTAATCGAAATCGTTACGGCCTTTTATTACAAAATATAAAAAACCGAACAATTTTCTATCCAAGCGGAATTTGGTGCAGGGTGAAAGTATGGGAAGTATTGTATTCCACCCAAAATTCGATGTCGAGATTTCAACGGAAATATATGTTTTGAGGCCCCTGAATCCAAGAAAAGAATTTTTAAAAAAAGGTCCGTGTGTGTGTGTGTCTGTGTGTCTGTGTGTCAGTCTGTGGACAACATAACTCAAAAACGAAAAGTTGGTTAAAAACCAAAGTTGGCGTTTAAGTTTAATGTTGTTCAAGCATGCGACACGAAGATTTTGAAGAAAATAGCCCCACCCTAAACTACCCTTTACATGGAACATTTTTCGAAAATTTTGATTTTCTTGAAAATGGCTGTAACGATTTTGATTAAAATGTCATATGTTTGAGATATTTTGATGACAAATGAAATGTATATCTTGAATTTTCTGGCTATAGCCCCTGTAGTCGTATTTATTCTGGACGACTTTTGCATAACTGGTAAACCGTTAGAGATAGACCAAATTATACTATACAAAAAATGTAGATCTTGCTAAAATACACAATTTATGTCTCCATAAATTTTCTTGTAGGGTGAAGCATTTCGGAGATATTCCTTGTTATGTGTGTGAGTTCCGGAAAACTTAGAACTTTAGCGAAATGCAACAACTTTGTTCATTTTTTATATGTTAACCGTGCAAAGAGAACGGAATCTCAAAGGTCAAAAAGATTTGACTGCCGCACTAAGCCTACTGTATTCTAATATTCCCCTTGTACCTACAAGGACATAAGCAATAAGATAATTTGTACGAATGTTTATCTTAACTAACATGGAGATATAGGAATAAGAGTTTGTAAGAATGGTTAGTACAAGAGTAGAGAAAGTCATGTGAGTGCAACACATCAGATTTTTCAATTATGCTGCTCGCAGACACGCGGACCTTTATCATAATGTGTGCACTCACATATATTTCTCTACTCACTCGTGCTCTTAAAATACTTATTTTTTGGTGTATTTGATAAATATTTCGTTGTAGGTACAAAGGGAATCGGAAAACTAGTAGGCTTAAGCGATAGTTAAATATTTTAAGAGCCAGTCGTTATGTCATGGAATTTAAATTCTGTTTTCTTTACGTATCCAAGTGATAAAAATGTCTGATTTATTACACTCACATGACTTTCTCTACTGTTGTACTTGGGGGGGGGGGGCGGTTTATACTGATCACAAAAACGAATACACACACACACATACGTCTTTTAAAAAATCTGATGTGTTGAACTCACATGACTTTCTCTACTCTCGTACTAACCATTCTTACAAACTGTTATTCCTATATCTTCTTCGTGTTAATTAAAATAAACATTTGTACAAATTATCTTATTGGTTATTTCCCTGTAGGTACAAGGGGAATATTAGAATACAATACGCTTTGTGCGATAGTCAAATCTTTTAAAGTTTTGAGATTCCGTTCTCTTTGCACACGTAACATATAAAAAATGAACAACGATGATCCATTTCACGAAAGTTCCAAGTTTTCCGAAACTCCCACACATAACAAGGAATATCTCCGAAATGATTCACCCTACAAGAAAATTTATGGAGACATAAATTGTGTATTTTAGCAAGATCTACATTTTTTGTGCAGTATGATTTGGTCTATGTCTAACGGTTTACCAGTTATGCAAAAGTCGTCCAGAGTAAATACGACTACAGGGGCTATAACCCGAAAATTTAAGATATACATTTCATTTATCATCAAAATATCTCAAACATATGACAGTTTAATAAAAATCGTTAGAGCCATTTTCAAGAAAATCAAAATTTTCGAAAACGTTTCCATGTAAAGGGTAGTTTAGGGTGGGGCTATTTTCTTCAAAATCTTCGTGTCACATTCTTGAAAGACATTAAACTTAAATACCAACTTTGGTTTTTAACCGAGTTTTCGTTTTTGAGTTATGCTGTCCATAGTCTGACACACAGACACACACACACGGAGCTTTTTCTAAATTTTTTTTTTAATTCAGGGGGCCTCAAAACATGTATTTCTGGGTAGAGAATTTTAGGGTCGTATACACCACTTCTTCTAATTATGTAAGTATGCAGTAGAGAAAGTAAAAATACTTTATTTTTTATTCGGGATTTCGAAGTGTGCGTTACTGATGAAATCTGGTTGGAATTAGCGTTTGAAATTGGTTTATAGGGTCGTAATAAATCGCGAATGTTAGAGTAGTAAATTTATCTTTGCTATGAAAGATAATAACAGGAACATTAAACACACAATGTGTGAAATGGAAACAGAACACTGTAATTTTACGTCCGGCTTAAATTGCTTTACTTTGGTGCTGCTCTCTGGTGACCAATATTTAACTACTGCAGTCACGTCAGCTTACGCTGCGCAACTTACATTCTCTCTGCTGCAAAATAGATATTAATTGCGTGAAAAATAACCTTGCCTAAAGAGATCACAAAGTAAGGAATATAAATGTCGGTAAACCCAGGAATTTCATTCTTAATCAGCTTAACGTGGTATAATTTTCTAGCAAGATGCGCAAACTTTCAAGTGTCGGGAATCCAAGTTAAGAATCCGGATTTGGCTGGACGGTAAAGAACCTGCCTGATGTGTAGGCGGTCCCGGAGTCGACTCCCGGCTGGAGGGTGGGAAATTTTAATTTTTCTACTACGTACCTATAGTAGAGGAAGTATTGCATTCCAACCAAAATTTCGATGTCGAGATTTCACCGGAAGTATGTTTTTTGAGGTCCCTGAATACAAAAGAAGCATTTTTAGAAAAAAGTTCTGTGCGGGTGTGTGTGTTTGTGTTTGTGTGTGTGTGAATGTGTATACAGCTTAACTCAAAAACGAAAAGTACGTTATAAACCAACCAAACTAATCTTTACGTGGAAAAGTTTTCGAAAATTTTGATTAAAATGCCATATTTTTTAGATATTTTCATGAGAAATGAAATGTATATTTTAAATTTTCTGTCTAAACCCAGATAGTCCTGTTTAGTCTTGATGACTTTTGAATAACTCGTAAACCGCAATAGATAGACAAAATCTTACTATACAAAAAATGTAAATATCACTAAAAAACACAAATTTTGTCGAAGTTTCGGAAAACGTAAAACTTTCGTGAAATGGAACATCGTTGTCCATTTTTTTAATATGTTAAGCGTGCAAAGAGAACTGAATCTCAAAGCTTTAAAATATTTGACTTTCGTATTCAATTATTCCCTTTGCATCTACAAGGAAATAAGCAATAAGATAATTTGTACAAATGTTTATCTCAACTAACACGAAGAAGATATAGGAATAAGAGTTTGTAAGAATGTTTCGTACAAGAGTAGAGAAATTCATGTGAGTGTAAGACATCTGAATTTTTCTTTTTACAGGAGAAGGATTAACAAGAGTAATCCTGTATTATTCTGTATCGTATTTATAAGGAAATAAGTGATAAAACCCTTTCTTTAAATGTCTTTCTCGATTAATATGAAGCAGATAAACAGATAAGCTTCGTTTTTAAGAATGGTTTATATAAGAGTGAGTAGAGAAAGTCCTCTATTTTATACAAACTATACCAACAAACCTTATTTTCATTACGCATTTCTATACTGGAAGACAAGTATATAGGCAAGTGATTAAAAGTTGCGTTTTCCTAGTCTTAAAATTAAAGAATGACTATTGGGAAAGTCATAGTAACAATTATGCATATCTCGGAAAGGGCTGATGCTAAAGATTAAGTTAGTGGAAATAAATTGTGAGTTTTAAAGACGTGTACAGCTTTCATCATACACATTTTTGTCTCTGTCTTATAGTGTGCAAAATTATATAAACATTTAGAGATATTTAGCAGTATTACGGTTAATAGAACCTTGGTATCGTACAGACAAATCAAAAAGTTTGGTGCAGGGAAAAATATATTGAATGTGTAATAAATTGGAAAGTGAAGGGGGGGGGGGGAGGTTTACATATGGGGCAATGAAACGAGGAATGGACCCACAGAAGTCCCTATTATGTTAGAAAATGGAAAATAATCTACAGTTTTTTCGATTGTAAAGGGACTAAAGTATTGCGGAATAAATGGTGGTTGAAATTACTTAGAGAATGAATTAAAATGAGAATTGGAAGGTCTAACAATACAGAAGGGACTAGGAAGTTGGATGAATTATTACGAAAAACTAAAGAAACATACAAAAGAAAAATTTTAAGACTATAAAATTGGATACTTGCAAGGTTGCCTATCAGGAAAATTGGTATATGCAATTAAAAGAAGGTTTTGTAGCAATTATCAGTAGGTTGTTCCTTTGTTTAGTCAGTGTCGCCATCTGTATTCCTACGGGCCCTTAAACACCACACACTCGCTCTGTATTCCTATTTATTGATTTATTCAATGCAGGACTTTGACGAGCATCATTAGCTATAGTCATGACAACAATGTATCTTAAGTACTCATCAGAAACAACAAATGAACAAGTGAACAGGTTAGTAAAGAAATAGTAACAGAACTGTGAGGTTAAACTGTATTCCGATAATCGCTGAAAGACAGCTATTGCATATTACAATCGATTAACAATCGAAACTCACAAAGGAAGGCAATTCAAAACAATTTGGTAATGCATAAAATGATAAAATTGAAACCATAATTCAAAATTCTCACAGTATTTGACATTGTCAACGTAACTCAGTTGGTAGAATTGTGCAAGGAGTCGATTCGCGGCTATTTTCCCCCCCCACTAGGATTATCCTCCCTATAAATTTAAAAAATGACATGTGTTACACTCACATGACTTTCTCTACTCTTGTACTAACCATTCCTATACCATATTTGCGTTAGTTGAGATAAACATTTGCGGAAACTATCTTATTGCCTATTTCCTTCTAGGTACAAGAGGAATATGGCAATACAATAGGCTTTGAGCGATAGTCAAATATTTTAAAGCCTTAAAATTCCGTTCTCTTTGCACGCTTAACATATAAAGAAATTAACAACGATCTTCCATTTGACGAAAATTTGTTTTCCAAAAGTCACACAAATAAGAGGTTATATCTCCGAAATGGTTCACTCTACAAAAAAGTATTTGGACCCAGATTGTGTATTTTAGCAAGATCTACATTTTTGTAGAGTATGATTTGGTCTATCTCTTATGGTTTGCCAGTTATGCAAAGGTCATCCAAAGCAAACAGGACTACGTAGGTTATATTCAGAAAATTCAAAATTTACATTTCATTTGTCATCAAAGTATCACAAACATGACATTTTAAGCAAAATCGTTATAGCCATTTTGAAGAAAATTAAAATTTGCGAAAAATTGTCCATGTAAAGGGTAGTTTAGAGAGGAAGAATTTTCTTGAAAATTTTTGTGTCGCATTCCTGAAAAACATTAAACTTAAATACCAACTTTGGTTATTAACCGACTTTTCGTTTCTGAGTTATGTTGCCCACAGACACACACACACACATGGACTAATTCGAACTGCACTAAGAGTAATAAATATTTTTTAGGTTAATTTTTTATAGAATTAACATTTTCTAGTAAAATATTTTCTATATAGTTATAAAATTCGTATTTTGTTGCTGAAATAGTCCAGATAAATAACATTCGACGATTCAGATGCGATATAACACTTGTGAAAACTTGACAACGAAATGTCAGTTGGAATATAATACTTCCTCTGACAAATAGTACGTGGCAGAGAAAGTAAAGCGTCAAATTGAATATTTAGCTGTTAGTAGTATTTTAGCCTTCATAGAATTTGCAGGAACCTAGACAGAATGCATGCCATGCACTAATGGACAAGGTGGGCAATAATCTGTGCATTAGCGTAAATCACAGTGGCTCTGAAAATAAATAGGAGACGTCCATTAATAGATTTCCTATAACAAATACTCGGAATGAATAATGTTTTCGTAATTCAAATGTATTTTACAACGGTATTTTTTATCGCTGATAGTACATCAGAGAATGGAAAAATTATATAGCAAGATAAAAAATCTGATGTGTTGCACTCAGATGACTTTCTCTACTCTTGTACTAACCATTCTTACAAACTCTTATTCCTATATCTTCTTCGTGTTAGTTGAGATAAACATTTGTACAAATTATCTTATTTCCTTGTAGGTGCAAGGGGAATATTAGAATACAGTAGGCTTAGTGTGATAATCAAATCTTTTAAAGCTTTGAGATTCCGTTCTCTTTGAACACGTAACATATAAAAAAACGAACAACGATGTTCCATTTCACGAAAGTTTTGTTTTCCGAAACTGACGCAAATAACAAGGAATATTTCCGAAATTGTTCTAAAAGAAAAAAAGATTATTTAGACATAAATTGTGTGTTTTAGCAGGCACGTTTTGAATAGTAAGATTTCGTCTGTCTCTTACGGTTTTCCAGTTATTCAAAAGTCATCCAGAGTAAATTACATAGGCTATAGCCAGAAAATTCAAAATATACATTTCATTTGTCATAAAAATATCTTAAAGCATATGGCGTTTTAATAAAAATCGTTAGAGCCATTTTAAAGCAAATCAAAATTTTCGAAACAATTTTTATGTAAAGGGTAGTTTAGGGTCGGATCCCTGAAAGAGATTAAACCCAAATACCAACTTTGGCTTTTAACAGACTTTTCGTTTTTGAGTTATGCTGTCCACAGACTGACACACACACACACGTACGTTTTCTAAAAATGCTCTTTTTTTTATTTAGAGGACCTCAAAACATATATTTCAGATAAATTCTACATTTTTGGGTGGAATACAATACTTACTCTAATTTACTATACGTAGTAGAGTAAGTAAAAACCGCATTTGGTTATTGAACTATTACATTTGTACTTTTGAAACCTAAATAGTGAGGTATATTAATAAAATTGGTCTGCATAACAAATTGTATTCTCCAGGAATGCGTGTTTTCGAACATATACTTTTGCGCTGAGCTAAAAAATGTAATCGGTTTTTGTCTGTCAGGTTAGGTTTTTGATAAAATCAAATCTTTGTACTTCATAAAATTTGTATCAGTTTGTATGTGCCCTGGACAAGGAAAGTGACTGCTTTAAGTACATATGCAATTTTTATCACAAAATAACCGTAAAAATATGCTTTTACTGACCTCAAATCAGGCAATAATATGTGACACCATTTTAAGGTTACAATGATCCAAACAAAGATGTAAAAATTTTCGAAGACAACACGACAATAGAAAAATTAATGTAAATACCTTCTTCATCTGATTACCCTTCCCTTACGTAGGACTTACACCCTCTAGGACTTACAAGCCAGTGTCTAGGGTTCATCTCCCGGCTGGAGGTGGAAATTCTCCTTTTGCTAGAAAAACCTTTGTCCAACCTTATTATATTTTAAGAAGTTAGTGTCTTTTAAAGGTAAGAATATAAAATATTTAAATAATAACTTATTTAATAACTTCTTTAATTATTTTCTTGAAAGTGGCTATGGCGAATTTGCTTAAAATATCATATGTTTGAGATATTTTTATGACAAATGAAATGTTTATCTTGAATTTTCTGGCTAGAGTCCATGAGGTCTTATTTCTCTGGATGACTTTTGCATAAATAGTAAACCGTTAGAGATAGACCAAATCATACTCTACAAAAAATGTAGATCTTATTAAAACACATAATTTATGTGCAAATAAATTTTTTGTGTAGTGAACCATTTCGGAGATATTCTTTGTTATTTGTGTACCTTTTGGAGAACTTCTGTAAAATGGAACATAGCCGTTCATTTTGTTACAATTAAACCGTTATTTCGTTGTTTTTACATTCAGCGATGTCCTTGCACAATTCAAATCAATACTTCTTTTTTTCTACATAAATTTTCACACTTAACCTGTCCAGCACTAACTCTGTTACTTTTCTCATGACGTCACCTCATGCCAAGGAGCGTTCAGTTATGAATGCCTCCCAAAGAAGCCTGAAGCACTGTTACAATATATTAGAAATAATTATAACATTTATAACCTCTGTGCAAAGCTTATTTCATTTGTTACTTGAAAACGTGGAAGAAACAAGATTAAAATAAACATAAATGCTCCATAATATACAATAACTTACTCTTTTTACGTCAGAATTGTGATTTCGCAAATATTTGTAACTACTCCTTTAAATATAGGCAGTATGCAAATAATCCGTTACAAAATTACAACATACTTAGTAATTAATCCAGAGAATCTTTATATTACAAGGTTATTATTTGCAATATATGAACATTAAGTAATGTTTCGTTAAGTGTGAAAGTTCCTAAGTAAATTCTTTCTCGTCGATTAATTGATGTCCATACATAATACAAAAATCTAATTCCTGCCGTTGTATCTCGTCATAAAAGTGTGTGTGTGTGTGTGACCGATGGGAAAGTAAACAAGAAGTGAAAAATTGGTTGAATAGCCTACATTTTCCATCGCAAATTTGCTCAGTATGATACGTTGTAAAATGTAATTAGGCGGAAGGCACGAGAAACAGAGACAAAAAAGTGAGGGCACCTGCACGGACGTACGTACGTAACAACTCGCTGTTAAACTGCAAACAGTAAAGGAGAAGAGGGAACACCGAATTTTAATTTCATCCACATGTTAACCGCATCGAGCATTTGTTTTATTCCAACACAGCTCTTCTTTAAAATACGAAATATTCTACCACTGAAAAGTTACTACATCTCACCAAAATGTCTGTAAATATAGGAATATATCATATCGTTATTAATATTGCGTAACAAAACACAGTGCATTATGGTTTATAACTGCGATACCACACACTCACATTTTCTCTCTCTTTCTCTCTCTTTCTCTCTCTCTCTCACACACACACACTCATACTCACTCACTCACTCACACTCACATACACACAAATTCACACACACACACACACACACACACACTCACTCATACACACATACTCACACATACACCCACACACACCCACTCATACACACATACTAACACACACCCACTCACACACACACTCACACCCACTTACACACATACTCACACCCACTCACACACATACTCACACCCACTCATACACACACTCACACCCACACACACCCACTCATACACACACTCACACCCACACACACCCACTCATACACCCACACACACCAACTCACACACATACTCACACCCACACACACCCACTCATACACACATACTCACACCCACAAACACACCCACTCATACACCCACTCACACCCACACACACCCACTCAAACACATACTCACACCCACACACACCCACCCATACACCCACTCACACCCACACACACCCACTCATACACCCACTCACACCCACACACACCCACTCAAACACATACTCACACCCACAAACACACCCACTCATACACCCACTCACACCAACTCACACACATACTCACACCCACAAACACACCCACTCATACACCCACTCACACCAACTCAAACACATACTCACACCCACAAACACACCCACTCATACACCCACTCACACCAACTCACACACATACTCACACCCACAAACACACCCACTCATACACCCACTCAAACCAACTCAAACACATACTCACACCCACAAACACACCCACTCATACACCCACACACACCCACTCAAACACATACTCACACCCACAAACACACCCACTCATACACCCACTCACACCAACTCAAACACATACTCACACCCACACACACCCACCCATACACCCACTCACACCCACACACACCCACTCATACACCCACTCACACCCACTCAAACACACACTCACACCCACACACACCCACACACACCCACACATACACACATACTCGCAACCACACACACCCTCTCATACACACACTCACACCCACACCCACTCATACACACATACTCACACTCACTCATACACACACTCACACCCACACACACTCATAGACACACACTAAAACCCACACACCACCCACTCATACACACATACTCGCAACCACACACACCCACTCATACACACACTCACACCCACACACCCATACACTCACACCCACACACACCCACACACTCACACCCAAACACACACACTCATACACACATACTCGCAACCACACTCACACCCACACACACCCACACACTCACACCCACACACACCCACACACTCACACCCACACACATCCACTCAAACATACATACTCGCAACCACACACACACACACTCATACACACACTCACACCCACACACACCCACACCCACACACACCCACACACTCACACCCACACACACCCACTCATACACACATACACCAACCCACCCACCCACTGATACACACATACTCACACCCACACACACACTCATACACACATAATCACACCCACTCATACACACTCACACCCACACACACCCACTCATACACACACTCACACCCACACACACTCACACCCACACACACTCATACACTCACACCCACACTCACACCCACTCATACACACTCACGCCCACACCCACTCATACACATACCCACACCCACTCATACACACACTCACATCCACACCCACACTCACTCATACACACACTCACATCCACACACCCACTCATGCACACACACCCACCCATACATACACTCACACACACACACTCATACACTCACACACACTCATACACACACTCACGCCCACACACACTCATACACACACCCACTCATACACACACTCACATCCACACCCACACACACACTCACATCCTCACCCACACACACTCATACACACACTCGCACCAACAGACACACCCACCCATACACACACACCCATTCATACACACACTCACACCCGCACACCCACTCATACACACACCCGCACACCCACTCATACACACACACCCGCACACACACTCATACACACGCACCCGCACACACACTCATACACACGCACCCGCACACACACTCATACACACACACCCGCACACACACCCGCACACACACTCATACACACTCACATCCACTCACACACACTCATACACACTCATACACACTCACACCCACTCATACACACACTAATGCCCACCCACACACTCATACACACTCACACCCACACCCACACACATACACACTCACACCCACACACATACACACTCACACCCACACACTCACACACTCACACCCACACACTCATACAAAGTCACACCCCCACACACACTCATACACACACTCACACCCACACACACACACTCATACAACACCCACCCACACACCCACTTACACCCACTCATACACACACCCACCCACACACCCACTTACACCCACTCATACACATAGTCACACTCACACACACCCACTCATACACATACTCACACTCACACACACACGCACTCACACCCACACTCATACACACACCCACACACACACCCACTCATACAGACACTCACACACTCACACACACCCATACACACATACTAACACACACCCACTCATACACACATACTCACATCCACACACCCACTCATACACACACTCACACCCACACACTCATACACACACACCCACTCATACACACACTCACACACACTCACACCCTACTCACCCCCACACACACTCACACCCACACACACCCACTCATAAACACACTCACACACACCCACTCATACACACACTCACACCCACACACCCACTCATACACACACTCACACCCACACACACCCACTCATAAACAGACTCACACACCCAGTCATACACATACTCACACCCACACACATACACCCACTCATACACACATACTCACACCCACACACACTCATACACACTCACACCCACACACACACTCTCATACATAGTCACACGCACACCCACACACACACTCACACCCACACACACCCACTCATACACACATACTCACACCCACACACACATACACACACTCACACCCACTCATACACACACTCACACCCACACCCACTCACACACACTCACACCCATACTCACACACACACTCATACACACACTCACACCCACACCCACTCATACACACACTCACACCCACACACACTCACACCCATACTCACACCCACACACACTCACACCCACACACACCCATTCATAAACACACTCACACACACACTCATACACACACTCACACCCACACCCACTCATACACACACTCACTCCCACACCCACTCATACACACACTCACACCCACACCCACTCATACACACACTCACACCCACACCCACTCATACACACATACTCACACCCACACACTCACACCCACAAACACCCACTCATACACACACTCACACCCACTCATACACACACTCACACCCACACACACATACATTAACACCCACACACTCATACACACACTCACACCCACACAGATACACTAACACCCACACACACCCACTCATACACACATCACACCCACATACACACTCATACACACATCACACCCACACTCATACACACCCACTCATACACACACTCGCACCCACACACATACACACATACACACCCACACACATTCACACCCACACACATACACACACTCACACCCACACACACTCATACACACACCCACACTCACTCATACACACACCCACTCACACCCACTCACACACGCTCATACACACTAAGACACACTCACAACCACTCGCACACACACTCACACCCACTCACACACTCACAAGCACTCACACACACACTCACACACACTCATACACACACTCATACGCTCACACCCACTCACACACTCACACACAACCACTCACACACACACTCATACACTCACACCGTCTCACACACTCCCAACCGCTCACACACACACTCACACACAACCACTCACACACACTCATACACTCACACACTCACACACAACCACTCACTCACACACACCCTCTCACACACTCATACATACACCCACTCACACACTCACAACCACTCATACACACTCACACCCACTCTCACACAACCACTCACACTCACACACACTCATACACATCCACTCACACACACTCACTCACACACTCTCACACAACCACTCACACTCACACACACTCACACACACACTCACACACACTCACACCCACTCTCACACAACCACTCACACTCACACACACCCACACACACTCTCACACAACCACTCACACTCACACACACCCACACGCACGCACTCACACACACCCACTCACACACACCCACCGACACACCCACACACACTCACACACATTCATACACACTCACACCCACTCTCACACACCCACACACACTCACACACACACCCACTCTCACACACCCTACACACTCACACACACCCACTCACACACACCCACTCACATACACACACTCACACACATTCATACACACTCACACCCACTCTCACACAACCACTCACACACACACACTCACACACACACATTCATACACACTCACACCCACTCTCACACACCCGCACACACTCACACTCTCACACACCCACACACACTCACACACACTCACACACACCCACTCTCACACACCCACTCACACACACCCACACACACCCACACCCACACTCACACACATTCATACACACTCACACCCACTCTCACACAACCACTCACACACACACTCACACACACCCACACACTCACACACACATTTATACACACTCACACCCACTCTCACACACCCACTCATACACACCCACTCATACACACACTCACACTCACACACCCACTCACACACCACCACTCACACACACTCACACACCCATTCACACACACTTGTACACAGTGACACACACATACACTCAGTCACATGCTTACAAACACACGCACGTTCACACACACAGATACATTCGCAAATACGGACCTTTTTCTAAAAATGCTTTTTTTGGATTCAGGAGACCTCAAAACATTTCCGGTGAAATCTTGACATTGAATTTTTGGGTGGAATGCAATACTTCCTCTACTTTACTGTACATAGTAGAGAAAGTAAAAGTGATTGAACGCAAAAGTGTTGCTCTGCGGTTTACACAAATCGATATTTCCAACATGGAGCTGAGGTCCTTTGATATAGAACAAATATTATGGATAAACTGAGCTGCATGTTGGAAATAGCGATTTGTGTAAACCACGCTGCAACACCGCGTGAGACATTTGAATTGCTGCAATTATCTCGTACTAGAAAGTATGTAATCAAATCGATGTCTATCTTATTTAGCATGAATTGGAGAGGAAGAATGAGGTTTTGTAATTATAGCTTGCTGAAACTCGAGTAGAGAATGTCATGTGACCACAACGCATCAGAGTTTTAAAATGAATTTGTTCAACTTGAACTCAGGAGAAATCGCGTGTATTCCTTGCCACACCAAAGTCAGCTAACGAAGCATAGAGTGGGGCTGTGCAAGCGTAAGCAATTTGAGTTGGTATCAGTTAGAATAATGCGAGCTGACGCAAAATGGTGCACTGCTTCAACCCCTCTCTTACTCTCCCCTCTTATCAATTAATAATTTCCTTCACTTTCATGCCGATTTCCACTTGCAGCTCTGCGATCTCCTGCACATTTCCCCTTAATCCCTTTCTTAAACACTTAACGCGTTACAATAAAAAATTTCCCCCATAATGAAATATTTAACTGACGATTTGTTTTTATAACGGAGTTGTATATTCTCTCAGTTTTGTTACTCACCGCCACAAAGTACAGTGTTTAGTTACAAGCCCTTACAACAAGAATAGCCTTTGGACAGCATAACTCAAAAAGGAAAAGTTGGTTAAAAACCAAAGTTGGTATTTAAGTTTAATGTCTTTCAAGGGTGCGACACGATGATTTTGAAAAAAATAGCCCCACCCTAAACTACCCTTTACATGGAAAAGTTTTTGAAAATTTTAATTTTCTTGAAAATGGCTCAAACGATTTTGATTAAAATGCCATATGTTTGAGATATTTTTATGACAAATGAAATGTCTATCTTGAATTTTCTGGCTATAGCCTCTGTAGTCGTATTTACTCTGGACGACTTTTGCATAACTGGTAAACCGTTAGAGATAGACCAAATCATACTATACAAAAAACGTAGATCTTGCTAAAATACACAATTTATGTCTGAATAACTTTTCTTGTAGGGTGAACCATTTCGGAGATATTCCTTGTTATGTGTGTGAGTTTCGGAAAACTTAAAACTTTCCTGAAATGGAACATCGTTCATTTTTACTTTCTCTACTGGTAAGTAGGGGAAGTATTGTATTCCACCCAAAATTCGATGTCGAGATTTCACCGCAAATACATGTTTTGAGGCCCCCTGAACCCAAAAAAGCCATTTTTAGGAAAAGGTCCGTGAGTGTGTGTGTCAGTATGTCAGCCTGTGGACAGCATAACTCAAAAACGTAAAGTCGGTTCAAAACCAAAGTTGGTATTTAAATTTAATGTCTTTCAAGGATGCGACACGATGATTTTGAAGAAAATAGTCCTACCCTAAACTACCCTTTACATGGAAAATTTTTGGAAAATTTTGATTTTCTTGAAAATGGCTCAAACGATTTTTATTACAATGTCACATGTTTGAGATATTTTGATGAGAAATGAAATGTATATCTTGAATTTTCTGGTTATAGCCCCTGTAGTCGTATTTACTCTGGGCGACTTTTGCATAACTGGTAAACCGTTAGAGATAGACCAAATTATACTATACAGAAAATGTAGATCTTGCTAAAATACACAATTTATGTGTCAATAAATTGTCTTGTAGGGTGAACCATTTCGGAGATATTCCTTGTTATGTGGGTGAGTTTCGGAAAACTTAAAACTTTCCTGAAATGGAACATCGTTCATTTTTACTTTCTCTACTGGTAAGTAGGGGAAGTATTGTATTCCACCCAAAATTCGATGTCGAGATTTCACCGGAAATACATGTTTTGAGGCCCCCTGAACCCAAAAAAGGCATTTTTAGGAAAAGGTCCGTGAGTGTGTGTGTGTCAGTATGTCAGCCTGTGGACAGCATAACTCAAAAACGAAAAGTCGGTTAAAAACCAAAGTTGGTATTTAAATTTAATGTCTTTCAAGGATGCGACACGATGATTTTGAAGAAAATAGTCCTACCCTAAACTACCCTTTACATGGAAAATTTTTTCGAAAATTTTTATTTTCTTGAAAATGGCTCAAACGATTTTTATTACAATGTCACATGTTTGAGATATTTTGATGAGAAATGAAATGTATATCTTGAATTTTCTGGCTATAGCCCCTGTAGTCGTATTTACTCTGGGCGACTTTTGCATAACTGGTAAACCGTTACAGATAGACCAAATTATACTATACAAAAAATATAGATCTTGCTAAAATACACAATTTATGTCTCAATAAATTTTCTTGTAGAGTGAACCATTTCGGAGACATTCCTTGTTGTATGTGTGAGTTTCGGAAAACTTAGAACTTTCGTGAAATGGAACATCGTTGTTCATTTTTTTATATGTTAGGTGTGCAAAAGAGAACGGAATCTGAAGGCTTTAAAAGATTTGACTATCGCACAAAGTCTATTGTATTCTAATATTCCCCTTGTACCTACAAGGAAATAAGCAATAAGATAAAGTACTCACAAGTTACTCGTAGGACGAGAAGCTTTAATTAACGCAATCCTTTGATACAACTTCTTAGCAGCTTATTTGTGCCAATTTTTATCAAGTTTTTAGCACCAACAGTGTGGGCTCCAGCTTCTCCATAATTGAAAAATGAGATTACTTGATAAACACCTTGTGATTTACCTACTAAAAGTAACACCCGGTGGCTGTAGATAGCTACAGCTTCCAAAGCTCTCGCTGAACGTGCTGAATCATCAATGTAAAGTAAACTTCTCTGTTCCTTTTATTCAGCTCATAATCTCTAACCTCAAAGCAGCCTAAGTTTTCCATTACACTAATCTTCTATGCTACCAGAATGTTTCTGCTACCTTTAACACCTTCCGCCCGTTCCTTTTCGCTCGCGCCTTGTTTTTCTTAATATCCCTATCTTTTATGCAGGCCTTTCAAGTGCTGAGGAATTTTAAGTGGAAGCGCTCAAATAAAGTGAAAAAAGGAACTGTTTCCGTTTACACGTCAAATCTCGTAAGAAAATAATAAAATTGATGTTATTTGCCTTAGAATAGAACTGCACATTACGAACAAACATAGCTTCATGTAGCAAATTAATATATAAAATTAATAGCGCTCTTAGATGGAAATAACATTGCTAACTTTCCTAAATCTCAACTGTATTTATTTATTCCCCTTCATTTTGCTTCCTATATTTATACAACACTAGATCCCAGTATTCTTACAAACTCTTATTCCTATATCTTCTTCGTGTTAGTTGAGATAAACATTTGTACAAATTATCTTATTGCTTATTTCCTTGTAGGTGCAAGGGGAATGTAAGAATACAGTAGGCTTTGTGCGATAGTCAAATGTTTGAGATTCCGTTGTCTTTGCACAATTAACATATAAAAAAATGAACAGAGATGTTCCATTTCACGAAAGTTGTAAGTTTTCCGAAACTCACACATATAACAAGGAATATCTCCGAAATGGCTCACCCTACAAGAAAATTTATTGAGACATAAATTGTGTATTTTTGCAAGATCTACGTTTTTTGTATAGTATAATTTGGTCTATCTCTAACGGTTTACGAGTTATTCAAAAGTCAGAGTAAATACGACTACATGGGCTATAGTCAGAAAATTCAAAATATACATTTCATTTGTCATAAAAATATCTTAAACATAGGACATTTTAATCAAAATCGTTAGCGCTATCTTCAAGAAAATCAAAATTTTCGAAAAATGTTCCATGTAAAGGGTGGTTTAGGGTGGGGCTATTTTCTTCAATATCTTCGTGTCACATCCTTGAATGACATTAAACTTAAATACCAACTTTGGTTTTTATCCGACTTTTCGTTTTTGAGTTATGCTGTCCACAGACTGACACACACACGGACCATTTTCTAAAAATGCTTTCTTGGATTCAGGTGAACTCAAAACATATATTTCCTGTGAAATCCCGACATCGAATTTTTGGGTGGAATACAATACTTCCCCTACTTACCAGTAGAGAACGTAAAAATGAACAATGATGGTCCATTTCACGAAAGTTATGTTTTCCGAAACTCGCACACAAAGAATATCTCCGAAATGGTTCACCCTACAAGAAAATTTATTTAGACATAAATTGTGTATTTTAGCAAGATCTACATTTTTTGTATAGTATAATTTGGTCTATCTCTAACGGTTTACCAGTTATGCAAAAGTCGTCCAGAGTAAATACGACTATAGGTGCTATAGCCAGAAAATTCAAGATATACATTTCATTTGTCATCAAAATATCTCAAACATATGACATTTTAATCAAAATCGTTAGAACCATTTTCAAGAAAATCAAAATTTTCGAAAAATTTTCCATGTAAAGGGTAGTTTAGGGTATGACTATTTTCTTCAAAATCTTCGTTTCGCATCCTTGAAATACATCAAACTTAAGTACCAACTTTGGTTTTTAACCGACTTTTCGTTTTTGAGCTATGCTGTCCACAGACTGACACACACACGCACGGAGCTTTTTCTAAAATACTTCGTTTACTTACCCGTAGAGAAAGTAAAAAAGTAGAAGAATTTCAAGTTTTGCAGCTTTTTTTAAATGCCAACACACACTCAGGTATGTTAGTTATGTTTGTCGAATTATTTCGAGATTCGCTTTCCTGAATCAATAATACTAATATTGCATAAAGTGTTGTGCAAACTTGTGGATAATTAAAAAAAAAAAAACACAGGGATAAATTGAACATTGCTCGTGTCGTAATCATAACTATTCAGTTGTTGAAGTGATTTGCGCGAATTTCCGTAATGTTGGTATCTCTTGCTGGAGCCGTGACGTAAGGAATATACAATCTGGAATGGCTGACGTGTGGAACACAGTGTGAAGGCGTACGAAAAACAGAGGTCAGCACCGTCGGGACCAGCATCTCCCCAATGACGGGCCCCGGTTTTGATATATGGAGAGTGACAAAATTGGAAATCGACATCCGACTTCCATGTAAATTACACACATGTGCTGGAATCGTACATTAGGGCCCCATATATGTGTTCCTCTTGACTTAAATGAAAAACATGTTTATGCAAATAGTTACAATTTATGGCATGAAAAGCAATGGCTAATTCTTACGCTCGGAACTACTAAATCTCTCTAGAAAGTTTCGTTTCGAATTTAAAACGCAATAATTCAAGCCCATGGTTGAAAATTTCGTTCCACAGTAAGGGTTTTGACATATACCACATTTCAAACACAAAAACCACTAGCTAAAGAATATGTATGCTGCTACAATAAATATAATAAACAGCAAACGTGTATGTGATACAAACACACGAGTTTCTCTACTCACTCTTATAAAACTACTCTTACAAACATATATTCTTTTATCTATTTCTTTTAATAGAGGTAACCTTTCAATTTCCTTGAATACCGTTAGGTAAAACAATAATGATACTGTGACGCCGGGCACGGAGCACAACAAAGGACGGTCAGGGCTAAGCTACTTCACACCACATACCAGCCGGCAAGCAAAGACGCTCTAGGTCAGGCTGCCTCGGTGTATACGTGACTAACAACAATGTCCGCGGTGCATAACAAAGGCTTGCTAGAACTTTCGAGAGGCATCTGGCAGCCGACGTGTTTGTACAAGTCGAGAAAGGTCCGTGTTACGCCAACCTCGCTATATAAGGAGGCGAGGAAACAGCAGAAGTGAGTCGGTCAGTGTTTCAGTGAGTGCAAAACAGTTTTTAAAGCTCAAAAAAGCTTGAAAATGTTATTGTTGACACCTTAAGGGTGCCCATAGCTAATTCTCGATCAACATTTTACGTGTAAAACTACTTTGCGCTGTAATTCTTTAATATGGCTTTTGCTTTCAAAGTCTTAAAACTTAAACATCACGTAACTTCCCAAGGGTACTTGATCTAATAGCCTGAGGTTACTTCAAATTCATTTTATTCTACTTTGATTATTTTTACAATTTTACGCTTTAAAACTGACGGAATTTGTAATAAATATTTTTAAATTTTCACTACTAATTTGGCGAGAATGAATTTCAAAGATGGCAGATTAATTTTGCTGCAGTTTTAAATGATTCGAGTTAGATATAATAAAATAAAATAACTTATTTAATTAAATTAATAAAATTATATATGCCAGTGTTGTAGATTAGTATTTAAATAATTAGCTATATTTTTACTTATTTCAGAATTGCAACTTCTGATTTCAGAATGTTTTTAAGTGGTTTTAAGTTGTAATTGCACGTGGAATTAGTATAATAATTAATAAACCCAAGCAAGACATTCACGGGCCAAAACTTACCGCACAACCGCTGCTTTGCGCACCTCTACCCTGTACAGACGTGATGAGAAGGGTGGAGGGTTGGATGTGGTCAGCTACCCGAGCCCTCCCAGCCGGTTATGAGATCTTTGCGCCCTGTGGTCGCTACTTCTTTATTAAGATGCTCCTCAATTGGCTCCTGTGGGAGCCAACGAGGCTGAGTGCACATCGTTCCAGATCTCCCAGGGGGGAAAAATCCCAGAATTGAATCCGCCACCACTGTGTTACGGATGCACTCTGATATTTAGTATAACTAAAATAAAATTTACCTTTTATTAAACATATTTGTACAAATTAACAGAAGAGAACTTAACTGAAAACAAAAACAGCAAGATTAGGAATTTTCACTCTAGATACTGTCAAGGAAAAGTGCCTCATTTCAGCTAGGAGTCGAACCCAGGAGTACTCGGTTCAGTATACTGACTGTAGTTTGTTGCTGGTCGTTTATTAGACGGTCGTGTTATAGAGAAATGGAAGAATATTTGTGAGCTAATTGAAAGAGCTAAACAATATTGATTTTGACTGTGCTGTTGGTAATAAGCAAGATTATCCGTATCTGTGACTGCTAGCGCGCACAAACAGAAAGCTCAGGGCAACGGCTTTGAGTGGCCGCCACATCTTGCTGGAGGTAATCCCAGGCGCTTAGCTTTGTGAAACCCAGCTTTGATTTACTACTCTCTGCAGGTAAATAATCGCCCTTTTCATATCCCATTGTTATCATAAACAAAAACATGCATAATACCTCATACACATACTAGTTCCTCGTATCTATTGTGAAATTCAATGTAAACTTAAATCTAAAAACACCTGCGAAAAATAATGACGTTAGAAGGCAAGCAACCCGACACTGTGGGTTGATATCCTGGTGAGGCATAACTAGTGACAAATGACATTTGCAATACGGGGCACTGTAATGAGGCAAAGGTAATATGGAAGTAGCAGGGTAGAGGGGTAGATACACCTGGCCTCGTAGGAAATAACTAGCATTTATTGAGTTAAACATCCTGTCTAATAAGTAAAGCTTTAACTTTGCCAGTAGAAGCAATGCTATATGTGTACTGGAATTAAAACTATTCGTATCCAAGTAATTGTAAACATTTTTTCTATTACATTATATCATAATACAGTTTCTGCTCTCGAATGAAAGCTTCTCTTCTAATACCTATGCAATAAACCACCTTTCTTGAGTGGCATTAACATTTAATTACACTTTAGTGAATTTGCACAGTTTCTGAAATTTGTCGAGCTTGTCATAGACCAGTAATCTGGCCACCTGTAGCTTCTGATGTATACGGCATGCTGTGGATCAAGAAACAGTTGTAGCTTAATGAGTAACGATTTACTGAGCAACCAGAAAAGATCAATACTTTCCCTTGCCAACGTGTCCAGTCGATAGCATGAATTACGCTCATTGGAGAGGGGTAAACAGACGGAATGAAGGGGAAGCTATGAAGACCTCGTTAAACAATCATGAAACTCTTGCACTTTATTAAATTCGTTTTCTGCCATGGAAATACCTTAAACTTATGTTAGTTTATTGAAGATGGTTAACCACTTTTGAGAAACACTTCGAAAAAAAATTCCACGTAAAGACTAGTAGGGGTGGGGGATTTTTGGATAATCTTCCGATCATATCCTTGGAAGTTGCCAAAGTATCGAGCCAACTTTTGTTTGTAATACTTAGACACAAGATTCCTTTTTCAAAAAATATTTTTTTCTTTACCTTCTCTACTGGTAAGTGGGGGAAGTATTGTATTCCACCCAAAAATTCGATGTCGAGATTTCACCGGAAATATGTTTTGAGAACCCCTGAATCCAAAAAAAGCATTTTTAGAAAAAGGTCCCTGTGTGTGTCTGTGTGTGTGTCAGTCTTTGGGCAGAATAACTCAAAAACGAAAAGTCGGTTAAAACCAAAGTTGGTATTTAAGTTTAATGTCTTTCAAGGATGCGACACGAAGATTTTGAAGAAAATAGCCCCACCCTAAACTACCCTTTACATGGAACATTTTTCGAAAATTTTTATTTGCTTGAAAATAGCTCTAACGATTTTGATTAAAATGTCATATGTTTGAGATATTTTTATGACAAATGAAATGTATATATTGAATTTTGTGACTATAGCCCCTGTAGTCGTATTTACTCTGGACGACTTTTGCATAACTGGTAAACCTTTAGAGATAGACCAAATCATACTATACAAAAACTGTAGATCTTGCTAAAATACACAATTTATGTCTCAATAAATTTTCTTGTAGGGTGAACCATTTCGGAGATATTCCTTGTTATGTGTGTGAGTTTCGGAAAACTTAGAACTTTCGTGAAATGGATCATCGTTATTCATTTTTTTATATGTTACGTGTGCAAAGAGATATAGGAATAAGAGTTTGTAAGAATGGTTAGTACAAGAGTAGAGAAAGTCATGTGAATGCAACACATCAGATTTTTTTTTTTTTTTTTTTTTTTTTTTTTTTTTTTTTTTTTTTTTTTCCCGTTCTCAGGGATCATCGGAACATTCTTCGTTGAAAGCTGAATAAAGGACTTTTGGGTGAAACGCTATACTCTTAGGTAAACATTATGGGAGGTAAAACGTTATCCTATGACAAAGAAGAGTTACGCAGTTCTGTTTTCATTTGAAATATTTGTATGCAACAGATGTTAGGTAAAGCGCTTCAGTTCATATAAACCCCACTTACATGCATGGTCTTACATTTTAATGCCGGCCACTGACGTTTAAAAAGTTTCCCAGATTCCAACATTTGCTTTAAAATGTTATAGGTAAACTTCATAAAAACTAACTACATCTGCTCCCAGTGCATCGCGTAAATTGATTATAGAAACAAAGGCTTCTCACTCAATATTAATGAGGAAGAGACAGTTTCTGGGCAATTGAATTTTTAATGCAAAGGGTAGCTGAAGCTGGATGTACTTCCGCAAACGGAATTTGCAATTACTTTCTCTGTGTTATGCATGCTTTGGGTTCCAAACATTAAAACAGCGACAGCTCTGTTTAAACCAGAATACCACAACGGGGGCTGCGAGTGAATTTTGTTACAAACTGATGAACTTCGCACTACTTAAAATTCTGACTCTGCTTAAGTAATTATCAGTTTTAATTCATTGAAATTGATATAATTAGACGCATTGTAGCTTATTTCTAAGCTGTAAAATTAATTCATTTTTATAGAAAGGGTGATCAAAACGAATGTTGGCAAAATGTAATTAAATTCGACTTACCCAAATCTATTCTGAAAATCTAGTACCCCTTTTTACTTTCTCTACTGGTAAGTAGATGAGATTTCACCGGAAATACATGTTTTGAGACCCCCTGAATCCAAAAAAAAGCATTTTTAGAAAAGGTCCATGTGTCAGTCTGTCAGTCTGTGGACAGCATAACTCAAAAACAAACCGTCGGTTAAAAACCAAAGTTGGTATTTAAGTTTAATGACTTTCAGGGATGTGACACGAAGATTTTGAAGAAAATAGCCCCACCCTAAACTACCCTTTACATGGAAAATTTTTCGAAAATTTTGATTTTCTTGAAAATGGCTCTAACGATTTTGATTAAAATGTCATGTTTGAGATATTTTTATGACAAATGAAATTTATATTTTGAATTTTCTGGCTATAGCCCCTGTAGTCGTATTTACTCTGGACGACTTTTGCATAATTAGTAGCCCGTTAGAGATAGACCAAATCATACTATACAAAAAATGTAGATCTTGCTAAAATACACAATTTATGTCTCAATAAATTTTCTTGTAGGGTGAACTATTTCGGAGATATTCCTTGTTATGTGTGTGAGTCTCGGAAAACTTGGAACTTTCGTGACATGCGTCATCGTTATTCATTTTTTTATATGTTACGTGTACAAAGAGAACGGAATCTCAAAGCTTTAAAATATTTGACTATCGCACAAAGCCTACTGTATACCAATATTCCCCTTGTACCTACAAGGAAATAAGCAATAAGATAATTAGTACAAATGTTTATTTTAACTAACACGAAGAAGATATAGGAATAAGAGTTTGTAAGAATGGTTAGTAGAAGAATAGAGAAAGTCATGTGAGTGCAACACATCAGATTTTTAGGAAAATCTATTTTAAATCAGCTTTCTAAAGACAGGATTAGCACAAAAGTTTTATATTGAAAGTAAGATTTCAGCTCGTCCTCTCCTTGGCATTGTAATGGACATGGAATTGTTTTTAAATCACTACATAAAATTTATTCAACTTACCTTGATAGCTTTACAATATTGAAATCCTCAAACTAATTCCTGGGATACAGATTTAATGGTTATGCCCATATGTGAATAACCACGTAAGGACAGAGAAAATCGTGGTTAGATTTCTGTTGATGTTTCTTTCCCTTCCGTTTCTTCCATCTTTAACAATAATCCTGGCAACAGATATTAAAAGTTAGATTTTCTGAGAAAGTAACATTTCTCGCAGTGGAATAGAATGTCTGTGAAGAATGCCTACTGCTATTTCTTGCACACATAACCATAAAATGCAGATATTAAAAATGCTTCCTCGGTAGATGCATTCTTCAGCAGACAGCGGTTTATTACATTCCACAAATAAGTGATGCTGTGTATTTCCTGCTGCAGCGAAAGTCTTCTGTGCCAATTTATTTGCATATTCCGCTGACCCAGTGGTTTGTACTGGAAAATCTCTTCAGCTTTTTGAGGTTAAGTACTTAATGCAGTAAGTTTACTTGCATTAAAATACGGACAACGTATATTTAATTGGTTTCAAAATTTAGTTTTCTTACAGAATTATAAATCAGTGCAAAGTATTACGACGTTGTCGAGCTTTTTAACTATTACTTTAACCATCCGTATTTGGTTTCACACACTAGCGGTGCCCAAGGACAGTTGCACCCTGTTCAGTTTGTAAATACATTTTTGGAAATGCGAGTGCACACAAAATGGATTTAGTAAAAATGCACGATTTGGGACTATCAGTTTCGTATTGCAGTGGGTGAGGCATAACTAATGACCAATGAAATGCTTGCTCTTTGCAATACGCGGCTAGAGGCGTGGCGCTGTAATCAGAGTCACGTTTTCATTTACTTTAGATTTATCTCCAAATTCTTAATGCATATTATGGAAAAGGTTACAAACTTGCTTGAAATAAGCACTACTGATTAGGTTAAACTACTCTGTTTTTTAAGAAAAGCTTTAAATTTGCACTTAGAATCACAAAAACATGTAAAGGTTTCAGCTACACATAATACAATATTATAATGAAATATAATATATTTATATATAAATTAAACACTGTATTATAATACAGTTTCTGCTTTCGAAAGAAAGGTTATCTTCTAACACTTAAAAATAAACCCCATTCTTTGGTGGCATTAAAATTTAATTACATTTCTGTGAATTTGCACAGTTTCGGAACCAGCTTGCCATAGACCAATAATCTAATCACGTGCAGTTTATGATGTATACGTCATGTTGTGACGCAGGCAACAGTTGAATAACGAAGTTAGTGAGCGGTCAGAAATCAACAGAATTTTCCTTTCATTTCGACGTGTTATTGATTATAACTATGTCCAGCCAATACTTAGAATACTGCTATCATTGGAGAGGGGTAAACGAGGAAAGTGAGCTGTGAAGGCCTGGTTAAATAATCATGATAGCCTTGCAGTTTATTAAATTCGCTTTCTGTACATGTCTTTTAGCAAAAGAGTATATTTTCACACAAAACTAACATCTACATAGATACAGAAACAGTCTGTTGGTTCCTTAGGTGCAACCCTTTCTAATTTACCATCACAGATGCTAAATCCCATGACAATTTTCATCGCTTTACCCTTTTACCTTTATTTTTGAGCTTCAGGGTGAAACAGAAATTGTAAAGCGATGCGGATTAAAGATTGGATTAAAATAAATGAAAAAGGACAATTGTTATTTGCATTTACGTCCTCTAAAATAATAGCTGACAATATGCTTTTATTTTCTCTTTTGTTTTCTTGTTTTCCGCCCTTCCTTTGCTCCACCACATTGTTGGTAGAATAAAATATTTTCTCTGTGCTTTTTTTAACCAACCTTTCTATTTTCTCCACTGCTTACCCGCAAAAAGCAGAGAAAGCGACGTTTTCCAACCATAAATTCACTATTGTGTTGTCTGTGTCTATGAACAGCGTAACTGAAAAACTAATCTGATAAATGGGAAACAAAAAATCTGATGCGTTCCACTCACATGACTTTCTCTACTCCTGTACTAACTATTCTTACAAACTCTTATACTAAAGAAGTAGCGATCAATATCTTTGTAAGTCGGAACACTTTCCTGCGCCTTGCGTCTGGCGGTAGTCATTTTTTATAGGTGCCCATTATCTTTTCTTTATTCAGGGCCTACTTTGTCGTAATTTGTTACGTTGATTTTTCCCACATGTTCCCAAACTATTGTCGAAAGTATTGATTCATCTTCCGCTCTGCATTAGCTTGATTAGTAACCGATAATTTGTCTACTTTGTCATTTTGAAGTTCTGTTTTATGTTTTCGTATTTTAACAAAGATATATTCGAATTTATAGAATGTACTCTGTACTCTTTGTAACTAAAGAAAATGTAGTACTGCTTAGGTTAGGTATTCTATAAAAAAAATCTGATGCGTTGCACTCACATGACTTTCTCTACTCTTGTACTAACCATTCTTTCAAACTTATTCCTATATCTTCTTCGTGTTAGTTGAGATAAACATTCGTACAAATTATCTTATTGCTTATTTCCTTGTAGGTACAAGGGGAATGTGGGAATACAGTAGGCTTTGTGCGATAGTCAAATGTTTTAAGGCCTTGGGATTCTGTTGTCTTTGCACACTTAACATGTAAAAAAATGAACGATGATCCTTTTCACGAAAGTTCTAAGTTTTCCGAAACTCACACACATAACAAGGAATATCTCCGAAATGGTTCACCCTACAAGAAAATTTATTCGCACATAAAATGTGTATTTTAGCAAGATCTACATTTTTTGTACAGTACGATTTGGTCTATCTCTAACGGTTTACCAGTTATGCAAAAGTCACCCAGAGTAAATACGACTACAGGGGCTATAGCCAGAAAATTCAGGATATACATTTCATTTGTCATTAAAATATCTCAAACATATGACATTGTAATCAAAATCGTTAGAGCCATTTTCAAGAAAATCAAAATTTTCGAAAACTTTTCCATGTAAAGTGTAGTTTAGGGTGGGGCTATTTTCTTCAAAATCTTTGTGTCGCATCCTTAAAATACATTAATCTTAAATACCAACTTTGGTTTTTAGCCGACTTTTCGTTTTTGAATTATGTTGTCCACAGACTGACACACAGACACACACACGGAACCTTTTTCGAAAAATACTTTTTTTTGGATTCAGGGGGCCTCAAAACATACATTTCCGGTAAAATCTCGACATCGAATTTTTGTGTGGAATACAATACTTCCCCTACTTACTAGTAGAGAAAGTAATATTGGTCTGTATATCCCTTTACCTCTGTATCTCTCTCTCACTCTCTGTTTCTCTTACTTTTTATAATAATAGTAACAATAGGAAGAATATTTTATTAAAGCACCATCTCAATACAATTATTGGAGTGCTCACTGGTGTTAGGCCCAGATCATTGATACACTCAGTGTATTTCATATTACAATTATATTACTTCGTGTACTACCAAGTTGTTATGTATAAACAATTGCTCATTTTCCCTTTTAACAGTCTATTACCATTTATTTGTAACTCTCCCTAAACATTGTGCAACATTCTTGCACATTTTGTGTATAATTTTGTCAGTTTTCCTCTAAACTTAACGCGGCGAAAGTTTTGGATGTCACGTGATTAATTTGAACAAATCGACGAGAAGTGTTTCTATGCAGTAATTAATCGTGCTTCTCTATGCAACTGTTTGCTCAACTGTTTCCCTGTTTCTTTTGTTTTGCTTCAAAAGAAGGTTATGTACAACTTCATACTTTATTCGCCGTTTAAAAATAATTCATACTCCTGTTTTCGTTGCAAGATGGCGGTGGCGGGATTCATATAACTACGAGGAAAGGAAACAAAGGAAGTGCGGATCAGTAGGAGCAATTCTACGAAAGGTATTATTATACAGTACGGTTTAATAAGCAAATGTGATTAACAGCGAAATACCCTTGGTCTACAAGTAATAAACACGCGCTACCAGCGGTAGCAGTCGGTACTAATTGTAAGAGGGACAACCTAGCGGAGAACTTGTGAGTGAACCGAAATAAAAGAGCTCTAGTAATAAATATGTGAGGTTAATCCCGGCATTAATATAAAAAATCAATCTCTACGTTTGCATTTTCTAGGTTATACTTACACTATATGATTTAATGCAGCGCTAAACAGAACTAAATCCGCACTGGGTGGCTAACCGCAACTTCCAGGAATAATACAGTGATTAAGTTCGCTCTATTGTTATTCTGTGTAAAATTGTACAAACAGCTACAGTCCCTTGTGGCTTTACAACCACATTTCGAGGAACTTGGGCGACCAATCCTTTGAAACAGTTTGATTAATTTTGTGGTGATGTAATTTAGTGGTCCTTTGCAACCAAATACATGAGAGACTACAGCTGAACATTGTTGAATTTTCTTACTAAATGTAACTTAGGTTCTCTTCCCTCCATACCAGAAAGATTTGAGGAGATTTTGTTTAAAATAGTCAATTATCTTGAGGTAGTTGGTTTAAGGCAATGTATCTATGAAAATTAAGAAACCTCAATAGGCAAATGTTCAATTAACTAAATGCTTCATTGAAACATCTGATGTGTCACACTCACATGCCTTTCTCTACTCTTGTACTAACCATTCTTACAAACTCTTATTGCTATATCTTCTTCGTGTTAGTTGAGATAAACATTCGTACAAATTATCTTATTGATTATTTCCTTGTAGGTACAAGAGGAATATGGGGATACAGTAGGAATTGAGCGGTAGTCAACTCTTTTAAAACTTTGAAATTCCGTTCTCTTTGCACAATTAAGATATAAAACAAGAATAACGATGCTCCATTTGACGGAGGTATAAGTTGTCTGTATTCTGGGAAAAAAAAAAAAATTCGAGAAGATCAAAAGTTTCGAAAAAAATGTCCATGTAAACGATAGTTTAGGGTAGAGTAATTTTTTACAAAATATTTGTGTCGCATCCTTCAAGGACATTAAACTTAAATACCAAATTTGGTTTTTAAGACACTTTTCGTTTTTGAGTTCTGCGGTCCAGAGACTGACAGACGCGCATCTTTTTCTAAAAAATGCCTTCCTTGGATTTAGACACCTCGAAACATATTTCTGGTGAAATCTCGGCATCAAATTTTTGGGTGGAATACAATTCTTCCTCTACTTTACTCTACTATAGTAGAGAAAGTAAAAATGCAAGTACCTTATTTCGTGTATGTTTCGTGGTCACCTTTCTCCTAAAAAGCGCGCACTATTTTGCACTAATTTCTACAGGAAGGCTATATCAATGACACTAGGAAGTTCATCTTTTATTCGGCCGCCATAGAAGTTTGTTTATAAAACAATACATAACCTGTAAAATTGTAAAACCATGAACAGTAATAAAATTGTTAAGATTGGTTTGTTTCTGTGAAAAAGTCCCTTTTGAAATACACTGCTTCACGTTCCGAAAGTAGTTTAAAAATACTTTAATTTGGCTGTAGCAGAAAATATGCAGCAACTTTTAAAACGCACTGTATATATACATTCTACGAACAAATTAATTTAGAAGGCCGGTCGATATCAATATCTGCTTTCTAAAAAGTAATAATGTTTGCATAGGCTGGAAAACGGAAGCGGAAAAATTCGCCAATCTCACTACTTGCCTTATATAATGAAATACCTCAAGGCGAACCGGCCCCAGAATATCCAGTATTGATACTTTTCATGTAAAATTTGTAAGAATGTCAACGAAGGGGATATCAAAGTCTCAATAAATTATCCCAGAGATGGCTAAAGAAGATATCTTAAAACATAAAATTGGAGACAGAACAGGTTGAGATAATAAACAGGTTAAAATAAGAAAAAAATAAAAAATAAAAATACATTTGTCCTTAGGTATATTTGAAGAACGTATATTATTTGAAAATATAAACAAATAAAGATTTTCTCGAAAATTATTACATCCACAAAACGTTATTTGACTTATATTGTGTGCCTTAATAAGGTCTACATTTTTTATCTTTATTTTTTAGTGAATAATAAGATTCTGTGAGTCTATTTTGCTAATCAGAAGAGTTAAAGCCGTTCTTGAGAAAAACAAAACTTTGTAAATTTCTCCGTAAAGGTAGTTTGGAATGAAAGAATTTTCTTTGAAATCTTGGTAAACATTCTTTGAAAATACTAACCTCAAATACGAAGTATGGCACTTTTGTTTTTACTTACGTTGTGCACACGTACACACACACACACACACACACACACGCTCGCACTCACACACATCCACAATAAGATTTCATAGTGGTAGTAATTTTATTTTTGGAGAGATAGTATAAGTTCATGGTCTTTCTAGTTATGTTGGTATTGCTGGTACATGAATTATCCCGTAGTCACATCTACCAACTTAACCCACCCTCCTATATTGTGTACTTGACCACCTAGGCCCGTAGCCCAATATTTGGGCATTGGGTCGTTCAACAACATACGACCAGAGGCCGGGTGACCTTGGATACGGCGGGCGACTGTGTGTACGTGACCATAAACAATGATGCCAGTAAAATATACGGGAGGTCCGAGGCTACAGGGCAACTAGCGACTGTGTATATAATCGAAATATTATCAGAGGAACAATTGTAATAACAAAGAAGACTATAAATTGTGTTAATAACGAGAAGAAAATATACATTTGTAGTAAATTTAGAGGACCATAAAGTGTTAGAAAAGTGACGGGATTTCCATTTTGCCGATTTTGTTACCATATACTCAAACGTAGTTGTTCGTTTTTACTACCTCAATAATTGTCCTGTTATTTATATTACATAGATTATTATTTAAAAGAATAAAGCCCTGAATCAGTCCAACTTTCGTTGTAATGACAGTCGAAGATCTTATTTAGAGAGTCACTGAATATTAATACACGTTCCGCGAGATAAACTGAGTAGGCCGTGCTCAAATCAATAATTACCCATGGCGATTAACTTCAACGAGTTGTTGGTTCTGAAAACGAAGAAAATTGTACTTCTCTCATAAAGAGAGAGATGCTATAGTTAGTATTTTCACATTTGGTTAATACGACTTCATTTCGTCGTTTCAAACTTTTCCTCGGTCCAGTAAAAAATCACTTATCCTTATATCGCAGTATAGCATTAAGTAGTGTAAGAATATGTTGACGGACGTTGCTATGGCAACAGCAGGAACGGCCTTCATCCCATGTAACACATCTCCACTGGTTCATGCTTCTCCCTTGGGTCCACCCTTGTGAAGTTGATATATTCTCCGGAGCCGGGGCTCTTAAACTTTATGGGTTTTTGGACTAGACGGCACTAAATGCGAGCAATTAAAAGATAAAAACGACCAGAGTTATGTTAAGTGCCACTTCTCTCGCTCCCCCCCCCCCCCCCCCTCTACGTTATTGTTAGTTATATAGGTCGCGTTTATCGTTAATTGAAACTTTTCTTGTTAATGAAATTGGGGCTAGGCAAAACAAGTACTAAGAGGATTTGAAAACCCAACTTTACATAGTTTCAGTTCTTTTTGGTTGATTTTCTTTGAGTTTTCTGTATAAGTCTTTAATTAACACGCACATTCACACTCTCTCGCATAGGGAGGATGGGAAATAATCCTAGCTAAAGAAGAGTTCTCATGTTCCATCCGGGAATCGAAGTCCGGACCTCTAGATTTGAATGCTAAGACCACAGAGGCAGTATAATTGTATATTTTTTCTTTGGTTGAACTGCGTTTTTGTTATCACCGTCACCGCCGCCATTGCCACTGCCACCGCCACCGCCACCGCCACCGCCAATTCTGTGATCTAGATGTTTCAAGTGAAAAATAAAATACCACTTTATGAAAAAATCTGATGTGTTGCACTCATATGACTTTCTCTACTCTTGTACTAACTATTCTTACAAACTCTTATTCCTATATCTTCTTCGTGTTAGTTGAGATAAACATTTGTACAAATTATCTTATTGCTTATTTCCTTGTAGGTGCAAGGGGAATGTTAGAATACAGTAGGCTTTGTGCGATAGTCAAATGTTTGAGATTCTGTTGTCTTTGCACACTTAACATATAAAACAATGAACAACGATGATCCATTTCACGAAAGTTCCAAGTTTTCCGAAACTCACACACATAACATAGAAATGGGTCACCCTACAAGAAAATTTATACAGACATAAATTGTGTATTTTAGCAAGATCTACATTTTTTGTATAGTATGATTTGGTCTATCTCTAACGGTTTACCAGTTATGCAAAAGTCGTCCAGAGTAAATACGACTACAGGGGCTATAGCCAGAAAATTCAAGATATACATTTCATTTGTCATAAAAATATCTCAAACATATGTCATTTTAATCAAAATTGTTAGAGCTATTTTCAAGAAAATCAACATTTTCGAAAAATTTTCCATGTAAAGGGTAGTTTAGGGTGGGGCTATTTTCTTCAAAATGTTCGTGTCGCATCCTTAAAAGAAATTAAAGTCAAATAGGAACTTTGGTTTTTAACCGACTTTTCATTTCTGAGTTATGCTGTCCACAGACACACACACGCAAAGGCGCACGCGCACGCGCACACGCACACTTTCTCGTTCTAACTGTATAATACGCAGTTGTGGCATTTTCAACTTTCTACCTCATAATTTACTTACATTCTGTGTAGCAGCATTTCAGATTAGTTTAATTCAACACACAAGGACAAAGTAAAAACACGGAAACCTCTGAACTATTTCAACTGGTGCTTAATCTATTATCACTTGTTCACCAAGCCCTGTGCTTTTTATTGTGATGTTCGTGTGAAAACACAAAGGCTGCAGTAAACGAGCGAAAACACAATAACAGACGCTTTGCATACTAATGCTGTGTTAACTATTTCTCTCCTCTAAGTATTTTACCTGGATCATCGACCTAACCTATACTTTTCAACAAATCGTCATTGAATTAAAGCACAGCTCCAGGATTTCACAGGAAATGTATGCGTATATTTTTAACTCAAGCTTTTGTATGTATAGTTCAGTATACAAGGCGAATTATCAAAATGGTTTTCGACATTACACAACACAAATAAAATCTCCCTCTTTATGATATCAGCCCAGAATTACATACAAGACGCCATGTTGAACGCAAATTGCTGACAAAAACAAATGCAGATACATGACTAAACTGCTGGTGACAAAAATGCAGTATCTGATAGTGAAAAGTCAAGCAAGCAATGTTCGTGACTGTTACATATTAAAGGCTGAAGAATTTTTGACGTTATAAATGGTTGAGAGGAATAACTTGCCGCGCAATCGATAAGGCCTGCTGTAGATGCCAACACTAAAAATAATTTATTACTCTTACGTGTGGCGCTTAAAAATGAAAAGCATGCATTCTTCCCTTCCTTAGCTCAAAAATCCACAGCAATAAGCGCTTACTTCAATATCTAGGGCTAGGAAGTTCATGCATAGGGGTTAAAAATGTATGCTTTTACGTTATGTGCACGAATTACGGAATTTTCAGTTATTTGGATATGATTTTATGGTGCATATAACTGCATATTTTCTTGATTTTTGATAAATGCATATTATTTCAATACTATAGCCCCTATATTGCATATTTTAATGATTTTTATGCTTTTTATTACTGTTTTCTATCTGGATAATATTTTTCACACTGGTAGCAATTCTGAAACAATGATTCTTTCCTATTGGTAGATAGATTTGTGTCCAGTACGACGATAATTTTTGTTAAATCTCCTAAAAGAGTTAAGTTGTTTACATCAACAGCACCTAATATCCGACTTCCTCTTGCACCAGTGTTAACTCGATGGGGAACATGGGTCGATGCAGTTTTATATTATGCTGAGCACATAGAAATAGCCGAAGAGGTTATTGGTTCATTGGACTTGAAAGATGCTTCATCAATAGAAACTGTGCAAAATATTCTGTCAGCCACTGGGTTAAAAGAGGATCTTAGTTTCATATCTGCCAATTTTTCTTTCTTACCAACAGCCATAACGGCATCGGAAGCTGTAGGATCTCCTTTGCATGAATCACTTACTGTCTTTGAAAAAACAATATGTGATCTAAGTTCGGTTCCTGGTAGCATAGGACAAAAAGTGAAAGAGAAAGTGAATTATGTAATTTCAAAAAATTCTGGTTATAAACAGATGTGTGGTATTCGAGACATCCTCGAAAGAAAACCATCTGTCACACCAAGAGACTTGACTCTCTCTGTGAAGCAGTTAACATCATTTAAATATGCCCCGATAACTTCTTGTGACGTGGAGAGAAGTTTTTCACGTTACAAAAGTGTTTTGCGAGACAACAGACGATGTTTTGCAGTTGAAAATTTGTGTAGTGTTGGTTGTGAACTGCAATTTAGCAGTTAATACTAGCAGCGGGACCACTTCTGTTTCAACCTCTAAGGAATAAGGTAACTTTATTTATTATTTATACTAACTCGTCTTGTCTACTGCAAAGGAACATTGTTTTAATTAAATAGTGCATCTTTCTTGGCATATTTTCAAGTTTTTAAGAGCATATTTGCATGCATGTTTCAGTTTTTTTAGGGCATTAACTTCCGAGCCCTATTAATAACGTATGATTAATCTCATTAATACATGAAAAGCAGTAGGGTAAATAACAAACGCCGAAAAGGTATGAAAATGTAAAAAATCATGTTTAAAACAGGTTTAGGTCATACAAATCCGGACCCTTGTAATCGCCACCTATGATATTATTTGTGTGTACCTACATGAGCCAGAAGTGTCGCATCCAGAAATGAAAATGTATGTAGATGTTCAAACCCTGCACTTGGCGTGTGTATGGGAGACTTGCTTGATAATATTTTTCTACATGTTTTACAAGGGGAAACATGCAAGCTACACCAGCGTGACAAGTGCAAAACATGGACCGACCGCATTTGGATTTACACACATTCATCACTGCAGCTGTCTTGCTCCTGTAACAGCTTCACAAAACGTTCGCTGCTTTCTGCCAACTACTCCAACTTTTGCACTCTGATAATTTAATTAAGCACTTCTACTAAGTTTCATTTCGCATTTCATTCCTCCAAGGGGAAGTATTGTATGCCACCCAAAAATTCGATGCCGAGATCGGAAATATATGTTTTGAGAATCCCTAAATCCAAAAAAAAAAGCATTTTTAGGAAAAGGTCCGTCTATGTGGACAACATAACTCAAAAACGAAAAGTCAGTTAAAAACCAAAGTTGGTATTTATGTTTAATGTCTTTCAAGGATGCGACACGAAGATTTTGAAGAAAATAGCCCCACCCTAAACTACCCTTTACATGGAACATTTTTCGAAAATATTGATTTTCTTGAAAATGGCTCTAACGATTTTGATTAAAATGTCATATGTTTGAGATATTTTTATGACAAATGAAATGTATATCTTGAACTTTCTGGCTATAGCCCCTGTAGTCGTATTTACTCTGGACGACTTTTGCATAACTGGTAAACCGTTAGAGATAGACCAAAGCATACTACACAAAAAATATAGATCTTGGTAAAATACACAATTTATGTCTCAATAAAGTTTCTTGTAGGGTGAACCATTTCGGAGATATATCAACATTTGTCCAAATCTTATTTCCTAAATAACTCCTCTACCATAACTGATATCTGAACAAACGAAACACACTCTTGAAGCTCTCCTGCAGGCGCATCAATCGACACCAAGAACGTCCACCTAGGTCATTTACCTTTACCACAAAATCAACATTTGTCCAAATCTTATTTCCTAAATAACTCCTCTACCATTAGTGATATCTGAACAAACGAAACATACATTTGAAGCTCTCCTGCAGGCGCATCAATCGACAACAAGAACGTTCACCTAGGTCAGATACCTTTACCACAAAATCAACATTTGTCCAAATCTTATTTCCTAAATAACTCCTCTACCATTAGTGATATCTGAACAAACAAAACACACGCTTGAAGCTCTCCTGCAGGCGCATCAATCGACAACAAGAACGTCCACCTAGGTCAGATACCTTTACCACAAAATCAACATTTGTCCAAATCTTATTTCCTAAATAACTCCTCTACCATTAGCGATATCTGAACAAACGAAACACACACTTGAAGCCCTCCTGCAGGCGCATCAATCGACACCAAGAACGTCCACCTAGGTCAGATACCTTTACCACAAAATCAACATTTGTCCAAATCTTATTTCCTAAATAACTCCTCTACCATTAGCGATATCTGAACAAACGAAACACACTCTTGAAGCTCTCCTGCAGGCGCATCAATCGACAACAAGAACGTCCACCTAGGTCAAATACCTTTACCACAAAATCAACATTTGTCCAAATCTTATTTCCTAAATAACTCCTCTACCATTAGCGATATCTGAACAAACGAAACACACTCTTGAAGCTCTCCTGCAGGCGCATCAATCGACAACAAGAACGTCCACCTAGGTCAGATACCTTTACCACAAAATCAACATTTGTCCAAATCTTATTTCCTAAATAACTCCTCTACCGTTACTGATATCTGAACAAACGAAACACACACTTGAAGCCCTCCTGCAGGCGCATCAATCGACCCCAAGAACGTCCACCTAGGTCAAATACCTTTACCACAAAATCAACATTTGTCCAAATCTTATTTCCTAAATAACTCCTCTACCGTTACTGATATCTGAACAAACGAAACACACACTTGAAGCCCTCCTGCAGGCGCATCAATCGACAACAAGAACGTCCTGCTCGACATGGCCCCCTGTTAGGTAAGGGCTCCTCCTAGACTAATGGGTCCTACCTTTGTCTATGTCATACGTAACACAGAAACGCACGAAGGTGTTTCTTGGTAGCCCTCAAGAAGTACTACCCAGGCGAGGTGTCCGGGTTCGAATCCCGCGCACCGTTGGGGAGTAAATCGGTTTTTCGTCTCTAGAGGGCGCTGGTAGTGCGCGGAGGCGTACGTTGCACCGGTATACGCTGGCATCTTGCCATCCGGCCCCGCATCCCCAATTTCGCGGCTCCAGCTCGATTAGGAGCGCCGTTATCGATTTTTAAGTCCGTTTTGACTCCTGCGGGCTAACGGCCGGAGATGGCGCCAAAGTGCACATAAGCGATGTTGCTCGCCTCACCGAGGCGCGTCTTTTGAGCCCACGCGCGGCGCGCTAGCTCAATTTTGAGAAATCGCCGGTGGCTCAACCGTAAGCGGCGCTGAGGAGCAGATGGAGAACGCGTGGTCGTAGAGAGACGGGGTTTTTTGAATCGGGAGCGGCGAGACGAGCCCTTTCCAACGCATCCCTCGCCGTCCTCGTATCTTAATAAATAAGGTTCATTTTGACGGGTCTCAGTCGTTATGGGAGGTGGGTGCACGGGACCCGGACCGTCGGGTGGGGCACCCCCGGAAAGCCCTAATCGAGTACCCACTCGGGGGGTCTGCGGCCCTTAGGTTCCGAGATATCGGCACTTTTGTAAGGTGGGGGTGGAGGAGACCGGCGGCGGGCGGGACATTTGGAACAAGGTTGCTGTGCGAGCGTGCGTCCGTCGTGCTCCTGGAGTGGGTCCCAGGAGGGACCGGTGTGCTCCGTCCGTCCGTCCGTGCCGCGCCAGCTGCTCGGCCGGACTGACAGACTCACTGCCTGCCTGCAGTGGAACCTCACTCGTCAAGTGCCGGTAGGAAGGGAGGGGGCAGGGGGAAAGACAGCCAAAGAGCTTGGCACGGAAGAATCGCAACTCCGCTCCAAAGCTCTTGACGACCAAAAAGACGAACCTACCATGTCTAAGCCCAAAGACGCCAAGGATGATGAGTCACCGGGGAACACTGCCGCGGGAACGCTGCTCGCGTACCGAGGAGCGAACACTCGCCTATAGACGAGAACGCAGCCTCCACTTCCAGCACACCCTCTGTTTCTCCGCGCCTGGCAGCCCCCCCTGGCCATCTTCCGTCGCTCCCACAAGCCCGGCCTGATTCCGCCAGCACTTCTCAGTCTCGCCGTCCCTACGGAGAAGCCCTCCTGCTCACCTTCTCTTAATTAAATGCACAAACAGAGTGACGCACGTGTGATTTGTAGCCGGCCGCCATCTGTCGGAGCTGGGAGAACCAGTAGCGGCACTAGCCGTGCTCTCTCTCTGTCTCTGTCTCTCTGACTGACTGACTGACTGACTGACACGTGGTGAAGGCCGCCCCCCTCGCCGCTCAGTCAGCCGCGCAATTCAACAACAGCATTTCCTCTCTCTGTCTGTAACGGTTCACTACCAGTCATTGAAAAGTCGTTAACAGTAAGTAAACGCGACTACATAGGCTATAGCAGCCAGAAAATTCAAGATATACATTTCATTTGTCATAAAAATATCTCAAACATATGACATTTTAATCAAAATCGTTAGAGCCATTTTCAAGGAAATAAAAATGTTCGAAAAATTTTCCATGTAAAGGGTAGTTTAGGGTGGGGCTATTTTCTTCAAAATCTTCGTGTCGCATCCTTGAAAGACATTAAACTTAAATACCAGCTTTGGTTTTTAACCGACTTTTCGTTTCTGAGTTATGCTGTCCACAGACACACACGCACGCACGCACACATTCTCTTTCTCTTTCTAACTGCATAATACGCAGTTGTGGCATTTTCTACTTTCTACCTGATAATTTACTTACATTCTGTGTAGCAGCATTTCAGATTAGTTTAATCTGCTAAAACAGTTAAGTTGTTTACATCAACAGCACCTCATATCCGCCTTCCTCCTGCACCAGTGTTAATCGATGGGGAACATGGGTCGATGCAGTTTTATATTATGCTGAACACATAGAAATAGTCGAAGAGGTTATTGGTTCATTGAACTTGAAAGATGCTTCATCAATAGAAACTGTGCAAAATATTCTGTCAGACACTGGGTTAAAAGAGGATCTTGGTTTCATATCTGCCCATTTTTCTTTCTTACCAACAGCCATAACGGCATTGGAAGCTGTAGGATCTCCTTTGTATGAATCACTTACTGTCTTTGAAAAAACAATATGTGATCTAAGTTCGGTTCATGGTAGCATAGGACAAAAAGTGAAAGAGAAAGTGAATTATGTAATTTCAAAAATTCTGGTTATAAACAGATGTGTGGTATTCGAGACATCCTCAAAAGAAAACCATCTGTCACACCACGAGACTTGACTCTCTCTCTCTCTCTGTGTGTGTGTGTGTGTGTGTGTGTGTGTGTGTGTGTGTGTGTGTGTGTGTGTGTGTGTGTGTGTGTAGCAGTTAATATCATTTAAATATGCCCCGATAACTTCTTGTGACGTGGAGAGAAGTTTTTCACGTTACAAAAGTGTTTTGCGAGACAACAGACAATGTTTTGCAGTTGAAAATTTGTGCAAAGTGTTGGTTGTGAACTGCAATTTAGCAGTTAATACTAGCAGCGGGACCACTTCTGTTTCAACCTCTAAGGTATAAGGTAACTTTATTTATTATTTATACTAACTCGTCTTGTCTACTGCAAAGGAACATTGTTTTAATTAAATAGTGCATCTTTCTTGGCATATTTTCAAGTTTTTAAGAGCATATTTGCATGCATGTTTCAGTTTTTTTAGGGCATTAACTTCCGAGCCCTATTAATAACGTATGATTAATCTCATTAATACATGAAAAGCAGTAGGGTAAATAACAAACGCCGAAAAGGTATGAAAATGTAAAAAATCATGTTTAAAACAGGTTTAGGTCATACAAATCCGGACCCTTGTAATCGCCACCTATGATATTATTTGTGTGTACCTACATGAGCCAGAAGTGTCGCATCCAGAAATGAAAATGTATGTAGATGTGGAAGTGGAGCATACGTAGCACTTGGCGTGTGTATGGGAGACTTGCTTGATAATATTTTTCTACATGTTTTACAAGGGGAAACATGCAAGCTACACCAGCGTGACAAGTGCAAAACATGGACCGACCGCATTTGGATTTACACACATTCATCACTGCAGCAGCTGTCTTGCTCCTGTAACAGCTTCACAAAACGTTCGCTGCTTTCTGCCAACTACTCCAACTTTTGCACTCTGATAATTTAATTAAGCACTTCTACTAAGTTTCATTTCGCATTTCATTCCTCCAAGGGGAAGTATTGTATGCCACCCAAAAATTCGATGTCGAGATCGGAAATATATGTTTTGAGAATCTCTAAATCCAAAAAAAAAAAAAAGCATTTTTAGGAAAAGGTCCGTCTATGTGGACAACATAACTCAAAAACGAAAAGTCAGTTAAAAACCAAAGTTGGTATTTATGTTTAATGTCTTTCAAGGATGCGACACGAAGATTTTGAAGAAAATAGCCACACCCTAAACTACCCTTTACATGGAACATTTTTCGAAAATATTGATTTTCTTGAAAATGGCTCTAACGATTTTGATTAAAATGTCATATGTTTGAGATATTTTTATGACAAATGAAATGTATATCTTGAATTTTCTGGCTATAGCCCCTGTAGTCGTATTTACTCTGGACGACTTTTGCATAACTGGTAAACCGTTAGAGATAGACCAAATCATACTACACAAAAAATGTAGATCTTGGTAAAATACACAATTTATGTCTTAATAAATTTTCTTATAGAGTGAACCATTTCGGAGATATTCGTTATTATGTGTGTGAGTTTCGGAAAACTTCAAAATTTCTTAAAATTGTTCATTTTTTTATATGTTAAGTGTGCAAAGAGAACGAAATCTCATGGCTTTAAAAGATTTGACTATCGCACAAAGCCTAGTGTATTCAACCAATAAGATAATTTGTGCAAATGTTTATTTTAACTAACATGAAGATAATTATAAGAATAAGAGTGTGTAAGAGTGGTTAGTACAAGAGTAGAGAAAGTCATGTGAGTGCAACATATATTTTTAAACATCTGATTATCGATTCGCTTTTCTCCTTGCTCATTTTACCTACAAAGAAATGCATTATGATATTTCTCCAAATCTTTAGCTTAATTTGCATTTGGTGGATAGGAAAGTTTCGTAATACTCTCTGGAAACCGTAGAATGGGCAGAAAGAAGCATTTGTCGCATCCTTGAAAAATATTAAACCTAAACAGAAACTTTGGTTGTTGACTAACTTTCCATTTTTGAGTTATACTGTACACATATAGACGCGCACACACACACACAAACGGATATTTGTCTAAAAACACATTTTTTTTTTTTCTTGTATTCAGGGGGCCTCAAATCACACATTTCTAGTGAAATCTCTACATAGAATTTTTGGGTGGAATACAATACTTCCTCTATTTACTATACGTAGCAGAGAAAGTAGAAAAAGCTATTTCTTAGACATAATGACCAAAAGGTCCAAGATTTATGAAACCATAGAAAAAGATTTAGCACTCCAATGTCAACAGCACTGATGGACATTTTATTATTTTTGTAGTGTTTTCAGACCTGGTTTTATGCTTGGAAGGTTGCGCTCTTAACAGCAACCTCAGCGTGATTTACGACAGCCCATAATGTTTCCTTAGATACGATTCTTAGAAAATATGGGGATTTTTAAAATTAAATTACTGCTCGTCACAAGAAGTGAGTTCCAAGAAAGAGTTCGGCCACACAGCTGAACTTGTCATATGCTGCTCTTTAAGAAAATGAAATTAATTTCTGAGAGACAAAAGACGGTTCTCTCTCTGTAAATTCCACGAAAGGACTTGTTTGAAATAGGCACTAAAAGGACTAGTCGACTTTGCGTTACCTTATCATTGTATGATCACCCGACACAACCATCGAAGGTATTTACTGAAAAGAGACCGTTTCTGAATAAGCCTTACTTAATGGAAGGAGGATATTTTAAAATTCCCAGAACTAGGTTACATAATCAAAGCCGTTCTCAGGAATAGGTATGGTCTAATATATATTTTTACTTTCTCTACTCGAAAGTAGAGGAAGTATTATATTCCACCCAACAATTCGATGTCTAAATTTCACCGGAAATATGTTTTGAGGCCCCCTGAATCCAAAAGAAAGTATTTTTGGAAAAAGGTGCGTGTGTGTCAGTCTGTGGACAGCAAAACTCAAAAACGAAAAGTTGGTTAAAAACCAAAGTTGGTATTTAAGTTTAATGTCTTTCAAGGATGTGACACGAAGATTTTGAAGAAAATAGCCCCACCCTAAACTACCCTTTTCATGGAAAAGTTGTCAAAAATTTTGATTTTCTTTAAGATGGCTCTAACGATTTTGATTAAAATGGTGAGTCAGCTGCCCCTTATTCTCGAGTTTTATGCAATCCGCATTTTATACCCCAACATGAAAACCTAGGTTCTACCCGCGTATTTAACATGGACGTTAAACACTCGATGAAATTAGTACTAATATAGATGTTATCACATCGCTTTTTAATATATTCATAATTAGACAGCTGACGTTTGCACTTCTGCAAATGTTCACTGGAACCAGCGAATATTACATCTTAAACGGAATGTTTACCTCACACGTCACTAGGTAGCTCAGTTGGAACGGGCGCAAGACTCCGAAGTAATCTGTCTGCTGTGAAGGTGGTTCGAATCACCTGCGTGTACTAATTTTTTTACCGTGCAATCCTCACAATTTACAAACTATTATTCTGAAAACTGTTATATTCATTTTATGACATTATTTGATGTTTCTTTATTGGTGAACTACAATTATGTAGTTGTTTAAACACACCTATAGGTAGGTGCAATTGAAATAAGGATCATTCATACGCATTTGAACACAGAAAGCAAGGAAATTACATTGTCAGAGTTTAACATGGAAGTTAAACTCAATTTTGCACACAATGAATTATTGTGCTACTAAAAATGCAGACAACCAAAAACGATTTAAATTATAATGTCGTAAACCCTCAGGGACTTCACAATTAGATTATTGTGAATTCGGTTTCCAAGTTTTGATGAACATAAAAAAATATTGACAATGCTGAGACTCGAACCTGTGTCATTGGGGGTTAAGCGCAGCGGACCCGTCACAATCCTATTCAGCTATTTCGAGGCTTCGTGAAAGCACGTACCACGTCCAACAGTGGGACTTGTATGCCTGGCGCTATACCATTGCCACCTCGCAAGTTTTCGGGCTTGATTTAGTCTTTTAAGACAGCTTTAATCACTTACTGGGCGTTTTAATATTATTACTTAAATGGCAAAAGCTGTTATGCATATTAATTGAGATGCACGAGCCGTAGTTCACAAAAAAATGTAAATAAACTGTTGTTTAATAATATGTCCGTTTTGACTGTACAGGTCCATGATGGATGAGGCGTGTCTAAATGTTTCCTAATTTTTAGCAGTCAATCCCTGCTCTAAGTACAAGAATCCGCCATTTTCTTTTTAGCTGACGTTGTTAGTGTACTCATATAATAGGTCCATTTTTTCCGAGGCGTTTACTGAATTACGTTGTTATGTATACTCTGGTAAAAAGTTTGTAAAATCGGCTGGAAACCTGAATTCGCTCTCAGTACACGAGTCGTATGTTTTTGAGGTGTACTTTAGCGAGGAGTATGTTCTGTCCCTTAAAGCACTGTTGCTCTCAATTTTGCGCATTCCTCTCTTTAAGAACGTCAAGCAATACATTTTAGTAAGCGCAAAACTGGACTAAGGCGCACATGCCGTTAGATGGGTGGCCTACCTTCCAAAAAAAAATAAGGCGCGGCTGACTCACCTGGTATATTTGAGATATTTTTATAACAAATGAAATGTATATCTTGAATTTTCTGGCTGTAGCCCATGTAATCGTAGTTACTCTGCATGACTTTTGCATAACTGGTAAACCGTTAGAGATAGATAAAATCTTATTTTGCAAAAAATGTAGATCTTGATAAAACACAATTTATGTGTAAATAATTTTTTTGAGTGAACCATTGAGGAGATATTCCTTGTTATTTGTGTCAGTTTCGGACAGAAAATAACCCTTCATCCCCCTTCCCCGTTGGTAGTACACGTTCTGGAATAAAGGTTTATATTGCTAGGGTTATTTGCCATACAGGCATTTTAACTATAAAGTTACAGGTGCTGGGAATTGAACTCGGGCTGCGGTACCACCTCGCTAAGTAGACGATCATTTGAATTCATGTGTAAGTTATTTATAAATTATGCTAGAATACTACTCAGTATAGCAGGTGAAGATAGAGAAAGCACAAATAGGGGGAGAGGAAAGGAAATGAGAGCCCAACGGGCGTGTTGGAATCCGAGTGAGCCAGCGAGAACTTCCTTAACGCGAGCTGGAAGTTCATCTCAACACCAGGGTTCGCAAGCACACAGTGGTCACGTGACTATAAGCCCCACACTCGCCCATCGCCAAGACCTCTGACCCTGAAAATTTGAGGATATAATTTGCCTCCCAGCGTCTATTTGGTGACCCCGAAAAGCCCATGGATCAGGAAGGTCGACCACGTGAATCGAACACACGACCTCCCGAAGCAAGCCTCACACGTTACTGCGAAGCCATCTAGCGCCACAAGTATACGAGAATATATCTGATGTGTTGCACTCACATGACTTTCTCTACTCTTGTACTAACCATTCTTACAAACGCTTATTCCTATATCTTCTTCGTGTTAGTTGAGATAAACATTTGTACAAATTATCTTATTGCTTATTTCCTTGTAGGTGCAACGGGAATGTTAGAATACAGTAGGCTTTGTGCGATAGTCAAATGTTTGAGATTCTGTTGTCTTTGCACACTTAACATATAAAAAAATGAACAACGATGATCCATTTCACGAAAGTTCCAAGTTTTCCGAAACTCAAACACATAGCAAGGAATATCTCCGAAATGGTTCACCCTACAAGAAAATTTATTGAGGCATAAATTGTGTATTTTAGCAAGATCTACAGTTATTGTATAGTATGATTTGGTCTATCTCTAACGGTTTACCAGTTATGCAAAAGTCGTCCAGAGTAAATACGACTACAGGGGCTATAGCCAGGAAATTCAAGATATACATTTCATTTGTTATAAAAATATCTCAAACATATGGCATTTTAATCAAAATCGTTAAAGCCATTTTCAAGAAAATCAAAATTTTCGAAAAATTTTCCATGTAAAGGGTAGTCTAGGGTACGCCTATTTTCTTCAAAATCTTCGTGTCGCATCCTTGAAAGACATTAAACTTAAATACCAACTTTGGTTTTTAACAGAGTTTTCGTTTTTGAGTTATGCTGTCCACAGACTGACACACACACTGACCTTTTTCTAAAAATGCTTTTGTTTTTTTGGATTCAGGGGGTATCAATACATATATTTCCGGTGAAGTCTCGACATCGAATTTTTGGGTGGAGTACAATACTCCCCTACTTACCAGTAGAGAAAGTAAAAATGAATCACGATCTTCCATTTGACGAAAGTTTTAAGTATTTCAAAACTCGCACAAATATCAAGCAATATCTCCGAAATTGTTCACTTATAATCTTTATTATTATAGTTATCGTTATTGATATTATTATTAGATTATTGTTACTGTTATTATTTTATTTTTATTATTATTAATCATAAAACAGTTTTCCTCTAAGTACCTGGTTTATGGTACTCCAAAAACCTGTTCCACTCTCCAGTTTGGAATTACTTGGCGCGGGCCTGTCTGTCGTTAACAGAAATTGCATGCAGCATGCTTGGAAGCCAGAAGTTAGCTTCCCGTAACTTATCGTAAAGTAGTGCAGCAGCAATTACAAGAGGCAATGTAAATGAGCCAGACAGGGTTAAAGCCTATCGTCAACCTCTCTCGAGAAGGCGGTGGAATTTACAGCCGGAAACAGAAACCATTTGTAAAATCTTTGTGCACGGTGACTGACCATGCCTGCCTCCTTTGTTAGAGGCAAAGAAATTATTACGCCCAGAGAGGGTTTCAAAATGTTTTAAATATACGATTACTAGGAACGATTTTCTGTCACTCGCAGTGCTCTGCTTTCATAATCTGACGGCGGCTCAGCTGAAGTGATCTTTCATGCAGTGCTTCCGGGTCACTTGGCCGACAGTTGAATCACGAATTTTAAACCAAGCCGTCTGTGTGAGCTATTATCTGGCAGAATGATGATTTGTTTATTGTTATCCACATAAAGGGATCGTTAATTCAGGAATTTTAACATTTCGTAGTTACAATATAATACAACAGTGAATACTGTGACATCTGTAGCTGAAATTTGGAAATTTAACAAAAATTTAGAATAAAAACCTATTTCGTTGGAAATGAATTTTATAGGAAGGTCGGCTAGATGTTCAAGATTGGAAAAAATCAGAAATAATGTTATAAGAGAAAAAAATCAGACATAAATTGTGTACTTTAACTTGATGTACATTTTTACTTTTTCTACTGGTCAGTAGGGGAAGTACCTAGAGTATTCCACCCAAAAATTCGATGTCGAGATTTCACCGGAAATATATGTTTTGAGGCCCCCTGAATCCAAAGAGCATTTTTAGAAAAAGTTCCCTGTGTGTGTCTGTGTGTCACTCAGTCTGTCAGTCTGTGGACAGCATAACTCAAAAACGAAAAGTCGGTTAAAAACCAAAATTGGTATTTAAGTTTAATGTATTTCAAGGACGTGACACGAAGATTTTGAAGGAAATAACCCCACCCTAAACTACGCTTTACATGGAAACTTTTTCCAAAATTTTGATTTTGTTGAAAATGGCTCTAACGATTTTGATTAAAATGTCACATGTTTGAGACATTTTTATCAAAAATGAAATGTATATCTTGAATTTTCTGGCTATAGCCCCTGTAGTCGTATTTACTCTGGACGACTTTTGCATAACTGGTAAACCGTTAGAGATAGACCAAATCATACTATACAAAAAATGTAGATCTTGTTAAAATACACAATTTATGTCTCAATAAATTTTCTTGTAAGGTGAACCATTTCGGAGATATTCCTTGTTATGTGTGTGAGTTTCGGAAAACTTAGAACTTTCATGAAATGGATCATCGTTGTTCATTTTTTTATATGTTAAGTGTGCAAAGACAACAGAATCTCAAACATTTGACTATCGCACAAAGCCTACTGTATTCTAATATTCCCCTTGCACCTACAAGAAAATAACCAATAAGAATTTGTACAAATGTTTATCTCAACTAACACGAAGAAGATATAGGAATAAGAGTTTGAAAGCATGGTTAGTACAAGAGTAGAGAAAGTCATGTGAGTGCAACACATCAGATTTTTTATGACTAATTCAAAAGTCATCCAGAGTAAACAGGACTGCATAGGCTAGCCAAAAAATTCAAAATATGCATTTCATTTGTCATAAAAATATCTCAAAAATATGGCATTTTAAACACAATTATAAGAGCCATTTTCTAGGGAATAACAATTTTTAAAAAGTTTTCCGTGTAAAGCGTGGTTCAAGGCGGAGCAATTTTGTTCAAAATCTTCGTGTCGCATCTTAAAAGACATCAAACTTAAATACCAGCTTTGCTTTTAACCGACTTTTCGTTTTTGAGTTATGCTGTCCATAGAAATACACACACAGACACACACACACACACACACACACACACACACACACACACACACACACACACGGACCTTTTTCTAAAAATTGTTTTTTTGGATTGATGGGGGCCTCAAAACATATATTTCCGGTGAAATATCGACATCGATTTTTTCGGTGGAATACAATACTTCTACTTAGCAGTAGAGAAAGTAAAAATTTCACAATGAACTTGAATCAAAATATTTATTGTAACGCTGTGAAGTTGAACCAATGCTTGATCAGGTGAACACACTAGAAACCATTTGGTTTTCTACTTGCCGGTTTAAATCCGCTGTCAGCTAGCCAGATATCAGAGAGAGTTCAGAGATAACCCAAATTTATGTCAGTGGGGTGTTAATTACCTGAAAATCACAAATACATTCTCTTTCACCCTCGAAAAAGCACACTGGGTTGTTTTCATTGCAACTATGAGGATAGTGTGTATTAAAATGGTAGAGAAATTGCATTTTGGAGATACTATTTTCAGTAAAAAAAAAGTCTGGGTTATTTGTGTTTTTTTATGCAGATGAACTTAATGTGCACTACAAATTATTTTCGATTTTAAAATACAGTACTTCTGTAAATAACAATTACATGTGCTAAACCAGCGGTGTTCAACAGAAGGCAAGTTACAGGAGGTTGAAATCACGTTGTTCTACCGGAAAATACAATATATAAAAGATATATGGAAAAGCTACGCATAAAACTTTATGATAATGCCAGAGAGGGGTTCATATGTATGATTATAATTTAACGAGGGCGAAGCCCGACTAAAATGATCCGAAATATGAAAGCCTCTAGTGGTATTTGTTTAGACTATTCCACGAAATAATTAATAGTTTATTTCTTTATCGCTATTTAGCATTAATAGTGATTTAAAAGTAAACAGTTTATAACCTACAATAACATTCATACATTTTAATTAAAATTTATTTTCGCAGTAGACACTACAACAGTAATTTTAGTTTTTAATCCAGGGAAATTGGGTTTTAGACATGTGATGAATATAAATTAACGGGTTTGCGTTAGTAGACCATTAATAAAGCTGTATATAAAATGACAGTTGTTAGGAACACTGTTTTTTGCGCATAAATACCTCGCATGTTCAGAAACGTAAGAAGATCTGAACCGCAAGGAGGAGGTGATATAACCAAAGCAGTAATACCACCACCAAGACGTGGTAAAGTGTTAGTAATAATTGTGAATATATAGTTTCAAAAATAGTTTTCGTAGAACTCTTCTTATAACAAACTAGTTTAAGTTGTATGAAATACTTTCATAAAATAGTCCATCATTTTAATTTCAAATCAAGATCCTCTCACTGGTTTAATTTCTGGTGTTTAATATTAACTGATTTTTAAATTTTTGTTTCAAAAAATGCAGCATACCTTAACGAATATATTTGAAAAGTTTTAATCCTCTAGGGAGGGGGAACACATATTTTGGACGTAATTTTTAAAGTGGCGTGCCTCTGCCAAAAATGGGCGTGCTCACAATTCCATTTCAACCATAAACTAATTTTTCTCGAAAACGATTTCTTTTGTTACTTTCACATATTCAAAATCTATCTTATTCTTCTTTTCCTGATTACCCTGCCCCTACGTAGGACCTTTCTCTTACTGAATGTTGTAAATCGGATGTAAGGGGCAGAAAATGGGGCGGTTTTTATGTTAGGTTGCGGTTCCTCGTTGTGAGCCGCTTTTGATAAAGTTAATTTGTTATTTTTTGTTGGAAATGTTGGCGTTGTGGATAATTAGTTCTGGGAGTTCAGAATTATTTGCCTGTTTTCTCGCCCATTGGATGCCTCGGTCTACTTCAACAGTAGCGGAAAAGTCCAATTCTGGGAACTGCGGTATATTTACTACACATAACACCTTTAACTTTTAGTTCGCTTCACTTTCACTAACAGTGTTTGTATCTCATTTATAAACATAGTCAAACTCCTTTTCAGTCTCTATAGCATCGATGGGAAGAACTGACATATTGTGTCATTTTCCCTACATATTAGTTTAAACCCCATGCACTCTCCTATACACGACTTTCTCTACTCTACTAACCTTTATTACAAACTTTTATTCCCAGATCTTCTGCGTGTTAGTTAAGGTCAATATTTGCAAAAATTACCTCATTGCTCTTTTTTTGCACTTGCAACGGGAATATGGGAATACACTAGGCTTTCAGCGATAGTCAAATTTTTTAGAGCTTTCAAATTCGGTTGCCTTTGCGCAGTTAACATAAAAAAATGAATAGCGATGTTCCATTTGACAGAAGTATGTTCTCCAAAACTTACACAAATAATGAGGAATATCTCCGAAATGTTTCACCCTACAAAAAACTTTATTGACACATAAGTTGTGTGTTTTAGCAAGATCTACATTTTCTGTATAGTAAGATTCGGTCTATCTCTTACGGTTTACCAGTTATGCAAAAGTCATCCAGAGTAAATAGGACTTCATGGGCTATAGCCAGAAAATTCAACATATACATTTCATTTGTCATAAAAATATCTCAAACATACGGCATTTTAATCGAAATCCTTGGAGCCATTTTCAAGAAAATCAAAACTTTCGATAAAGTTTCCATGTAAAGCGTAGTTTAGAGTGGGGCTATTATCTTCAAAATCTTCATGTCACATCCTTGAAAGACATTAAACATAAATACCAACTTTGGTTTTTAACCGACTTTTCGTTTTTGAGTTATGCTGTCCACAGACTGACAAACAGACACACACACGGACCTTTTTCTAAAAATGTTTTTTTTTTTATTCAGGGGGCCTCAAAATATGTATTTCCGGTGAAATCACGACATCGAATTTTTGGGTGGAATACAATACTACTTACCAGTAGAGAAAGTAAAAATGAATAGCGATGTTCCATTTGACAGAAGTATAAGTTCTCCAAAACTTACAGAAATAATGAGGAATATCTCCGAAATGTATCACGCTACAAAAAAATTTATTGACACATAAATTGTGTGTTTTAGCAAGATCTACATTTTCTTTATAGTAAGATTTGGTCTATTTCTTACGGTTTACCAGTTATACAAAACTCAACCAGAGTAAATAGGACTTCATGGGCTATAGCCAGAAAATTCAAGATATACATTTCATTTGTCATAAAAATATCTCAAACATACGGTATTTTAATCAAAATCGTTAGAGCCATTTTCAAGAAAGTAAAAATTTTCGAAAAACTTTCCATGTAAAGGGTAGTTTAGGTTGAAGGAATTTTCTTTAAAATGTTTGTGTTGCATCTTTAAAACATGTTCAGCTTATATACCAAATTTGGTTTTTAACCAACGTTTCGTTTTTGAGTTATGCTGCCCACAGGCTGACGAACAGGGATTAAGGGGGCCTCAAAACATATTTCCGGTGAAATATCGGCATGGAATTTGAGTGGAATACAATAATTCGCTTATGTAGTAGGGAATGTAAAAATTACTCCCTTTGCACATAATTTGAAGGAACAAATTTTTCCATGGAAAAATAAAAATGGTTTGTGCTCTAGAGGGAAGATGACAGGTTCGAGTGCCGCCATATGTTTGTCGGACATCAATTGTTTTCCCCAGGTGGCCTTGCTGACCCTTACCATGCGTCGAATGGAACCGTTACTCTAAATCCGCGCAAATCGATTTAAATTAACTTGTATTTTAGATTGCTGGATGGCGATTTTTCTTCGCAATTTGACGTGGAATTGGATTGCTGGTGAAATTGCGTACCCTAGTAGGGGAAAAGCGAGCTTGGAGAAACGATTAAAAATATGGTAATGTTATTTCAGGGATGCGGAAAGGGAATATTAAGCTGCAGCAGCAGCAACATTGTAGAATAAACATCGGTTTGCTGGTCACGCCGATTCCATAACTGTCGCGTTGCTGTTGTTATTGCCGGAGCGACAGAGACAGAGCCATCTTTTAGTGATTTGTGTGAATCATATATACAAAAATAACAGAAACAAATAATAAAAACATTCAAAAGTTGACGGTTATGCGTAATCAATAAATATAAACGCCCATCAAGTAGCGCACGACTTGGCAAAGTCCAAATGGGGTGAAATTGAAGCAATAAATTCGACATACGTGAAGCGATGAAATAAAAGGATGAAACTGCTGTATGTTTTTCGTTAAACGCTTTATATAATGATAAAATGCCTCTACTATTTGGCAATAATTGCACAAGTTGTCAAAGAATATAAACATTTTGTTCTATTTTATACAGAGGCACCTGAAAAAATGGATGTAAAAAAAACCCCACTGCATTTCCTATCCATTACTACTCTATGGCAATTTTACATTCGATTCCCATAAAATACTTGTTTTCTAGTAATTTCTCGTTAGCCAAAATAAATGCCTGCAAAAAGGAAACAAGTCTCCATATGTTAACAAAGAGGTCGTAATAAAAACACATCAAAAATTATTACATAAAACTTCAACACAAATGTTACTAGCGATAACATTTCAGAAAATCATAGGACTAGAGAAGTTGAGATGGCTATTTATGCAACAAGAGTATTATCTTCCTGACTGCTTCATTGTGTGACATTGGTCGTACAATATACGGACGAGAGGGGGGCCCTGTGTGTGTGCGTGGTCGTGGCGGCGCGATAACAACAAACGGGGCCTAGAAGATTATAAGGCGGCACTGGTTCGATGCAAATGGTGAACAAAGCAGCTTGAAAAAGGCAACAAAGTGTGGGTTCTTTTAAATTTAATTTACACAAGAACCATTGAATCTATTGAAATACAACAAAGGAAAAAGTTCTCGTTTATTCAACTTTCTATGAATATAGGCATAAATCAAGAACCTTCAATCAATAATAATTCAGCCAGATGCTGATAAACTTTTTTGATAAAAACATTTTTTCTAGAAAACTATAAGCGCTTCAAAATTTTGGTATTAGACTTTGTTGTTATATACAAAGTGCGGTAGATCACGTAACACGGATTTCAAATAATAGACTAAGTAAAAGAGTTCCAGTGAAGGGAACTAACTATAGTGTTGGAAGACCTAAACTTAGCTGGAAAGATTATCTCCGCTGAGCCGAAACAGGCCATCGTGATGGTGATGATGAAATTATTAGTGTTATTCATTGTTGTACCGCCTAGTTTATAGCTGTGACAGAACTAATGGCTAGGTAGTGTTAGAATGGCATAAACACTATCGGAGTTGTAAAGGTTAAGTAATTATGGCACTGCGTTTATTGAGCCATTCACCTAACAAAGTAAAGCTGGAAAGGGGTTGGCTGGTATGGAGTGATTAAACTGTGACATCATCCCCTAAGAGATACTCGAACGATCTTGTTTATGAGAGGAATTCACAGACTGCTCTTTATACCATTCTGAACATGCATATGGTTCCCAGAGGGCCTGGAGCAGGTTTCAGTATTGTTCCCAGTTTACTTAGAGCTGTGTCTTCAACCTCAAAGCTCTGTTGTTAAACATGGAATACCCCAAAGCCCACAAGCAAAGGAACAAGTGTTCTATGCAGGGAGTCTCATTAATACATTATTTTAGCCCCATTTCCTCTTATTTGAGATTCGTGATTACTCATTTCGCAGTGTAATCTATATAAGAGTGCGAGGAACTGTTCCTAAAACCATGCTCAAATACTGGTCTTATAAATGAGATCATAAGTGCGACCTTATGTCTTTCCACGAAGTATTTAAATATTTTAGCCAATAAAAAATATATAAAACTAGCTGAAATACCCGGTGTTGCCCCTATAACGATTTATCTCTACTTAACACGCTAGAAGAGGGAGTAGAGAAGGACATATGAATGTGTTATGTAACAGAAAAGCGGATAGGGAAAAACCATGCGAGTGTAATATATTGGATTTATATTTCAAACATATAGTATAACCTATTAATTGTATGCTGAGTGACGAATAGAGAACATGTGAATTTGTTAGACAGACAGACAGATAGACAGACAGATAGATAGATAGACAGATAGGCAGATAGACAGATAGACAGACAGTTAGAAATAATAAAAAATACAGATCCCAAAATTGATCCTTGAGGAACTCCATAATTTACAGGTTTGAAATGAGATAAACTTTCATTAAAATAAGTTGCCCGAGTCCTATTATTAAATAAGATCTTAGAAATTGAATGCTATTATTATGAAAAGCATAAAAAGCCAGTTTCTCTAAAAGAATATTTGGTGAGACAGTGTCAAAGGCTCTGGAGAGATTAAAAAGCCTAGTTGATACAATGTTATTATGAATATTTTCATAGCATTGTTTCAGAAAGCTGGTGACAGCCTTTATTGTACTCATGCCATGTCGGAAGCTAAATTGGTTTTTATTAAACAACTGTTTGGTTTCAAAATAAGTCACAATTTGCTTCCATAATAATGCTTCAAAAAGCTTCCCAATTGTTGGAAATAGCTCTCATAACAGGTTTTATCTCCTTTCTTAAATACTGGTATTACTTTGGAAAATTTAAAAGCATGCGGAAAATGACCAGCTTTGAGGCAACTATTAAAAACATAAGTTAATGGTTCACATATATATGGAGCAGTTAATTTAAGAATTTTAGAATTAATTCCATAGACATCCACACATGTACTATTATTCAGATTCATAATACCAGAGTAAACATTTTCAACACTAAGTTCTAAAAAATCAAAATTACACTTAGGCTTAGGCAACTTGTTTAGAAAAGACATTGATTCGTTAATAATGGGTATACTATTGACAATGTCATTGACCTTATCAATAAGGAAAGAATTAAATCCCTCACAATTTAGATTAGGTGGGAGTATATCAGACTTAGTTAGAATTTAAATGTTCCTTGGAAAATTATTATCATAAACAATACTAGCTGACAAAAGTATTGGATCGTGGTCAGAGAATATGGAAGCAACAAGTGCCGCAGTACATTTGTCGGGGTGTATGGAGGTAAAGACATTATCCAAACAAGTACCTGATGCAGGTCGGGTAATTTTTGTGATCAGGTGAAGTAATCCAAAAAATTCAAACACGTTAATTATATCAGTTAAATCATTACTTTTGATGTTTAAATTGACGTTAAAATCACCACTGATAGCAATATTAATACTCATTTTTCGACTAAACACTAACTGTAATAAATCATAAAAACGAGTTAAAAAGTCGTTAAAACATGTCCATAAATTGGCTCATGTTTTACAAATATTGCAGAGCCGCCATGTTTACCACTTGGTCTGCAGAAGTAGTAACCAGGAATTTTTAACAAAAACAGTTCTTTGTCACCAAGTCAATGTTCAGCGATACAAATAATATCTACATCGTAAGCATTAACAATGTCAATTAGACCGTCTATTTTGTTCAATGTGCTCTGTAGATTCCAATAAAATATTTTAAAAATTAATTTATTATTATTCTTCGGTTCTTAAGTTTTATTTCACCAAAATTTACGTTGACCCTTTTTCTTTGACAGCCTTGTAGTTTAAAGAATTTCTTGGAAAGAAAAATTAACTGATAAAAGAACCACTAGGCCAAAATTCAGGCGTATAAACTGCCTCAAATGATGCTGAGGGCTGTTAATTTTGAAAGAACTGTAACTTGGATACTTAGATTTAAATTTTTATACAACATAGTTGCCCTGTTTACGTTCAATAAGGACATAGAACTTTCAATCTATGGGTCGAGTCGCGAAATGCAAGTTTTCAGCTACGCCATGTTTGCCCACCTGTAAGAAATTATTTCTTTTGTATGGGCTTATTTGTATTCGTATTGGATTTAAATTGTATTCTAGATTTTAACTTACATTTATAGGGTGCATGCTTCCAATCTTCTTCAGGTTCATTACCTTGTTTAACACTATCACTAAATTGTACTGCACCTTCATCACCTCACTTAGAATTCGTCTTACACTGAGCACTGTCGTCCCTGTTGTGTCTGTGTTGACGGCAGCAAGTTGCACCAATCACCGTCACTTCCGGAGGTTCTTGTAGTTCAACTGTCAAATGTTCCATATTTACCTGTGGAGAGATTGAGTCTCTCTTTTTAGTTGACAATCTGCGTACGCTGATTGTCGCATTCCAAGGTATGTAATAACTGGATTTGAAGCTTTGTGAAAGAAAACCGAATACAGAAAACCATGTGAATATAATACAAATCATTGTAAAACGTGTAGCACACAAACCTCGTCTATTTCAAAATGTCGAATTTCGCGGGATCGGCCATGGGGTTTCAAAGATTAACCGTTACATACATATATCCTGCACTAATGTGTAACATTCACAAAACCTTTTCTACCCATTATCAAAAAATCTGATGCCTTGCACTCATATGACTTTCTCTACTCTTGTACTAACCATTCTTACAAACTTTTATTCCTATATCTTCTTCGTGCTGGTTGAGATAAACATTTGCAATCCGTACAAGGAGAATATTAGAATACAATAGTCTTTGAGATTCCGTTCTCTTGGTACCGCTAAAATACAGAAAGATGAACTACGATCTTGCATTTGACGAAAGTTTTCCGAAACTGACACAAATAACAAGGAATATATCCAAAATGGTTCACTCTACAAAAAACTTTATTTGGACATAACTTGAGGTCTACATTTTTTGTATGGTAAGAGTAAACAAGACTATATAGGCTATAGCCAGAAAACTGAAAAAACAGATTTCATTTGTCATAAAAATATCTTAAACACGTGTCATTTTAATGAAAATCGTCAGAGCTATTATCAAGAAAATCAAAATTTTCGAAAAATGTTCTATATAAAGGGTAGTTTAGGGCGGCGGAATATTCTTCAAAATATTGGTTTATAACCTACCTTTAATTTTTTGAGTTATGCTGTCCACAAACTGATATACACACAGACACGTGGAACTTTTCTAATCTTTTTTTTGGGGGGGATTCAGGGGGCCTCAAAACATATTTCCAGTGATATTCTCGACATCGAATTTTTGGGTGGAATACAATATTTCCTCTACTTACTAGTGGACAAAGTAATGTTTGTTTTAAAAATTGCTCAGATATTTTATTACCAGTGGTGGTCACAAAATACCCCCCCCCCTCCCCTTTGGTAGTATAGGTCCTGTAATAAGGCTTGGTAGGGTTAGAGTTAGTGCTCATTGTGGCAATGCTTATCTCGATAGAAGAATAGGTGTGTGTTAGAATATTTTGTACCTGAGTAGAGAAAGTCGTGTGATTCTTTTTCCTATGCTGAAAATGACAAAAAATCGGTATTCGGGGCCAGGCTTTGCCGTTCAATAATTACTATAACACTGGCACTGCAACTGCATGTGATATAGTCGACCATATTTATGTTTCAGTGAAACTGTTTATTGCATGCAAAAACCAGTTTGATTTATTTTAAAGAAAACAGAAAAAAAATTAAAAAAACAAAGTAGAGAGCCCAACCAAATGTTACGGCGTATGCGAAAGCCAAATCCTTTGGTTACATGGCTTTTTTGTTTTGTTTCGTTTCCCAGCGTGACATGGCGGCTTAGAGGTATCCATAGTGACGTTAATAGGATTAAAGAAAAATGGGATTTCCGAACGCTGTATGTAGCATCAGGGCGAGGGGAAAAAAGAAATTTGTAAATACCGCAATAATTTCGTTCGTTAATGCGTTTCCTAATATTTAAAGTGGTGTATCAGTTTTATAATATATTATAAATGAGTACTGCAAAACAAACCCCCTTTAGAGAGGATTGAAAATTTCCATACAATCGTTAATGATCAAATGATTAGTGGTTTGGTTATTTTGTAACGCGAAACACAATTGAAAATTAAATTCGTTAAGCTCAAAGCACATCAATTATTTTAGTACAAATACAGCTTTACTGGGTCAGAAAGTGCATTATTACTGCAATTAAATATAAACAAAATATAATTGGTTTTGTAGAGTTATGTGAATTTAAAACGAGTAAATGTGGCTGTAAGCGGGTTTAAACATATTCACCAGGCAATAAAATCAATACATAGCTTAGTGTTGTGTTGCGAAATGATTCAATTGCTCGCACACATAAAGGCTACCTTCACAGGTACGGGAACAAATTTGAAGCATTTTTAGTGGATAAGTGCAGACTTAGACCTTTGTCAAACATTCATTCGGTTATTAAGCACAAAATCATGTGTAGAAGGCGCAATTCTAATAGAGAGAAAATTCCTTTTTCATGATTAATTAACGCCCTTTGAAGCGGGTAGGTCATATTCCGGGGGTGGGGTTGGTGATTGAATGGTTGTAATTATACTCAAATGGACCCACGTTTATTAGAGCTTACAGCTACCAAACATTAGCTCTCTGTGCATAAAAGAAGACAAAAAAGTAAAATAGAAAAGAAACGTATCGATGTAACTTGCCGTAACCGATATTCGAACTCGGGTTCTTGAATCTGGGGCACATGCACCCTACACAGCTAGGTGGGTAGATAAAATGTGGGTGTAATATATGTGAGCCGAGCCGGAGACCAGGTTTCGATTCCCAGTACCGGCATGGGGATTTTGTCCCGCTGGGAGACTTGGTCCGGGGTGCACTCAGCCTCGTTAGGTCCCTGAGGGGCCAGTTGAGGAGCTACTTGATCGAAAAATAGCGGCACTGCTTGCGCAGACCGCATAACCGGCTGGGAGGGACCGGGGCGATGACCACGTTCCACCTCCAGTACTGCACCCCATCCATGATGCTTGTGGTGAGCAGAAGTGCGGGATACAGCGGCCGGCCGGTAGGCCTTCACCCGGAAAGCCCGCCTCGGTAGCGTGACGGTTAGCGTGTCTGCCTCACGTTCAAGAGGTCGCGAGTTCGAATCTCGCTTAGGGTAAGTTATCGGGGTAAGGTTTTTTCCGAGGTTTTCCCTACCCTGAGAAGACGAATGTCGGGTAACTTAAAGCTCCATGGACCATGGGCTCATTTGTGCATCATTTCACCCATTTCATTCATTCGTCCGATATGACACAATGTTGGAGGACGTTAATTCAAAAAAAAAAAAAAAAAAAAAAAAAGACCCGGAAAGGGATGTTGCCCCTTGGGTTATTACTATATATGTATGTATCTAAGCCCAAAGGCCACTCAGGCGACTCACGGACATGGGCTATATAATACAAATGTCTAAAACGGATGCAAAAATCTTCGTTGAAGGTCTCATGAAGTGACAAATGGTATTCCGCAGAAAATGCGTGTAAGAAAGCTGGTTGTGTTTAGCTTCACATAGATGCACATTATACAAAACTTAAGAAACAGAAGACACATGAAAATAATCTACGATCATTGTTTTTTATTGATAGCAATGTGACAAATGGCAATTCCACTTACCTTTTATATCGTTTTATTTCCTTTAAAACTGAATATCAATTCACAACTCGTGACCTTGCAATTCACAGCTGTTCTGTTTAATTGTAACCACTGGCCATTCAAGTTATCGCCTGAGCAATCCGGATCTATGAGGATGTTTTCCTTAAACGAACATTATTTTCATTTTATTAGTTGATATTAGAATACCATATTCTCTTAATATATTCCCCAACTCAAAAACATTTTTCTGTAAATCATTTTTTGTTTCTTGAATTATCATCAGCATAGAGCATATTTAAAGTATTATTTATATTTATTTTTATTTCTGAAGGTATTTTGCCATTTACTTTAGACACACACACACACACACACACACACACACACACACACACACACACACACATATATATATATATATATAAACTATTATAGCAACCGTCAGCTGTCTTCGAGTTTTGCACGCCATTTCTTCCTTTCTGGCTATCATTTATGGCAAGATGGCGACGGAATGAGCTGCTACATTGCTAACTGCGAAATTTAACGATTGAAAGTGAGATTAGTGAATGGAATTAAATGCAAAGATTGTGATAACCAATTTCACAATAGCTTTGCTAAGTTCTCTAATGTTATTGTTCTGCAAGATAACGCTATTAGCTGCTGTAGAGATGATACGTGGCTGAAAGACAATAGTGAGGTTATGTCTGTGGAAGAGGAAAAGTTTTATAAAAGCCCAAGGTATGGAGGATGAAGTAAAAAATCGAGGTGTCTATTATCAAGTGTTTAATTTAACAAAAGATTGAAGTTATTAGTGAATTACGAAGCAAAGTGAAAATATTAAGTGACTAACTTCATCTCATGTCAGATTTAGGTTTATACCCTGGTGGTGTATCTATGTACCTTAAAGAAACATGGTGATAGTTTATGTGTCTAGGTTAGACCCAGAAACTACAGTGGAGATGTTAGAAATATATGCAAAAGGTATTTTAAATGAAGCAATGTGTGAATCTATCAAATCTAAATACTCTGAATATTATTCCTCTATTAAGATTACCTACCATTAATAGTGATAATTTGGATAAAGCATTGGACACAAAATTATGGCCAATGGGCATGCTTGAAACAAAAGAGCAAATGTCAACAAGGAGTTGAATGGCAGGTTACCATTTATAATCAAGGTCTGGTAAAGAAAGATATAAGAGATGATGACAATAATACTAGTCAACTAAGAGTAATTCATGTAAATGCTCAGCGGTTAGGAAATAAAGCAGATGTAATGGAGGTATTTATACAGCAACATGACCCAGTGTTTGTGAACACTGGCTTAATGATAATAAATTAGATACATACTCCGTCTGAGTTTGTGCTTGGGAGTAATTTCTATAGAAAAATTCATAAGAATGGAGGAAGTTGTATTTTGGTAAAAAAAGGATTCTAAGTTTGAGGTGATGGATTTATCTTATTTTTGTATAGAGAGATGCTGTGAAGTGTGTGCTATGTTTTGAGTGATATTAATGCTATTGTTGTGTCTTTAAACAGACCACCAATTGGCAATACTGAGGTTTTCTTAATTTAATTTAAGGAGTTATTAAATAATTTAGTTAAATACAAGGTTAAATTAATACTTGCCAATGATTTAAATATGATTTCAGGAAAAGAATTGCAATTTTATAACATTATTATGGTATACATTGCACTATGTTGAAACCGACTAGGTCTCGATTATATTTTTACTATCAAGATTTTAGATATCAAATTGAGGTTATTTATTCATGACTGACTGATCATTAGGCTTTATTGATGGTTTTAAAAAGTAATACTGTTTTTAAGGAAAATATAAGCAACAAATTGATTAAGCAAAATAATGATTATAATTATCAATCATTCTTTTACTTCAATTTTAATTTTGTGTATAATTTTGTCATTGACATTAATACAGCTTTTACATATTTTATGAATTTACTAAGTGAATGATTTAATATATCTTTTCCCCTGAAATCAGTGAAGAGAGAGCAGGCATATAAAATAAAGTGGTATACAGAAGAGCTTAAAGATCTTAAAAATCAGATTTTACTTTATCATGAGTTATATGAAAACACCAAGTTAGAGGTTATGTAAAACTTAATAAACTATATACAAGTAAACTGAAGTTGGCAAAGTAATGCTTACTCTCAGTTTATTAATCAATCTGATAAGAGTAAAGCTACATGGAAACTTATCAATAGAGAACAGAATGTGAAAGTTAATTCCAACTCGGACATAATGCCTGATGACTTTAATAATTACTGCGTGCAGACAGTAACGTATATCACATCAGTTGTACAGTATAACTTTGATAAAGATGTGCTTTACTGTAAGAAGGTTAAATTGCAAAATAATATTTTTAGCTGGAATAGTATTATAGTGAAAGATGTAATAGATGTAATAGAAGCAGCAAACAGCTTATCCCAATCCAAAAGTTGTGATGTTTATGGGTTTTCAAATCAGTTTATTAAGAAAATAATTCCTGTAATCTCTTTACCTTTGATGGTTATGTTTAACAGGTGCCTCTGACCATGGGCATCGCAAAACGGGGCAAGGGGGGGTTGCGGCTCCGCCTTGGAAGTTGGTGAACTTAATGTGCAGCCAGTTACTGACTATTAAACTACTATTTTAATTTTTTATGTAAAGAACAATTTTTATTTAGCACAAATTAATACGGTTATCTGCAACAAATATTATAAATTTTGGCAATAAAATAATGATTTAATATTATATAATTGCAAATTTCCAACATGTGCCCCCCACCCCTGGAAAAAAGTCTGCCGACACTCATGCCTCCGACAAGGAATATTCCTTGATTGATTGAAAATTACAAAAGTTTGTCCTCTGCATAAAAAAGGAGAAGTAACAAATTTAAAAAATTATCCCTCTGTGTTAGTTCCCATAGTTTCAAATATTTGTGAATGCATATTACATAAGCAGTTGGTATTAATAATTATTAATTATAATAATTAATAAATTATAATTTATTGGCAGCTACACAATTTAGGTTTAGGAAAAAGAAGTCCACTATTTTAGCATTACAAGATACATTACTATATTTTAGAGGCTTTTGAGACCAAAGCATTTGTGTAACTTATGTGATCTCACTTAATCTTTTGATAGTGTATTATCAAAGTTAAAATATCATTTGGATAATAGTTTAAAAATATTACATTCATATCTGATAGGAAAAAGCAATATATCTCTGTAAATAACAGAGTTCATGTATCATCGACTTAACTCATGGGGTGCCTTGAGGCTCGATATAGGTCTGCTTTTGTTTATTATAATGATTAATGATTTTGTTTATGCTCTACCAGATATGCCAGTTCTGTAAGCAGATGACACTACTTTGAGAACCAGAAACAAAAACGTCGAGGTATTGAATAATTTAACTTATGCTAATTTTACAGCTGCTAAGGACTGGTTCCATGTAATTGACTTTCTATTAAATTAGGAGAAAACACAAATAATGAAGCTAGGACTAAAGATTCCAGTTGATGAGATTACAACTGTAAACCTGTTAGGATTTGTTCTTGACTCGAAGCTTTCATGGAAATGAAATGTATTCTGTAAGCTGTCACGAGCCATTTATCTAATAAGAAAATTAAAATCTTGTATATCACTGGAAGGATTAAGAAATATACACTTCACACTGTTTCAAAGTCATATTGCATATTGGATACATTTATGGAGGAAAAGCTTCCATATCAAATAAATATTCTTGTGTCAAAAAAGGGTCACTTTTTAAAATTTATTTATATCTTATGTTTTACTATATGTCTATGCTCACTTGCATCTATATGATTTAAGACTTATCACTCATAGCATTGGCACTAGAAATAAACATAAATATACTAAATTGTAGACTTGCTCTGACGAAGAAGACTTATTGTTTTAATGCTGTAGAATTTTATAATAAATTAGATGTTAAATATAGATAATATAAGTGTTTTTAAAAGAAAACTTTATAATTGGCTAGTTGAAAGGCCATTTTATTCTCTTAGTGATTTTAATGACTATGCTGTAATTGAATATTAATATATATACATGACTGTATGTTTTTTGTTGTTGACAATGTCATATTCTTATATATTTATGATCTTGGACAAATAAATTGATTGTTTTAATCCCTTATTAATTTTTATTTCTTTATAAATATTTTTAATATTTGTATTAAATATTCTAATATTTCCCACAGCAGGTATCTCTTTACTCTGTCATATGCGTTTTCTATATCTATAAAGGCTATATATGTCTGTAGGTGAAAATGTTATTTTTTCTATTATTTGCTTTACAGAAAAATTATCTATGCAACTACGCTCTTTCCTAAATCTACTTTGAGTTTCTAATAATAATGATTCTGTTATTCTTTCTAATCGGAAATTAATTATTTTAGTGTATAATTTATAAGAAGTGTTCAGAAGACTGATGCCTCGGAAATTTAAATATTTATTTCGTTCACCTTACTTAAAAATCTATTGTGTTCCACTCACATGACTTTCTGTACTCTTGTACTAACCATTCTTACAAACTCTTATACCTCTATCTTCTTTGTGTTAGTTGAGATAAGCATTTGTACAAATTACCTTATTGCTTATTTCCTTGTAGGTACAAGGGGAATATTAGAATACAGTAGGCTTTGTGCGATAGTCAAATATTTTAAAGCTTTGAGATTCCGTTCTCTTTGCACCATTAACATATAAAAAAATGAACGATGCTCCATTTCACGAAAGTTCTAAGTTTTCCGAAACTCACACATATAACAAGGAATATCTCCGAAATGGCTCACCTTACAAGAAAATATATTCATACAAAATTGTGTATTTTAGCAAGATATACATTTTTTGTATATTAAGATTTGGTTTATCTCTTAGGGTTTACGAGTTATTCAAAAGTCATCCAGAGTAACCAGGACTACATAGGCTATAGCCAGAAAATTCAAAATATATCTTTCATTTGTCATACAAGTATCTTAAACATATGACATTTGAATCAAAATCGTTAGAGCAATTTTCAAGAAAATCAAAATTTTCGAAATATGTTCGATGTAAAAGGTAGTTTAGGGTGGGGTTATTTTCTTCAAAATCTTCGTGTCGCATCCTTGAAAGACATTAAACTTAAATACCAACTTTGGCTTTTAATCGACTCTTTGTTTTTGAGTTATGCTGTCCACAGACTGACACACACACGGACCTTTTTCTAAAGATGGTTCCTTTGGATTCAGGGGGTGTCAAAACATATTTATCAGTAAAAAAAAAAGTACAAATTGATATTACATTGGCTTGATACCATAATGTTGGAATTAGTTTACTTTGTCAACACGGATCTAAACACTTCAATAACCTAGCGTGTAGTTCTCCATATTTTAGTAATTCCGTATTAATAGAGTCCGGTCCTGGGCTTTTCTGTTTTTCATTTTCTCCATCGCATGTTTTAGTTCCTCTTCTGTGATTTAATCTACTGCATTATCAGTTGTTCCATTTCCTTTTGATTCTTCTGTGTTTTCTACTGTCTCGTACCATCATAATTCTTTATAATGATTTATCCGTTCTTTTTCCGTAATATTATTGATATTAGCTCTTTCTGAAACATTTTAATAACTTTATGTGCGAAATGTTGCCTACCATGTTCAACTTGGCTAACGAAATTCTTGCTGTGCTTTTGTTATAATTGATTTCGTTGTGTTTCTTTGTTTGTAATATTGTTCGTCTGTTTAAGGCGTTTTATTTTGCAGAAATTGTTTACATGCTGCTTTCTTATTTTTAATAGATTCTTCTATTTCTTCACTCCATATTCTTAATTCTATTCTTCTTCGATTCGTTTTCCTTTTCCTGATTGCTTCTGTAACTGCTTTTTAACAGCTTTTTCTGTATTAGTCCACTGTTTTTCTACATCATCTCTTCCTGTATTTGCTTCAATACATTTTTGAGTCCCTCTTTACATAATAGTCTTATGCTTAGATCTTTTAATAGATTAATTTTGTAAACTGTTTCTTCTATTCCTACTATAATATCAATTTTGGTGCTTAATCGATTGTATTGTGCTGCTCACAGGCAGACACATCAGCGTCCCAAATCGTTTTTTACTTTCAGGGACATCAAAATATGTATTTGCAGTGATTCTTGATATCGACTTTTTGAGTCGAACGCAACGGATAGATAAGGTACGTAATATGGGAAATCTTGAGCAGTGAAACAGAATTTCCAAGTTTTGAATATTTTAACTTAAACATCAGGTTTGCCAGTCATACACGCAGGTTCAGGGTATAATAACCTCGGATGTAATGCTAAGCCTAAATCCATACTGTACTCTCTCCTGCAGGCAACCTCCCCCCCTCCCCCCTCCCCATTGTCTGTGAGGTCGGATAATGAGGGCGGTGAAATACAAAAATGAAAACAGCCGCGTTTATTTGTCATGCAAAGAAAGCTCCATAAAATACGAGAGGTCAAAATTGTGGCTTGCTGTTTTATCTTTCTCGCAACGTAAACTGTAATACTTTTATTTTCTCTACTTGTCTATAATAAGTAGATGGTGCATATCACAACATCTAATAATTCGATATGGAGATGTTACGAGAAATACAAAACTTCCGCAAAATGCATTTTTAGAAAAAACTTAGTAAAGTTTTGTGTGCGCGCGCATAACACAGTCAGGAACATCAAACTTGCTGTTAAAATGCAGCGATTTCTAAATATGCGAGGCGAAGTTTTTAATAAAATCTCCCCACGCCAAAGCGAAATTTATTATTTTCTCAAAAATGAGACATTTTAATTAAAAGACGTAATGTTTAGGGTATTTACATAGCATAAATCTTTCTTGAATGGTTTGGGAATAGTCCATGAACTTCTTTTCAGCAGGCTCCGAGTTCGAATCTAGATTAGGGTGATTCACTTGAATAGGTCCTTTTTTCTGAAAGATCAATGTCGGGTAACTTAGATTACGCAAGAAGAATGGAATATTTGCTTTAACCTTTAAATGGATGAATAAAGTGCTGACCCCTTTAATGGTCATGGGAAGCAGGGCGTAAGGGTTAGTCCCTCAGTGAGCCCAAATTTAAATCAAACCATGATATACATTTGATATATTCTGAAAATTTCAAAATGCTGATAATTATAAATATAATTGTGCACTCTCAAAAGAATGTTGGTTGCAGAAAATGTTATACGGTTTTGGTTTATTAAATAAAAACGATTAACTTTGAACAACATTTTATTTACAATTTTTGTAATTTTTATATAACTTTATAATTCTCCTGCTGCTAAATATTAAAATTACAGAAAAATCACTCCTATTATATATTTCTGCATTTTTAGTTAGCACTGGATTCCATATTTGGGAAAATGCAGCGTTCTCTCTACAACACATTTTTTCTCCAAGAAAACCACGCAGAAGCACTCGAGCAGTGTGCATACCCTGCCTTCGGTTTGTAGGCGTATTTTTTCTCTTACATGTTCACACACATTACAGTTCAAAATACTGTTTGTTGTACTCTGATACATGAATAAGTTAAAAATATGAAATTAACCTTCGCTGCCAAACAAAATAGTGAAAAACTTAGCTCTAAACCTCATTAACGTTAACAACCAAGACGCACTTCTCTGAGTCACATCCAATACTACATACTAATCCATAGCAGACTGCTGTTCAAAACATACCCTTCAGTAAGCGTTACGCAAATTGGATTAGTATATAAATAGAAAAGTTAACTAAGGAAAATTGGCAGGGTATGCAAACACATCACCCACATCTATTGACCCTTGCTACCCATCCTGATGGTTTTGAAAATACTGAAAACAAACATTTGAAACAAATTTATGTAAAGTATACCCATAAACTATTGCAAACTTGTAGCATTCACAGTTAGACGAGTTTGTGGAAGAGTAAATAGTGAATGCAACACTTCAGATTACTGTGTGTTCCAAAGTCATCAAAACGGGAGTAAATTGAGACTCGACAGTAGAACATCAGTCTGCCCATCTCACGTTGCTGGAATTTTCCTATGTACGTGGTGGAGCGCTTTATAAGGGAGACGTGGGGCTGGGTTCTAGTTCCGGATATCCGAGTGCCATCATCCCAGAGGGAGGCGCGCACGATCTTCTTTTGTTAGCGTTAATTTACTGGTCTGTAGAGCGCGCCGTGTAAACAAGAATCTACCTCCAAGGATTTCCGAATAAGTTGCCGCTACTGCTTCTGGCGACTGGAAACTTTGGTTAGCTTCTGTAATTCCCGTGAGTGAAAATTATGGCCTGTACAGGTAAAGCCGCCGGATAAAAAACAAGTGGATATATGAAGTAGGCACATGGGCATCCTTTATAAACGTTTCCTAACAGACGGTTTCCTGGTTTAATTAAAAACAATAAAGGTAGGATGTTCTTTGTAAGGAGAATTTATTAACTTTGCAATTGCTGTTTATTACTTTTCTGTAGGGGAAGTGTTGTGTTCGACCAAAATTTTGACATCGATATTTCACCGGAAATACATGTTTTGTAGCCCCTGAATCCCAAAAAACTTTTGAGAAAGGTCTCTCTTTCTGTGTGTGTGTGTGTGTGTGTGTGTGTGTGTGTGTGTGTCCGAACTATATACTAACTTTTTGGAAATTTTTATTTTCTCAAAATTGTCTCTAACGATTTTGATTAAAATGTCACGTATTTAAGATATTTTTATGACAAGTTAAATGTATACAGGGTGGAAGGGAAGTCATTACATTAATTTAAACCAGTAGTAGACCTCGGTATTTGGAGCATATTTGGTATCTTAAGTTTTTGTCTCTAACCATTTCCTACGGAGATCGTTTTGTCGAAAACAAGCTGTCGACACAACCAATTATGCCTGCGTCACTTTCACTGGTTCAGTACATAAACACTATTAGTACCACGCGTCTCGTGACTGAATCACACGACTTTCTCTACTCTTGTACTAACCATTCTTACAAACTCTTATTCCTATCTTCTTCGTGTTAGTTGAGATAGACATTTGTACAAATTATCTTATTATTTTCCTGTCGGTGCAAGACGAATATGGGAATACAGTAGACTTTAAAACTTTCAAATGCCTTTCTTTTTCCACGGCTAATATACAACAAAATGAATAACGATGTTCCATTTGACGAAAGTGAATTTTCCAAAACCAACACAAATAACAACAATCATGTTTAGCTGAAACAAATCGTAGAGCATTTCATTTCACTGAAGGGGAATCCGAACTGGTTTCTGGTTTTAATGTAGAATATGGAAGGGGGGGATTTGCATTAATTTTTTTAAGAGAATATTCTAGTATTTTATTCATAAGTATATTAATGTGTTATTTTTCTTGGTGAATATCTCCGAAATGGTTCATTCTACAATCAAATTTATTCGGACATAAATTATGTGTTTTAGCAAGATCTACATTTTTGGAGTAAGATTTAGATCTGTTACAGTGTACCAGTTATACAAAAGTCCTCCAGAATAAGCAGGAGTACATGGGGCATAGCCAGAAAATTCAAAATATGCATTTTATTTGTCATAAAAATATCTTAAACTTGTGGCACTTGAATTAAAATCGTTAGGACAATTTTCGAGAAAATCAAACACACACACACATACGCGCGCGGACCTTTTTCTAGTTACATATTTCCGGTGAAATCTCGACATCGAATTTTTCGGTGAAATACAGTACTTCCTCTACTTTATTATACGTAGTGAATAAAATAAAAAGTTAGTCAACTTTGAGAAAAGCAACAAAGTCGTAAGTTTTTCTACGTAAAGGGCAGCTTTGTTTAGGGAGATTTTCTGGTATATCTTCTTGTCGCGTCGTTGGAAGAGTTTGAACTTGAAAAGCAATTTTGATATTTAATGTATTTTTCATTTTTGAGTTGTGCTGGTTACAAACAGACAGCGTGGGCTGACACGCACGTAGATATATTTCTAAAACTGCTTTTTGTTTTAATTAGGGAGTTTCCTAAATGAAATTTCGGTGGATATTTGGAATTTTTGTGTGCAACAATGCAATACTTCCTCTGCTTGTCTAACAAGTACATAGAGAAAGCAAAAGCGTTTGTGTCAGTAAAAGTATAACTCAGGTAAAATTTTGGCATCCATCTTTTTCGGAGGAATGCGATACCTTCTGTACCCGTAAAGGGCATGTTACAGAAAGTGAAAATAACTTCCTCTGCATTTACGTGTCTTACCATACGTTTATTCGTTCCTGCTATTAACTAACATTGGTTAGGATATGCTGCATCAGTGCAAATATGTCGCAGAAAGCTTAAAATCAATAGTTGGGCATAGGTCTAAAACCAAGATTAAACAAATGTTTCATTTTGTGCATTCCAGTAACAGTTCCATGTGGTTGAATGGATTATCGCTCCAAAACAAAACAAGCGAGGTCAGAGGCGCAGGGGTCTAACCCCGTGGCATAGTAAACCGAAGAGGCTAAAGTCAATACTGATTTGGGTCAGGTCATTTTTAAAGTACATTTCTCCCCCTAAAAGGGTGCGTTAGAGTACGACCCCTTCAGCTGCAGAGGTTTTAAGCTATTCCTCGCTTTTGTCATAAAATATCTTGAACATTTGGTATTTTAATCAAAATGGTTAGAAAAAATGTTACATAAAGAGTAATATTCATGGAGAAACTTTCTTTAAAACCTTTGTCTCGCACCCTTAAAAACGCTGAACTTAAATACAGAGTTTTTTTTTTTTTTTTTTTTTAATTAACGTCCTCCAACATTGTGTCATATCGGACGAATGAATGAAATGAAATGGGTGAAATGATGCTCAAATGAGCCCGAGGTACCTGGAGCTTTAAGTTACCCGACATTCGTCTTCTCAGGGTAGGGAAAACCTCGGAAAAAAACCTTACCCGGATAACTTACCCTAAGCGAGATTCGAACTCGCGACCTTTTGAACGGGAGGCAGACACGCTAACCATCACGCTACCGAGGCGGGCAACTTTTCGTTTTTAATGCATGCTGCTCACGGACTTCGTTCTAAAATTTTTAATTCAGGGGGCTCAAAATCATATATTTCCGGTGAAATCTCGAAATCGAGTTTTTGGGTGGAATACAATACTTCCTCTACCTACTATACGTAGTAGAAAAAGTAATAATGAAGAGAAGAAGAAGATGATGCGAATAGAATTATTTTATATTTCAAGTTCGTGGGAATGAGGTCAACATCGTAATGTTAAGGGAATTATCAAAATCCATAATTTATTTTATTTATTTGACGTATGCTACATATAAAAATAACTTTTTTAAACAGTTGATAGTAAATGTCGAACTTTTAGCAGTTCACGACAGTGTTAAAACTGCAAAATTCTTCGATTCAGTGCTCAAAATCTTTTAACACTCCAATAATGACAACTTTGGTTTCTACAGAATGCGACTATGGCCTCATTCAAGTAGGCCACGAATCTCAGTTATGCAATGCTTATATAAAATTTGAATCTGAATATGGACTCTACTGAACCTATTGAAGTTTTACAAGCAGCGGAGAGACTGAAATTAGAATTGTTATCCACAAAATCAAAAAACCAATACGAATTGGGTACAACAGATTCTGAACTGGTGCAAGATAAAAAATATATAATTTCCACTGCCTTCTTTGTATAGAATGTTGTGGTTTTGTAAAAGTGTTGTTAACACTGATGCTAAGAAAGGCAACAACTGCACAGCGCAGTTCAATGGCTATTATGACCATGAAAAAGATAAAACAATGCGGCCAGCGGACGTGTTTCGGAATCACAAAATAAAATGTTCCTTTTAACCCTTGTCTCATAAATAACTATGCTTGCTTTGCAATATTGGAGTAGAGTTAAGCCATTTTGTTTGAATTTTATGCCTTACTTAATTTATTAGTGGTGTTTTCTTTTTTAAATAGCTTATATTATTTTTGATTCTTTCATCTTGTGGTAAGAGGAATCAGCAAAATGGCTAAATAAATGATTATGTGACACTTGAGCTTGCACGTAACGTTTTTAAAGGCCTCATATAATGGACCAGAAAGAAACTATTCTTCTTGAACTGTGAATGGGAACAAACGTGGTGCGGTCAACATGGCCTCTCGACTGGACTCTGTCTGCCCCTTTCCAAAGCACACTCAAAACTCTAACAACTACCCCAAACCACCACTACCATCCTGCCAGCTGAATGGTGCCAAGGGTACTCGACGTTCCCCGAGTTCGCACTGGAGCACGTGGAACGCTGAAAACTCGCCTTAACCTGCACTGCATTATTTAGAAATGTGATGTCTCGATATGCGACCTCTGTTGTCTGCAAGGGTTACTCACCCTTGTTCAGCTAAAGCTTGCTTTGCATTATAATTGGAAATTAAACTTTTGAAAGGTACACTTTCATCACATACAGGCTGTTAAATTACATTTTTTCTTTCTCTTCTCGTAAGTAGGGGAAGTATTTAATCCACCCAAAAATTCGATGTCGAGATTTCACCGAAAATATATGTTTTAACACCCCCTGATTAGCCGCGCGCGCGTGTGTGTCTGTCTGTGGACACCATAACTCAAAAACGAAACGCCGGTTAAAAACCAAAGTTGGTATTTAAGTTTAATGTCTTTAAAGGATGCGACACGAAGATTTTGAAGAAAATAGCCCCACCCTAAACTACCCTTTACATGTAAAAGTTTTCAAAAATTTTGATTTTCTTGAAAATGGCTGTAACGATTTTGATTAAAATGTCATATGTTTGAGATATTTTTATGACAAATGAAATGTATATCTTCAATTTTCTGGCTATAGTCCCTGTAGTCGTATTTACTCTGGATGACTTTTGCATAACTGGTAAACCGTTAGAGATAGACCAAATCATACTATACAAAAAATGTAGATCTTGCTAAAATACACAATTTATGTCTCAATACATTTTTTTGTACAGTGAACCATTTCGGACTTATTCCTTGTCATTTGTGTGAGTTTTGGAATACTTAAACTTTCGCCAAATGGAAGATAGCTTTTCATCTTTTTGTACGTTAACCGTGCAAACAGAACGGAGTTTCAAAGTTTAAACATTTGAACGAAGAATATTGTAAAATGGTTAGTACAAGAGCAGAGAAAGTTATATGAGTGCAACACATCAGATTTTTTGGGTATTGTATTAAATTTACATAATTCACATTTTCGCCAAAAATTGTACTGGATTCGCCATTTTTAAATACCCACGAAAATTTTAAGTTTATCCGTACGCTACATTTAACACACCCACTTTTTCTAACTGTATACGTTTTGGTCAGTTTAGCAGTTGTGAGCATGGAATTTAACTGTATCTATATTTCAGTTTGACACTGATTTGTATGTAAATTTGCATACACAGCCGAAACTTGTTAACTGAGTGTTAAAATATGCATTTTATGATTGCTTTATTCACTGACTCGTAAAAAATTAATTTATATTAAAAATAATTTTAACACCAAATTTATAAAGTCAGACGTGTATTTATTTCCAAGCTAAAATGCCTATTTCAAATACTTCAATTTATTTTCACTTTACTAACTATCAGAAAATGCCACTATCATGATTATCTGAAAAATTTGACTACCTTTTATAAAAATCTGATGTGTGGCACTCACATGACTTTCTCTACCCTTGTACTAACCATTCTTGCAAACTCTTATTCCTATATCTTCTTCGTGTTAGTTGAGAAAACATTTGTACAAATTATCTTATTGCTTATTTCCTTGTAGGTGCAAGGGGAATGTTAGAATACAATAGGCCTTGTGCGATGGTCAAATGTTTTAAAGTTTTCAAATTTCCTTCTGTTTGCACGGATAACACAGAAAATGAACAACGATGTTCCATTTGATTGAAGTATAACTTCTCCAAAACTCACACAAGTAACAAGGAATATCTTCGAAATGGTTCACCCTACAAGAAAATTTATTCAAGCTTAAATTGTGTATTTTAGCAAGATCTACATTTTGTATATAGTAAGATTTGGTCTATCTTTTACGGTTTATCAGTTATGCAAAAGTCATCCAGAGTAAATAGGACTTCATGGACTATAGCCTGAAAATTGAAGATATACATTTCATTTGTCATAAAAATATTTCAAGCATATGTTATATTAATCGAAATCGTTAGAGCCAGTTTCATAAAAATGAAAACTTTCGAAAAATGTTCCATGTAAAGGGTGCTTTAGGGTGGAGCAATTTTCTTCAAAATCTTCGTGTCGCATCCTTGAAAGACATTAAACTTAAATACCAACTTTGGATTTTAACCTATTTTTCTTTTTTTATTTATGCTGTCCATAGATTTGCGGACAGACACACGTACGCACACACACACACGGACCTTCACTACTGAACATGCCGTGAACTGTCAACACGGGAGTTCATGCACCAGCAGTGATAACAGATATTTACTATTTTTACATACGTCTGATAATCCTGTTGAAGCGGTGTTTCGTTTGTATTTTATGAAAACCATATTTAAAGCGAAAACATGTGTGTGATAATTCTACGAAGCTGAATAATTTGGTCTGGTAGGTTACTAAATTTTGAGGCAATTATTTTTTTGGAATCTGCAGAGCGGGCAGTCATAACTATGGTTCCATTACTAGCATTTCGTTATGGCTCGCCAGCATAGTCATCAGTTTTGCTTGTAAATGCATTCAAATCCTTTGACAGAGAAAATGGGATTAAATACTGCAATCAAAACAATGACAGTTTGCCCAGTGTTGGCATGTTTGGCTTATTTTAGTCATAGGGAAACCACAGTGGTATTTGACGTTCCAGTTGTTTTAACTGTACCCTATTCCGCGGTGATATAACTGCTGATGCATTTTGGGAAAAGGTTTGGGGTGCGGTTGATTGAAGCTTTGATCTGTAATTAACTGCATTTTGTCGTGTGCACAAAGGGCACAATATTCTCTACTTCATTTTGTATTTTACTTCCAAAGGACCGGCTCCCTTTAATTTACTATGTAAAAATTACTACTTCTCTAATTTCACTAGCATACGTCATCAGACGGTTAGTACAGCCTCTACAATGGAACATTTGGAACGCCCGAGCCTAGAATTACAAGAATCCACTGGTAGGAAAAATAATCCAGTGAGTTGCACTCAAATTTCTCTAGTTATCCATATAAAAATATTCTTAACAGGTTTTATTTTTCTACCTACTTCGGGGAGGACAGGTAGTGCCGCTATGACGTCACCGTGCTTTGAGGCGTGTGATGGAAAGACAGAAATTAAATCTGAATTTCTTTACTTTATATTTCAATCTAATATCTCGAAATGAAGTAAAATATTTAATTATGAAGTGAATAAATCTCTTCAATTGACTACAAACAATATTAATTATTTCACCAGTTTCAGACAACCAGGTTTGGAATCTGTGAATGTGATAAGCGATCATAATTATGCAGAAACGTTCCGAAGGGAATTGTCTGTTTGTTTTAATAGGATTAATTTTAATTGATTAGCATTACAAACCAAATATAGCCCCAAGTGAAATAGGAAGCGACAGAATGCCTCTCATTTATTGCAAATATTGCTTTCTATTTTTGTGATTTTCGTCATATATCTGGGAATACCAAAACTTACATTTTTAATAAAATGTGATGTAATATAAAGATTTAAGACCTTATCAGGTCGAGTTACAATCATTCGAGATCTGAGCAGTAACTTAGAGTTCGTGGTTACTCAATTACTTCTTGCAATACTTGAAAAACACGTAAAAAGCAATAATAAATCAAAATTGCTTTTCCATATTTTATTTTCCATTAAGAAAGAATGAATTCTCTTTGTGCACAAATGAAAAGCTACATCTAAATTATATGGGCACTGCCTTATCCACTCTTTTGTTAATGAATTTCGCAATAGAGTCTTTACTTGAAGTAGCACATGTCTTGGTTTCTGGATTATTTGTTTATGTAGCCGAAGTGAATCTATATCTATCTTCAGCTATACTTAAGAAAAAATCTAATGTGTTGCACTCACATGACTTTCTCTACTCTTGTACTAACCATTCTTACAAACTCTTATTCCTATATCTTCTTCGTGTTAGTTAAAATAAACATTTGTACAAATTATCTTATTGCTTATTTCCTAGTAGGTACAAGGGGAATATTAGAATACAGTAGGCTGTATTCAAATCTTTTAAAGCTTTGAGATTCCGTTCTCTTTACAGATTTAACACATAAAAAATGAACAACAATGTTCCATTTTACGAACTTTTAAGTTTTCCGAAACTCACACACATAACAAGGAATATCTCCGAAATGGTTCACCCTACAAGAAAATTTATTGAGACATAAATTGCATACTTTAGCAAGATCTACATTTTTTGTATAGTATGATTTGGTCTATCTCTTACGGTTTACCAGTTACGCAAAAGTCGTCCAGAGTAAATACGACTATAGGGGCTATAGCCAGAAAATTCAAGATATACATTTCATTTGCCATAAAAATATCTCAAACATATGACATTTTAATTAAAATCGTTAGAACCATTTTCAAGAAAATAAAAATTTTCGAAAAATTTTCCATGTAAAGGGTAGTTTAGGGTGGGACTATTTTCTTCAAAATCTTCGTGTCGCATCCTTGAAAGACATTAAACTTAAATACCAACTTTGGTGTTTAACAGACTTTTCGTTTTTGATTTACGGTATTCACAGACTGACACGCACAGATACACACTCGTTCTTTTACCTGATTTTTCCTTTCTTTTTGATTTACTGAGTCTTAAAACGTGATATTTCCTCTATGGAGTTTTTTGTGAAATGTAATCTTTCTTTACTTATTGTATATAAGTAGCACAGAATATAATAAATGGTGCAAAAACAGTTGCTGGTGATAACGCGTATCACTCTTTACCAGACATTAACGTGTGGTTGGTTATGGTTTTTTACATGCGAGTTAATGTTACATTTGGTTCTAAAATTCACTTTTTGTGATCGTTTAAGTCCCTCGTGGCAAAAGGAAAATTATTCACTGGACAGCGGCTCGTAATGAAATTCAAATATTTTACATTGTCTTTAGGCCAGGGAAATCTGATTCAGCTGTCATTAACAGCGCAAAGCAGGGTGATAAAAACTAAACTTGTTTGCCAAATACAGAGGTAAATTCACTGACTACATTATCGATAGTGTACCATAAGTTCCGATTATACCCAGGCTATGGACTGCGTATGTGCAACCGGCTCCAAATGTTGTCCTACGGGCGAGCGGTCTTGCTGTGAAACGGATGGAGAATTTTCTTGTCGAGTAGTTGCGCCTGTCCTGGGGGCGGGTTACTGCACGTGTTTATTTATATTGCATGCAGTGAAGGCTTCTGTTGAGGAAGCATCAAGCGAAATAGTTTTTTGTATACTTAATTATTCTGCCTAAACGAAATATATCTGTAAATCCTTTCCGTAGGGGTTTAAACAAATTAATATTGTGCAATTTATCGTAGAGCTGTTGTTTTTAAAAAAGATTAAATAATCCCTTTCGTTAATAATAATAATAATAATAATAATAATAATAATAATAATAATAATAATAATAATAATAATAATAATAATAATAATAATAATAATAATAATAATAATAATAATAAATCTAAAAAACGCGTGATAATTATCACACTGTGCTATTTTACGTAAAATTGACAGTAGAAGACTTTGCCTAAAATCTATAAGACTTCATTTATAAATACACGTAATGTTTATCTCAACTAACACGAAGAAGATATAGGAATAAGTTTGTAAGGACGGTTAGTACAAGAGTAGAGAAAGTCATGTGAGTGCAACACATCAGATTTTTTGACTTAACTAAGAGGAATTTCAATACGGGAGCAATAACTAAACTAACAATAATGAAAAAAAGGATAATTCCATTTTCTCTACTTTGTAATTCATGTTGAGTCCCCTGAATCAAAAAAATAAAAGGCAGTTTTAAAAAATGCGCGCGCGCGCCTCTGTGTGTGAACAGCGTAATTAAAAAAACGAAAACTCAGCTCCAGGGATGCAACCGGAAGACTTTGAAGTAAATCTCCCATTCCAGAGTAGCCGTTACATGGAGCATTTCTCCAAACATTTGATTAAAACCTCATTTTCCTGCCAAATGAACTGTCCATTTTTGGAGTAGTCTCGATTTCCTCTTCATTCTTAATGACTTTTGCATTACTGGCAAACCATAACAGACTTTGTATGTGTGTAGAGTGAACCATTTCCGAGATATTCGTTGTTGTTTTTTTAAATTTTTAAATGCTAATAATTTTCTCACATATGAACTAGTTCTTCGCGTTTTTATGTCCTGGTCATGCAAAGAGAATGCAATGTATAAGACATCACATTGTCACTAGCTCTTTAAAAAGTTGACTATCGCTTAAGGCCACAGTGTTCTGCTATTGCCATTGTACCTTTAAGGAAATATCTAATAAAAGCATTTTTGCATGCGTCTATTTGGGATAACAGGAATAAGCGTTTTTAAGGATATTTTGTGCACAACTGACTGCGTTACGAGCGCTGTATAAGGATAGGTTTGTGGTGTGGTTGGTATCTTTAAGTTTAAAGGTATTTAGGTACTTGATGCAGTAGGTTACTTTGCGCCCGGAGCTCGGTAAGGCATGAATATATTATATCTGGGTGATTCTTCATCGTGGTCTGTGTGGCCGTCCAGCGAACAGCACCAGAGAATAGCGCTGTGTGTCTGTCAGTCAGTCCGGAACCTGACAAGCGTAACGCATGTCACCACCACATCTTCCGCTGTCATTAATCACCGCCAACACAATCATTCTGCACCTCCTCATTTTTATTTCTCATGCTGCAAATTTGTTCCTCTGACTTCATGTATCCGCAAAACAAGAGAGCTTCGCTGCTGACGTGGTGGAATTTCAGCTCAAGAAAAAACATTCACGTGTTGCAGATTCAAGCTGCATTTCCGTTGACACATCAAACTGACACACCCCTGCAGTTAAAAAGCGCAGCAAAAAACAGACACCGCACCATGAAATCCGTTAAAAGCACCAAGTTTAAACTAGGGCAAAGTAACTGCATTTTTTTATCTTCTGACGTATTTTAAATGTTAACTCCAGTTATTTAGTTACTCAAACTTTGATGACCCCAAGCAAAAAAATAGTTTATGAACTGTCCAGCTAATTCAGCTATAACACATACAACCAGAGGTCAACGTTAGTTTTCACGAATGACATTTTAAATAAGAGGTTAGATGCGAGTCGCTGACTTTTGTGGGGAGTGCAAATAGTAATATACATCGAATTTCTGAAGGTCTGTAGGGCGCGTCTTCTGATATCAGTCTCCACCAGTTTGAAAGGGTACACATCACTCATCCCTTCCATTTGAGGGAGATAGCTATATCTATTCGTAATTAGCCAATGAGTGGACGGAACAAGCATAGCTATGTTCTGTTGTTTCTATACAGAAAACAAGGTGGCAGCAGCATCAACCAATCAGTGAAAGCATGACGTAATACAGTCATAATAACAAATGACGCTTCCACAAGATGGCAGTGCTGATTTCTTTCTGTGCTGTCTTTAAATATATAATATCAGAGCGTTTGCAGTTTTAACTGACAGTTTTGACTGTGTACATAAGTTAAAATAGAAATATTTCATATTGCGCTAACTGAATAGAAGACAACTGAGCAGGAAAAAAATGGAGCAGAAACTATGGAACTAAAATGCTAAATTAAAATGTTCTCACAGAACATAAAATAAATGGAAAGACTAAGATATTGTTAAACAAATGAACCTCATAATAATCTCAAAGGTTGTAATTTGACATAAAATTTGATTTGCGCTGAAAAAGTATTGAAGCATCTATCTCCCTTAATACCAGTAAGAAGCAAATTAATTGTAATCAGACGATTTGGTCAGAAATTATTCTTGTATTCACCTAACGACGAGGAAAAATCATGAAAAAGAGTGTATGACTGTCATCAAACCCGGAACTTCCATAATGGGAGCCTTACGCGTTACTGCAGGGCTGTCTCGCCCTAACCAATAACCAATAGGTTGATCTATTATTTGAGATAACAAAATGTTATAATGTAAATGACATTTGGGCTAGCAATTAATGTTTTTGAAGCGAAGTCTTTAAATACAAAAGTGAAAATTGACGGGGATTCTGACAGGAGGAGATTAACGTTTGAAAACTTTCACGAGCCCATTCAATTTTCCACGCTTTAGCTTAGGGGAAGTTTGTTTTTGTTTTGCTACGCTCGGGGATGGCATCCCTTAAAATATACATGCGTTTGTAACATTTGGAGTTGAATTTATTCCTGCGGCTTTTAGTATTTATTCAGAAAATATTAAAATGTGTGTTTTCACAGGTTGGCTGTTATGCTAACAATAACACATGCGTATAATAATTCACAACGAGAATACAATTAATGTAACATAACACTATTTAAGGGATAGTGGCATATGCATTAAATTATATTTTTGGAATGCTTAGTCGCACCTTGCAGCCTTATACCTATCTCTGTCTGTTTTTTAATTTCTCTAATACGTACCTGAAGTGGGGGAAGTATTGTATCCCGCCGAAAATTCGATACTGAGATTTTTAAGGTCTGTTTCTCTCTGAACAGCATAAATCATAAACGAAAACTCGATTAAATATTAAACTTAGTGTTTTCCAAGGTTACGGCATAACAATTTAAAAACAAACGAAAAGAAACAGAAAGAGAGAAAGAAAAACATTCCTGCCAACTGTGCTTTACATGGAACTTTATAACATTGTGATTTTTCTCACAAATGACTAACGATTTTAAAGTATTCTGACGGCTAGCGAAATGTATGGCTTGCATTTTCTTGAAACAGCATCTGAAGTGCTTTTCGTTGTGAAATACTTCGGTAACTATATATATTGTGACAAATTAGAAGTCCAGTTAATTAGGACAATAAAAAATCACAGCTGTTCCATTTTCTCCTAACCTTGACACACGCTTCATTGTGTTTCTGCTCTCTATTTCTCAAACAGCTGGCTTCGACGATCCACTCACTAAACTCTTTCTCAACACTCAACTGGGAAAGTGCTCAAACACTTGAAAACTAACTCAGTACTTAGCTCTGAAACAACTGCTCCAACACTGGTCTGCTCACTCCCTTATGTAGCTGAGATCATGTGCCAAGGAATTCTCTGGAAAATACAACTTTTCTGGAGAAACTTTTCGTAAGGAAGCTAGCAATAGAAAGGTTCTCGAATAGAGAAAAATCTGTATTTGTTCCGGCCCAATCCATTGTTACCGTATTATTCAGTTTGTTTTCCTGCTGATGCAAATATAACGATAGTTCAAAGTCGTCACATAGTGACTAGTTCATAAATGCACTAGCCTTATACGGTCTTTTGTGTTAGCTGTTTTTTACCCTTCAGATAGTACAAACTAAAGAAACAAAGCAAGATTTTATGGGAAAGGGAAACGTTACAGTTACAGATGTGTTTGTGGGGGGGGGGGGGGGCTGAAATGAGAATATTATTATGCAGGAGCAGAGCAAACAATCACAGGACTATTTCTGTAGTGTGTTTGCTACAGGGAAGCGGTTTGGTTGAACGACATAAAACGCAGTTTAATTTTTACAGAGCTGTTTATTTAAAACAGAGAACTAATGTATACTTAACTGGGTAAAAACAGAGAGAGGCAGGGAGACAAACTTGGGGACGTGGGGAGATTCTTGAAAATGGCACTCGTACAAACTTTTCCAAACCATTATGGTCCGTAATTAAGCTGCCATGATTAGACGCCTGTAAGTATCGATTGCATAGGCACACAGAAGATAAGCTTTCATTGACGAAAGTCCATTAAAGTTCTACGGCGCTGAAACAATGTTAAACAGTCTTGGATCCCCGAGCGAGGACAAGCAAATAATGGATGCTGCGGGCAATGGTATAATTAACATGCCGTTCATAGACAATAGCCCGCCTGGCTGTGGTGAAATTTACCAAAACAAAAAACACCAAGATAGGCAGCTTAAACTGTCTAAAGAGTGAAGAAGGGAAATCACCTTCTGTTATGTATATTAAACGGCTGCTTTTAATCATGTAGTGTGGTTAACAACACTAACAGCGTAGCCCAGAATTCACAACAATGTCACTTATTTTCTCTACCAAGTATCTAACTGGTACACAAAGATACCGCTGACTGTCGATATATCGCTATCAATAACTATCGATGTATTGCTGCCCATCGACAACTATCGATGTATCGCTGACTATCGATATATCGCTATCAATAACTATCGATATATTGCTGCCCATCGACAACTATCGATGTATCGTTGACTATCGATATATCGCTATCAATAACTATCGATATATTGCTGCCCAGCGACAACTATCGATGTATCGTTGACTATCGATATATCGCTATAAATAACTCGATATATTGCTGCCCATCGACAACTATCGATGTATCGCTGACTATCGATATAGGGTGTCACAAAATTAGACCGACAAACTTTTAAACCAGAGAAATGGGGGTGTCTTTGCGAGAGAGTACGGCTGAATAGGGCACGCCGATGCACTCTTTGTGTTAATAGCAATGGGCGTGCGTTCCAACATTTACTTTGAATATGCAACACATCATTTTTAAGGCAAATATATATTAATCTCTCTTAAATATACTAGTAGCATAGAATTTAACAGTTCTTTACACTTTAAAGTTTTATACTATGGTCTGATTTCTTCAAATATTTAGTAACACTTTCTTCTGTTTCTTATTTCAGGTACTGTTTTCAATAAATTCTCCTTTCTGCTATTATATATGAACCAGAAGCACTTAAGGTAAGTCATGATAGATATTTCGTTGGTCACTTCCTTTTTGGCATTTAGCGCATACGTATATACAGTGTGCAGTAAACTTTTATAAAATTAGCAATAAAACTTCGGACTATCTGTATGAAAGAGAAACATGATTTGGAATGTACTTTCATTCTAAAATTTTGTGAGAAGTGAGGTTTTTAATATATAAATAGTTGTATATACCTAATGAGGTGAGCTATAGACAATAGAAGACGCTTAAAATATTTTGTACAATGGAAAATAGAGACAGTTGATTCATCCTCTGTATATTACCAATTATTATAAAAGTTGTATTTTTTGCTATAACTTTTTAACACTTTAACGTTAAGTACAATATATAAGGCAAAAGATTAGTACAAAAGGTCACATAAGCATACAAGATATATAGTGATCTTATAATAAAAGAAAAACACAATTTTTGTCTGTGCTTGGTAGTTTTGGGTTAAATGTCTTTCGTTTTTTAATTATGTTGTTTAGAGTCACACACAGAGACACTTGCATCTAATATTTTGTATCTGGAAAATCTCATAATATTGTGACGCTGAGCGCCCGCGCGTCTTTAACGCTCGAGATTAAGTTACCTCACACCACTACGCGGCCGAATGACAGTGCGGCAGATTGTTTCAGAAGATTTTGACTGCCAGCTTATTTACCAGAAGTTAAAAAAAAACGAATTTCGAGAAAAATTCGTGCTACGTCATACTCGTCTATAAAGGTGGGGACACAAGCGAATTTTTGTAACGGAGTCGTGCGTGTTGAACGAAACTGTGCGTGTGTACTGTATTTGTATCAGTGGTTGACACAAGCGAACCTGGACTGTTCCTTTTTCCTCTCGTACTGATGTTTTATATCCTGCTTCAAAAGCAACTTATCCTTTCTTTCAAGGTACAATAAATGTTAAACGAAAGAGCATCGCTAATACGTTACATTACCGGAAAAAAAAGCAATAGTGACCACACATTCAGTAATATCACTAATAAATTGTTTACTGGAGACTCAGGTAAGCACACGATATAATATTGTGGCAACACTGTCACTGTTTACAGTCCAGCTGCCTAGTAGACAGTAATTTTGTTCTTCTGGTGTTACTTTGTTTACATCTTACCAAGAAACTCCCTACACCACAGCGCGATTGCATGATCAAGGACAAAGACATTCTCCTGAGTTCATCACAGCACAGGCATCGCGTTGGAATTGTGTGAAGCAGCTTTAGTACATGCGATTGTCGAAGACAGCTATGACACAGAGAGAACTGAAAGACAGATAACTGTGTATCAAGATTACGAGGGGTTACATAATGAAGTACTATAGATTCTGTTAACAGTAAAACTGAACCTCTATTTTGAACTTCAGTTTTAGAAGGAAAATAAAGTGACAAGAAAAAACAACTGGACTTTTCATTTTATCGCCGTACGCATTTTCAATAAACTTCTAAGAACCAAATGGGTAGCATTCTATCACCATTTACTATGAACGTGTAGCAGAGAAGTAAAAAATCTGAAGTGTTGCACTCACATGACTTTCTCTACTCTTGTACTAACCATTCTTACAAACTCTTATTCCTATATCTTCTTCGCGTTAGTTGAGATCAAAATTTGAACAAATTATCTTATTGCTTATTTTCTTGTAGGTGCAAGGGGAATATTAGAATACAGTAGGCTTTGTGCGATAGTCAAATGTTTTAAAGCTTTGAGATTCCGTTCTCTTTGCACGCGTAACGTAAAAAAAAAAAAAAAAAAAAAAAAAAAAATAACAACGATGTTCCATTTCACGAAAGTTCTAAGTTTTCCGAAACTCACCCAAATAACAAGGAATATCTCCGAAATGGTTCACTCTACAAGAAAATTTATTCGGACATAAATTATGTATTTTAGCAAGGTCTACATTTTTTGTATAGTAAGATTTGGTCTATCTCTAACGTTTTACCAGTTAAGGAAAAGTCATCCAGAGTAAATACGACTACAGGGGCCATAGCCTGCAAATTCAAAATATACATTTCATTTGTCATAAAAATATCTCAAACATATGACATTTTAATCAAAATCGTTAGAGCTATTTTCAAGAAAATCAAAATTTTCGAAAAATGTTCCATGTAAAGGGTAGTTTAGGGTGGGGCTATTTTCTTAAAAATCTTTGTGTCGCATCCTTGAAATACATTAAACTTAAATACTAACTTTAGTTTCTAAGCTACTTTTCGTTTTTGAGTTATGCTGTCCACAGACTGACACACACACGCACACACACGGACGGAGATTTCCGGTGAAATCTCGAGATCAAATTTTTGGGTGGAATACAATACTTCCTATAAATCTGTCGGCAAGTAAACCACTGTGTAGGAGAGAGAGAGAGAGTAATGTCTGTACAGCATTGTATCAAATACTTGGGCTCGTTTCCTTGTTGTATTCGGTCACGGTCCAAAAGATCGCCGGAGCGTAAATGTATAGCTTTTCTCATGCATAAAAAGAAAAGAAGAAAACAAAAACCTGGCTTCACGTATGAAACAAGACAAGAGCGGTAACGGAAGTGCATGAAACGAGCAGACATAATAAAGGATTTAAAACATGGCAGACTATTTCCGGGTTATATAAAACCATGTATCTACTTCCAGAAGAAATTAGAACTGCTCTTAATTCCTCTCAGATTAATGGAGCGTGATGTTTTATGCGCAGATATTTCCTATTGACAACAAATAAACCTGACCCAGAAATGAAATCTCTTTAATCGTTCAACTGTGAAGTAACGGTGTTTCAAACTTTTCTTTGTAATCTTTCCGGTTTAAGACGCAAGATTAAGAAAATATCCGTCGTAAATTACTAATTAAACATGTGATATCTTTAATTCTCATGGCTTCCTAATGCATTGTATCTACTTCTTGATAATCTAAATAGACCTTCCAGGCACAATTACAGTCATTTTATAGAAAAAGGTCCTTGTGTCTGTGTGTCTGTCAGTCTGTGGACAGCATAACTCAAAAACGAAATCTCGGTTAAAAACCAAAGTTGGTATTTCAGTTTAATGTCTTTCAAGGATGCGACACGAAGATTTTGAAGAAAATAGCCCCACCCTAAACTACCCTTTACATGGAAAATGTGTAGAAAATTTTGATTTTCTTGAAAATGGCTTTAACGATTTTGATTAAAATGTCATATGTTTGAGATATTTTTATGACAAATGAAATGTATATCTTGAATTTTCTGACTGTAGCCCCTGTAGTCGTATTTACTCTGGGCGACTTTTGCATAACTGGTAAACCGTTAGAGATAGACCAAATCATCTAATACAAAAAATGTAGATCTTGCTAAAATACACAATTTATGTTTCAATAAATTTTGTTGTAGGATGAACCATTTCGGAGATAATGTGTGTGAGTTTTGGAAAACTTAAAACTTTCGTGAAATGGATCATCGTTGTTCATTTTTTTTATGTGTTACGTGTGCAAAGAGAACAGAATCTCAAAGTTTTAAAACATTTGACTATCGCACAAAGCCTACTGTATTCTAATATTCCCCTTGTACCTACAAGGAAATAAACAATGAGATAATTTGTACAAATGTTTATCTTAACTATCACGAAGAAGATATAGGAATAAGAGTTTGTAAGAATGGTTAGTAAAAGAATAGACAAAGTCATGTGAGTGCAATACATCAGATTTTTTGAGTTATGCTGTCCACAGACTGACAGACAGACACATACACACACAGACGCATGGACCTTTTTCTAAAAATTCGGGGGTCTCAAAACACATTTCCGTTGAAATTTCGACATGGAATTTTTGTGTGGAATACAATACTTCCTTCTACTTACCAGTGGAGAAAGTAAAAATAGTGGGCAGTTCTGCATCATAGCGTACAGAAACTAATAGTTTTAGATTATCATACTAGTGCGATAAAATGTTTACACTAGTCCATTGTCGCCAACGTTGATACCAAGTCCAATCACATAGCAATTACAGTTTGTGTTTACACTTGTTTAATAATTCCACTTGGTTTGATTAGGTTTTAGTTTTCATTATGTCTTGTTGCATGATTCATTTCTCATGACTAATCATCTGTTCACAACACAAATCGTCATACTTCAATCGTTCGCAATTCGCTGTGAATCTATATGTTATGTTGGCAACCTTTACTTTCTTTGATGTAAAACGCTATTCTTTTATCTACTATAACCTATATAAAGATTAAAGGGCCGTAAGTATGAATTTAGAAGAAAGTGAAATGCAGGAAGCAAGTAAAATTACTTAAACCAGAGAAGCATTTACACTAGAAATCTAGAATGCAATGTTAAATAGTATTTAATCGCTTCATAGGTTCACGGAAGCAAAACATTAACGTAATTTCGCTGCAATTAAATGTCTTTGAACAGTGTCGTTTGCCATTGGTATGCCACGTATTTCTTTTTTCTGGTCTCCGGCGAATTTAACCTGGCTCGGGGAGTTCTATTCTGCCAGTTACAGTGCACGCATCGCTGTATTCGGAGGGCTTCTTGTGTGGCTTACTAAGCGACTATTTCAAGTTCCAAAAAGGATTTTCTGAGGTTGCCATTTTTTGCTAAGCGATATTTTGACATTAAAACGTAGTCACTTTTCGCCAAGACCTGGGTAGGATTCCCGGTATGGCGTGGGGATTTTGTCCCACTGGGAGATCAGGTCCGGAGTGCACTCAATTCCTTATCCCTTTAGTATGAATTATATACACTTAGATCAGACTAGTTTCTGTAAAAGCATCAGAAGAATTTTTAGCTCAAGCTAGACGAACTCGAGAAAGGTGAGAGGAATATAATTTAAAATCTTGTCGAAGAAAAACGGAACAACAGCAGTTACAGAGACAGGACGAGAGTGGCATAGGATGAAGGGAGAAAAGCTGGAGATCCGGAACCTACGAACCAGCTTTCTCTACTGATATCAGTCCCCCAGTACATCTATGAACATGTTGGATACCACAGAAGACAAATAAGAAACAATCTTTCAATAGTTTTGTTATAGTACAATAGAAGAAATATTTTTGTAAGTTTAGTGTAAGTAGAGGAAAACAGAAACTATTTAAGATAATTTATGTGATTGGAATGTAAGATTACTTGAATCCAATAACATAGGTTGTTAGTATGTAGATTTTATTTACAAATGTTTGGTTTAAATTCTTTTCTGTAAAAGAATTTTCTTTCCAATAAAGATAAGATAAAATATGCATGTTAAGCCTAGTATAGTATTCAGACCGAGCTTCGCTCGGCGATTTTCGCCCCTGTTTTTGTGAAATTTTGTTTTATTTTGCTTTATTTTTTATTTTTTGTAATACGTTGCATTTATATTTCAATCATAGAAAATTATATGAATTGTATGTTGAAGGGCAAACAGGGAATATAGCAATGTTCTACGTAAAAGAAAAGCGAGTAGAAAGTCATTTGAAAGTAATATATTGTGTAGTAAAACTGTTATCGTAAAAACTTTCTTCAGGGAAAAACACATATAGGTGCCGAATTTCGCGGTGATATGAATTGTTTAAAGAAAAGTGAGTGGAGAAAGATGTGAATGTGTTACCTTAAAGTAAGTAGAGAAACCACTGTGAATGTAATATGCGCATTTCTATTTCAAACATACAGAAAATTGTATGACATTTGTAGAAGAGTGAGCAGAGAAAGAGATGTGAATGTGTTACCTAAAATTGAGAGGGGAAAACAGGATGAATGTAATAGTATTTCCATTTCAAACATATAGAACATGGTATGACTTATTTTGAAAGCGAGGATAAAAACATTTTTTGTGTAAAATCACGTTTTTTATGGAAAATTGTTTATAGAAGAGTGAGTAGAGAAAGAGATGTGAAAGATGTGAATGTGTTACCTAAAAGTGAGAAAAGAAAACAGTATGAATATAATATGTAGCATTTCTGTTGCAAACATACAGACAACTGTATTACTTAATTTAAAAGTGGGGATAAAATGTTTTTTGGTGTAAAATCACGTTTTTTATGGAAAATTGTTTGTAGAAGAGTGAGTAGAGAAAGCGATGTGAATGTGTTACTTAAAAGTAAATAGAGAAACCACTATGAATGTAATATACAGCATCTCTATTTCAAACATACAGAAAATTGTATGACTTCTTTTTAGAAGAGTGAGTAGAAAAAGAGATGTGAATGTGTTAGCTAAAAGTAAGAAATCACTGTGAATGTAATATGCAGCATCTCTACTTCAAACATACAGAAAGTTGTATGATTTCTTTGTGGAAGAGTGAGTAGAGAAACCACTGTGTATTGTGTTACTTAAAAGTGAGAAGAGAAAACAGTGTGAATGTAACAGTATTTCTAATTCAAACACACAGAACATAAAAGCGGAGATAAAGATGTTCTTTGGTGTAAAATCAGGTTTTTTATGGAAAATGGTTTATAGATGAGTGGGTAGAGAAAGAGATGTGAATGTGTTACCTAAAAGTGAGTAGAGAAAACACTGTGAATACAATATGCATGTATACAAAAATGTAACCAAACCTTTAGAGCCGTTTCTGAAATACCGGGAATATATATACAAGAATTGCTCTGTGGAAGCGGGAATAAAAAATGCTATTTTTATGTAAAATCGAGTTTTTTCGGGAATCACACCTACATAGCTGAACTTAAAAAAGCAAAACCCTATCTGAATACAAAATTTGATGGAAATCGTTAGAGCCGTTTCCAAGTTGCGCGGAATAAATATATATAAGAATTGCTCGTTCATACAATCGAATCATACAAGAATTGCTCGTTTAAATATATAAGATATGTTTGAAATATTTTTATGACAAGTGAAATCTATATCTTGAATTTTCCGGCTGCAGCCTATGTATTCCTATTTACTCTGAATAACTTTTGCATTACTTGCAAACTGTAAGAGATAGACCAACAATTTTTGATCTTGCTAAAACACACAAATATTTTGTAGAGTGAACCATTTCGGAGATACTTGTGTGAGCTTTGGGGAACTTATACTTCTGTCAAATGAGCATCGTTATTCATTTTTTGATATGTTAACAGTGCAAAGAGAGCGGAATTGGAATGTTTTAAAAGATTTGACTATCGCTCAAGGCCTACTGTATTCCCATGATACCTCAAGAAAAGTCAGAACCAGTATTTGCTGTAGAATACTTGGGAACGTGTAAATGAAGGTAGCATATCTTAGATTAGGTGTCTTTCTGCAACAGTTTGAGCAAATCCTCCTGAGATGAAGCAGGTGTTCAACACAGCAACCGACCGAATCAATCGCCACAAGGTGCGTTGCTGAAGAACTAGGAACCATCACTGTATGAGTGAAGCGGTTTTCAGGATCAGTAAGAATTGTACGTATCAGCTGGTATCCTTGGAGACCGGCTAATAAGGCTTTTTACGTAATGAAAGCACACTCGTTAGGTCCACCTTCTTCAATTTGAGCTGAGTACTTCGTTCCAGAATGACACGATCGGACGCCATCTCATCGTACGAGGGATCACACCCTAATGCCATCTTTACAGAATGAACACGTTTGTTGACTCGGAGAAGACGAAATTCCCCCTTGACATTGCTTCAAGCCTCGAAGTAGTTTCCTAGCCAGTCACAAAGCGATGATCTTATAGGGACAACTGTGGGATTTACTTCTGAATAATACTTTAAAATTTACTAATAACTTAAAATACTATGTTGTACAATACTTTCAATATGATAACAACACTGACTGAGAAATTGTCTTTCGGTGTTTCCACTTTCAGCCCAAATTTTAGTCATTTATGTCGTTATACTTCGCTAAATATTCTTAGCGTCCCTTAGCAGTTTACCGCTGCCATCTATTGTGAACGTTGTTCAACAGCTTTCTTTTCTCACGGATTTTGCATGTTTTGTTTCAATACATTTTATAAATTCGTTTCCTCATGTTTTGCATTGTACTCTCTGCAGTTTCTTACGTTTTAGCCTAAAATATTTCCGTTCTTAATACATAATTAACTAATTTAATGTATTTTTTGTAGCCTCGGATGACTTTCTCTATTCTTGTAAAAACTATTCTTTTATCCCTCTATCTACTTCATATTAATTGAGATAAACATTCGCAGAAATTTATCAAGGGGAACATGTGAATACAGAAGGTTTTAAGTGATAGTCAAGATAAAAGCGATAAAAAGGAATAACCCATTCGTATTTGAGAAAGCTATTAATGTTGGAAAATTCGAAAAAAAAAAAAAAAAATAAGCAGGAATATCCCGAAAGTGTGCATATCAAAAAATGTATGTGATATAGTTCTGTTTTAACGATATCTACATTTTTGTATAGAAATACTTGTCTATGTCTTATGATTTACCAATTCTGCAAAGTTACCCAGAATGATCATAACCTCTGAACAGATTACCAGAAAGTTCAAGACAAACATTTCACTTCTTCTTCAACATGCGATTACCCTCCCACCCCCTAGGACTTACAACACAGTGTCTAGAGTCAGATGCCTGTCGGAAAGCACAAGATCAGGGCTAAATTCTAGTTGATTTTTTCCAACTCCTGAATGTTGTCATTGTTCTTTGAGCTGTATGGGGTATCGTATTCTCCTGCTGCAAGAGAACACTTTCTGTTAACTAATGACGGGTATCTGCCTCAAAACATGACGAACTGGTTCCATTTGTTGAGAATAAACGTTCGAATTAGCAATAAGCTGACGATACATAACCTCAAATTTACCTTGAGCTTGACCTAGTGTCATGTAGTATAAATTTACAGCTTCTGAGTACTTTTAGGTGTCTTAATATGACGATGTATGGCAACTTTGAAGCACAAAGTTCTTCTGACAACCTCTAAGTTCTTGTCTATGAATTTTCCTCCAAATGTCTGCGTGTGCTCTCAATATTCCATAACTGGGGCCCTTCGTAACGTTGTAAATTTCTAACATTTTTGTCCCCATTATTGAAACCTTGAACCACGGTTGTGCTAGTCACTCACTAAAGATTCCTTTATCTTCAACTTCACATATTCTTCGAGCCACGGCAACAGATGTACAACCTTGTGTCCAGTAGAGCTTTAGAAAATCTCTGACCTCAGGCATTGTTGCCTGCGTTTTGAAATCTCGTATAACTGCTGGCTGACAACATATTAACAATACGGAACATCCATAGCACCCTATATATAATATTGGCAAAAATAAAAGCAAATATACAGGGTGGAAGGGTAGTTATTTCATTCCTTCTAATATGTGTTTCATAGAAGCATTACAAACAAAAAAGTGGAATAACATTTTGTTCTTAGATCAGTCGATTTCGAAAAGTAGCTTTAGACCCAAATTTGGAAGCGTAACAGATCAGGCCTGGGGAAGAGTACCCCAAAGGTATTCCCCTCCTTAACTGTAGCACTTACACACACACACATACACACACACACACACACACACACACACACACACACACACACACACACACACACGGGCGCACGTGGCTTTAGTTGCACCAGTCTTCTCTCCGCTTTGTTGGTCAAGAAGTAGGGAATGGCGTTATACCTTGGCAGTACTGTTCCCCAGGCCTGAGACAGAAGAAAAACCGTTTCTGGGGATCGCTTTACAACAACACGTAGAGAAAATCTTGTCAATAGATTTTTGCCTAACGTTTAGCATGAACAAATAAATGAGCTGTAAAAAAATTGCTAAAATGCGGATTCCTGTTTTAGAAGTTGCAATTAGTATAAGTGATTACAGCTTCAAAAGGGTATAGAGACCAATTTAAACTGCCAGCTGACATAGATTTGTCGTTCTTATAATTAGTTACAGTTAAATTGACAGTAATGATACAACATATATAGATAATACGCGCCCGCCCCGAAGGTTTCAATTTTATCAACCCTGTACATACCTGCCTGCCTGCTCCAATTAGGAAGTGGGGTGCTGGGACATTAAATACGCTTCCTGCACTGCCTGCTAGTGACGTGCTTTTCATCGCGTTAATAACGGTTGTTGTAGAGGTCATTATCCAACCGGCAACCCTTTTATACTCGCTTTTTTGCCTTGCTTGAACAGCTACCGTGTTGCTGTTTACGGCGGTTGATCGATTTTTTATCTGATTGCTCCTGGTGCCTGTCATTCCAGCGATCTCGCTTTGCGTCGGAAAGAGCATAATTAATTCCTAATTTAGTTTCAGTTTTTAACCGTCGAGTGGCCCCATGGCTTGCAGTTGCAGCCCAGAGGTTGTGTGTTTAAGCAGAGTTTACCTTACTGATAAGGACAGGTCACAAGTATAGGGTCATCGACCGCTCGTAGCTAAAATTGCTTCTTATAACCTTGGTTCACTGGCTCTATTTCCATTCCCGTTTCTCTGAATGGCTAAAAGAGAAAAAGGGAGTGAGTGCATTCAGGTTGTCCTACAGACATATTATCACAGTGGTGGAAATTAAAGCTTGAACGGTATTCATTAAATACATAGCAAGGCACAACTTTACAGAACAAGTATGATGTGTTGCACTCACATGACTTTCTCTACTCTTGTACTAACCATTCTTACAAACTCTTATTCCTGTATCTTCTTCGTGTTAGTTGAGATAAACATTTGTACAAGTTATCTTGTTGCTTCCTTGTAGGTGCAAGGGGAATATTAGAATACAGTAGGCTTTGTGCGATACTAAAATGTTTTAAAGCTTTGAGATTCTGTTCTCTTTGCACACTTGACATATAAAAAATGAACAAGGATGATCCATTTCACGAAAGTTCTAAGTTTTCGGAAGCTTACCCACATAACAAGGAATATCTCCGAAATGGTTCACCGTACAAGAAAATTTATTGAGACATAAATTGTGTATTTTAGCAAGATCTACATTTTTTGTATAGTATGATTTGGTCTATCTCTAACGGTTTACCTGTTATGCAAAAGTCGTCCAGAGTAAATACGACTTCAGGGGCTATAGCCAGAAAATTCAAGATATACATTTCATTTGTCATCAAAATATCTCAAACATATGACATTTTAATTAAAATCGTTAGAGCCATTTTCAAGAAAATCAAAATTTTTGAAAAATTTTCCATGTAAAGGATAGTTTATGGTGGGGCTATTTTCTTCAAAATCTTCATGTCTCATCCTTGAAGGACATTAAACTTAAATACCACAGACACACAGACCTTTTTCTAAAAATGCTTTTTTTGGATTCAGGGGGCCTCAAAACATATACTTCCGGTGAAATCTCGATATCGAATTTTTGGGTGGAATAAAATACTTCCCCTACTTATCAGTAGAGAAAGTAAAAAGTAAACAGAACATTATTTTCACAGATACGTCAATGTTTGTTGCTGCATACAAGCAAAAATAAATTAATAAATGATAAAATAAGTAAATGAATAAATAGTGGCATATTTTCCCTCCAACTGAAACCTATTGCTGATCATAGGAATATAGACATAACCAAATTTTTTCGCCATAATATATATTCTCATATTCATATAAACTATCTCCCAAATGCATTTATTTCTAGTTTGTAAGTATGCAAACCACCAGGCCACATCGACAGTCTATTGTTAGCGTCTGTTGCGTATAAAATGGTTTCTTTTGTCTCTTTATTCAGTTTATTATTGTTTTTGATACTGAATTCAATGCTTGTGTGAGTTGTAACGAATTATGTTTCTCTTTTGTTCGCCGAGGGATCACCTGCCCCCCCCCCCCCGCCCCTCCCCCGCCAACTTGATCCCCCTCGAGAGTGCTTCAGGATGTGGAGGAATTTCTTGTTACAAATGCATGACGCAATTCGTCAACGTTGATCCTGCACCACTTTCTAGAATAACTTCCTCGGTTCTATTTTCTGCATTTCATAAAGAAGTCCAAGAACTCCTCTTGAAAATTAAAACCAGTTACCTACGTGTGTTTCAGTCCGACTGCTTACAAAATCCCTTCGGAATTGATCCCATTTCTTTCGGAGCCTACAATTTCGTTTAATACAGACGTCTCCCTTAAAAGTTTTCTTTTATGCTAAATTTTTGAGAACATCTTTATTTCCAGTTAGGTATTTTTACCTTCCCTACCACATACCTAGTAGGTAGAAAAGGTATGAGATTTAAAATATTTGACTATCGCTCAAAACCTACTGTATTCTCACATTGCCCTTGCACCTACAACGTAATAATTTTTTATCTCAACTAACACGAAGGAGATATAGGAATAAAACCTAGGTAGAGAAAGTCATGTGACTGTATTTCCGACAAAATATCGATAATGAAATCTGGGATGGAAGGCAATGCTATCTCTACCTAGGAAGAGAAAGTAAATAAAATCTGATGTGTTGCACTCACATGACCTTCTCTACTCTTGTACTAACCATTCTAACAAACTCTTATAATTGGTATAAATTATCTTATTGCTTATGTCCTTGTAGTTGCAAGGGGAATATTAGAATACACAAGGCTTTGTGCGACAGTCAAATCTTTTTAACCTTTGAGATTCCGTTCTCTTTGCACGATTAACATATAAAAAAATGAACAACGATGTTCCATTTCACGAAAGTTCTAAGTTTTCCGAAACTCACACACATAACAAGGAATATCTCCGAAATGGTTAACCGTACAAGAAAATTTATTGAGACATAAATTTTGTATTTTAGCAAGATCTACATTTCTTGTATAGTATAATTTGATCTATCTCTAACGGTTTACCAGTTATGCAAAAGTCGTCCAGAGTAAATACGCCTACAGGGGCTATAGCCAGAAAATTCAAGATATACATTTCATTTGTCATAAAAATATCTCAAACATATGACATTTTAATCAAAATCGTTTGAGCCATTTTCAAGAAAATCAAAATTTTCGAAAAATCTTCCATGTAAAGGGTAGTGTAGGGTGGGGCTATTTTCTTCAAAATCTTCGTGTCGGATCCTTGAAAGACATTAAATTTAAATACTAACTTTGGCTTTTAACTGACTTTTCGTTTTTGAGTAATGGTGTCCAAAGACTGACAGACACACAGACCTTTTTCTAAGAATGCGTTTTTTGGATTCAGGGGGCCTGTGTCCTTTTGGGATGCTGCATCTCTCTAAGGTGAGTCGTGTGGCTTTTGTTTGTTAGTCAGGCAGTCACCCTCCTTCTCCACTACAATGTGTCGATACATCCGTCAGATTTTCAGGGATTCGTTTACGTATAACAAAGGAATCGACCGCTGCACAAACAAAAGAGACGGCGCTTCGTTAAAATCCCCCTTTCACCACATTCCCTACCACTAGGAGCAGCACTGTACCTCGTTACTTAATGATGGAGTTCGCCTTGTTCAAAAGGATTGATTCACCACTGTTTCCCTTTGGTTACAAGAGTGACATACGCCAGTTCAAGTCTAATCATTTGTATTACAGGTACACGCATGTCAGGTAACACTTTGAACTCAGAGAAATTATTTTTAATATCAATATTTTTATTTTCTCCACTAATTACTTTGTATAAACAGAAATAGGTAAAGTATTCAATCAAAAAAAAAAAAAAAAAAAAAAAAAAAAAGCATTTTTAGAAAAAGCTCCGCGTGTGTGTGTGTGTGGACAGCATAACTCAAAAACCGAAAAGTAGCTGTAGAACCAAAGTTGGTATTTAAGTTTAATGTCTTTCAAGGATGCGAAACGAAGATTTTGAAGAAATTAGTCCCACCCTAAACTACCCTTTACATGGAAAATTTTTCGAAAATTTTGATTTTCTTGAAAATGGCTCTAACGATTTTGATTAAAATGGCATATGTTTGAGGCATTTTTATGACAAATGAAATGTATATCTTGAATTTTCTGGCTATAGCCCCTGTAGTCGTATTTACTCTGGACGACTTTTGCATAACTGGTAAACCCTTAGAGATAGACAAAATCTTACTATACAAAAAATGTATATCTTGCTAAAATACACAATTTATGTCTCAATAAATTTTCTTTTAGGGTGAAACATTTCGGAGATATTCCTTGTTATGTATGTGAGTTTCGGAAAACTTAAAACTTCCATGAAATGGAACATCGTTGTTCATTTTTACTTTCTCTACTGGTAACTAGGGGAAGTATTGTATTCCACCCAAAAATTCGATGTCGAGATTTCACCGGAAATATATGTTTTGAAACCCCCTGAATCCAAAAAAAGCATTCTTAGAAGAAGGTCCGTGTGTGTATGTCAGTCTGTGGACAGCATAACTCAAAAACGAAAAGTCGGTTAAAAACACAAGTTGGTATTTAAGCTTAATGTCTTTCGAGGATGTGACACGAAGATTTTGAAGAAAATAGTCCCACCCTAAACTACCCTTTACATGGAAAATTTTGATTTTCTTCAAAATGGCTCTAACGATTTTGATTAAAATGACATATGTTTGAGGTATTTTTGTGACAAATGAAATGTATATCTTGCATTTTCTGGTTATAGCTCCTGTAGTCGTATTTACTCTGGACGACTTTTGCATACCTCGTAAACCGTTAGAGATAGGCAAAATCTTACTATACCAAAAATGTAGATCTTGCTAAGATATACAATTTATGTCTCAATAAATTTTCTTGTAGGGTGAACCATTTCGGAGATATTCCTTGTCATGTGTGCGAGTTTCGGAAAACAAAGCTTTCGTGGAATGGAACATTGTTGTTCATTTTTTTATATGTTACGTGTACAAAGAGAACGGAATCTCAAAGCTTTAAAATATTTGACTATCGCACAAAGCCTACTGTATTCTAATATTTCTCTTGTATCTGCAAGGAAATAAGCAATAGGATAATTTTTACAAACGTTTATCTCAACTAACACGAAGAAGATATAGGAATAAGAGTTTGTAAGAATGGTTAGTAGAAGAGTAGTAACTATAGTCACTATTTGTAAATGCGGGAACCTACTCTAAAAGAACAATACAACTAGAGACAACACGGAGGAGATTGGAACTATTCTGTCAGTGTTGAGAACAGGATGCGTTAATTCCATAATGTGTTTTACATTAGTTTTACTGCAGTGGATGTTTGCAACATTCCAGAATGTGTTTGAAATGTTGTAGCTGTTTGCTCCTGCTGTGAGAATTAGCTTGTCTGCTCACAACACAACACATATGCCCTACATACATACGTACGCACAACACTTTGCAGGAATCGCCCCTTTGGATACTTCTGTTGGCCTTACGTGACTCGACGCAGGTTCCCATTGTTACCATATTAGCGACATCCACACATTAAAAATGCCGACATGTTGCATTCACATGACTTTCTCTACTCTTGTACTAACCATTCTAACAAACTCTTATTCCTATATCTTCTTCGTGTTAGTTGAGAAAAACATTCGTACAAATTTTCTTAGTAGGTGCAACGGGAATATTAGAATACAGAAGCCTTTGTGCGACAGTCAAATCTTTTTGACCTTTGAGATTCCGTTCTCTTTGCACGATTAACATATAAAAAATGAACAACGTTGTTGCATTTCGCTAAAGTTCTAAGTTTTCCGAATCTCACACACGTAACAAGGAATATCTCCGAAATGGTTCACCCTACAAGAAAATTTATTGAGACATAAATTGTGTATTTTAGCAAAATCTACATATTTTGTATAGTAAGATTTTGTCTATCTCTAACGGTTTACCAGTTATGCAAAAGTCGTCCAGAGTAAATACGACTACAGGGGCTATAGCCAGAAAATTCAAGATATACATTTCTTTTATCATCAAAATATCTCAAACATATGACGTTTTAATCAAAATCGTTTGAGTCATTTTCAAGAAAATCAAAGTTGTCTAAAAATTTTCCATGTAAAGGATAGTTTAGGGTGGAGCTATTTTCTTCAAAATCTTCGTGTCACATCCTTGAAAGACATTAAACTTAAATACCAACTTTGGTTTTTAACCGACTTTTCGTTTTTGAGCTATGCTGTCCACAGACTGACATACAGAGACTGACAGACTGACACACACACACGGACCTTTTTCTAAAAATGCTTTTTTTGGATTCAGGGGGTCTCAAAACATATTTCCGGTGAAATCTCGACATCAAATTTTTGGGTGGAATACAATACTTCCTCTACTTACCAGTAGAGAAAGTAAAGAGAGTTATATAGATATCATAATTTTTTAACCCTTAAAGGTAACATGTGAAAATATGGTGTTAACGGTAGCATCCGTCTGGGAGACTAAGATGACAAAAGTTTGCATTTTTGTCCAGTTTAGTGAATCCATCAATTTAAAAGATTGATGATTTATAAATACTGACGCGCGCACACACACACACACACACACACACACACACACACACACACACACACACACACACACACCTTACTCTAATTTTTTTTGTTTTGATTAATGGGAAATCAAAACATATTTTCGGTGAAATTTTGAGAGAATTTTTGGGCCGAATGTAATACTTCTCCTACTTACTATGTGTGCTAGAGAAAGTAAAAACTCTGTTGTTGAAATAATATCTCTGGTTTACTTATGCCACTTTAGCTCATTGTAAATATAATTACCCATCTACCTCTGATACAAGCATTATCCATGAATGGTTAGTTCCCCTCGCATTCATCAAAGGCTGTTTGTGCTGTTTGTTGCTGTACTTGATGTTTGCAACTACATTAAAGAGGTTAAATAAATGGAAAAAAAGGTGACTCATAGCTAGAAAATGTTTTACATTTACAGAACTTTCAATAACCACTAGCAGTTTTTTATATCACGCCCACAAACTCTTCTATTTGTTCATGTTAATCTACAAAAACTTTCACAGTTTATGTTGATTCATTTAAATTTAGTTGTAGATAGAAAAGGGGATATAGGAGAGTTAAATCATCAAAAAGCGGTCATTATATGTTGTTTTTGCAATTACATACACATTACACCACGACACGGACAAAAGCTAAATGGCGCTAGCACTTATACTCCCTCAAAAAAGGAAAAAAAAAAAAAAAAAATGTAATGCGCAAGATCGTCTGCTCCAAACCACTTCACACGGCATGATATGGCGGTGAGCGGGCAAAGAAGTTCAGGGCCGGGCTACTGTGTGCGTGACTGTCAACAATCGAGGCGGCAGAAACAAAACGGGTGTCTAGATCGCTCGCGAGACTTTTAGCTGAGTCATTTCTGTTGCTTGCGTGTATGGAACTCCGAGTGACGTCATCCCCAGTGGATTAGGAGGCCTGAGAAGAACAGCTGAAGGAAGTTCTAGAGTTACAGTCACAGACACCAGTCGGTCAGTGAGTGCAAGACAGCTGTGCGTCGTAAGAAAATTCAACGAGCGTCGCGAGTGATTACATCGTAATTAGTGCATGAAAGACAGAGAAAACAGGACTGAGCAAGATTATGAGAAATAAAAATTGTGAGTTGTACTAGTGTGAAGGACTGTAGACTGTGTTAACTATGAGGGAAAAAAAAAACTGTGTATTTTTGGCAAAATTTTAGAAGACAATTAAGTGATGAAGTAACTGGACTGATAATTGTCGTTTTGTTATTGTATAATTACAACGGCTATGTTTCTGTCCACTTTTTAGTCTTAATAAATCTTTGCAGAAATGCTTTTATTATATATAGGCTATTTGGGGTATAAGTGCAGATATTTCATACCTGCTATTCCATGACTTGGAGAGAAACATTAAATAGCGGCAGCAGTTATGGGAAAAAAAAATGTTTTGATGCGCAAGATTCACATGACTTCGTCGCTATTTCTCTGCCGTACCTATAACTACAAAGAACCATTTTTTCTACCCACATTTTGCTGTCAAATATAATAAACCTTTGTAGAAATGCTTTTATTATGTGTTTCATTGTGGGTGCAATGAGAATATACCAACTAAAGAGAGAGTCAGTTTTTTTTAAAAAGCGGATTACTAAAGGTAACCTCAGAAATTGCACTTGTCATGACCAAGAGAAAAAATAAACCAATTGTGTTACTTTCACATGACTTTTTGCAGCCCCTGTTCTACAAAATATTATTAAAAAAGCTTATTCTTTCATCTAATTCATATTACTTCTGTAACATTTCGGAATTGTTTCATTATGCTTTTCACTGTAAGTTCAAAGATCCGAAACGATAGCAAAAACTTTAGAGTGGGTCTTTGTGCTGACTTTAAAACTCGGAACGGTTTAAAAATGAAGAGTACAACAACGAATATTTAGGACATGGTTAATGGCTTAAAAATTCATTTGAGTAAAAGTGATGCTTTCACGTGATGTATAGAGGTATTTTTAGATTGAAAACATCTACGTGTTGAAAAGCTCAAAACCGATATAAAATCTGCTAGAATAGAGTCAGATTTCGCCGCACATAGCCTCAAATTGCAGTGCAGGGCAACTGCAACTCCGCCTCTGTGACCGGCAATTGTCATTAGGGTGCCATCCAGTCTATCTGCTTTCATTATCTGTGGCTAGATGGAACAGCATTCGCTATTAGTAGCTATTTCACATTTTTACTGTAGTTTTAGACTTAAGGTGAGACTTAGGGTCGTAGTATTAATCATCCAATCCGGTATTTACCTCGGCCAATGAAGGAAATCACGAAAAATCCAGTCAGATTGGTTAACCGACAGATTTGGGCCTGGTTCTCCCGAATGATAAGATTTTTGGTTTATATTCTGCATTCGTTTTGGTGAATGTTTGACGTTCCCTATCTGAAGGTGGTGGTGATCGTGGTGATGGTGATAATGGTGCTTTGGGGTGCGCAAATGCTATCTTCGTTCCTATTCCCATTTATTCAGACTGTTCATAGTGTTTACTTATGCACCAGAGTACGCGGAGTGATTTGGTTAGCTTTCGTTCGCTGTGGGTAGTTTTATAGTAATGGATCGGAGTTGATGAAAACAAAAACGACTACCAACTTGAATACGCCGATATTATAGATCAGTTTCAAACAGCCTGAGTATTCGCTGCCCTTATAAACTAATGCACATGTTGGAAAACTGTAAATTCACAGAACTGTCATGTGATATATTCCTATAGAAACTTCTTTCTATAAAGGGAATGTGAATATTTGCTGAAATATCTGTTTGCAGTCCGTTTACTGAAATCATATTAGTTTTTCGTTTCGTACCTCTGGGAAATCAGGTGCTGTTTTATGTAATCAATGTTCCAGTGCATGTACGTATGTAATTGAATACATGATCCGCACTCCCAATACACTAAAAATACAACGCTCCACATGCTCTCATATTTGCGTTTAAACTGATCTCTCTGCTGGTATCATTTGGTTATTACAGATTAATAGAAACCCTGCATTTTTCTCTCTTGATAGGCTTGGAGCGCCTTTTTGATTACCAGTAATTTGAGGAAACGCGTTAATATGAGACTATCTGTGCAAAATAAATTTTAATTCAGTGGTCTAGCTACATAGCGTTATTGTAAATGATTGACCCAACTTCAGATATTCAAATGTATACGTAAAATCGTATAGTTTTGTTTCAGTAGCTGTAGTTCATATTCGTTACACTAGAGCGCAGCAGTGAGCAGAAGAAAGCTTCTGGTGTAACTTTCGGCCGCCAGGGGAGTCTTCTTGGAAATGGTTGAAATTAATCGTGTCCTGGGTTCCTGAAGTGAGTTCCTGGCTTGGTAAGCTTTCTCTCTTGGCGGTTAACGCCGTTTCTTGTCTAAATTATTTGGCTTTTTTACTTCTTTGCTGTTGTGTAGTATTTTAAATTGTTTGCCACACAGTATTAGCTTTATTAGCTGGTCTCTTGGGGCGCTATATTGTACTTCATTAGCTTCCGAATTAGTATCATTCTTGGTGTTTGGGCGGATTCTATACAAATGCCAGTGGTGATTCATTATTTGTGTTGTCAAATATCACAGTTTAATCATCAAAAAGAGGAGGAAAAGGTTTGGAAAAATATAACAAATTAAATGGCATAATCAGAAGAAATTACGGAAAATAAAATGAACTAGAATTTCATAATATCGTAGCAAAACCGGCTCGCTTTCCTTTATGGAAGCGAAAGTTGGACATTTAGAGCAAGAGATAAAGCTAGAATTATCAGCTCAGTGGAGTAACGCTAAGAGATAGAAATTGAAGCGAAGAAATTAGGATGCAGTGGAATTTTAGAGAAATAGTTGAGGATATAGAAAATTATCAAATTAAATGGCTACAGCATATCTAGAGAGTGTTAAATTCCCGTTTACCAAAGATAACATATTACCTCAAACCTCAAAGTAAAAGAGATCTAGGAAAACCTTTCCAACAATGGAAAGACCAGTTTTCGTAATAGCAGAATGGGATAACACTCAATACTACTTTGGTATAAGAAGAAGAAGAAGAGGAAGAGGAAGAGGAGGAGGAGAAAGAGGAGGAGGAGGAGGAGGAACTAATACCTGAATTTGAAAAGAAATCGTAAAATTCACCATTTCGACTCGTCTTAGATACTCGAATGTATTTTAAAGATATAAAACCAAAAGACTAAGAACAAGACAACGAGTGGGAGACTCTTGAACATTTCTTTCACAAGAGAAGATTCTAAGATCATGAAGTTGAAGATGTGCGACTTAGAAGCAAAGCAAGAGGTGGTGACACGAAGTGCAGTAAAAAGAGGGTCCTTTGTAAATTATGTACACACACACACACACACACACACACACACACACACACACACACACACACACACACACACACTCCCCACGTTTATATCCTTTACCCTCAGTTTTATGGAAGCTATTCCATCCACTTCAGTGCTAGACCAAATCTAAGAAGGTCACTGCCATGAAAGGTCCATTTATTGTATGTACAGCGAGCCCATAACGTCTGGACAAGAAACACTGATTCACTCATGTTTTGCTCTTAAAATTATTCACAGGGAGTTTCTGCAGTTACCCTAGTCCGGTCACTCACTCACAAGACTGCAGTAATAAAACAAGACAATAACTACAATTGTCACAAAAGTACAGCTGGGTTAGAATTTATTTTGGAAATATTTTCCATTCTCTCCTGTAAGCAGAGGGATTTACGCCCAGATTTTAAAGCGATCCTGGGACTCAAAAATGGCCAAAACTTTGTCAAATTGACAATTTTTACTTTCTCTACTGGTAAGTAGGGGAAGTATTGTATTCCACCCAAAAATTCGAAGTAGAGATTTCACCGGAAATACATGTTTTGAGGCCCCCTGAATCCAAAAAAAGTATTTTTAGAAAAAGGTCCGTGTGTGTGTCTGTGTGTTTGTGTGTCTGTCAGTCTGTGGACAGCATAGCTCAAAAACGAAAAGTCGGTTAAAAACCAAAGTTGGTATTTAAGTTTAATGTTGTTCAAGGATGTGACACGAAGATTTTGAAGGAAATAGCCCCACCCTAAACTACCCTTTACATGGAAAATTTTTCGAAAATTTTGATTTTCTTGAAGATGGCTCTAACGATTATGATTAAAATGTCATATGTTTGAGATATTTTTATGACAAATGAAATGTTTATCTTTAATTTTCTGGCTATAGCCCCTGTAGTCGTGTTTACTCTGAACGACTTTTGCATAACTGGTAAACCGTTAGAGATAGACCAAATTATACTATACAAAAAATTTAGATCTTGCTAAAATACACAATTTATGTCTCAATAAATTTTCTTGTAGGGTGAACCATTTCGGAGATATACCTTCTTATGTGTGTGAGTTTCGGAAAACTTGAGAAACTTTCATGAAATGGGTCATCGTTGTTCATTTTTTTATATGTTACGTGTACAAAGAGAATGGAATCTCATACCTTTAAAAGATTTGACTATCGCACAAAGCCTACTGTATTCCAATATTCCCCTTGCACCTACAAGGAAATAAGCAATAAGATGATTTGTACAAATGTTTATTTTAACTAACACGAAGAAGATATAGGAATAAGAGTTTGTAAGAATGGTTAGTACAAGAGTAGAGAAAGTCATGTGAGTGCAACACATCAGATTTTTAGATTTACGCATATAAATGTTCCCCAATCCTTCAGCATCAATTGGTAGTGAACTATTAGATATTTCCATTGAAATGTTTGAGTTGAACGCAACAAGTAGAAGTAGAGTGCTGACGGAGGGGATTCCACACTAAGCCAGCTTTTTAGGTTATTGTACATGTTGGAACTTGGAAGAATAGCACTAGATGGTCCCTAACGTGTGCTGAACCCCACGGTTCGCCAACTAGCCACGTCCGTCGAGAACAGCAGCTGCAATTTGTTCACCAGCTCCTGGTCCTTGGGAGGAATGCAGCAAGTATGTACGTCAGTAAACAGTTCCAGATAAACAGCGATATCTGAAGCTGCAGGTTAATAACAGTGTAGTAAGCACTACTGCCGCGCAGGTGGAACGAACCCACCACTGCAAGTGGGTATTTTTTTTTTTTTTTTTTTTTTTAAGTTTATGTTAAGCTAATGCTGTACACGTGGACACTTTTAGGCTCACACGTGGACTTCTGCAGGCAGGACACGTTTGTACAATAGCAGAGTCTTCCAACAGAGCGATTTCTGTTGGAAATCACACTAGCTGACGTCAACAACTCTTCAGCACGTACTCGATAAAGGAAAGAAATGGAGTCGGAGGTCTTCAAGAAAACAATTCGCTCACCCTTTTCAAATTCAAGAGCACCTAGACCTGTTTTGTCTGTTTCGCCGAATCAGGGGCAGCACGATGACCTTTGAACCGACCCCCCCCCCCTCTGAACCCCCTCAGCGCGACGAAGTGAAGTGTTTCATCGACCCGGCCACAACATGAAGTGGTCAATTGAGCATGAGGCTTTGTCCATCAACAGAACCTCTTCACTAAAGAATAGTGTGGTAATTATCGAGTTTAAACACAAACCAGGGATTTAAAGGAAGTGGATCTTCAATGTAAGTGTGCTGGAGTGTCATTGAACTACAAGTGGCTGGTCGTTCTAAACACTCACCACAAGTGCATACCTTGCAATTTAAACATATTTACTATCTATACCACGTGGCTACTGGAACTGTGTGCTAGTCCATATGCACAAGTCGATAACGAAATATCTGATGTGTTGCACTCATATAACTTTCTCTACTCTTGTACTAACCATTCTTACAAACTCTTATTCCTATATCTTCTTCGTGTTAGTTGAGATAAACATTTATACAAATTGAGCGATAGTCAAATCTTTTAAAGCTTTGAGATTCCGTTCTCTTTGCACGTCTCAGATATAAAAAATGAATAACGATGTTCCATTTCACGAAAGCTATAAGTTTTCCGAAACTCACACACTTAACAAGGAATATCTCCGAAATGGTTCAACCTACAAGAAAATTTATTGAGACATAAATTGTGTATTTTAGCAAGAGCTACATTTTTTGTATTTTACGATTTGGTCCATCTCTAGCGGTTTACCAGTTATGCAAAAGCCCTCCAGAGTAAATACGACTACAGGGGCTATAGCCAAAAAATTTAAGATATACATTTCATTTGTCATTAAAATATCTCAAACATATGGCATTTTAAACAAAATCGTTAGAGCTATTTTCAAGAAAATAAAAATTTTCTAAAAATGTTCCATGTAAAGGGTAGTTTAGGGTGGGGCTATTTTCTTCAAAATCTTCGTGTCGCATCCTTGAAAGATATTAAACTTAAATACCAACTTTGGTTTTTAACCAACTTTTCGTTTTTGAGTTATGCTGTCCACAGACCGAGAGACACACACACGGACCTTTTTCTAAAAATGCTTTTTTTGGATTCAGGGGCCTCAAAACATATTTCCGGTGAAATCTCGACATAGAATTTTTGGGTGGAATACAATACTTGCCCTACTTACCAGAAGAGAAAGTAGTAAAAAATGAATAACAATCTTCCATTTCACTAAAGTTTTGTTTTCCGAAACTGGCACAAATAATATAGAATATCTCCGAAATGGTTCACCCTACAACAAAAAATATTCAGACATAAATTGTGTGTTTTAGCGAGATCTACAAGTTTTGTACAGTAAGATTTGGTTTATCTCTTACGCTTTACGAGTTACTCAAGTCATCCAGAGTAAACTGCACTACATAGGCTATAGACAGAAAATTCAAAATTTACATTTCATTTGTCATAAAATATGTCAAACATGTGGCATTTCAAGTAAAATTGTTAGAGCCATTTTCGAGAAAATGATAGTTTTCGAAAAATTTTCCTGTAAAGGGTAGATTAGGCTGGAGCAATTTTCTTCAATATCTTCGTTTGGTATCCTAAAAAGATATTAAAATAAAATACCAACTTTGGTTTTTAACCGACTTTTCATTTTTGAGTTATACTGTCCACAGACTGACACACACATACACACACACACACGCGCGCGCGCGCGCGCGCGGATCATTTCCTAAACATGCTTTTTTTTTTAATTTTACTTCATCTACTGAACATGCAACACGAAGATTAAAAAAGTATTGTTATTCTTAGATGCCCTTTTTATGAAAAACTGTTCTCAAATTTTGATTTTGAAAAACATAGCTCTCATTTCCTTTCCACCAGGTGCATAGAAGATAAAATTATTGTATAATAAACACCACCGCAAGAGCTGTTGGTGGGCCAAGGTTAGTTTGTACCCAAAATTGGATGCGAAATTTCCTTAAAACTATTTTTGAGGTCCTCTGGGTCAGAAAAGGGCCTTTTAGAGGAAAGTTCGTACGCGCGCTTATGTGTATGTGAACAGCAGAAATTAAAAGCGAAAAGGTGATTAATTCCAAAGTTCGTCCACAATCACTCGGCCTTCAGGTGATAAGCTCAGTGGAGTAAAACATTTGTTGGTGTATTCATGAAGTAGGCGGGACTTAGGTTGATAAAAGCGCATCTATTAAAATTCGTGCCGTACAGTCTTAAAAAGTGATTTACTGTGATCGATTATTGGCAGACCGCACTGTATATTTGGCGGTCACCCTAAGAGGACTCTTCGTTCAAGACAAATGAAGCTTTTCATTGTTATTACCGAAAGAGTTACTTTAAACCGTAAATTTATCAATACATTAGTAGTTAACAGATATATTTCACTAGTTATCGTTTCTAGTGCGAATATTCGAAACCAGTTTAATTTGGCAACTCATATAATATAAGTCTCCATAAGACCTAACCTATAAATTCTCGAGTGAAGTATTTCATAAATAACATATGAAGTTAAACACTATGTCTTAAAGATATAGTCCAGAAAATGGTAAACTGTATAAAATTAACCTAAAATATATTTGTTTCGATTGTGTAATTGGGCTTACTCGATACTGCCAATATAAGAAAACGAAACCCAAGACTTATATATGTATTTTCATCTTTTCTAAATCTCACCTTATTTTTAACATTAACAAATATCCTTGCTTCTGAAAAATTAGATTAATAATTAAAAGGACAATTGTTAAAAACACAGTTGTTAACCTGAAATGGAGTGCTAGTTTGATTATGAGTCGATTCATGTGTAATAAATTGTATTTCAGGGATTTATGGGAATACAGTTGGTGAGACTGACTAAGCAGAAGAATGTCTTAGTGATAACTTGTACAAAATAAACGAATGAGCATGTGAGAATTCGTATACGATAATGTCACGCCGGGCGCGGCGTAAAACAAGAGACTGTCGAGGTTGGGTTATTTCACGCCATGTGCCGGGGCGGCGACCGGGCAAACACCTTCAAGGTTAGATTACCTCACGCAACTGTGTCCGTGTGTGTATCTAACAATGAGCGTTCTCCAGAACTTTCGAGAAAAACCTGGTCACATGATAGCCGGCGTCTGTGTAGACATTGAGAAAGGTTCGTGTGACGTCATCTCCTCTACATAAGAAGACGAGAAGCAGTGGCGTTTGCAGCCATGAGTTGGCGAGTGTCAGTGAGTGCGGGACAGCTGTGCGTGTGTCGGTCGTCGCGTGCCTGTAACGTATGAGAGATAGAAGGTCAAGAAAGACACTGAAAGACTGGGCAAGGTTAAATTGAGAGATGTGAGCACGAAAGATTGTAGACTGCTTTAACGTATTTGTGATAAAATTTTAGAAGACAGGAAGAGCTGTTATAAGTTTTTTTAAACACTCAGTGAAATGTTCAACAATAGAGTTCTACAGATAATCACATAGTTGCACACAAAAGCGCTAACACATGTCGCGTATGTCGAACCATATTGTATTATTTGTAGGGTTTAATACAGTAATAGACATATTTTCATTCCGGTTGTCAGTATCGATGAACGCTGCATGGTGAATATATGGAGCAATACAGCTTGGCGAGAATCATACACTAAAAGCGCTCCATTGGGTGTGTGTGTGTGTGTGTGTGTGTGTGTGTGTGTGTGTGTGTGTGTGTGTGTGTGTGTGTGTGTGTGTGTGCGTGCGTGCGTGCGACGAGTAAAGTGGTGGGTTGTAACATTGCAGTTACATGTTCAGCGTAACTATTTCCCCCTGTTTTTCACTCGACTTCATGTCGTGTCATAGTTAATGGAAATGGTCTTAATCTGACCAGTGCATGAGTACGGTTTTCATGTAATTAAATGAAACAAAATAAAGCCTCAAGCCCTGTTTAATTATGATGCAGGATTATTGACTGCTTAGACTAATAATTGTATAGATATAGATAGGTAATGGACCTCTTCATAACGATACTGCTACCCACCAATCAAAAGTGCATCTGTTCATAACGTGAGTATTAAGAAGTTGGATAGAATTTATTAAATATTTCGATGCAAAGGATTTTTAAAGGTAACTGAAATTATTTTACTAAATTATGTTAAAGAATGAGTTGAAATTCGGTACACATTTTGTTTTTCTGCTGTTGTAGTAAACTCATAATTGGATAAAAATAAAGAATTTGCAAAAATCAGTAGGATCCCCCCTTTAAACTAGAATAATAACCAACATCTCAAGAACCAAAAGCTTACGGCGCGATCAACCTTATAACTTTTCAGGTAACGACCGCCGCTGGATTTAAGAGGTACGTATTTCCATAAATTCTTAAAAACGGACTCCGCCTTTGAAGTTTTGAGCCGTCTTCAGCTGTTTTTGCGCCCAGCTCTAGTGTTGCTAGTTAGTCCATTAAATACACGTTAACTATGTAAATCCCCCCCCCCCCTCCACCTTTACGGGGTTGGTGCTGGAGGGTACTGGGTTAACGGCGAGCTTTAATGTTTGCATAATGGCCGCAGCACCCATCTAAGATTGTGTGCATGTTCTACTCCTTCTGGAAATGCTTCCCCGTCTTTCACCGTGCCCTACTTCCCCAGTTAATTTCACAAAACTGTTTAGTTAATCCGGAATACAGGTGCAATTTGCTATATGCATCGAAGGTTTGGATGTTTGCCTAAATAGGGAATATATTAAAATTTCGGAAGGTATTACTTTTCCTATTAAATTTGATACACATAAGTCATCTAATACTTGGGGTAGTAGGTCCCTTCCAAAGACATAGTTTTACTTTCTCTACTGGTAAGTAGGGGAAGTATTGTATTCCACCCAAAAATTCGATGTCGAGATTTCACCGGAAATATGTGTTTTGAGACCCCCTAAATCCCCCCCCCAAAAAAATCATTTTTACAAAAAGGTCCGTATGTGTCTGTGTGTCAGTGTGTCTGTCAGTCTGTGGACAGCATAACTCAAAAACGAAAAGTTGGTTAAAAGCCAAACCTGGTATTTAAGTTTAATGTCTTTCAAGGATGCGACACGAAGATTTTGAAGAAAATAGTCCCACCCTAAACTACCCTTTACAAGAAAGAGAACAAAATAACGCGAAGAAAATCTATGGATATGGAAGTGTCAGTGATAAAAAAGAATCGCCACGTATTCTTCAATGCTATGAGCACAAAGAAGAATGAAGATAAGTAAGGATTATACTGGAGTGGTCTGCGTGAAGATAGAGGAATCCTGCGCGACCAAGGAAAATGTGAAAAGCTTGTGTGTGAAGGGTCAACATAATGTTGGATGAAAGAAAACAGAGTGCAAAGTTTAGAGTAGGGTTTTGGCGTTTGTGGCTTTAAAACTTTGATATTAAACACCACGAAATTACTACTGTTAACTATAATACAAATGCAAAAACATACTAACACTGTTGCATAGTTTTATCGCTCCTCTCAAATCACAGTGATTGTGGCGAGATAAGCAACTCTGTAGGTATATTATGGTACAAAATCATTATAATACGCAGGTGTAGTTTACAATTTTTGAGACTATTTGCCTTTTGCGCGTTAAGGTGGCATTACCGATAGTGAAGTCCATAGTGTTTGCATTTTGTGGTAAGCGAAGATTCCAGAATGTGCAATAAACACGCTAGTGCTGCTGGTAATATGTCACAAAATAGCTTGCTGGTAAGCTGTTATTCAAACCATATAGTCACGAAGAAGCCAAGGCTCAGTTGAGTTATGTGTGTGTGTGTGTGTGTGTGTGTGTGTGTGTGTGTGTGTGTGTGTGTGTGTGTGTGTGTGTATGTGTGCGTGTGTGTGTGCATGAAATATTGGAAAATTCTCAAACTCTCCAGATTACCCAACAAGAAATTCTGCGTATATAGAGGCTGAAAAATGCTCTACCATGAACCTAGTAGGTATAGAAGGTATTGTACGTCACCGAAAATATTTGTTTTGAGGGCACCTCATCCAAAGTTGATAAGCAAGTCATAGTTTTAGGAGCGTTTTAAGTTTTTAAGATTTCATTTGTAGTATTTTTACCCTCATGTTTTAGCTTGAGTATTTTAACTCTTCAAAATTTTAATGTTAACTCTCATCGTTTACCCCTTGGTCTTTTAACTGTTTACCACCTTAATTTTATGTTTTAGCTTTCACTTTCCTATCACTTTATTTTCTAAAATTTCACCACAAATACATAATTTCTTTTCGTCGTTAACACAATCTATAGTCTTTCGTGCTATCAAAACTCACAATTTTTATTTCTCATAACCATGCTCAGTCCTTTCAGTGTCTTTCTTCACTTTCTCTGTCTCTCATAAACTAATGATGACGGTACAATCATTGGCAAAGGCAAAATTAGTAACAGTATGATAGTAAACGAACCCACGACCTTTGGGACCACAGCCTTTGAGGTTATTTTGGTGCAGTTCCTGTATATTGACAAATGCCAACTCCAGATACTCTTCTGTCATTTTCTTCTTCTTCTTCTTCTTCTTCTTCTTCTTCTTCTTCTTCTTCTTCTTCTTCTTCTTCTTCTTCATTTCTCGCGATGGGCAATCAAGTGCTTGTTCCGCCTTCAAAGTCCACAGCCATCGTTTCCTGGGTCTGCCCATCGAACTCCTTCCTTTAGCATAATATTGCATTATTTGTTTAGTAAGCCTGATATCTGGCATTCTTTCAATATTTTCTTTTCACTTTTGTTTGAAATCTTTCAACCTTTTATTTATATTAAAAATTATCAACTCTACTCTTATACTTTCATTTGTTATTTGATCTCTCTTTGTGCACCCCTTCATACTTCTTAAGGATTTCATTTCTGAAGTCTCTATCTTACTGTGTTGCTTTTTAGTTATGTCCAAGACTCAGCTCTTCTTTCCCAATAATTAAAAATGGCTCAGCTAAGCTGCAATTTCCTTTATAAAAAACAATTTCATTTTGTATTGACAAATTTCATTAAGTTTAGAAATAGATTTTGTTCCTGATTAATCCACGACACACACTTGACACACACTTCACGGTCTCGCTTTACAGCCTCTGTCTCACAAACAACTGAATTCGACGATACACTCACTCACCGCGACGACGAAGTGTACGAAAACTGTCTCTGTCTCTTTCAACACGCACGATTCCATAAAAAGCTCGCTGTTTCGCCTGCTTTTATAGGCCAAAATGAAGTAACAAAGTTTTTCTCCAAATTCACCCTTTCTTGAACCTCTCGTAAATAAGCTGGCAGCGGAAAGCCTCGCGAACAATCTGGTATTGTCATCGGGTCGCGTATTTACAAGCAGTGGTGTGGGTACCTAACAGTGGTATGTGCAACGTGGCCGCCCAGTGGTGTGAGGTAGCCTAAACTTGAGTATCTCTAATGGCCAATGCTGGCGGGCGTCTTACTATACTTCTGCAATTTCCATAACAGAAAATAAAGAGAGAAAGCATAGAAACTAAATTAGTCACTACAATTTTGTTCATAGTAGTTTAATTTTAATTTTCTAAAGCGCGATCAATATGTTCGGCTGGAATAATTTGTGTCCAGGTAATTTACTTAAGTGGCAAACACGTAACGTAAAACATTTTAGCAGCAACGTTCTGTCATTGTAGCTATTATCATATACAAATCTTCCCAACTTCTTGTTCCAATAATAATCAACAATGCTTTTAATCTTCTAAGTGGCAAAACTCCATTATCGATGAATAAAACTGTTTTCATGAAGACATAATGGCAGTTATTGCATCTGGGGGTAAGTGCTTCAACTGATACGCCCTTTTACGTCTATAAAAGGACATAACATCAATGTAGCTAGGTTTCTATATGTGTAGTCTGTTTATCAAGTAGTAGGAGGAAGGGAAAAATACTGAAGCCCAGGAAAGATCCACGACCCGCAGCACAGCTACCACAGAGGAGTTGCCAAGCTTTCTGGGAGAAATTCCCAGTTCGAAATTGACTAAATTACTTTTTTCTCGGTTCGTTACTGCATCTGTCCTGTAGACAGTTCAAATCCTGCCTAGACCAATGGTTTTTAAGTATGTTTAAACACAGTTCCATGTCAGTAGATACGAACGAACTTTTGAAACAATCTTATATTTCTGTTCTTACACTGAAAAACTTCTTTTTTTCAATGTCACCAAGTTTTGGCCAACTTTCACATACGTGACCTTCGAGTATCCTATCTGAGGGTGCCCATGAAGTGAAATGATGACTTGCAGAAAATTCCAGCACAGAATCCGGTGTATTTCCCCAGGGTGTGGGAGTGCCATAAGCATTCCATGGAAGTGGCACACTAAAATACGTATTGTACGGCAGAAGGAAGCAGATAAAAATGTAAATGGATAAGAGAAAGGAAAAGTGGTCGTCTTTACTTGTTTCAGGAAACATTCTTTGCGCTATGACTGGAAGAAGATTATGGGACTGAGGAGAAAGAAACGAGGTCGTCCGCACGCTGAATAATATTATGTATGTATGCAGGTAAAGTGAAACGGGCTCATCTAGTTACACAAGTTATATCCCCGACAGAGACACATTATTGAAATTTATACACGTTGAGCAAGTGAATGCGCAGGAACTTACACCTGGGCTAGGGCTTGATGAACTTGGTCCAGTCCCTACAACTTTAGAAGTTGTATATCTGGAAAACAAGACAATTTCGTTAAAAATACGCCACTACACTATATATATCAAGGAGAGAAAGTACTGCACGGGGCTCAAAAATTCGATACCGGGATTTCCCCGGGAATTAACAAACCCCTCATCACTGACAAAGGCAAGGAGAACCAGACCTGCTAGTCAGAGGCGGATGGCGCGGAGTATATTTTATATATATACACACCACCACCGCCGCCGCCGCCACCACCGTCACCGCCACCACCACATACAATTCAATGTGAAGACAAATATGTTTATTTTCGAGATGACGATAAAGTTAACTGCTTGTTTTGTAAGAATGGTACTTGCAGATTTATATCATTTCCCTTGCTTACGTTGTGTTCACGATCAATTTTATTCTCCTGGAAAAAAATTATTTTCTTGTTTAACGACGCTGTCAATTGCCAGGATCACATCAGCGTCGCCGGTGTGCCGGAATTTTGTCCCGCAGGAGTTCTTTTACATGCCAGTAAATCTACTGACATGGAGCTGCCGTTTTTAAGCACACTTAAAAACCATCGGCCTGGGCCGGGTTTGAACCCGCAACCTTGGGATCCGTAGGCCAGCGTCTAACCAACTGAGCCACCCAGACCGACTATTCTCCTGGAGAAATACAACGAACTTTTGAAGCAGTTCTACCACACATTCTATTCACAATATTCACAATAAAGACCTAAAACACTTGAAACCAAAATTCAATTATTTTGCACTTTTGAAGTTCACATAGAGTGAGGCTTCAGACAAGCTATAAAATATCTGCTTGCAGTGCAGAATTCCACGACCGTGAAATGTTCTGAGAAAGAAGGGTGGGACTTACTTAGGTCTCTGCTCTGCATTCTACGTTTGTTTGCATGTAGTTTAATGGCAGTTTATGACTTATCTTTTGAGAGGTAAATCGTGCCAAAAATAGTATCCTCAGAAACATCGTGGGTTAACCAGGAGTAGAATATGAATGTTTACGCCTTTTTATTCCCTGTACGTAAGAATGTGCCGCCACTGGAAGTAAGTAACCACTGGGAGGTGATTTCAATCTCACCTAACTTGCGTACGGTTGAGCGCCGCTGCTCTAACCATTGAGTTACCGCGGTAAATGGCGGTGCGATATTAAAATCTACAACTGACCCGCATTCTCCTTGTAAACCACAAGTAGACCTCAAATTCCTATATATATTCATATAATTCATTACTTTTTAATCCGACTTAGTTTTGAAACAATACCAATCCACTCTCCTTGACGTTGCTGGTGTTCCCAACTTAAGCTCTTTCTCGCCGTACTTCTTCAAGAGTTCGTAAGTAGCATTAGAGTTTTATGGTTTAATAGTTAATTACAAGTTCGTACACACTTTTACTTTTCCCTTAATTAATAAATACACCAAAGCTTGCCATAAACTTTTCTCTTAGTTCCCCTCTTTACGTTGTGTTTTAGCTATTTTTACACGCACTTTTATGCGTGGTTTATTTAATTCTCACAGCATCAAGAAGCTAAGAATATTGATGTTTGAAAGTTTGGTTCTAACTTTCCGTAACTCCGACACAGTCACCAGGTGGCACCAGAGTACACAAAGTATTCAAATCGGACATGTTCTTTAGAAGCTAAGCTATTGCGACAATTAATTTTTCTGTCACTTTATTACTCTTTTAAAACTGAAGCACGAAAACACACCTCTGTTTTATCAATTTACAATTTTTCTTATTGTTCCCATTCTTATTGGTCAAAGAAGAACATCGGAATACAGTAGACTTTGAGCCATAGTCAAATCTTTTACAGCTCTCAAATTCTGTTCTCTTTTCACGGTTTACATGTAGCAAAATTCACACAAATAACAAAGAATATCTCCGAAATGGTTCACTCTACAAAAAAATATACTTGATCATGATTTGTATGTTAGTGTCTTACTTCCAAGTTGTCACCAAAAAACCAAACAATTATAGAATGTTGGAAAATCCTTACCCATCTAACAGCACTTCAAAAACACCTAGTCTTCCAATGGATACCAGCTCACTGTGGACTGAGTGGTAATGAGATAGCTGATTTTCTTGCAAAAAAGGGTACCAGCGGTGTACAAAAATCTATAGTTAATCTACCATTTTATGCAGCTAAAAGATTAGTCAACTCTGAATTAAAAAAAGTTATTGAAAAATATTACTATGAAAAATCAAAGAATAAAAGATGGGAACTACCAAACATTCAAACAGTAATTCCTGAGAATCCTCGAAAAACAGCAGTTGCAAACTTCAGGTTGATTACAGGACATGATTGTCTGGCAAAACATTTAAACAGAATTGGGATATATTCTTCACCACTCTGTCCTCTATGTGATCTGCAAGAGGAAATGGATCGAGACCACCTTCAAATATGCCCGGCCACTTCTAGTGCCCCATCCATCAGTGAAAAATATTGGAGAGCAAGAGGATTAATGACTTCATTGTCAGAAATCCAACATTAGCTAACAACAACATTTTTGTATAGTAAGATTTGATCTATATTTTACGATTTACTAGGTATGCAAAAGTCATCGAGAGTAAATGGGCGTACATGGCCCTTAGCCAGCAAATTCAAGTAATACATTTCATTTACCAGAAAAATATCTCAAACATATGACATTTTAATCAAAATCGTTAGAGCTTTTTCAAGAAAATCAGAATTTTTGGACAATTTTCCATGCAAACGGTAGTTTAGGGTCGAGTAATTTTGTTCAAAATCATAATGTCGCATCCTTCAAATACATTAAACTTAAATACCAATTCTAAAAATGCTTTTTTTCTTCAGGGGACCTCAAAACACATGTCCGATGAATCTCGACATCGAAATTTTGTGTGGAACACAATCGATACTTCCCTACTTACTAGAAGTAGTAGAAAAAGTAAAAAATATCGACTAATTACAGTTGTATGAAATGTAACAGTTTTCTCCAGAAAATTACGGATGTAAACAAACAACATAATCATCATGGGATTTGAACCAAGCTCTGTTCACTAACTGTATTACGTAATGGATTGAGGGAATATATTTCCTATCAAACACGCTGATATTCACCAGGCTAAAATGATAAGGGTATTTCAGACAGTGAGAGAGTTAATTTTTGATGATGGTTTTACTCTCTTTAGTATCCATTACAGTGTATGCAAATATGTAATTAATTTACGTAATGAACCATTTTGGATGAATATATTCTATATCACAATATATCGATATATGCATTCGCTGAACTTAATTGAAATGTGCACTGGTCTTGATAGTAATTACATTTTTAATTAAAATCATTCCATTAAAGTTTCATAAAAGCAAAACCTTCAGTATTAATCAACACCAATAATTTCAACAAAGAAAAACTGATTAGTTATCTAAATTATCGTGCAGATAAAGATGCTTTCTTTTATATATCGTCGAGCTCACAATAATGGAGGGACGAGGCCGAGCTACTTCACGCTGCCAGGCTGCCTCGTGGACTGCTGTGTGTACGTGAATCAACAATGGAGGCGGCGGAAACAAGAGACTTGTGGCAGTCATTTCCGGTGCGAATGTGTGGGACTCGAGAAAGTTCTGTGACGTCATTCCCAGTATATAAGGAGAGCAGAGAAGAACAGCCACTGCCTATATACACGCAGAATTTCTTCCTGGGTAATCTTGAGAGTTTGAGAATTTTCCAATATTTCATGCACACACACACACACACACACACACACACACACACACACACACACACACACACACACACACACACACACACAAGTCAACTGAGCCTTGGCTTCTTCGTGACTATATGGTTTGAATAACAGCTTACCAGCAAGCTATTTTGTGACATATTACCAGCAGCACTAGCGTGTTTATTGCACATTCTGGAATCTTCGCTTACCACAAAATACAAACACTATGCACCTCACTATCGTTAATGCGCAAAAGGCAAATAGTCCCACAAATTGTAAACTACACCTGCGTATTATAATGCTTTTGTACCATAATATAGCTACAGAGTTGCTTATCTCACCACAATCACTGTGATTTTAGAGCGATAAAACTATGTAACAGTGTAACTTAAAGGTTAGTATGTTTTTGCATTTGTATTATAGTTAATAGTAGTAATTTCGTGGTGTTTAATATCAAAGTTTTAAAGCCAAAACCCTACTCTAAACTTTGCACTCTGTTCTCTTTCATCCAACTGTATGTTGACCCTTCACACACAAGCTTTTCACATTTTCCTTGGTCGCGCACGATTCCTCTATCTTCACGCAGACCACTCCAGTATAATCCTTACTTATCTTCATTCTTCTTTGTGCTCATAGCATTGAAGAATACGTGGCGATTCTTTTTTATCACTGACACATCCATATCCATAGATTTTCTTATCGTTATTTTTTTCCCTTTCTGAACTAAATAGTCTGTTCTTCTTATCCCAGTCACTTCTACCATTTTTGTCCCAGTTTTCTAATTTTCAAAAATCTGTAGTGTTGTGCTAACCATTCTTACAAACTCTTATTCCTATATCTTCTTCGTGTTAGTCGAGATAAACATTTGCAGAAATTATCTTATTGCTTGTTTCTTTGTAGCTGCAAGGGGAATAAGAGAATACAGTAGGCTTTGAGCGATAGTCAAATCTTTAAAATCTTTGAGAGATTCCATTCTCTTTGTAACATATAAAAAATGAACAATGATGTTCCATATGACGAATATGTTTCCCGAATCTGACACAAATAACAAGATCTACATTTTCTGTATAGTAAGATTTCGTCTATTTATAACGGTTTACCAGTATTGCAAAAGCCGTCCAGAGTAAATACGACTACAGGGGCTATAGCCAGAAAATTCAAAATATGCATTTCATTTTTCATAAGAATATCTCAAACATATGATATTTTAAACAAAATCGTTTGAACCATTTTCAAAACATTTTCCATGCAAAGGGTAGTTCAAGATGGAGCAATTTTCTTCAAAATCTTCGTGTCGCATCCTTGAAAGACATTAAACTTAAATACCATGGTCCATATCCTAGTATCAATATAACTAAATGTTGTAGATATATTTTGTGTACTCCACAGAAACCTATTGCACTTCTATATCTGCTTTGCTTCCTCCATTTTCATTGAAAATTCAGACATTTAAATTTACTCCAGTTTTCTCTCTGCCTTTTTCCAGCACTTTCACTCTTAAAGTGCTCCTTGGAGGAAAGTTTAAAGTGTTTATAGGTTATAACTTTCAGCAGAGCTTTCAGTAGAATAGATTAATCTTTTTCTTGCAATTAGCATCGTGATAGATTCACACGATTTTCTGTAGCTACTTCATGAACTATACCCACAAAAGCGATTTTTTTTTTGACTTAGACTTAGACTTATTTTATTGAGGAAAAAATTTGCCTGGGGCCGGTACAGAGGAGCCCGGCTTACAGGCTAAAATTGACATTAATTATAACTTACAATATTTACATGGGTACTATTGTTAGCTTTTATATCATCAAAAAACCCATACAGTGAGCGGCTTTAGCCCACCGAGAACAGTGGGCGTATTCTCAGTCATTTGTTTGTCCGTTTTTGATAGTTTTTTTTTTAACTTATATACATGGATACATACACTCACTCACTCCTGGGCATACCACACATATGTCCCATCACACGCACACACACACACACACACACGCACACACACACACACACACACACACACACATCACACACACACACGCGCGCGCACGCTGCACTATATACATTTCACTATTTACAGTTTTTCCGCGGTTTTCCTGTGCGGATCAGGTTGCAGCTCCTGTGGCGTTTCCAAGGCACAGACCTCTTCCGGAGTGCGTGGCCTAGGGCCTGGGTTGCATGGGCGCGCATCAATCGGCGAGCCATGCAATGTCTAGAATATTTTAATTCTAGCATGTTTACGATGCTTTGGCTCGCCCTTGCCAATATTGGCAATCATGTCATTTTGGTGATTTCTGATGCGCGCCCACGCGACAGTGGCTCTTTTTGTTATTACCTCGGGAATGGATGGGATCTGGGTTTCCTGGTGAAGGGTTTGGTTAGTGGTTAGGATGGGAGCAGAGAGGATTTTCCGGAGGGAGAGGTTTTGGAGGGTTTGGATAGTCTTAAGGGCGGTTTTTGAGGAGTTTGTCCAGGCCACACACGCGTAAAGAACCACTGACAGGATGAAAGCTTTATACAGGACGAGTTTGGACTTCAGTTGCAGCTGTTTGCTGCGGAAGATGGGGGCGCATAACTTTAGCCGCTGTCTGCCTTTGTTGCCGCTATTTTTTATGTGGGTGTACCAACACATTGTGCGGTCCAAGGTAACCCCTAATTCAACTTCAACTTCAACTTATTTTATTATAGAAAACATTTGCCCGGTGCCGGTACAGAAGGGCCCGGCTTACAGGCTAAAATTAACATTAATTATAGTTTACAGTATTTACATGTTCATGTTTGCTTTTATATGTTCAAAAAACCCATACAGTGGGCAACTTTAGCCCACCGAGAACAGTTTTTGGGCGTATACTCGGTCTTATGTTTGTCCGTTTTTGATATTTTTTTTTTAATTTACATACACGGATACATACACACACTCACTCCTGGGTATACCACACATATGTCCCATCACACGCACACACACACACGCACACACACACGCTCGTATATACATATTTACACTGCACTATATACACTTCACTATTTACAGTTTTTCCGCAGTTTTCCTGTGCGGCCAGGTTGCAGCTCCTGAGGCGTTTCCGAGGCACAGACCTCTTCCGGAGTGCGTGGCCTAGGGTCTGGGTTGCATGGGTGCGCATCAGTCGGCGAGCCATGCAATGTTTAAAATATTTTAATTCTAGCATGCTTACGATGCTTTGGCTCGCCCTTGCCAATATTGGCAATCACGTCATTTTGGTGATTCCTGATGCGCGCCCACGCGACAGTGGCTCTTTTTGTTAATGCCTCGGGTATGGAAGGGATCTGGGTTTCCTGGTGAAGGGTTCGGTTAGTGGTTAGGATGGGAGCAGAGAGGATTTTTCGGAGGGAGAGGTTTTGGAGGGTTTGGATAGTCTTCAGGGCGGTTTTTGAGGCGTTTGCCCAGGCCACACACGCGTAAAGAACCACTGACAGGATTAAAGCCTTATACAGGACGAGTTTGGACTTCAATTGCAGCTGTTTGCTGCGGAAGATGGGGGCGCATAACTTTAGCCGCTGTCTGCCTTTGTTGGCGCTATTTTTTATGTGGGTGGACCAGCACATTGTGCGGTCCAAGGTAACCCCTAAGTACGAAAGCAATTCTCATTTTTTGCCAGAACCGTTATCAGGTCGGTATTTGAGTAGGCGTAAGCTGTGGTTAACAAAGGATTGTAATGTAATGGCTTTGAGATTCCAGTTACTTTATATCAGTAGGAAATAAAAACAGGACTAAGGATTTGTCGTTTGAGAAAAGTGCAAGTATTTTAAAATACCAATCAGTAACGAGAAATATTTTGAAAATATGTATGTAGCTAACTCCACAAAAGGAGGTCTTTGATTTAAATTGTATGCCTCAACGACATCTACAGTTTCCACGTAGAACGATTTTCTCTGTCTCTTACGATCTACAAGTTCTACAAGATATACATTTTATTTTTAATGAAAGTAGCCTAAAAATATGCTATTGTGTCCATTCTCGGAGAATGTTGAATCTGATTGGTATTTAACCAATCTTTGTTTTTAAGTAATGCTATTCCAAACACAAACACACACATATGAGAATTTTTCTAAAAAAATCTGATGTGTTGCACTCACATGACTTTCTCTACTCTTGTACTAACCATTCTTACAAACTCTTATTCCTATATCTTCTTCGTGTTAGTTGAGATAAACATTTGTACAAATTATCTTATTGCTTATTTTCTTGTAGGTGCAACGGGAATATTAGAATACACTAGGCTTTGTGCGATAGTCAAATGTTTTAAAGCTTTGGGATTCTGTTGCCTTTGCCCATTTAACATATAACAAAATGAACAACGATGATCCTTTTCACGAACGTTCTTAGTTTTCCGAAACTCGCACACATAACAAGGAATATCTCCGAAATGGTTCACGTTACAAGAAAATTTATTGAGACATAAAGTGTGTAGTTTAGCAATATATACATTTTTGTATAGTATGATTTGGTCTATCTCTAACGGTTTACCAGTTATGCAAAAGTCGTCCAGAGTAAATACTACTACAGGGGCTATAGCCAGAAAATTCAAGATATACATTTCATTTGTCATCTAAATATCTCAAACATATGACATTTTAATAAAAATCGTTAGAGCCATTTTAAAAAAAATCAAACTTTTCGAAAAATTTTCCATGTAAAGGGTAGTTTAGGGTGGGACTATTTTCTTCAAAATCTTCGTGTCGCATCCTTGAAAGACATTAAACTTAAATACCAACGCACAGGCACACACACACGATAATTAAAGAGAACCGCGTTTTGTGGCTTAATTTGGAAGAAAATCTATTTCTAAACTTAATGAAATTTGTCAATACAAAATGAAATTGTTTTTATAAAGGAAATTGCAGCTTAGCTGAGCCATTTTTAATTATTGGGAAAGAAGAGCTGAGTCTTGGACATAACTAAAAAGCAACACAGTAAGATAGAGACTTCAGAAATGAAATTCTTAAGAAGTATGAAGGGGTGCACAAAGAGAGATCAAATAACAAATGAAAGTATAAGAGTAGGGTTAGTAATTTTTAATATAAGTGAAAGGTTGAAAGATTTCAAACAAAAGTTCAAAGAAGATGTTGAAAGAATGCCAGATATCAGGCTTACTAAATAAATAATGTAATATTATGCTAAAGGTAGGAGATCGGTGGGCAGACCCAGGAAACAATGGCTGTGGACTTTGAAGGCGGAAGAGGAACTTGATTGCCCATCGCGAGAAATGAAGAAGAACAAGAAGAACATGACAGAAAATTAACTGGAGTTGTCATTTGTCCATATACAGGAACTACATAACCTCAAAGCCTGTGGTGACAAAGGTCATGGGTTCGTTTACTATTATACTGTTACTAACTTTGCCTTTTTTTGTTCCATCTGAACAAGAACATTAACACTAATATTTTCTTGATTTGCTCACACCAGAAATCATGAATTGGGGCCAAAAATCGTTCCTTTGCCACTGTTAATTTTGCCATAAAAAGTGAGGTTATGATTTCGAACAATTCCTTTAAAAGGGCGTAAAGTCTTATACCTTTACTCTTTGTTTGACCCTTCAAACTAGCACGTGCACATATTGCGTAAGTTTTAACTTTTTGTTAGCAAAAATTGTAATTAATTGTACTGACATGTTGAAATAAAACTGCATTCATAGAAACGTAATTTAAAATGGAGATCAAAAGAACATTAATATGTTCTACTCAACATAAAGAAAAGAAGCAAAAGAAAAAAAAAATAAAGAAGTGAACGAGACTTGAACTCGAAAACGATGACGAGCTTATGTTGGAAGGCTAATGATGTAATCATTGCGCCAGAGAGGTGCGTTCGTTCTTTTTGTGTATTGCGCTCTCGAATAGTTCATATTAGTCAGTGGCGTACTGGCACTTTAGAAATTTATAGCCGTACCATAGCGGATAGAAGAGAAAGTGTGAGCTCTCCCGCTAGTTCACTGCATGATCCGTGGTCCCGTGGCAACTGACCGAAACTGCGGCGTGGCGATCGCAGTCGCCTCAAAATGCGGCCGAACTGCCTAGTATGTGATTCGGAAGTACAGACAATTTTATACGTATGCGTTGTGTGTTGTGAGTAATTGGGTACATAACTTGTGAAATTGCTTCTAATTTTGTGCATAAATGTGTGTGTTCTTCAAAACTAAGTTTCAAGCAACATCCATAATTGATTAAAAATGCCAACTTGTTTTGTACCCGGATGTCGTTTAGGATACAGAAACTGCTCAGAAGCTAGACATTTTTTTACTCCTCCTAAAGATAAAAATCTGTTTTACAAATGGAAAAAGTCTATTCCTAGGAAAGACACTAAATTATCTGTTAAATCTAGTATTTGTGACAAACATTTTCCAGAGGACTTTTTAGTGAAAGTTGATTCATTCGTTGTGCATGGAAAACTAGTTGAAATCCCTAGAATTAAATGTCGGTTAAAGCCAGGGGCAATTCCCTGTATATTTCCTAATTTACCCAGGTACTTAACTACAGTGCATAAATCCCGAAAATCTCCACAAAACAGAGACAAAAAATTACTGAAAAAGCAATATTCAACAATCAGTAAATTACCAGATGCAGGATCCAGTCAACCAGTTCTTATTTCAAACGCGCCGTCCTTCAACAATGAGGAATTCACAGAAAACAGTTCTAATTCCTCCAAGGTCACAAACACAAGTGTCAATAATGAAATTGCTACATTGAAGAAAAGAATTAGAAACCTCAATAGAAATTTAGTTAGAACTAAAATCCTGCTACCTAAAGAGAGGGCTAAATTAAAAATAGTAGAAAAGAAATTCGCTACTAATTCTTGCGAATATAAACGCAATTTAAATTATTTAAGTAAAAAACAAAAGCTGGTTCTAGATACAATGCTTAAAAAATACATAATTTGCATTATGGTTTAATTTTTCAGCGTAAAATCATGTAAGCAGATGTTTCCCACTGTTCTTCGTTAATTATAATACCCATTATTGTAAAATACCATCCTATATTATGTGTCAAGGAAAGACGATGTTTCAAAACAGTATTTCCAATATTCCTGCTTACGATTTTAGATATCTAAAATGCTAACTGATAATATGAAACCCATTTTCACCATGCATTCGTGAACTAAAGTGAAGCGACCGCGACACCAGTGCCATCTTGCGAGCGAACCATAGTAACTCCCGAAGAGCTCACACTATCTCTTCTATCCGCTATGGCCGTACTTTAACGAAGAGGTGAAAAGTCTCCAACCTCAATTATTTAGAGGACATGAAGATATCTTAAATAAAGTATTTCGGTGTAGATTATTAACACTGTGTATGATTCGCCGGAGAGCATTTACTTGTGTTAAACGTTTGGGTGGTGACGTGCGAATGGTGATGCTATTTTTGGATCGTCCTGTGGCCGCATTGTTCACCACGTAAATACAGAGACAAACCACGCGCCAGTGCTAATAACTATACAAAAGAGGGAAAAATACACCGATGGAGGTGTATATTTTTCTGCCGGGGGTTGGGGCATTAAGACAACAATATGCAGGTTCCATTCCGTGAATTGGTGTCGCGCGCGCGTGTGTAAACACATACGTAACGCAGCTCTGTTTTTAGAGAGAGAGAGAGCTGCAATTTCCTGGGAGTATGGCGTTTATGCATCAAAAACCACACCAGGATCTCCCTTTTCTGTACTCTTCTTTTTTTTTAAATAGACAAAACATTCCTCCACTTTATTACGTTCATTTTTCAAAGCGTAGGACGGGGTATTTTCCGCCTAGCCATTCGTTTCTCCTTGCACCAGCCTGGCTGCTTGTATTTATGGGCTGAAGCCATTCACTGAGTTGTATATGCTCACAATCAGGTTTTTATTCTTCCATCCCGAGCCGTGGCAGTAACGATACTGTTATAATGCACTGATATATATCGTGGGGGGTGTTTTTATGGGTACAATAGTTCTTTGTTTGGCTTATATTTGCGTTTTGAGTCCTACATCGGTTGGAATCAGACGCTGAGCTGATAGCGGTTGTCACAGCCAGTGATACATCGCTTCTTTTGTTTTGTGGTAATTGGTCTGTCGGCCCGTGTGATGAATCGGCATCCTTGAAACAGCTTTATGACTTTTGTTACGTTTGGGATGCAGGTAATAGAAACAATTCTGAATGATATAAAACGCTTTTAATAATCCTTATCTATGAATTGGCCTAGCCCATGATACTGTTGCCTGCATAAACTGCGGATAAAGCAGTAAAGCTTTGTCTCTCCCCTCCAAACAGTGGAATAATACTACGGAGAATAAAGTGCCCAGCGCACGTTCCAAACTTTGTTAATAGGACATTGAAACAGGCATGGAAATTCCTCACCTGCTATACAACCAGTTTGAAAGCAGGGAAGAATCTAATGTGTTGTACTCACATGACTTTGTACCTACCATTCTTACAAACTCTTATTCCTTTATCTTCGTGTTAGTTAAGATAAACATTTGCACAAATGTGTCAGAAAGTTTATATATATATATATATTGTCACCGCGCCCGCCGCATCTGATTGCCTGCACTGGGGAGGGGGGACTCAGCCAGCCGCCTACCTGGCCTAACGACCAGCCTTGAGGAGGGAGCAGTGTCGCCCATCGCATTATTGTCGGCACTACCGCAAAGGAGCCGAAGGGAAGAGACAGAGAATGACCGCATTGTTGGGCGCTTGCTGAAAGAGAGAAAGGGATAGGGACTTCTGGAATTGTCTGCTTTGTATTTGACCGCAATAATAACTGAACTTTCCTGAAGTTTCCAGAATAGTGCCTGGGAGATATAAATAGCGGTAAAGTGTGAGAAGGGACAGGTTTTGTGTTACTAATTCGGAGTCGTGCTGTTGGTGAACCGGAAAAGACTTTGTTGCTGTTGCAACGAGTGTAAAAGGTTACTGTTTGCGGAAATAAAAGTGTTTTTTCTTTATCTCGACTACATCTGTCTTCTTTACTTTACACTCACCAAACTCACAATATATATACAATTTGCTATATGTTTGAAACAAGTACAACGTATTACATTCATACTACTTTCTCTACTCACTTTTATTTTACGTAACAATTCACATGTTATTCCCTATGGTTTATCAACTTCATACATACCAAGGCCTATACATATCTTATGTTGAAGAGTGATTGAATTCCAAAACAGGTTGACCGATCGCCATGAAAAGTGACATATCTAATTTTTTTCATGGCGAAAGGTTTTTATACAATCCATTTTACCATGCAATGTATTACATTCACATGGTTTTCTCTATTCCCTTTTCTTTTACCTAACTTACTACTCCTTCTTCTCCAAACAATGCATGTATTTTTCCATACAGTTGAAATATAAGTGCAACGTATAACATTCACACCGTTTTTCTACTCATTTTTCTTTACTAAAACACAATCACATTTCTTTCACTACTCCCACTTCGACGAACAATTACGAACAATTCATACACTTTTCTATATGTTTGAAACATAAATGCGTAGTACATTCACATGGCTTTATCAACCAGCTTTTCTTTCTGTAGTATTTGCTATTCTTCAACATTGATTTTGCTTAGTGTCGCTCCGGTGTTTTAATAAAAAATAAAGAAATAGTAAAAAAATAAAGAAATAGTAAAAAAATTAAGTAATCACAATTGGTGTCCGGAGTGCGACGAAAAGAACGATATGGAACAGTTGATGAAAGAAATGTTAGCCAAGATGGACATAATGGGAAATGAAATGAATTCCAGAATGCGGCAGAGGAAACAAATATGAAAACCGAATTGGAAATAGAAAATATGGGAACAAAAATGGAAGGCAAATTGAAAATGTAAACTCCGAAACGGAAAAGATGAAGACGTGAATTCCAATATGAAGAATCGTCTATCGGAGAATACTAACGAGCGACTGGCCGGGGTTAAGGAAGCCATGGAAAAGCTCGACGGAAGTATGAAGGACCTTGGCCAACGTGTTAATGTCCTGGAGCAAAGAACTGAACTCCATAATGGAACAAATGCTCGACGAAAACCTCAAACTGGGTGGATATCTACGGGGAGGCCTGCTTTCAGCAGTACACGTTTTACATCTGAAATGATGGTGTTTATGAAATATTTTTATGTATTTCTATATCTCTTGTGTCTCGGACATTACTGTTAACAACTGCGACAAGTAGTTTTATTTAGTTAAGGTTTTGCCTTTTAGGTTTGTCTAAATAAGCATCTTCTCCCACAAAAAAAAAAAAAAAAAAAAAAAAAAAAATTCACAAAAACAGAGGCGAGAAGCTCGGTCGCCCAGGTACTAACCATTAATATCTCCCAAATGGTTCACTCTTAAAGTATGTCTTTTAAAGATATCTACATTTCTTCTACAGTAAGATTTTGTCTATCTCTTACGGTTTACGAGTTATTCAAAAGCCATCCAAAGTAAACAGGACTACATAGATGGTAGCCAGAAAATTGAAAATATAGATTTAATTTGTAATAAAAATTTCTTAAACATATGTTATTTTAATCAAAATCGTCAGAGACATTTTCAAGAAAATCAAAATTTCCCATGTAAAGTGTAGTTTAGGGTGCAGCAACTTTGTTCAAAATCTTCCTTGAAAGACATTAAACTTAAATACCAACTTTGGTTTTTAACCTACTTTTTGTTGTTGAGTTATGCTGTCCACAGACACACCCATGAACCTTTTTCTAAAAATGCCCTTTTGGATTCAGGGGGCTCAAAACATACATTTCCGCTGAAACCTCAACATCGAATTTTTGCGTAGATACAATACTTCCTCTACTTTACTATACGCAGTAGAGAAAGTAAAAAATGAAATAATTAATTGAAGAGGGAATTAACGATAGATGGAACCTATTACAGAAAGAGAAGTAAAGATGGCATTGATAGCAAGAAATGGTTAAGTTAATGGCCCACGGGGAATAATGAAAATATGGATTGGACCTGCTAATTAGATTAATTACCAAGATATTTAGGCAGATTTTGGAAGGAGATAATATTCCGGAGGGTTGATATATTGCATATATAGATAGGAGACACCCAAATAACTATAGAGGAATTAGTGTAATAGCTTTAATTAGCAGAAGAAAGAGACTGAATAGAAAATTTCAGACGATCAGACAGTTTTGTATGGATCATATATTTGTCTCAGACAAATTACTGAAAAGTCATATGCTATGGTAGACTATAAGTTGATTTTAGCCATCTATTGCAGATTTTTTGTATTTACAATAACTTTTTGTCTTAAAAATGTATGAATAAAGCTTTTATTTTCGTCTTGAATCATTTTATCACTAAACTTTTAGTCTACATTAAATAGTATGGTTAGTTTTACGGCACTTATAAATTTTAAGTCACTATCTTCTATAGTTCCTGAGAAAATTGCACCAGAACCATTAAAAAGCGACCCTGCGAGAAAACTACTTAAAAGTTACAACACAAAGTTACATACCACTTAAACATAGGGTTTGTTTGTATCCACTCTACAAAGAGAAAGGAGCTGGCAGGGCTACCAATAGAACCAGCACAAAATTTTAGTGTGAGCGAATATCTTATGTAGGCCATGACAAATGGGGGCTTGTCATAAATTTAAATGCCGTGTAAAATAACCTTAAATCTGCCAAAATGAGAGAAAGGTTATGTTTCAAGATAACATAAAAGATCATTTTGTCATATTTTGACCAAATTCTCCCCTTAATATAACAAAATAGAATATTTAGTGATTTGGGGTAAAGGAAAAGGTATTAAGACAATTGAAGGAACTATTAAGGCAGTTAAACAGTTTAGATATTTAGAATCCATAATTCATCTATCGCGAAAGGTATAAAGATATACCACTCATAAGTGACTTGGTTGAAATCAACCAATCATGTGCATAACAATTTCAAATTTCAACCAATGAGAACCTTCATTTGCAAACAATTTATAACTTTCTTTGAATTTTAATTATCACTTCTTCTGTTTTTTTTATGCTGTAATCAGGTTAAATAATCTAGCTGCACTATGCTACAGATGCGCAAGAGCTTACGTAAATGTCAAACATGGCTGGCTCTCGCTTCGGTGAAGCATCTAATGCTGAAATAGATCAAATTATTCGAAGAGGGAAAACTCAAAACACAGATTACATAGTATGTAGTATGTAGTATGCCTTCTTATTGTTAATTTCCCTTTCACTTCATTTAAAAGCTGCAAATTCGTTTCCCTTTTTGGGTGCGCGTGCATCCCATATGTAGTAACAGCTGCCAAAAGGGTATGTACTCCAAGGTTAAGAGCAATTTTGATTCGAGAAAGACATGGACTTTCAACTATTATTTATTTGTTTAGTTTACTGACATTGCACAAAATATCAAAACATAATCTTTTGGGCACTTTTTGTCATACGTCACAGGTAGGCAATAGTGACGTCACTTAAAGCAATGCGATTGTAGCGTTATTAGCAAGCTGATGTAATTACTTGGAACTAGGGGTATGCGGCGAGAGGTACACCGATGTAGTGCGGTGGGAATGACAATCATATGGAAATGCAATCTGCATTCCAGGTCAAAGGTTATATTAAGGTCTGGTTTTACCTGCTCTCGCTAACGTTTCTGGCAACGTTTTACAGTTTGCGACGATGGAATCGATTGGTGGTGGTCGTTCTGCCAGGCCACTTGGTTCCGCCGATTTCTTTCCCTTAACCGCACTGCGACGGGGGGCGGGAAGGCGCCCCTGTACCCCTCGGGAGTCATTGTCCCCCCTCTCCCAAATAAATCTGCAGTTGTTTTCAAATTATCTTCCCCACACATCGCTGGGCCACATACGTTACGTTAAAGTGCTGATTCTCTACCCTTTTCGGTTCCCATCTCAAGAGCTAAACGCAAAACGCTTTTCCAATTTTCATTGGAGCTACATAACTTTAACTTATTTCCGAATAAGATCTAGGTATACTTGCAAATATGGAAAATTCTCTGGAATTTTCAACATAATATAACAAAGGTTTTATAATTGAGCATATATGATTGGATTATATTGTTGTATGTCATTTTAGGCTGTCGAAGCTGGGTCGTATCTCAGTCGGTAGACCATGCGACTGTTAATCTCAAGGTCGTGTGTTCTAGCCCCACGTTGGGCGCCATATATGACACTGTCGAAGCTCGGTCGTATCTCGGTCGCTAGAGCAAATAGGCTGTCGACGCTGGGTCGTAGATCAGGGCGTATGGCTGTAGAGGAATTCATTGACGTATACCTTTTTCTTTATTCTTGTTCCTATTGCCTCGACTTAGCTGCAGTCGTGGCCTAAATATTCTTGACTATTCAGGACATTGTACAAGAAACAGTTTCATATTTCAAAATTCGTTACTTCTAAGTCGTAACCAATATTAATCACATATCCATATGTAATATAGATATTTCAAGGAACGAATCATTAACCAGAAAACACGTGAACTTTATCTGCACTGCCCACCGTTAAGAATAAATATCAGCATAAGCCTTGAAAAATCCTGCACAGTAATTCTTTATCAGCACCTATTTTAAGTTACATTGCTGTTTCGCCAGGCTTTGGTATAATTTAGAAATTATGTATCTATATGTGAATTTAAACACCTCTATACCGCAAATATTGGGCTAGAAAATGTTAAATTTTACGAAAATACCTAAATGACCAGTGCAGCTGGTCTTACTCAGCACTGCCAACTTAGGAAAAGGAAATCCGGAAAGTTACATGCATTTTGATTTTCTCTTGCCCTTATAATAGAAAACAAGTTGATAATCTTGAGAAAATCTAACTTTATTTGTAACAGTAACAAATAACCTTATTTCTGAGAAAATAAATTATTAAAAGAAGCATATTTAGAAACACAGAAATAGCTTCGGTAGTAATTATGGGACATCACACAGGGTTTCGGAATAATTAATCACTTAAAATATGTGAAGAAATACTCCGAGCAGCTCTTTCAGACGTGAAGTAGGTTGACAACGTTGCGTTGAGGTTGGTTAGGTAATTGATCTGGTTTGTGGATGTAAACAGGTCGGGCGTTTTCGCTTGCGAGTAATGTTCGTTTGTGATTGGCTACACTCGCACAGTAAACACGAAAGGAAAAGGCAGGGTATGTGTTCATATTCCCAAGACGTTGTTTATATTTATTAACATGAAAATATAGGAATAAGTGTTTGTTAGAATAGTACACGAGTAGAGAAAGTCGTGTGAGTGCAACAAACTAGATTTTTCATTTTCGAATACCCATCTTGATAATTACTCTGTGGAGCCTCGATTGTTTTAATCAATAATTCAGCGTTCGATATCACCCAAAACCTACACTCGGTTGCGTTGCGTGATTAAGAGAGAATCTATATGCTGATAAAACTGGGAATGAATTAATGAGGTAGTAATGACCGGAAATGTCTTTGACCAGAAATTGGGTTTTAGTGTTTGCGTGGAAAAGAGCCAGCAATAGTCAGCGGGTGGAATAGATTAGAACATAACCTCTCCGTGCATGCTGCACGATAGAAGGGTCACTCAGCTATGAAATTAGGTTGCATCATCACTTAGTAATAACAAAAATATGTTTTTCTATCGCCGTTTGAACACTGAACTAAACGTCGTATGATTATACAGGTATGAGTGTAGCTAATTTGATAATTTATAGTCTTATATGTATTTACTTTATTACTTTTTATCTTCGTGTAAAAGTTGTCCAACATACACATCACGAAATTAAACATGACTTTCTTTACTCTTATACTAACCATTCTTACAAACTCTTATTCCTATATCTTCTTCGTGTTAGTTGACATAAACATTTGTACAAATTATCTTATTGCTTATTTCCTTGTAGGTGCAAGGGGAATGTTAGAATACAGAAGGCTTTGTGCGATAGTCAAATGTTAACAAATGAATAACGATCTTCTATTTGTGCAAGTTAAAGTAATGCAAAATTCACGCAAATAATAAGGAATATTTCCAAAATGGTTCACTCAATAAAAAAATTCATTTGGACCTAAACTGTATGTTTTAACGAGAGTAAAGAAGACTAAATGCTTTGACAAGAGACTTGGTTAAATCAAATTTATTCTTTCATGCAGAAGGTTTATACGCTATCCATTTTACTATGCAACGCAACATTTACATGGTTTTCTCACGCCCTTTTCTTTTACGTATTAAATCCATATATCCTTCCCTATTCGCCATTAAACATAGAAGTCATATAATTTTATATGATTGAAATAGATGTTACATACTACTTTCACACGGTTCTGTCTACTCACTTTTCTTTTACGAAACAATCGCATGTCTGTCCTACTTCATCTTTTACAAAGAATTCCTACAATTTTCTACATGGTTGACATAGATATACAATTTGTTTCGTGAGATTCAATTGTTTGGCACCTTATTTGAATGAAATGAGTTCGGAAACATTGAATATATTGATTAATTCGCTTCTTTGTACTCTACTAAAGGTAAGTGTAAAACTTCTAGGAATAAAATAATCAAACTACGATAAATTAGGTTTGAAACTTACAGAAATCGACTAGAAGGAAATCCTAAAGAAAAACTTAACCTCAATTTTGCTCAAAGCTACATTGTTATGCATTTAGATCCAGTTATCTCGTGAACCTCGTAAACCTAAATTAACAAGGACTCAGACGGTAGGCCCCTAAAACAAACATGTAACAGGATATGCATGGAAGAAACAAGGCTTAAACAATAGAACAAACTGACTTTTGTTCTTGAATGCAAATTATATTATTGGTGTGCAAAAACTGTTTACCCTTTCGTTTGAAAAACGTGGATGTTGTTTATAAATGCAATTTTGAAATATGAAGCAAAAGTGGTTCAATACTCCATTTTATAAATGTTAAATACCTATTAAACTGTGGTATGTAAAGTAAATCACGCACTTCATTCCTTAACAATCAATTTTTTATTGTTTGTTGGACATGTTCATATACGGGAGGCGGGGGCGGGGTTCGAAAGTTATTTACAGTAATAGTTATATGACTTATTTAATATGAATGATTCAATATACATGGGGTGTCTCAATATAATACTCACCAACATCAATACACTGCTGCCACCTATCTGCGAACTTCATTACTGCGTCACGGAACCGTTATTTGGGGGTTTTAATCTCTCTTGGACAGCTGCCTCCAATTCCTTATTGTTGCCGAAATTTTACCTTGCAGCGTGTGCTTTATTATCGAACAAAGATGTATGGTAATGATTCGTCACCAATTTCTCGATCTTCATTTTCCATTTACAATAGTCAACAACAGACTCTCTGTGTTAAGTTCTGTGGAATACAATGTGCACACATCTTTTTTGACTCGTTCCTTCCACAAAAACAGTCCATCTTTGTCCATTGTACTCTCTACTTAACAACAAACAAGCGCTGTTCTTTCACTATACATGATCCTCGCAACTGCCATCTAGTGTCTGCGTGATGTAATAATATCAGTTCATCTACCGTGCTGGTAGATGGGGCGATGTTATTTAAACAGCGCAATTGTAAATCATTTACGAGCGCCTCTCGTAGAATACAAAAGTGTTGATGGCAATTAACTTCTTGAGAGGTAAAATTGGAACTGAAGAACTTAATGCCACAGCAATTCTATGCATATGCATACTGTCAAACAATTGTCCACACATGGCTTGTGTGTTTAAAAACATCAACAGTAAGATTGTTGGCATAAATAAATAATTTCTGTTTCTTCCTCAGTAAAAACCTCGCAGCTTATAACAATGTGATCTATACAGAAATGCAAGTGTTTGTACAAGCGCATTTTATCTTGCGGCCCATTTCACGCTCTGACATTTGCGTGTTGTGCGCTGGATCTTTATTCTATCGGATTGTTTCATATTAGTCTGTCACTTGTTTGAATTCTGATCGGGGTAAAATACATATTTTTTAAAAGCTTCCGACGTTTATGTTGCGTTTGCGTGTTTGAGTCTTACATTGTTGGCATGTTAATTATTGCAATATTCCACGTAACAAACAACAGAAAAAGAAGGCGTAAGTTACACCTATTGTTACTTGATACATCGCAGATAGCAGAGCGCCCTCTTCTAGCGCCTCTGCAAACGAATTTGTTCTCGTTCAAAAGAGTCTTTTGTAAAAGTAAAACATAGAGATTAGGTGAGAAAATTAACACAAAGAGGAAAGTAATAATAAAATACACAGTGAAGAAGGTTAGAAACATATTACTATTATTATTTTATTTATCTTTCATTAATCTAGTAAAATAATTCTAATAAAAGCCATTTATGTTTAAGCTAAATGAAGCTAAACATGGGAATGAAGGGAAAATAAAACTTAAAAAAATAAATGCAAGCATATAAGCACAGAAATAAACCAAGGGTCTACTAGACCCCATGCGACTAATGGTGTTCTACCAGGACGGGGCCTAACGGAAGGTTGAAGATAATACCAGTACTGCTAATACTGGTGCCTTTTCACTCTAATTCCACTTCCCGCTTGGATATTGAACTATCGGGCGCATATATCTATGAAATGAATGATTTTCAAAGCGATTGGTGGGAGAGATTGCACTGAGCTGAATTTATTGACAATAATACCAGATTAAGCACTGATAACAAATGTGGTGCATGGACTCGCGATAATTAATGTGTAGTGAACCAAATCTTAATTATTTATAGCTGTTTGGACCAAAGAAAATAAAATACGATGGAAGCAATTGCTTATACCATAAAGTAATATCGTTTATTATTTGGCTAGAGGAGTATTTATTGTCAATTAAGTTTTCTTTCGCATTCTGAGATAAATTATTTTATTTAAACCCCTACCAACGAAGTGGTGAAGTTGGTAGCGCGTATGCCTCGCATTCGGGAGGTCATTGGTTTGAACCCCTACGCCGGTACCTAACCCTCGAACCGCCAATAAACCACATAAAAGTTGCAAATCTGGAGCAAATTAATTGTCGACAGGAAACATTACTCCGTACGTGGTTAAAATAATTCAAAGACGTTTGTTCGGAAACCTCAGCATGTGATGATTTATGCTCTACTTTTTGGACCTTGGAACCTCTAGTGGTGGCTTCTTGAAGTTTCAATCTCCTGCCCTCTTTTCTTGGTGTTGACGGTTCAGCCATCTGACTGGGAAAACTCGCACTTCTTCTAACTTCAGGGTTTTACAGAAGCATATCTGCTAGCGAGATTTTAAGGTTTAGAATTCTATAAATAAATATCCGTTGCCATATATTTGATTGTGATGAATGTTGAATACTTTTAGTAATTTAATTTTCTTACCTATATTTATTTATACCAATTTGCATGGAATTCTTACAACTCTTATTCCTTTATCTTCGTGTTAGAAGAAATTATCTTATTCCCGAATTTCGTATAGACGCAAGGGGAATATGGGAATACAGTCGACTTTGAGCGATAGTCAGATGTTCTAGAGCTTTCAAATTTCGTTCAAATTTCATTCTCTTTGCAGATAAAAATCTGATGTGTTGCACTCACGTGACTTTCTCTACTCTTGTACTAACCATTCTTACAAACTCTTATTCCTATATCTTCTTCGTGTTAGTTGAGATAAATATTTATACAAATTATCTTATTGCTTATTTCCTTGTAGGTGCAAGCGGAATATTAGAATACAGTAGGCTTTGAGCGTTAGTCAGATCTTTTAAACGTTTGAGATTCCGTTCTCTTTGCACACTTAGCATACACAAAAATGAACAACGATGTTCCATTTCACGAAAGCTTTAAGTTTTCCGAAACTCACACACATAACAAGGAATATTTCCGAAATGGTTCACCCTACAAAGAAATGTATTCAGACATCAATTGTGTATTTTAGATAGATCTACATTTTTTGCATAGTATGATTTGGTCTATCTCTAACGGTTTACCAGTTATGCAAAAGTCGTCCAGAGTAAATACGACTACAGGGGCTGTAACCTGAAAATTCAAGATATACATTTCATTTGTCATCAAAATATCTCAAACATATGACATTTTAATCAAAATCGTTAGAGCCATCTTCAAGAAAATCAAAATTTTCAAAAAATCTTCCATGTAAAGGGTAGTTTAGGGTGGGGATATTTTGTTCAAAATCTTTGTGTCGCACCCTTGAAAGGCATTAAACTTAAATACCAACTTTGGTTTTTAACTGACTTTTCGTTTTTCAGTTATGCTGTCCATAGACACACGGAACTTTTTCTAAAAATACTTTTTTCAAAACATTAATTTCCGGTGAAATCTCGACACCAAACTTTTGGGTGCAATGCAATACTTCTCCTACCAAGTATATGTAGTAGATAAAGTAAAAACTGCCAGGAAATGTTTGTATATTTGTTGTAGAGAATATTAGAGCAGATTGCATTAATCATGCGGTGAGTATTGGCTGGTGTCAATGGCCGTGGGATGCAGGACCCCTGTTGGGTATGCAGATTGCAGATTAGCGAGAAACGCCACGCGATAAACGCGCCGTCAGAAAGGCGCGCTTTAATGAGCATCAACATGCTATGCATGACAGGTGTTGTTGTTGTTGTTACAAGATAGACACAAAATCAAACAACCAGGAGGAGAAGAAGAAGCTGCTCGCGTGAGGTTACCTCTGGAGCCAGACAGTTGTTGGCACGGTATCCTGCCTGCCTGCCTCGTCAATAAATCGATCCGTTCATAAATCATTTTCACCAACGCTGCACTTTGAAATATGGCGGATTATAACGATTCATACGGAATGGCTAGACAGTAAACACTGCGCCCGCCCGCCGCTATTTTCAATACACACCCTCTCTTTTCCAAATCCGAGAGTGCGGACATGCCAGTTCTTCCTGAGTGACAAATCATTTCCCATGGCTTTTATTGGCTAACTTCGAGCTGCCTCCCTGACTTGCTCGTTATCACCGCTTTCGCAGTGCCTACTGTGTTTATTCTGTGGCGCGAGTACAAACTTCCCCCTCCCCCCCCCAAAAAAAAAGAAGCTAATCACTGCAGGCTGGATGTTGAGGCGTTTGTAACAATCAACATAAGCAGGGGAAAAATATCTAAAAAATTAAATAACATGGTGCTTTAAGCGGGAAGATAAACCTTAAGGCAGGACTGGGCAACTGGTGCTGTCCACTGCTAGCTGTAAGTTCAGTCTTTAAAAAAATTAATGTCGCTCAGAGTATCCCGCGAATCGCCCAGGCCTAGCTTAAGGGGCCCCAGGGAATTTGAAATCTTGAAATTTATTTTCAAGTTATCAAAGTAATGTTACTTTTTCTACTGCGTATAGCAAGTAGAGGAACTATTGTATTCCACTCTAAGTTTCGATGTCTAGATTTCACCGGAAATATATGTTTTGAGGCCCCCTGAATCCAAAAAAAAGGACTTTTAGAAAAAGGTCCGTGTGTGTGCCTGTGTGCCAGTCTGTGGACAGCATAACTCAAAAACGAAAAGTCGGTTAAAAACCAAAGTTGGTATTTAAGTTTAATGTCTTTCAAGGATGCGACACGAAGATTTTGAAGAAAATAGCCCAACCCTAAACTACCCCTTACATGGAACATTTTCCGAAAATTTTGATTTTCTGGAAAATGGCTCTAATGATTTTGATTAAAATGTCATATGTTTGAGATATTTTTATGGCAAATGAAATGTATATCTTGAATTTTCTGGCTATAGCCCCTGTAGTCGTATTTACTCTGGACGACTTTTGCATAACTGGTAAACCGTTAGAGATAGACAAAATGATACAATAGAAAAAATGTAGATCTTGCTAAATTACACAATTTATGTCTGTGTACATTTTCTTGTAGGGTGAACCATTTCGGAGATATTCCTTGTTCTGTGTGTGAGTTTCGGAAAACTTTGAACTTCGTGAAATGGATCATCGTTGTTCATCTTTTTATTTTAAGTGTGCAAGGACAACAGAATCTCAAAGCTTTAAAACATTTGACTATCGCACAAAGCCTACTGTATTCCAATATTCGCCTTGTACCTACAAGGAAATAAGCAATAAGTTGTACAAATGTTTATTTTAACTAACACGAATAAGATATAGGAATAAGAGTTTGTAAGAATGGTTAGTACAAGAGTAGAGAAAGTCATGTGAGTGCAACACAACAGGTTTTTCTAGATTATTTAATCCTTATTTTTTTCCTAGAAAAACTGTCAAACGGAGGAGCAATTTTCGGAGTTATTATTAAGGGAAAAAAGTTACATTTAAATTCCTTCAGTAGTATTTGAATTATGAAGGTTAAGATTTGGATATATTTCCTGGTAAATGAGGTTAAACCTTCGATATAAAATGTTAGGCTCATAACTTGGGAACATGGAATAGTGGGTCTAAGAAACGTTAAAAGCTAATTTTCTTATATTCAGGTTTTTGCACGAGAAAATTAACGACTTGGTTGAAACTCTGCAATTCTAGCTTTGTTGCTGTAGTTTAGCAAAATTGGTCTTCGTGCTTGAATTCATCTGAAGAAACCTACAATTTTAACTTTTTCTTTTTTGACCTGACAAATTTTATTCTAAGCAGTTGGGCACACTACCTATGAATTTGTTGTACCTTTTAGCTGCAGGAACGGTTATGCAGAATAGTTTGATTACTAGTTTGTCAAAAATATTCATCCAGATTAAAGACTAGTGGGTATTTGTTGGGAAATTACTCAGCGGTTGTTAGAATTCAGGAAAATATCGTGTTACTTCCAAGCTACAACAAAGCTCTCTTTTACATGCGATACCAACCTAACAGAGAGAGTCATGCTCATAATATTTTTGCCTTTACATGCAAAAGGTGTGTGATTATTTCGTTACTGCTTATAAAACCTGAGAATTAAATACGTGTAGTGTGCATGCGGTAGCTTATATGAGAATACCCCTCAGTGTTGCCAACAGTAGCGTGATTTTGTTACGTCAGCTGAAATTTAAGCCTTAAGGAGAAATTAGGAGAGCCTTTTCTCAGTTTTGGCTTGCAAGAGTAAATTTATTGATTATTATTAAAACAAACATGTAAACGTTTCATTTAATATTATACAAAAATTTATTTAGTTATTTTAGATTTTGAATACAACGCATCTGACCCTAGGCATTGGCTTTTAAGTCCTAGAGAGTGTCAGGCATCTATATGAGCAGGGTAAACAGATAAAGAGGAAGTAGTTTTGAATACTCAAATATTTCAAAATTAGCCGCATGCAAAAGCTATGTCGAAAGGTGATTTCCATGATGAGTGGGAAAAAACTTACGCCTACTGTATTCCCTTACTGTCATTGCAGCTACAATATTTAATAAAACAATTTCTGTAAACATTTACATTGATTAACATAAATTAAATATTGGTAGTGGGATTTTATTCAAAATCGTTAAAGCCATTTTTGAGAAATAAAAAAAATTATAAATATGTTCCATGCATCTTGAGGTTTGGGTGAATTAAAATACCAAGTTTGGTATTAGCCGACTTATCATTTATGAGTTCACAAACACATTTTTCAAAAATAGTTCTATTTTGTATTAAAAAATCTTAACTTACCTTGCATATATGCAGAGTATAGAAATAAAACATAGAATAATACAATATTTAAAAATATTATATAGTAATTTAATCTAAGGCGGCCTGGAAACCCTTTAAACTTAAAGAGTGGATCAATTCCTCATAAATTCTGTTTTCGTTGTCTTCAAAGCAAGAATATCACTTACTTTTAAATCCATCAACACGGAATATCCTTCACGGAACTGAAGGAATTAATTGCATCATTCATACCAGGAATAAAATTGTGAAAAATTGTCCCAGTTCACGGAGGTAAATGCAGCGCGTGACGTATTGTGCCTTTTAGCAATGCCATGCCATTTTGAAGGGTTCTAGTCACGCCATTTTGCTCTGCGGTAGCTTTCTTTTATTTTTTTCTTCGTTTACCAAGATTAACCTAGATTTTGATCTGAAATAGACAGTTCTCAAGCATTATTATACGTCTTAAATCATTTTGATGCAAGATAAACAGAATTTTAATCTCGCAAAATTGTCTTTTCACCATTCCAAAACAGAGTAATTCAATATGTGATTTTAAACTACATTTAACACACAGTATTTACAAACATTGCCCTCTAGGGGATTTATTGTAGAACTTGTTCAACTAGGCTACGGTGCGCTGTGGTTTAATAGATCCAAGAGCGTTATCGTAACGAACAATAATACATGTAGGAAACCGCTGTGTGCATTAAATTCCGTCTAGGAGGAGCCGTCTCGGTGAAAGTGAGTAATCTAAACTACGGCGCCAGAATGTTAACTGATGTATCGATCCTTCGCTCAGTCTCCTTGCTACAGGCAGACGTGGGATCGATTATCTAACTTATAATGAGACATTGGTTTTTATCCTGAAAATGAAACCTTCAGCTCTCTGCTGAAGTGACTGAAGGAAACATTTCAAGCATACCTGCAAATATATATGACGTATACTACCTCTCCCGCGCTGGCAACCTGACGTCAACAATAGAGTCGACAGAAACAAAAGGAGTGTCGAGGACTTTCGCGAGGCTTTTAACCGAGTCATTTCCAGTGTATGTGGAACTTGAGAAAGGTGCATGTGACGTCATCATATAGTATATAAGACCTTCTATCTGGTTTACTTTAATCAAGATAAATATTTATAGAATTTTTATTATATACTTTAGAGACAATGGGCCTAGAAGAATAGAATAGTTTTAAGTGGTAGCGAAATCTTGGTCGATATGTGATATTTTAGAAATTCTATTTCCTTTGAATGACTGAGGGTACTTATTCATAATAATAAATATAAAACATCAAAGGGTGGTTTAAAAAATCTTAGTTCTGGAAACTAATAGTCAAATTTTCTTTCCTTTGAAGTTTTAATGTTTTATTTTAAACTATAAAACACTAATGTTAATATTTTATACGCTTTTATGGTTTATGGCTATTTTCTTCTGAACGGAAGCATTTTTAACAACAAACAAAACAAGAAAGGGAAACAAAGAAAAGAAAGACTTCCCATCTTAAAAAAGCATACGTATTGGAGAACTCAAACCAGTAACAAGAAGTACCTCGGAAATGGCTAACCGCACCAAAATATAATTTTTAAAAAGTTATGTGTTTTAATGATATTTGTGTATGTCTTATAATTAAGAGTTTACCAGCTGTGTCTTAAAACATTTATTTCTGGTGAAATCTTATCAGGTTTTTGGATGGAATACAACACTTACTGTAAATGCATATTACAGAAACTAGAATTTGGAAAAGTTTCTCGTGTTGTTAATGGCTTGAATGTTGTTTAGTGAGAACACAACCACTCGCTGAGATACTGCCTTGGCTCTGTGATCTGAAGATGCTCGATATCTGAAATATTTATGCAGAAGCAGGTGGGAATCATGGTGCAAGGAATAATGGACAGCACTGATGGGAATACTCTGCTCCTGAGGCTGACATATGATCTCTAGTGCTTATTGTTATGGTCAAAAACACATCGATCAATGGCTAATGGACGTCACTGGCAGATATACATCTCAACCATAAAAATAAATGACGTCGTTCAACTCCAACGAGCTTTAGGACCTACAATACTTATAAGGGTCAACATGCTCAGTTCATATTTCACAAATAAGACAATCATTTGAGTTAATAGGTGATTCAAGATAAATATTTGGGCTACCAACTGTAGGTAGCAAAAATAGTTCTGGTCATAGCGGCAAGTAAGGGAAGAATAATGGAAGTGCCTTTGAAATTTTGGTCTAGAATATTTAATTTCGTTAACTCGGTGGCTAAAATATCAGGAGAGATGTTTAAAGAATACCGTCTCAGGAAAAACTTGAAAAGTTATGTCCGAGTTTCACTTTGTCTCCATTTTAGGCACAAATATTTTTACATCTTACAAATATGCCCTTGTTCTTTTTCTTTTTTGCGTAAAAATTGTAATAATTGTGTTTGAAAATTAAAAATCTGATGTGTTGCACTCACGTGATTTTCTCTACTCTTGTACTAACCATTCTTACAAACTCTTATTCCTATATCTTCTTCGTGTTAGTTAAGATAAACATTTGTACAACTTATCTTATTGCTTATTTCCTTGTAGGTACAAGGGGAATATTAGACTGTGCGATAGTCAAATCTTTTAAAGCTTTGAGATTCTGTTCTCTTTGCACGCTTAACATATAAAAAATGGATAACGATGATCCGCTTGAAAAATGTTTGTTTTTCAAAACTCACACAATTAATAAAGAATGTCTCTGAAATGTTTCTCTCTACAAAAAGTTTATTTGGGCATAAATGGTATGTTTTATCAAGATCTGAGTTAAGGAAAGATCATCCAGATAAACACGACTACATGGGCAATAGCCAGAAAATTATACATATGACATTTTAATCAAAATCATTTGAACTGTTTTCGAAAGAATAACAATTTTCTAAAAAGCTTCCATGTAAAGGGTAACTTACACACACACACACACACACACACACACACACACACACACACACACACACACACACACACACACACACTCACACTCACACTCACACTCACACTCACACTCACACTCACACTCACACTCACACTCACACACACACACAGACACCGACACACACACACACACACACACGAGCACGTGCTCTTCAACCTTTTAATACAATTGCTTTTATTGGATTCAGGTCTCAAAGTATGTATTTTTCGAGTAATTTTGGATCGAATACAATACCTCCCCTATTTATTATACGTAGTAGAGAAAGGAAAATGTTTTTTTCCCCCTCGATTGTCATGAAATTTCATTCGTACATGAATGAAATATGTCTATTAAAATAGTTTGTGGGAAATTAATATAATTGACGCAAAGAACCCCAAAACACTTTAATCTTGATATTGCTGACCTTCGTTTGTTGGTTTTGCCATTTATATTATCTTCATTGTTTCCATCTCTGGTTATTTTGACTCCTAAATATTTATTCTTTGCAATGTTTAATTTTTCCTTTACTATTTTGAATTTATTCCTATATTTAGTTTTGTTTAAGCCGCATTTCTCATATTCTTCTCCACTCTAATAAACTAGATAAAATTGGATAAAAATTGAAGAAATTTCAAAACCCTCTTACACAATAGTTGAGCGTAAGAAGGTGTTAAATGTGTGATAACATGGTGTTATCTAACAAGGGCGTATAAAAGTGTAACACGAGAGTTAACCTTACGAGGAGTTGTGCAAGAAGTTGGGCAAGTTCGTTTACGGCGCTCAGGGGGCACGAGAACACGCTCATGTCAGGGCCTCTGGGGCCCTTGATGTGCACTTCCTAAGAACAAATGTTTGGAATTAAATGCCTCCTCCGCTCCTCATTCTGTGTTTCACTTACAACTTCCAGCTCTTTGCTGAAATGTTTATCGCCTATGTAAATAGAGCCCATCAGTGTCTGTAATTAAAGTGCACGTTCTATATAAACCAGCGAGTTATTTCTTATTTTAGCACAAAAAGGTTTGTGTGCCAATTATACTTGTACTCAAAGTAAACTTAGTAGAGTGGGTGAGGCATAACTACTGACCAATGAACTGCTGACAGTTGCAATACGTGGCTAGAGGTGCGGGACTGCAATAAGGACAAGGAAAGGTAGGCCATAGGGGTTTTTCGTGAAGTTTAATTTGTCGACTTCAGACTGCAAGATCATTTTATGGGCAATGTGTGTCCAAGCAATTTGAAGCTTACTGATTGATTGACTGAGTGGAGGAGGAAAGGGGGTGAGCCTAATAAACCTATGGAAGGAGTAAACAGAAGCGTCAGTAGCAGAGGTGAAAACTCGCAGGTGAAAGAGCAATTACAGGGCGGGCATGTGAAATATTACTACTTTGTTATTTATCGCTCATATAATGATAGGAAATTCACATTTTGTACAGGTACCCCGGATGTTCCAGCTCAGTGCGAGTCGGAAAGGGGACAAATAAATTGAATGTGGCGCTGTCATTTTTTGTTTTGTTTATAAATCAATACAGCTGAGCATCAGCGGACTTTTAGCCGAAACCGAGCACAGCACAATATAGTTATAAACGCCCTGGGTTTAGTACCCTACAATCTAATTATATTTTCTCTGGCCTTTATTTTAAAAACAAAACCATTTCAGTAAATTAATTTAATTAAATTTTACATCAGCTTTCGAGAATTTGCCCTTCATTTTAGGGAGTCCAGGATTTTGATGTAGCAGCATTTAATAAATTGTCGAGCTACCCCCTTTTTAGGAAAGGTCGTTGCCCTTTAGTTATTAAAGGCTATTTATTATTATAATTAATCTGTTTATTTCTAAGCCTGTAAGGTCAATTCAAATTAATAAAATGGCTGATGAAAATGAAAGTTCGCAAAATTGCAATTAAATTAAATTTAAACAAATCTATTCTGAAAACTCAATCCTTCTTTTTGACGAAAAAACTATTTTAAGTGTAACTGATGCAGCTGTCACAAAGTCATATATTGTAATAGTTCAGCTCGTCCTCTCCTTGGCATTGTAATGAACGCTGTAAAACGACACCCAGTTGTTTTAACAGTCACTCAAATTTGTTGAATTTACTAAAAGAATGCAGTTTCAAAGTCGTCACTTAGCTAGCAGCTCTTAAAACATTTGCCTGTCGCTTAAAACTATTGTATTTTCCTATTCCCATTATATCTATAGGGAAATAAATATAATAAAATAATATCCACAAACATTTATTAGAGCGATGTCCAACGTTTGTGAAAGAGGGAGTGAGGCATACCTCCTTCCAGCATACGCGGACTTAGCCTCTAACTCCCAGCTTTTAATATAGTTCAATTTGGAAAAAGTCACAAATATATGTAGAGCTATACTCACTCTTATACACACTATTCTTGTAAATGCTTATTTCTCTATCTACTACATTATAATCAACATAAGCACTTTCAAAAATTACCTTATTGCGAATTTTCTTGTAAGTACAACGAGAATATGGGAATAAGGCAGGCTTTAAGCGATAGTCTAATGTTTTAAGAGCTCTTTGCTATGCGATGTCTTTGAAATTGCCTTGTTTTCAAGGCCAAGGGATGCAAAAAACGGATAACATATGCCTATTTCAAAAAGTTACAGTATTGAAAAATTCAAACAACTAACAAGAAGTACCTCGGAAATGGCTTACTCAACAGAAAAAATAAGTGTTTGACATAAATTGTTTTTTTTAACGAGATCCACATTTTTTATTTAGTAAGCTTTTGTCTGTCTCTAACTATTTACCATTGGATATCCCTGATTTGTCACGATTAACATGAATCAGAAAGAAGAATAAAAGTTTTTAAAAATATCTTGGGCAGAGAAAGTCATGTCAGTTAGATTTGTTATCCATTCTCTTGCTACAGAGATATGAGCAAATCAGATTAAAAATGACTTCTTTAATCATAAAATCTCATAATACGGCGATGGGAGACGTTCGTGTGACCTATTTCTTTCTGTTCATGCACTTTCAGATGAGTGACGTTTACTTCAAATCTGAAGAGCGTTTCAAAAAGAACTCGCCTCTTCACACGATCAATAGACACGATGTCAATCTTTCTTCTGCCCTTCAGTTCACAATCACGCTAATTGTAACGTTTTCTGAAAATAAACGTTGTAGTGTTAGGTTTGGTACAGTTATAGCTGTTTTAATATATGTTTAGTTTTACTCCGTTATAGTACTGTGGCGGTGGGCTCGGAGCACAACAATGGGCGGACAATTCAGGTCACATGGAATGGAAAAATCGTCTTACACTGGGAACACACGAGTGGAATCTTTGCGTCCGCTTTTACGTGCGTATGAGATCTAAACGGACGTTTACGTGCGATTTGGACTCAGGGACCTTGACTACGCGCTGCGCTTGTTTGCTGTTACATTAGATGCATAGTGTGTGCGCATATTACGTGCGTAAAGCGCATGTTCTATTTTCCCAGTAAATTATAAACTGTTTTACACTCAACAAACAAGCTGTTAATATCTTATGCCAAAGCATAAACATACCAAACGTTGAAATATTATCTGCTAAACTTCAGCATGTAAACCTTCCATATGTCAAGTTCAATACATTTCTGTTCTTTGTTTTGTTGTGGATTTCCCGGTCACAAAATGAAGGTACCATCTGATACCGCCCGTATTGTTTGTAGCGTATTGTTTTTTTGTTCGTGGTCAGAGAGAGTCCGGGTAAGGGTGGGAATACCCATAATACATTTCAAAGAGACTTCTGATAGGAGAAGATTTACGATAGAAATTTAGTTTATAACCATCATAAAGATAAGCTCAAATATGATAATAAAAACACCCGGTAAATTCAGCATTGACTGCAGTGGTTCTATTTCGGAGTATAATGCACCGTTGCATGGCGTTCGTCATTTGTTTTCTGAGAGTCAATATCGTTTGTACAAAACGTTTGATGGAAGCTTGCACATATTCACCGGTCTACGAATCATAATCAGGAATATTATTATTCTCATATTACAACTACGAGCTTGTGTTGTCTTCAATGTTTAAACACCCACGCATACCCAGAGTTACAGAATCACATTGCTCGAGCTAATCCAGGGACAACAATATTGACTTATTCCATTATTGTAGTAATTTTCTTTTAAAATAAAAAATAAAACCCATTTAACTGCAGTCAAGTCCCATATTTGCGTGTAATAACACCAGTAATTTTACGTGCGGCCTCCCCATCCTTTGCCACTCGAATTTAACTGTCATTCAAACTCGCGGTATTCTGAGACGAAGAGCAACATAAGTAACAAAATAATTCATGGAATAGAGGGTTAAACAGAAAAAAAGGTTTGTTAATGACTCTCAATTGCCGGAATCATACCAGGCCACCCGGTGTGCCGGAATTTCATCCCGCAGGAGTTAGTAAACCTACTAATGGGACTCTGGTGCCTTTAAACGCACTTGAAAACTATCCATCTAGGATAAGGAGGCAAGCGCCTAACCAACTGAATGACCCAAACCAATTAAAGTTTCAGACCTGGTTGCTATGCGACAGCTTTGAAATTTCGTTCTCTTTATATGACAAAGAGAGTAAAATCAAAAGGGGGAGAACGAAAATAACCTACTTCTCGTTCGATAACGTTTGGAATGTTTTGAAATGCTAACTAATGCTAAGAAATATCTCGGAAATGGTTACCTGCACAGAGGAGAGAGAGAGAGGGGGGGGGGGGAGATTCAAGAGACTACTAGAAAGAAACTGAAAATATACATTTCAATTATCATAAAAATATTTGTAATATGTAGCCTTTTAATAAAAATCGTAAAACATTTATCAGAAAAACATTTCCATGTAAAGGATAATTTGAAGTGTGGGGGAGAGACTTTTTGGAAAATCTTTGTGTCACATATCCTTGCAAGATTCTATACAAAAAAAAAAAACTTATGTGGTGAAGTCTTTTAAAGCTTTTTTTTAAACTCCGCTCTTTTTGCACGGTTAAGTTAAAAAAGTGAATTATGACCTTCCATTTGAGAAAAGAAAGTATGAGAAAGGTTACACAAATAACAAGGAATATCTCCGAAATGGTTCACTCCACAATAAAATTCATTCGGACATAACTTGTGTATTTTAACAAGATCTACCTTCTTGTACACTAAGATTTGGTTTATCTTTTACGGTTTACGAGATATTTAAAACTTAAAATTCAAAATACGCATTTCATTTGTTATAAAATATCTTAAATATCCGGCATTTTAATCAAAATCTTCACAGCCATATTTCGAGAAAATCAATATTTTCGAAAAATGTTCCACGTAAGGGGTAGTTTAGGATCGAGAGATTTTCTTCAAAATCTTTATGTCGTATGGTTGAAAGACATCAAAATTAAATATCAACTTTGGTTTTTAATCGACTTTTCGTTTTTGAGCTATGCTGTTCACACACACACACACACACACACACACACACACACACACACACACACACTTCTAATTTTTATATTCAGGGGGTCTGAAAACATATATTTCCGATGAAATCTGGACATTGAATTTTTGGATGGAATACAATACTTTCTCTACTTACTGGTAGAGAAAGTAAAAATCACTGTAAACAACAATATCAATGTTTCCCTCACTCAGGTCATCTTTCGTCTCTATAATCCCCAGGGTGCAGTTCTGGTACCCACAAACCTTTCTCCGTCACCGCTTTCATCCGTATAGACTAACTGCATGATGAAGCAATATAGACTTTCTTGCGGCTCAATCTCCCCCCCCCCCCCCCGGGGAGTTAGAAACCTGCTGCCCGTCAGAGTGTGTTAGGCCTCCCTTAAGGTCGCTTATTCGCTGACGCTCCAGATGAAGCTCTTCCATGTGGATGAGTTAAAAAAACCACGCACTCGCCACGATTTGCCAGTCGCTTCAACAAGAACACACTTTTCGGACTCCAGAGGTGTGACTTCATAGCAAAGTTTTGGATATTTATTGCCCGGGGTTGTCTTGAATAGTATTAATGTAACTATTTCATGCGTTAATTTATCATATACCAAGTAGGAGAGTGAGTATATAACATTAATTTGTACTTGTATTATAATTTTATCTGTAAAGTATGATGAATGCATGGAATAATGTTAAAATTCTAGTATATTAGCCCTGGTTTAAGTAATTAGGTGCCAGGGTTATGATACAATTTTTATTTTATCATCCCCGCTCCACAGATCCTTCGTTCATATTATATTTTATTTTCATGAGTTGGCACTGCTTGTTTCAATACGAGGTAACGTGTAATTTGAACTGATATTCCAATCTGCCCTCCATTTATATTCAAGTACTGCATTGTTTCCGAGAATAAAATATGTAACTTTAGAATTTTTTATAATAAATTTATTTTGTTCTGCAATAATGCCAAAGGTCACAGTAATGGGGAAAAGATATTCCCTGAAGTGGAGATTTAGTGTTCTCTGTAGTGGCAACTCTTCAAAAGCTAGAAAAGCGAAGTTGTCAATTTAAAATCTGATGTGATGCACTCGTATGACTTTCTCTAATCTTATACGAATCATTCTAACAAACCCTTTATCTTCTTGTAAGCACACGTAGAATATGGGAATACAGTAGCCTTTGAGTGATAGTCAAATCTTTTAAACCTTTCAAATTCCGTTCTCTTAGCACGGTTAAAATGAAAAGATGAATAACGATGTTCCATTTGACGGAAGAATAAGTTCTCCAAAACTCATACAAATAGCAAGGAATATCTCCGAAATGGTTCACTATACAAAAATATTTGGACATAAATTGTGTTTTATCGAGGTCTATATTTTTTGTATAGTAAGATTTGGTCTATCTCTTACGGTTTACGAGTTATTCAAAACACATCCAGAGTAGACAAAGTAGACATAGGCTATAGTCAGAAAATTAAAAATGCAAATTTCATTTGTCATAAAAATATCTCAAACATCTGGCAGAGGCGGCGCAGTGGCCGAGCGGTTAGCGCGCTCGCCTACCACCTAGGCGGCCCGGGTTCGATCCCAGGGACCCGCATGTGGTATTCGTGGTGGACGAAGCGGCGTCAGGGCGGGTTTTCTCCGGGTAGTCCGGTTTCCCCCGCCATCTCATTCCACCGGTGCTCCATCTTCATGTATCATCAGTGCCGCCGCCTGCGGTGCCGTAGTAGTAAAAGCGGGCGTTAAACACTACAACAACAACAACAACATCTGGCAGTTTAGTAAAAATTGCTAGAGCTATTTTCAAGAAAATCAAAATGTTTGAAAAATTTTCCATGTGAAGGGTAGTTTAGGGTGCGGGAATTTTCTTAAAAATCGCATCCTTCAAAGACGTTAAACTTAAATACTAAATTTGGTTTCTAACCGACTTTTCGTTTTGAGTCACGCTGTCCACACACACACACACACACACACACACACACACTCACAGACACACACACATACACACAGACACACACAGACACACACACATACACACAGACAGACACACAGACACACACACACACACACACAGACACACACACACTCACACACACAGGCACACACACAGACACACACAGACACACACACTCACACACACAGACACACACACACTCACACACACAGACACACACACAGACACACACAGACACACACACACAGACACACACAGACACACACACTCACACACACAGACACAGACAGACACACACACACACATAGACACACACAGACACACACACAGACGCAGACACAGACACACAACCTTTTTCTAATTTTTTTTTTTAATTCAAGGGTTATGAAAACATATATTTCCGGTAAAATCTCGACATCAAATTTTTACGTAGTAGAAAAAGTAAAAATGAATTAGAAATATATTACTCCACATTACGCGCAATAAACAATTGAATACCTTTTATCGAGGATTACCAACAAATTCTTATTTTTTATCAAACTAAGTTATAAGAAGTCTCTAATAAAATGGCTTAATTTATTCACTGAAACATAATTAGTTAAATTGTAATATGTTACCTCAAATTTGGACGAAATAAACACTGGTTTTCCATATTATCTGAACTTCCTGAACACCGCGTGCTACCATCTGTGTTATTTAATTATTATGACGATGTGGTGTGTAACAAAAGACTAGCGAAAAGATGAGCCTTGCATAGCGTGCTCTGTGTGTTGGTTTCTGAAACATGATAGTTCACTTAAACCTGCATTATATTTTAATTGCAGCGATAATAGGCCAAAATCTTGCATCGCATCTGCATATAATCGCTCACGAAAATCAGACATTGTATAAAGCTCCCATAATTGCGGTACCGGGGCCCTGGGGCCCACTTAACCCCTCGCTACGTGACATAGCTATGCAGCATATTCATTAGGTTTCTCACACCCAACCAGCGAGCGCTCGGGAGAAAGAGATGGCGCGATTAGTAAAATGGGGAGCCATAAATTTTATACCTTTGGACTAAACCGCAACATGTAAATAAGGGTTTGGGTGGTTGTGCCAAGGTGCCTTATATTGGTCAGTTTTACGTGCACACATATAAATTGCTTGTTTGCAGTTATAATTTTTACGCAGAAGGCATAAACTTAACCTATGTAGGGGGGGGGGGGGTTAGAGTAGAGGGTTCACTTATTTGTGGATAACTCGTGTTGCATTATTGGTTATGTCTGCCCTGCAATCTGGAACTGTTGTAAAATCGATGGCAGTGACTTGCCTCGACTATATAGGTTAACTTTAATTTGAAATTTGATATCGTCTGCAACATCTCTATCTCTGTCTTAACCTCTGCTGGCTCTGAACTATGAAATATCGAGCAAAAGAATAAGAGAATTGTGAGTAAATCATTTTTACAAAATATAAAAACTCCCGCAACCCTTAGAACTGTGTGTGTCTGTGTGTGTGTGTGTGTGTGTGTGTGTGTGTGTGTGTGTGTGCGTGTGTGCGTGTGTGTGTGTGTCAATAGTGTAGCTTAAAAATCTGATGTGTTGCACTCACATGACTTTCTCTACTCTTGTACTAGCCATTCTTACAAACTCTTATTCCTATATATTCGTGTTAGTTAAGATAAACATTTGTACAAATTATCTTATTGCTTATTTCCTTGTAGGTGCAAGGGGAATGTTAGAATACAGTAGGCTTTGTGAGATAGTCAAATCTTTTAAAGGTTTGTGATTCCGTTCTCTTTGCACAAGGAGTATCTCCGAAGTGGTTCACCCTACAAGAAACTTTATTGAGACATAAATTGTGTATTTTAGCAAGATATACATTTTTTGTATAGTATGATTTGGTCTATCTCTAACGGTTTACTAGTTATGCAAAAGTCGTCCAGAGTAAATATGACTACAGGGGCTATAGTCAGAAAATTCAAGATATACATTTCATTTGGCATAAAAATATCTCAAACATATGACATTTTATTCAAAATCGTTAGAGCCATTTTCAAGAAAATCAAAATTTTCGAAAAATTTTCCATGTAAAGGGTAGTTTAGGGTGAGGCTATTTTCTTGAATATCTTCGTGTCGCTTTGTTGAAAGACATTAAACTTAAATATCAACTTTGGTTTTTAACCGACTTTTCGTTTTTGAGTTATGCTGTCCACAGTAAAACTGAATTCTCTAACCTGATTACAACATACGAAAAGTAGAGGAGACGGCAATGAAATTCAGGGGTGATAATGAAAATGTGATAATTTTTTCCTGAAGGAAGGCTGTCATTGGTTTAAATTTGAAATTGTTTTGTATATGATTGGTTGATTTCAACTAAGTTAGTGGAATATCAGCATAACAAACCTCTAAGCGATGCCCCAGAGTGTATTCTTCAAGCATATTGAACAAAGTCAAGAACTTGTTACATTGTTGTACAAAAGTGAAACCGAAAAATTTAAATATTTTTCTCTGAGAGTTATAAAGTATGTTCCTTTCATGCGGTGCGTGTTGTAGCTTTGGATGATATGAGAGTAATTTGAATTTTACATTCTGTGCTAACTCCTTCGGGACATATTTAATTCAGCAAACGCCCTTCTCTTGATTTATGGAACTCCGTGCAGATATCGGGGCACAAAGTTGCGTGTATTTCGTTCATTACGAATGTTCTACAGAACAATATTTGCTATGTTTCCTAATGTTTAAAATTTGATGTTTATCTTCAGTTCCTAACATCACAAACCACTCCTTCTCGCACCTGCAGTGGCCGAGGTCGCTAAGTCACAAAGTCGTGAAGGAGAACTCCATGGTTTAAATCCTGCCAATCCATCCTCTCTTACTCCTTCCTCAGTGTTTTTCTAGTTTATCTGTTTACTTAGTCCTTATAACCGATCTGAGCATTTTATGAAAGTGAAAATTTTGAAAAAGGCAGTCAGGGTTAAAGGATCTTTAAGAAAACTTTCGTTTCAGATCCTTGGAAGATATTGAAACTACTTAAGTTTCGTATTTAACATACTTTTTACTTTCTCCACTGGTAAGCATTTTTAGAAAAAGGTCTGAAAGTGTGTCTGTGGACAGCATAACTCAAAAACGAAAACTGGATTAGAAACCAAAGTTGGTATTTAAGTTTAATGTCTTTCAAGGATGTGACACGAACATTTTGAAGAAAATAGCCCCACCCTAAACCACCCTTTACATGGAAAATTTTTCGAATATTTTGATTATCTTGAAAATGTCTCTAACGATTTTTATTAAAATGTTATATGTTTGAGATATTTTGATGACAAATGAAATGTATATCTTGAATTTTCTGGCTATAGCCCCTGTAGTCATATTTACTCTGGACGACTTTTGCATAACTAGTAAACCGTTAGAGATAGACCAAATCATACTATACAAAAAATGTAGATCTTGCTAAAATACACAATTTATGTCTCAATAAATTTCCTTGTACGGTGAACCATTTCGGAGATATTCCTTGTTATGTGTGTGAGTTTCGGAAAACTTAAAACTTTGCTGAAATGGTTAATTGTTGTTCATTTTTACTTTCTCTACTGGTAAGTAGGGGCACTATTGTATTCCACCCAAAAATTGGATGTCGAGATTTCACCGGAAATAAGTTTTGAGATCCCCTGAATCCAAAAAAAAAATTTAGAAAAAGGTCCGTGTGTGTGTCTGTCAGTCTGTCAGTCTGTGGACAGCATAACTCAAAAACGAAAAGTCGGTTAAAAAGCAAAGTTGGTATTTGAGGTTAACGTCTTTCAAGGATGCGACACGAAGATTTTGAAGACAATAGCCCCACCCTAAACTACTCTTTACATGGAAAATGCTTAGAAAATTTTGGTTTTCTTGAAAATGGCTCTAACGATGTTTATTAAAATATCATATGTTTGAAATATTTTTATGACAAATGAAATGTATATCTTGAATTTACTGGCTATAGGCCCTGTATTCGTATTTACTCTAGACGACTTTTGCATAACTAGTAAACCGTTAGAGATAGACCAAATCATACTATACAAAAAATGTAGACCTTGCTAAAATACACAATTTATGTCTCAATAAATTTTCTGGTAGGGTGAACCATTTCGGAGATATTCCTTGTTATGTGTGTGAGTTTCGGAAAACTTAAAACTTTCGCGAAATGGAACATCGTTGTTCATTTTTTATATGTTAAGTGCGCAAGCTTTAAAAGATTTGACTATCGCTCAAAGCCTACTGTATTCTAATATTTCCCTTGTACCTACAAGGAAATAAGCAATAAGATAATTTGTACAAATGTTTATCTCAACTAACACGAAGAAGATATAGGAATAAGAGTCTGTAATAATCATTAGTACAAGAGTAGAGAAAGTCATGTGAGTGCAACACATCAGATTTTTGAAATTCTATATTTTAAGTATTGATTAAAGGCATGCAGTTAATAATCTGCTTGTATTACTGAATTGGGTAATTATTTCAAAGTTTTCATTGTTGTCAAAGTTCTGTCCCGTCACTATCCGGGCTGGAATAAGACTTAGCATTGTTAGGGTTAACTCCTCTTACCTGCGCATGCGTTGTAAAACAATTATTCTATCTGCCTAAGCGCTGTTTCGACCCGCATGCTTGTCGGCATGCTGACTCAATATCAGTGTTGGCCATTGTTCCAGCTGAAAATGAACTCCTTTCAGACTGGCAGCAAACCAAATGAAATAGCGCTTGAAGCCAATACGATTATGGGTAGTAGCCGGGGCTCTGCGGCCAGCAATAAGGTTGATGTAGCAGAAAACACGGAACTACGTCAGCGGATGCTAAAATCATCAGCACCACAAACAAAACCAAATTCGCCACCAGGAAATAGCAACATTAACAATGCTACTGCAAACACAACCGGCAATAGATACCTAATATGTTGTTGCCTACTAGGGTAACCATTTATTTCATTTATTTACTGTTACACCGCAACGAATGTAGACCGCAACAATCACAGGGGAAAAAATGTAACTAACTGGCTTTGTCATCACTGACGTAGATCCAACAACACGTACCAAAACAAAACAAATACATTCCCCCAACGTTTAATGATGCTTCAAGTTAATAGTGGCTGATATAAAATGTATACTTCACTTTACCTACTGCAGTTTAATGATCACTTTCTTTCATTGCTGTGCACTCACATGACTTTCTCTACTCTTGTACTAACCACTCTTACAAACTCTTATTCCTATATCTTCTTCGTGTTAGTTGAGATAAACATTTGCAGAAATTATCTTATTATTTCCCTGTAGATGCAAGGAGAATATAGGAATACAATAGGCTTTGTGCGATAGTCATCTCTTTTAAACCTTTCAGATTCCGTTCTCTTTGGACACTTAACATACAAGGTGAGTCAGCCGCGCCTGGAAGGTAGGCCACCCATCTAACGGCATGTGCGCCTTAGTCCAGTTTTCCGCTTACTAAAATGTATTGCTTGACGTTCTTAAAGAGAAAAATGCGCAAAATTGAGAGCAACAGTGGTTTAAGGGACAGAACGTACTCCTCGCTAAAGTACACCTCAAAAACATACGACTCGTTTACTGAGATCGAATTCCGGTTTCCAGCCGATTTTACAAACTTTTTATTAGAGTATACATAGCAACGTAATTCAGTAAACGCCTCGGAAAAAATGGACCTATCATATGAGTACACTAACAACGTCAGCTAAAAAGAAAATGGTGGATTCTTGTACTTAGAGCAGGGATTGGCTGCTAAAAATTAGGAAAAATTTAGACTCGCCTCATCCATCATGGACCCGTACAGTCAAAACGGACACATTTTATCAAACAACAGTTTATTTACATTTTTGCGTGAACTACGCCTCGTGCATCTCAATTAATATGCATAACAGCTTTTGCCATTTAAGTAATAATATTAAAACGCCCAGTAAGTGATTAAAACTGTCTTAAAAGGCTAAATCAAGCACGCAAACTTGCGAGGTGGCAATGGCATAGCGCCAGTCCTACTATTGGACGTGGTACGTGCTTTCTGTTAAGTCTCGAAATAGCTGAATAGGATTGTGACGGGATCTCTGCGCTTAACCCCCAATGACACAGGTTTGAGTCTCAGCATTGTAAATATTTTTTTATGTTCATCAAAACTTGGAAACCGAATTCACACTAATCTAATTATGAAGTCCCTCAGGGTTTAGGACATTATAATTTAAATCGTTTTTGATTGTCTGCATTTTTAATAGCACAATAATTCATTGTGTGCAAAATTGAGTTTAACTTCCATGTTAAACTCTGACAATGTAATTCCCTTGCTTTCTGTGTTCAAATGTGTATGAATGATCATTAGTTCAATTGCACCTACTTATAGGTGTGTTTAAACAACTACATAATTGTAGTTCACCAATAAGGAAACATCAAACAATGTCATAAAACATAAATAAAACAATAAAAATGAATATAATAACAGTTTTCAGAATAATAGTTGGTAAATTGTGAGGATTGCACGGTATAAAAAAAAATTAGTACATGCAGGTGGTTCGAACCACCTTCACAACAGACATATTACCTCGGAGTCTTGCGCTCGTTCCAACTGAGCTACCTAGTAACGTGTGAGCTAAACATTCCGTTTAAGATGTAATATTCGCTGGTTCCAGTGAACATTTGCAGAAGTGCAAACGTCAGCTGTCTAATTAAGAATATTTTAAAAAGCGATATGATAACATCTATATTAGTACTAATTTCATCATGTTAAATACGCGGGTAGAACATGGTAATGGGGTCGATGTTTTCATGTTGGGGTATAAAATGCGGATTGCATAAAACTCGAGAATAAGGGGGCAGCTGACTCACCTGGTATAAAAAAATGAACAACGATGTTCCATTTCACGAAAGTTTTAAGTTTCCCGAAACTCACACATATAACGAGGAACTGTAGATCTTGCTAACTATAGGGTGAACCATTACGAAGTGGTTCACCCTATAGTTAGCAAGATCTACATTTTTTGTATAGCATGATTTGGTCTATCTCTAACGGTTTACCAGTTATGCAAAAGTCATCCAGATTAAATACGACTACAGGGGCTATAGCCAGAAAATTCAGGATATAGATTTCATTTGCCATAAAAATATCTCAAACATATGACATTTTAATCAAGATCGTTAGAGGCATTTTCGAAAAATTTTCCATGTAAAGGGTAGTTTAGGGTGGGGCTATTTTCTTCAAAATCTTCGTGTCGCATCCTTGAAAGACATTACATTTAAACATGAAATTTGGTTTTTAACCTACTTTTCGTTTTTGAGTTATGCTGCCCAAAGACTGACACACACATACACGCGCGCGCGCGGACCTTTTTCTAAAAATGCTCCTTTTTTTTGGATTCAGGGGGCCTCAAAACATATGTTTCTGGTGAAATCTCGACATCGAATTTTCCTCAACTCCTCGGCTGAAGTCTCGTTTCGGAATCAGACCTACTCACAAAATAAAATCATCTTTTTAACCCCTGCATCATAAATAGCTATTATAAGAATATTTTATACCAGAATGAGTAGACAGACTTATGCTAGTACCATACATAGATTTTCGTACGTTAGTTTGATAATAATTGATGTCTGGTGTTTTACTATTTCAAACCTGACAGACGAAAGGATGATTCGAGCTGGTTGCGTGTACCTGTGAATTGCCAATATTTGCCGGCAGAGGCGGTGCTAAGAATAGACCGATATAACGAACATGTGCATGAACCCTCGGGTCCCGTATAAATCATTCGGCAGGTCTTTCTCTACCATTGTTCAAAATGAAAAGAGTCCAATTGGGTTAGAGGCCATTATACAAGGCGTGAGAAGCAAATACTTCCCGGGGGTCGTATGAGGGTAAATATTAACTCTTTTATTGCGCCATGAAAATAATGAATACGGATGAATAAAGCCATTGTTGATAACCTAAAAAAGCCTTCGCTTCTTTTGCCCCATGTGATACATTGGTGACAGAATTAAATACGATTTCGACAAATGTTAACCATTGGGGAGTTTTATTTTTTGCTTTCTGCCTTTATTGCTGCACTAACAATGACGTAAATCGATTTGCTGAGACATTAAATGCTAGCTGTGCTGCTTATATGTAAAAATTAACTAAATACTTGTAGTTGCTAAAATAATAACTGTACAAGTAATTTTCTAAACGAGCTAGGCGCCAGTTTTTTGAATATCATTTTATAGGACCTATTGATGAAGCGAGTATAAAAGAATTTCATACTGAAAGGTCTCTGTCGAAAGTCAGCTGCAAGTGAGTGATTCTTATTCCGACAGATGGTGCTTGAAGTTCCTTTCCCTGCGGCGTTTGATATAATGGACGATAATAGTGAAAAAAGAGCTATCAATGACTATTTCATCTATGGACGTTTTAAATTATTATGTGCAAATTATCAACTATAATCGCTGCATTCTTAGGTGCCGACTAATGAAAATAATAGCGGAAAACTAACCGGCGGGTCGCCGAAAACAAAGCAAACCACATAATATAGTTCCTAAAGGCATAGAACTGTGCGTTCAGACCCGCGGGTTAGTTTTCGGCTATTATTTTCATTAATCGCCACCTAAGAATGCAGCGATTATAGTTGATAATTTGCACATAATAATTTAAAACGTCCATAGATGAAATAGTCATTGATAACTCTTTTTTCACTATTATCGTCCATTATATCAAACGCCGCAGGGAAAGGAACTTCAAGCACCATCTGTCGGCATAAGAATCACTCACTTGCAGTTGACTTCCGACAGAGACCTTTCAGTATGAAATTCTTTTATACTCGCCTCATCAATAGATCCAATAAAATGATATTCAAAAAACTGGCGCCTAAGCCTCAAACTTCACCCGCCACCCTGCAAAACCCTACATCCCGTCATGAAGTGGTTAAGCCCTAAAAAGGGCAGGTACACGTATGGCACACCTCGGGCTGATCTCAGCCTGCCAGATAGCGTCAGCGTCAACTGTGCGTTCATTTCGAGCTGCGTTCTGGAACGCAAATGGGGTTAGAGACCAGAGACCTGGCCTGCTGGAGTTCGTGGACAGTCATGGAATTGATATCCTGATGGTCTGCGAAACGCACTTGCACGCTGGTGTGCAGTTTACCCTGCCAAGTTACGCCGCTCATCGGTCTGATCGGGTCGGCCGACAGGGCGGTGGTACTGCCATTTTCATACATTCACTCCATACATTTACTTGGTGGCTAGTTTCCTACAGGAACGTAGCTTCCGGGTGAAGGTGGAGGGATCATTCTCTAGAGAGAGGCCCATTGGCGCAGGAGTCCCCGAGGGCAGTGTAATGTCACCGGCGCTCTTTGCAGCTTACATGGCCGATCTCCCCACGCACCCAAACACACTCATCTGTCAGTATGCGGACGACCTTATGATCTTCGCTGCTAACAAGAATCCGCGCTACAGTTACCAACAAGTACAAGCCCACCTCCGTGCCATCAGTAGATGGTCCGAGAACTGGCGTATGTCGATAAACCCGGAGAAAAGCTATGCGATTCTCCTGGCGAATACGAAAGCCAACCGGCTCCCGCGGGACCTCGAGCTTCGGCGCCGTCGGATCCCCTGGGTCACTACGGCGAAGTATCTCGGAGTCACGCTGGACCGGCGGCTGACGTATAGACATCACGTCAGGGGCAAAGTACTGCAAGGCCATGCTACTCTCCGGCAGCTATACCCCATATTCAGTTCCCAAACCATGCCTTTACGCCTGAAACTCCAGTTTTATCGAGCGATCATCCCGCCTCTAGTCCTGTACGGATGCGAGATCTGGGGAGTGGTGGCAAAGTCCACCTTCATCAGACTCCAGACGCTGCAGAACCGGGCATTAAGGATGATCTATGATACCGGCTGGAGATTTCCTGCCTATATCCTACATGAGCACTCTGGTATCCCGTACATTGTCGACGTGATTAAAACCCGCGCTCGCACAATGTACAACAAACTCCAGAACCACCCTAACCCTCTGGTGAATACTCTGGGTCAATTTGACCAGAGAGAGCCACGCCGACTACCATCAAAGAGACTACCAAAGGACATCCTAAGCCCGGCGATTTAACTCTGAGAATGGGAAAGGCGAAAGTACAATCTGTATTCAAAACAGAGAAAACACCTGTTTCAGTTCACCTCTCAGTGAGTGACTGACGGCCAGAACCCTAGAGGGGATTAGCGCGTCACCTGACTGGCCGGAAACGACCGATCAGAGACCGCGCAGAGCCCGCTCGCGGACCAATCCCCTCCAACCACCCCTCCTGCACCTATAAAAACCCCTTGTTTCCATTAATCATTTCCCAGTGTAACAAACATCCCTGTAGTAACACCATCGAAACCATCGCGCAGGTTAAGCCGTATAACGGCTAGGTACTGCGGACATGACACTCGAACGGGTCAAATAAAATTGCACCCGCTCGACTCGAACTGCCTCTGGAGCCTCTGGATAAAAGGGCAGCCCATGATCCTTTATGGCTGCGAAGCCTGGGGATCAGCTGCACCTTCACACATCATCAAACTACAGTCGGTGCAGAACAGGGCACTAAGAATGATCTTCAATACCGGACGTAGATTCCCGTCTCATATCCTACATACCCAATCAGGACTTCCCTACATCGAGGACTTGGTCAAGGAGCGATCCCGAACCATGTACTCGAAAATTAACTCCCACACCAATCAGCTGGTACGGGTATTAGGTCAATATGACCACAGAGCACCTAGAAGGAAGAAAAGCTACCGCTTACCCAAGGACGTCCTTGGATAAGGGTAACGCCACTCCCATCCTCCAACACATCATTACCCACCACCTATTCCTGCCCCCTTTCTGTATCCTGAATTAGGTATACAGAAAGAAACCTTTGCCCAGAACAAACACGCACGACAATACACGGACAACCTCCCATATCGCACAGATAAAGTCGCATTAGCGGCTAGGTGCTGTGCGAAAAGACACACCGTACAGGAGAACCTGTACGACCTGATTACGGTTCTGGTATAAAAGGGCAGGTACACGCATGACACACCTCACATTCGTCGAATGGTACTCGCCTCGTCCACGTCTACTTTGCACCACTGGTGGAAAACCGTGACGGCACAGCAGGACCTCTCGTCAGGGAGCGGAAACGACGCAGGAGGAGCTGCTACTACGCACCGCGCCTACTACATACAGTCTAATAACCAGGCCGGGCGCCGCTAGTTCGTCGTGGAGTGTCCTATAAGAGATCTGGCAAGCGGATTTTAGGGCACTCCAAGTTGAAGGAGAAGAAGACGCCACCGAGGCAGCTTTCCCGGAGCTGCCCCAACCCGGGACAGGCAGTGGGCATTGGCCCTCTACTCGCCAGTCTCATGAAAGAGGCTCGTAGAGCCCTTCCATCTACCAGCCAGGCCGGAGGAGACTTGACTAACTGTAACAGACTGACGCTACCGCAGCCCCACAAGGTTGTAGCCAAGGGTCCGGACTCAATTCTGGACCCGGGGTTCGTTGGAACCCCAATAGGCGCGCCGAAAGGCGTCTGGCCCTCTGTGGGGAGCCGAATGGCACCTGCACCGACCAGGACTGACCCCAGTACCAGCAAACAGGTAAGACCTGACATGGTTTTGTCTCCCTCGACACCCTCCACCTCGAACCCCTCACCCGGTCCCCGAGTGAGTATCGCCAAGGCACTCACTAGGGCCAAGACTAGGCCGAAGGTAAAAAAGGCCGTAGGCCTTGTTAATCAAGGGACAGCAGTCCCACTCACACCACCAGCTCCCGTCAACCCTACTCCTGCACTGCCGGACGATGATGGCTTTGTACTAGTAGAGAGCCGCAGGAAAAGGTCCTCTGGTTCAAATCCAGACGGACCCGCTCCTTCACAGGAACCTGCAGCGTCCCCCCAGCACCAAGCCACACAAAAGGCGGAGAAAATCCCGCCTATTGTGTCTGACCCCTTCCCGAATCACGTCAAAGTGATGAAGGAATTAAGGGGAAAGCTAAGGGCGGAATTCCAGGCAACGCGGCATCCAGGGCGCGTTGTTATTAGAACCACCACCTCTGGGGACCATGCGGCCACAAAGGAGGTGCTGAAGGCGTGTGGAATTAAATTCCACACATACTCGCTCCAGCGACCACACGTGGTTCGCAGGGTCATCAGGGGTCTTGATTCTGAGACAGACCCCCAGGATATCCGTGCCGGCCTGATGGACGAACACGGAATCGAACCGCGGTCCGTGGTGCAACTCACCACAACTAAGGTGAAGGAGGGGAAACCTACCAAGGTGCCCCTACCACTATTTCTAGTGGCCATCATAAAACAAGGGGAGGGAACCCCTAAGATTGACCAGGTGACTTGCCTATATCATACGCGAGTCACGATTGAGCCTTATCGCGGCAGGGAGGGGCCGGCCCAGTGCTACAAATGCCTGGGCTTTCACCACTCCAGCTTTGCCTGTGAGAGGCTCTAAAGTGTCTCCGTTGTGCGGGCGAGCACTTGGTAAAGGAGTGCCCGGTACCAATGGATAATAAGAGGTGCGCTAACTGCGATGGTTGCCACATAGGCATCTATCGCGGGTGCCCTAAGCGACTTGCTATAATGCAAGGAAGACAGGGCAAGGCTGACGCTGAGGTTAGGCGGGTTGTCTCTTTCGCCGCGGCGCTGGCGAGACACGAAAGTGCTCTCGCACAGGCCGAGACCGCGGAAGTGACCCCTACAAGCCGGGTCGCCACCACAGTAGCTGAGCCGGCCCCAGATAGCGCCACACCTACGGTTGCGAACGGCGAGACAGCTCCAACAACCTGCAGTGCTCCAAAGGAGCAACGTCCCCAAAAGAAGGGGAAGAAGAAGAAGAAGAAGTCAGTGGGTAAAACCACACAAAAACCTGCTGAGGGGCAGAATCACAACAAAAAAGTTGAGAATCTCCCCTCTCCACCAGCACCAAAAGCTCCAGCTGTGTCAGCCAACCAGCGACCAGCTGAGTCCACCAGTGCTGGCCCAGCCACTTCTGAGGCACCAGAGCCACACATCTCGCAACTATCCGTAGGTGACACATTTGCATCTGAGGACATGGCTGAGTTCATACAGTTGGCGACCTGGTTCGCAGACTTGGTTCAGCGTTCCCTCCCAGTCCTACGACGCTGCAGGGAAACCATCAACAACCCCGGGATTTCCGCTGTGCAGAAGCATCTCACGGTGCTTCAAACGGCTAAGGACCTCTATTCTAACTCCACGAGCTCGTAATGGCGCATAGAACTGTGCGTTCATTTCGAGCTGCGTTCTGGAACGCAAATGGGGTTAGAGACCAGAGACCTGGCCTGCTGGAGTTCGTGGACAGTCATGGAATTGATATCCTGATGGTCTGCGAAACGCACTTGCACGCTGGTGTACAGTTTACCCTGCCAAGTTACGCCGCTCATCGGTCTGATCGGGTCGGCCGACAGGGCGGTGGTACTGCCATTTTCATAAAGAACCATCTCACCCACACTCCTGTTACCATTCCTCCGCTACAACACTTGGAGGCAACCGCCATAAGGCTATCCTTGGGCGGGAAAGATCTGGTGCTTGTGGCGGTATACGACCCGCCGGATGGTCACTTCTATGAAGCGGACATCACGGCACTCCTGAACCTACACCACAGGGTTTGCATTGCAGGCGACTTCAACGCAAAACACCCAAGCTGGCACAGCCGCACCCAGAACGTTAAGGGCTGGGGATTGTACCATCTCATTAGCGGGACCCCGCCCTTCACGCGCACGGGCCGAGAGGTCCAACCTACTACCCGGCACGCGGCGCCGCGGACATCATCGATTTCATGGTCACCAAAAACATACCATTTCACTTGGACCTCTCTGTGATTAACGATCTGGATTCCGACCACAACCCTGTTGTGGTGGATGCAGACGTTAATCTTACTGCCCTGGGAGTGCCGGACTGGGTGGATGAAGTCGACTGGGATGCAGCCGTCCTAGCCCTTCGAAACTCTGTGGAAGCAAATCCTCGAATAGACTCGATAGAGGCTCTCGAGGAGGCAGCCACGGGGTTTTCTACCTCCGTCCTAAATGCGGTGCGTGCTCACACGCATCGCATTCCTACCGAAGTACCAAACCCGACATCTATCCCTGTCCCACTAAAACGCCTCATTCAAGCAAAGAATGCTGTCAGACGGCTATGGCAGAGATTCCGACATCCTAGGATAGGAGTAATACACCAGAGGTTCAAATCCCTGGTGAGACGACTCCTAAGAAAACACAGGCAAGCAGCTTGGGACGAAACAATGCGTCGCGTAAACCTCCAAGAGAGGAAACCGTGGCGCATCGTCCGAGCCTTGAGGAAAGACAAATCTGCACACCAGCATCCAGTGCACAGCCCTCGGGGAAGACTTGTCTTTGAACCGAGGGAAAAAGCAGAGGCACTAGCAGACTATCTGGAAACTCAATTCCAGCCTAGGGTAGATCCTCAGAACGATGACCACACTGACCTCGTGGAACAAGCGGTAGAAGACTTCTTAGAAGTCCGACCCGCGGGCCACGAGGAGTTCCACATCCCGGTAGTTACCCCTCGCGAGGTAACTAACACCATCCGGCACCTAAAACCTAGTAAAGCCCCTGGGCAAGACCGTGTAACAGCGGAAATGCTCCAGCACCTACCCCATAGAGCCGTGATGCACTTGACCCGCATTTACAACGCATGCCTCAGCATGTGCCACTTTCCAGCTGACTGGAAACAGGCGCGTGTGGTATGCGTTTTGAAGCAGGGAAAGAATCCGGTTTTTCCATCTAGTTACCGTTCCATCAGCCTCCTACCAGTTGTCTCGAAAGTGTTCGAGAAACTGTTCCTGTCCCGCCTCGGACCTCTTCTGGAGGAAAAAGGTCTCCTACCGGAACACCAGTTTGGTTTTCGTTCTGGTCACTCCACGACTGAGCAACTACTGCGTGTAGCCGAGAAAGCTTCCCTGGCTTACCAGGAGAGGGCTAAAACGGTGGCAGTGTTGCTCGACGTGGAAAAGGCATTTTCTACCACTTGGCATGAGGGGCTTGTCTACAATCTCATACAGCAGGAAATCCCCCCTCCATACATTTACTTGGTGGCTGGTTTCCTACAGGAACGTAGCTTCCGGGTGAAGGTGGAGGGATCATTTTCTAGAGAAAGGCCCATTGGCGCAGGAGTCCCCGAGGGCAGTGTACTGTCACCGGCACTTTTTGCAGCTTACATGGCCGATCTCCCGACGCACCCCAACACACACATCTGTCAGTATGCGGACGATCTCATGATCTTCGCTACTAACAAGAACCCGCGCTACAGTTACCGACAGGTACAAGCCCACCTCTGTGCCATCAATAGATGGTGCGAGAACTGGCGTATGTCTATTAACCCGGAGAAAAGCTCTGCGATTCTCCTGGCTAATACGAAAGCCAACCGGCTCGCGCTGGACCTCGTGCTTCGGCGCCGTCGGATCCCCTGGGTCACTACGGCGAAGTATCTCGGGGTCACGCTGGACCGGCGGCTGACGTATAGACATCACGTCAGGGGCAAAGTACTGCAAGGCCACGCTGCCCTGCGGCAGTTGTACCCCATCCTCAGTTCCCAAACCATGCCCCTACGCCTGAAACTTCGGCTGTATCGAGCGATCATCCCGCCTCTGGTCCTGTACGGATGCGAGATCTGGGGAGTGGTGGCTAGGTCCACCTTCATCAGACTCCAGACGTTGCAGAACCGGGCATTAAGGATGATCTATGATACAGGCCGAAGATTTCCTGCCCATATCCTACATGAACACTCCGGTATCCCGTACATTGTCGACGTGATTAAAACCCGCGCTCGCACAATGTACAACAAACTCCAGAACCACCCTAACCCTCTGGTGAATACTCTGGGTCAATACGACCAGAGAGAGCCACGCCGACTACCATCAAAGAGACTACCAAAGGACATCCTAAGCCCGGCGGTTTAACTCTGAAGATGGGTAAGGCGAAAGTACAATCTGTATTCAAAACAGAGAAAACACCTGCACCTATAAAAACCCCTTGTTTCCATTAATCATTTCCCAGTGTAACAAACATCCCTGTAGTAACACCATCGAAACCATCGCGCAGGTTAAGCCGTATAACGGCTAGGTACTGCGGACATGACACTCGAACGGGGCAAATAAAATTGCACCCGCTCGACTCGAACTGCCTCTGGAGCCTCTGGACACACCTCGGGCTGATCTCAGCCTGCCAGATAGCGTCGTCGTCGTCGTCATTTTCGGAAAGTATGATTAGTTTGGGCTAAATTCCTTCAACGTTCGAGATTCTAAACTGGGTTTCTCTTACAACAAAAACAATAGCAGACCTCACTCATTCGAAATATATGTAATTCTTGGGTTTCGTTTTCTTCAGTTGGCAGTAATGAGTATGCTGAACTAAACTAACCAAAATGAACATAGTTTACATAACTTTTAATATAATGTAACACTTTATGGCAAATCTTTGTGATAAGGTACTTAAATGCATATTTTATGTGTAAAATAGTCGCTAGAAATACCTTTTAACCTCGTACGTCCCTAGATCACAATACTAGAGTTAAAATTATTTTGTGGTTAATGAGCTTCTATGGGCCAAAAGTAAACAAAAATGAAAAGAGAAAGATTGTGTACAAAAATTTAGGATGGTTCTTCGAGGGTCCTAATCGTTAGTCATTTTGAAGATAATCAAAATTTTCGAAAAATTTTCCAAGTAAAGAGTAGTTTAGGATGGAGTAATTTTGTTCAAAATCGTGTCGCATCCTTGAAAGACATTAACCTTAAATACCAACTTTGGTTTTTAACCACTTTTTCGTTTTTGAGTTATGCTGTCCACACACACATCGAATTTTTGGGTGGAATACAATACTTCCTCTACTTTACAGCAGAGAAAGTAAAAAGGAAAAGTTAAACAATAAATTTATTTTAAATTTGCTTTAACAATGGGCGGAGTTTTGGAATAAGGCTTGTCACTTCTGGGCCAATTATTAAAAGAACAATTGGTAAAAACACAGTTTTAAAACCGAAATGGATTTCTATTTTGGTTATTAATTTAGTGTATAATCTATTTCTCAGCGATTTATGGGATACAGTTGACATTCACTAAACAAAATAATGACGTAATAAGTGGCAGATGATAAATCGTTTAAATAGACTGGGTTGTGAAATCGTGTGACGTTTCTTTCCTTTGTTTTCCTAAGAATGTTTTTGTTCAGCGGAAACGTTTATGAAACACTCGCTTAATTTTTCTTTTTTAGAGTAAAATAGAAGTGTCACAGGATTTTGTGGATGACATTTCAATTAATTGTATCATATTTCTGTAAGCGGAGTCCCTGAGCGCAGCTTTGTCCTGGCATGAGGAGGAATATGTGGTCAACTATTTGTTGCGAGCAAACTCGCGCTGGAAAGAGAGCGCTCATATTTCACAGCGATTCAGAGACCTACCACTGATTGGAAAAAGTTTTCTGGACTCGATTAGTTTCCACTGCGACCATAAATACAAATATAGTCGCAGTTACATTCAACAAGTAAACATCTGTAGAATTGTCTACTACACCTGTTCAAGCGTTCGGATTTCGTGCTATAAAACTTCCTGTTTCTATACTCCCGTGACGTCAGTTATCTTCATTTAAATTGGGCTTTGACGTGGAAAATGCATTTAAATCCATTCCTGATACTATACTTGCAACGTGCTGCTAGGTCTGAGAACTGAGACGATGTAAAATTAAATGTATAAATATTAGTGTAAGCATATAAGCAGAAAAATATAACGTGGGTCTATTAGACCCCACGCGACACGTGTTCCAGCAGGGCGTGCGCCTAACGGAGGGTTAATAACATCTTGAACTTTCTATTATTAACCGTGCAGAAGCTTTATACCAAATTTTAATAAAATGCCTTCATCTGCGGTAAATAATCCTTAGATAAATATATCAAATGTGTTTATTTTTCGATGTTTCGTTTTATGTGGTCTATAAAGACGCCACTGTATTTATTCATTAACTTTAACTTACAAATTTTATCGCCCTCAGTTATTCAGGCGTAACAGCCACCATTCCGTGTCAAATAACGAGCAAGAGAAAAAATATATACCGTTAATAAATCACTCCGGCTATAACAACATAGCTTGCACGTTCCGCATTATAGCCTCATTTTTTTGAAATATATAATTTTAATCTCGCTGAGAAGCGATGATGAAGCGTAGTTGTTGAATGTTATGAATCACATCAATAACCAACGCTCCCTTTCCCTTCATCCCGTAAACATTGTGTTACCCTGAGTCCCCTGGGCGACCCCCCCCCCCCCCCGCGCCGAGCAATAGTCAGCATTGATCCCCTGATTAACATGCAGCGACAACCTGGAATTATGAAATGTTAGCCGCCGCCTTGAAAGAAGGGGGCAATCTCTGTGCAATTGTTAGGTGCAGCATAGAACCTGTACATTGTTGGAGTAATAATTTAATTAAAGCTAATAATGAACTCCTTTGATTGACAATGTATTCCTGATTCTTGTAGCTCGAACACAGAGAGCATTAATCTCAAGGTATGCGTAGGTTTTCTGAAAGATGACACTCTATCCAAACTTTAATACATTTTAATGATGTATAACATTGTGCTCTTGGAAGATAAACATCAATTCTTGCATGGCTCGTTCAGCGTCTAGTTAAAGCAACACGAGAGTTTAAAAATGCTTTGAGTTCCTTTGGCAGTCGCTGAATGCAAACGGCGCAAAAAACTATTAACCTCATCATCATGTAAAATCGTTATGGAATGCACAAAAGGTCAACCACGGTTTTGGGTATGCAGAAGTATTAGTGTGGTCGAAAAACAAATTGGTCATGTTCCCACATTCAGCAGGATTTTTCTCTCTGGAGCTATGGCATTTTAGGTATGTATGAAACGCACAGGAAATAAAACATTAAATAGGTAATATCTGTGTTTGGCATAATAAATATGTTCACTACAACAAAGCAGTTTATGGATCTGTCAATTTCCATTTAAACGAATTAATAAAGTCAGGTTGTTTATGCCCAAAATTAGAAAATAAAGCTTGTTTAAGGCATTAATTAATATATGCAGAGAAGAGGCCGCTATAATTGGGAGATTGATAAGTAATGTATTTCACCCAAAAATTCGATGTCGAGATTTTACCGGAAATATGTTTTGAGACCCCCTAAATCCAAAAAAAGTATTTTTATCATTGTGTGTGTGTGTGTGTGTGTGTGTGTGTGTGTGTGTGTGTGTGTGTGTGTGTGTGTGTGTGTGTGTGTGTGTGTGTGTGTGTGTGTGTGTGTGTGTGTGTGTGTGTGTGTGTGTGTGTGTGTGTGTGTGTGTGTGTGTGTGTGTGTGTGTGTGTGTGTGTGTGTGTGTGTGTGTGTGTGTGTGTGTGTGTGTGTGTGTGTGTGTGTGTGTGTGTGTGTGTGTGTGTGTGTGTGTGTGTGTGTGTGTGTGTGTGTGTGTGTGTGTGTGTGTGTGTGTGTGTGTGTGTGTGTGTGTGTGTGTGTGTGTGTGTGTGTGTGTGTGTGTGTGTGTGTGTGTGTGTGTGTGTGTGTGTGTGTGTGTGTGTGTGTGTGTGTGTGTGTGTGTGTGTGTGTGTGTGTGTGTGTGTGTGTGTGTGTGTGTGTGTGTGTGTGTGTGTGTGTGTGTGTGTGTGTGTGTGTGTGTGTGTGTGTGTGTGTGTGTGTGTGTGTGTGTGTGTGTGTGTGTGTGTGTGTGTGTGTGTGTGTGTGTGTGTGTGTGTGTGTGTGTGTGTGTGTGTGTGTGTGTGTGTGTGTGTGTGTGTGTGTGTGTGTGTGTGTGTGTGTGTGTGTGTGTGTGTGTGTGTGTGTGTGTGTGTGTGTGTGTGTGTGTGTGTGTGTGTGTGTGTGTGTGTGTGTGTGTGTGTGTGTGTGTGTGTGTGTGTGTGTGTGTGTGTGTGTGTGTGTGTGTGTGTGTGTGTGTGTGTGTGTGTGTGTGTGTGTGTGTGTGTGTGTGTGTGTGTGTGTGTGTGTGTGTGTGTGTGTGTGTGTGTGTGTGTGTGTGTGTGTGTGTGTGTGTGTGTGTGTGTGTGTGTGTGTGTGTGTGTGTGTGTGTGTGTGTGTGTGTGTGTGTGTGTGTGTGTGTGTGTGTGTGTGTGTGTGTGTGTGTGTGTGTGTGTGTGTGTGTGTGTGTGTGTGTGTGTGTGTGTGTGTGTGTGTGTGTGTGTGTGTGTGTGTGTGTGTGTGTGTGTGTGTGTGTGTGTGTGTGTGTGTGTGTGTGTGTGTGTGTGTGTGTGTGTGTGTGTGTGTGTGTGTGTGTGTGTGTGTGTGTGTGTGTGTGTGTGTGTGTGTGTGTGTGTGTGTGTGTGTGTGTGTGTGTGTGTGTGTGTGTGTGTGTGTGTGTGTGTGTGTGTGTGTGTGTGTGTGTGTGTGTGTGTGTGTGTGTGTGTGTGTGTGTGTGTGTGTGTGTGTGTGTGTGTGTGTGTGTGTGTGTGTGTGTGTGTGTGTGTGTGTGTGTGTGTGTGTGTGTGTGTGTGTGTGTGTGTGTGTGTGTGTGTGTGTGTGTGTGTGTGTGTGTGTGTGTGTGTGTGTGTGTGTGTGTGTGTGTGTGTGTGTGTGTGTGTGTGTGTGTGTGTGTGTGTGTGTGTGTGTGTGTGTGTGTGTGTGTGTGTGTGTGTGTGTGTGTGTGTGTGTGTGTGTGTGTGTGTGTGTGTGTGTGTGTGTGTGTGTGTGTGTGTGTGTGTGTGTGTGTGTGTGTGTGTGTGTGTGTGTGTGTGTGTGTGTGTGTGTGTGTGTGTGTGTGTGTGTGTGTGTGTGTGTGTGTGTGTGTGTGTGTGTGTGTGTGTGTGTGTGTGTGTGTGTGTGTGTGTGTGTGTGGGGGCAGCATAACTCAAAAACGAAAAGTAGCTTAAAAACCAAAGTTGGTATTTAAGTTTAATGACTTTCAAGGATGCGACACGAAGATTGTTGAAGAAAAATAGCCCCAACCTAAACTACCCTTTACATGGAAAATTTTTCGAAAATTTTGATTTTCTTGAAAATGCCTTTACCGATTTTAATTAAATTACCATATGTTTGAGATACTTTTATAACAAATGAAATATATATCTTAAATTTTCTGGTTATAGCCTCTGCAGTCGTATTTACTCTGGACGACTTTTGAATAACTCGTAAACCGTAAGAGATAGAACAAAACTTACTACACAAAAAATGTAGATCTCGCTAAAACGCACACTTTTTGTCTAGATAAATTTTTTGTAGAGTGAACCATTTTCAAGATATTCCTTGTTATGTTGGTGTTTTGATGAAAATACTAAGCACATGGAATAAAAATTTAAAATGCGGTAGATGTAAGTGTTTATGGAAAAGTACTAAGGGTATAGCAAAAAAGGAAAATAACCCGCAGGAAAATACAACACAACCGGACAAGCAAAAAGTAATGTGCAGAAACAGTTAACGGACAGAAACAAAAAAGACAATGAAACTATAATTAACAGTATGATGTAAATAGTGTTGCATGGACGGAGGGCGTGCTTATGTGATGTGTAATAAAGGGGCCTCGTGTATAAATCCACGGATTTTATGAAAAGATTACATTTTTTATACTTTTTGTTATATGTCGTTGGTTTTGTACCAGGACATGTATTATAATTATTAATTTCCACTTGTTTAACAGCAAACTTCAGTTTAATTTGCTGTTGGTGCCGCCTGAATTGGCATTTTAGTTAAAATGTATTTTTTATCCTGCGCGCCTGGTTCACTATTTCGATGTCGCTCTAATTCTAGGATATACTCCAAGTCCGCGCATGCGCATTGACAGTCGGAAACTTGTTTCTGACTCTACTATGAATGAAGCAGGGAATACAAACCAGCTTAGAAGACATCTTAGAGTAGGTCTTTCCGTAAAAGGTATTGTTAGACTAAAATTGGAATCGGAACTCGAGAGTGCAGCAATGTGGGTTGCAGTCAGCATTCAGAATAACTAGGAAGCAATTATTTGGCACGGGGGGGGGGGGGGTAGTCTTAGGCAGGCAAGAAAGCAAGCCGGCAGCCAGAGTTCCCAAATTCCGGAAGCTTTAGTTTAGTGGCTGCTGGAAAGGTATTGTGTTTCTTGGCAGTTAAAGCATATCCAACTTAACTCGTTAACCTAATAGCTTCATTTGAAAGTGATGTTGAAAGCGCGTGGTGCTATGTATGACCTTCAATTAGAACGGCGGTTGCTCCCCCAAGTCTTTATGCCTCTAATGGTGCACTATTGTTTTCAGTTTAATAGCAGTGAGCAAGTGAAAAATCGCTCGCTGGAAGATACAGCCAGAAACGCGAATTTTAATTGAGCATTGTTCGTTTAATGAGGGATTGTACAACCAGATATTTTAATGCTGAATTTAATGACATTTCCACGACTGCTTTCACGCCATCTTTAGCTTTATTCAACCGCCTCATTGGTTGCGAAATCCATGGAGTTGCCAGATGTGCATTTGTTTTTATTGTGTAGTGCTGTTGATCAGACATGGGAACACTGACGTCATAGGCTTTTCTCCTGCCTCAACTTGCCTATAGAGTTATCAGGCATACATACGTCGCAGATAACAAACAGTTGGTGGCGCCGGTGGCGGGGGCGGTGTGTTATAGATATAACATATATTAAAGGTTTATAAAGTGTCTTGTATAAACTAAATAATTTCAATTATTACGAAGATATAGAGCTCCTAAAAATATTATTCATGATTAATCTACCACTCTTATTAAATAACGCAATTTTACCTAATACATTTAGAGCAGGAACCACTATATTAAAAGATGAATTTATGTAAGAATCATCAAAGTGCTTTTTAATTACTTTCTCTACTTCATATATTAACTAGGGGAAGAAAAAGGTCTCTGTGTGTCTGTGTGTCAGTCTGTCAGCCTGTGGACAGCATAACTCAAAAACTAAAAGCCGGTTAAAAACCAAACTTGGTATTTAAGTTTAATGTCTTTCAAGGATGCGACACGAAGATTTTGAAGAAAATAGCTCCACCCTAAACTACGCTTTACATGGAACATTTTTAAAAAATTTCGATTTTCTTGAAAATGGCTCTAACGATTTTGATTAAAATGTCATGTGTTTGAGATATTTTTATGACAAATTAAATGTATATCTTGAATTTTCTGGCTATAGCCCCTGTAGTCTTATTTACTCTGGACGACTTTTGCATAACTGGTAAACCGTTAGAGATAGAGCGAATTATACTGTACAAAAAATGTAGATCTTGCTAAAATACACAATTTATATCTCAATAAATTTTCTTGTAGGGTGAACCATTTCGGAGATATTCCTCGTTATGCGTGTGAGTTTCGGAAAACAAACCATTGTTTATAAAATAGTAATAAAAAACAACAATAATACTAATAATAAAAAAATAATAAACGAAATTTTATTGTTGCACGTATTCTACAGTTGAATATTTCAGGATTGCCGTAATTAATATGAGTATATTCATTTGAAAATGCAACGTTCACTTTATGTTTGAAATAACCTAGATATCTAACAACAGAAATACGCGTATACTATATTTAAAATATTTCATTTCTCAACGGTTGGCTTTATAGCTGTCAAAATGCCTGCATGAATGGGCAAACAAATGAAGTAGGCAGCGAGTTTTTAATGTATGTGGTATATATAACCTTTATAATTCATACTACATACAAATCAAAGCTACTCGGCTGTTAATTATGAAAACAGTTTATTATGATATATGGTGTAATAAATCCTAACGTAACATAGATTAATTTTGCACCCAGTAAACACTTAACGTGTATGAATTACTAATGTTCAAAATTGATGGTAGGTATTTACGACATCCTAGTAAATAAAACCTTTCATTGTAAAAATTTTCGGTACCAAAACTCCCTAATCGAATATCTATATGTCTGCTTACATCTAAAATAGAGCATAATTTTTTCCGGGTTCATGCAAAGATAATATAATTCTACTCCTGTACTAACCATTCTTACAAACTGTTATTCCTATATCTTCTTCGTGTTAGTTGCGATAAACATTTGTACAAATTATCTTATTACTTATTTCCTTGTAGATACAAGGGGAATGTTAGAATACAATAGACTTTCTTGAATAGTCAAATGTTTTAAAGCTTTGAGACTCCGTTCTCTTTGCATACTTAACATATAAAAAAATGAACAACGATGATCCTTTTCACGAAAGTTCTAAGTTTTCCGAAACTCACAGACACAACAAGGAATAACTCCGAAATGGTTCACTTCACAAGAAATTTTATTGAGACATAAATTGTGTATTTTAGCAAGATCTACATTTTTTGTACAGTATGATTTGGTCTATCTCTAACGGTTTAGCAGTTATGCAAAAGTCGTCCAGAGTAAATACGACTTCAGGGGCTATAGCCAGAAAATTCAAGATATACATTTCATTTGTCATAAAAATATCTCAAACATGTGACATTGTAACCAAAATCGTTAGAGCCATTTTCAAGAAAATCAAAATTTTCGAAAAATTTTCCATGTAAAGGGTAGTTTAGGGTGGGACTATTTTCTTCAAAATCTTCGTGTCACATCACTGAAAGACATTAAACTTAAATACCAACTTTGGTTTTTAACCAACTTTTCGTTTTTGGGTTATGCTGTCCACAGACTGACACACAGACACACACACGGACCTTTTTCTAAAAATACTTTTTTTGAATTCAGGGGGCCTCAAAACATATATTTCCGGTGAAATCTCGATATCGAATTTTTGTGTGCAATACAATACTTCCCCTACTTACCAGTAGAGAAAGTAAAAATGAACAACGATGATTCATTTCATAAAAGTTTTGTTTTCCGAAACTCACACACATCAAATATGACATTTTAATCAAAATCGTTGGAGCCATTTTCAAGAAAATCAAAATTTTTGAAAAATTTTCTATTTAAAGGATAGTTTTAGGTGTGACTATTTTCTTACAAATCTTCGTGTTGCATCGTTGAAAGACTGAGTTTAACCTCAAAAATTCTTTGTGAAAGTCTGCGCACTAATGCACCTAAAACCTTGTTTTCTCTCTTCGTAATGTTGGTATGTATTATAGCATGAAAGTCTAGCCTTAATAAACGATAACAATAACTTATAAAGTACACCTTCGAAGGGTTTGCTTCAGTGACGTCATTACTCGCTGAAATGTGATTACAAGTGACGTGTGTGCTTGACTCGGCGATGCTCATAATTCCTGACAAACATTCCCCAGTGTTACCTACCTACAGACATGCAAGTTAAAACAAGCGAACGCGAAAGTTACAATTTGTTACTGTTGAATGCCATTGAAGGAGCAACATGGTTTGTTGAACTAAACAAAAAGGTGCCTGTTCATGCAGGCACGTAAGTTGCGACACAATATCTGTTCAAAACGGATTATCTGTGAACAGGCACTCTCGCTAATCGAAATAGCTTAATCGTGTTAACGTGCTGCTGCGACCCTACATCATTTCCACCCTTGAGTTAAGGTTAATGGGGAAATGTATATCCTGAACACTCCACGAATTCCCAACAAGGACCACCTACCCCCAGAAACTCTCTAGTGCAATCGGAAACGACTTCGCCTCAGCCCCACCCCCTCCCTCCCTCGCTCTTCAAATGTTTGAACTACAACACCCTCTTCTCTCGACTCTGCTCTCCCTTTTCATACAACACTGCCTTCAGATTTGATTTCGAGTTGTTGTGTTTCATATAGACGAAATAATGAGGGGAAGTTTTCAGGGAAAGCTAGACTTAACATAGACGGCAACGGAATTACCTGGCTGACGCTTTAAGCGAAGGACGCTCGAGTGGCCACTCCAAGGAATTTTCATTCAACTCTGAACCGTATGATTACTTACATGGATTATGATTGGCCTGTACGTTCAAGGAGGTATTTAAAAGTGGAGGGTCCGCACCCCTCCGACGACCGACCGCCGCCAAGTGAAGACGTCTTCGACCAACATCTGTCGAGTCAACATGCCGAAGAAAACCACTAGAAAGACCGCTGTCTCAAGAAAACCTACAACACCGCCGGCAACACCACTAGCTTCGTCGCCACCAGCCTCTCCGCCAGCCACACCGCCGCCACCAATAGACAGCGGCCACCAAACAAATATGTCTTCGACTAACCTCCGCCGAGCCGACATGCCACACAAGAAGACTAATGGGAAAATCGCCGAACTCATCCTGTACAAAGCTTTTATCCTATCAGTGGTTCTATATGCGTGTGTGGCCTGGGCAAACGCCTCAAAAACCGCCCTAAAACAAATCCAAACCCTCCAAAACCTCTCCCTCCGAAAAATCCTCTCTGCTCCTCTCTTAACCACCAACCAAACCCTACACCTGGAAACCCAGATCCCCTCCATCCCTGAGGCGATAACCAAAAGAGCCTCCGCGGCACGGACGCGCATCAGAAACCACGACAATTACGTCGTTGCCAATATCGGCAAAGATGAGCCGAAGCATCGAAAACATGCACGAATCAAAATGTTTTAGACGCCGCTTGGCTCACCGACTGACGTGCGTCCATGCAAACATGGGCTCCAGGCCGCACACAAGCTACCTCAGAGGCCTGCACCCCAGGGAACCGGTCAGCCAGCTACACCGCCTCCATCAACAGAAAATGGTTGTGTCTTGGACATCTCAACATACCTTTTCGACGGCCGCACACACACAACACAGCCACCAGCCAAGTACCATTCACCGAGGTTGCAGAAATACAACGCTGTTGTGCGCGGAGTACATCGACAACTACCAGACGCTTATCTCCTCAGTACAGCCCAACATCGCTGGCCATCTCTAGTAACAGCAACACGTATCTACACAATCAAAGGACCATCACCGCTGATTCGACTGGAATTTTGGGACGAAAGTGACTACCGCGCTGCTGTGGCCGACGGTTTCCCTGCCCTTGGGCAGGTACTCCAGGTCGAGGCCAGTCGTGGCGTCAGACCCGTCCCGTGCCGACGCTGCTTCCAGTATGGACATAACGCCGAGAACTGCACACACGCCCCACGATGCCACTACTGCGGAGCAGGAACCTTCACAGCGACATGCAACAGTCACGACCTGACACGCCGTCCCGTCTACTGTGCCACGTGCGGCAGCACCGGACACTTCACAAGACAAGCGGCGTGTCCCAACAACCCACGCCGAAAGCCCACCGCAGGCCGACCACAACCAACAACACCAGTCTCCAATCCTTGGACCGACACTTCCACAAGCCGATCACACGCAGCCCACAGCAAACAACCCGCCGAAGCGCACAACACCCAGAACGTTCTACGCAACACCGAAGCGATACGGAAACTTCACGCGGCAGTCCAAGAACTCATCAAGCAAGTCTCAACATGGGAATCAGCCCTCGCCCGCGCAATCAAGAGAGCCAGAACGACCAGCCACGAGACAGTGTCGGACTGATGCCCAGCTCCCACAACAGATCCAACAGAAACGTCGATATTTCCTCCACGAAACAGAACGCGACACAACGAAATTCTTCGACCATCAGGGAGACCCTTGTGGTCCCCTATGCGAGATCATAGCACGTTCCACCTACCCCGACTAATTATGTATTATTAATTGTTAAAAAATAATAAAGATATCCCATCCCGGGTGAAGAGAGCGATTTGCTCTGTAGCAGCCTTAGGACAATAATGCCCTGGGTGAAATAAACCCAGGGTAAGTCCTTAAATCCCGTTAAAAGCCTCCTCTAAATATGCCTCCGCCGTCTATAACAAAAAGCAATTACTGTATTCTGTTCTGAAATAGCCTTAAAATGGTGATAAATAAGTTTTACGTGAATCTATTTAATACAATAATTAACCAGGTATCACACTTCAAATATATCTGGTACCAGGGAGAAGTTGATGTAATAGAGAAAACCATTGTGCTGAGATCAATGACAGTATAGGTTATGTTCGATGTATTTAATTTTAAACCAGTATTGGTACTGGAATTATTGATATTTAAGATTAGTAATGTCAGTTAGCTCATACCACTAAGCTACATGTGATAATGGGTGACAAACATTCGCGGATACCTACTTAAATTCTAGGCACCTTCAGTGGAATATCGATATCGAATTTTTGGGTGGAATGCAACCTCAACCTACTTGATGCATCATAAAATAAGTAAAAGTAATCCTTAATCCTAACATCCTCTGAGATAGAAACATAGTAAGTTGTGTAATTCCTCTAAAAGCAATATATATTTACTGAATAGAAAAGCATGTACATGTTGAGCTGCCCATAAACTTGGGCCAGAGCCCCGCTGTCATTGACAGCCCTCTGAGACTCTCCACATAATTTTTTTTTTTTTTACCAGTGCTGTCTATTCTTTGACAATTAATCTTTCTCAAACCTGTCCTTTAACTTTCGTCTTTCGATTCTCTTATTTTCACCAAATTCGCTTATTCGCTTATCTTCTCCACTTTAGACTACCCATTCTATTCTAAAATTTATTTCCCCCCTCACTTTTTTCTTATATTTCCTGGTTAATCATTTCCTAAACTTCACTGATTCACTTTTTTCTTAGGTTTATATCACTTCCACTTTCTTTTCTCACTTCACTTTCACTTTTTTTAAACTGCTTACTTGACATTAACCCTAAACTCGTATTTCCATCCCTTTAACTACCCTGAACACATTCACTTGTTCTTCCTTGTCACAAGGGGTGAAACACCAGTTTCCTCCCTTTTTTATTTTCTCTATGTATAGTAAGTAAAGGAATAACTGTACTCCACCCAAAAATTCCATGTCGAGATTACACTGGAAATATGTTTTGAGGTCCCCTAAATACAAAGGAGCATTGGAAAAAGGTCCACGTGTGCCTGTGGACAGCATAACTCAAAAACAAAAAGTCAGTTCAAAACCAATTTTGGTACTTAAGTTTAAAGTCTGTCAAGGATACGACACGAAGATTTTGAAGAAAATAGTTCCAACCTAAACTACCCTTTAAATGGAAAACTTTTCGAAAATGTTGATTTTCTTGAAAATGGCTCTAACGATTTTGATTAAAATGTCATATGTTTGAGATATTTTTATGACAAATGAAATGTATATCTTGAATTTTCTGGATATAGCCCCTGTAGTCGTATTTACTCTGGACGACTTTTGCATAACTGGTAAACCGTTAGAGATAGACAAAAGCGCGCTACACAAAAAATGTAGATCTTGCTAAAACACACAATTTATGTCTCAATAAATTTTCTTGTAGGGTGAACCAATTCGGAGATATTCCTTGTTATGTGTGTGAGTTTCGGAAAACTTAAAACTTTTGTGAAATGGAACATTGTTGTTCATTTTTTTATATGTTAAGCCTGCAAAGAGAGCGGGATCTCAAAGCTTTAAAATATTTGACTATCGCACAAAGCCTAGTGCATTCTAATTTTCCCCTTGCACCTACAAGGAAATAATAAGATAATTTGTACAAATGTTTATCTTAACTAACATGAAGAAAATATGGGATGTAAGAATGGTTAGTACAAGAGTAGAGAAAGTCATGTGAGTGCAACACATCAGATTACTTTAATATCTTTCCGAATTCGAGCTGGACGTTTGTGGTCTAATTCGTCTAACAGCCACCAGGTGCAGGTTTGCAATATAATTTGGGAAGTTAGTGCATTATTGTACGAATATTTCCATTAACCTGTAAGCGAGGGTCTTCTGGTAATGAAATAGCAGATGTGTGTGGCCATTGTGAGGTGCGCGGGGTGGGCCGGGGCTGCCGTATATTCATTCACTTTATCCAATGAACAGAGATGTTTCTGAAGGAATATCATTACTGAAAAAGCCAACCCACTAGAGTCTTGTGTGTAAAGAGCATTCGATTTTTCGACTTTTGCTCCAGAAAGCATCAAGAGATTTTTCTTTGAAATATCATAAAGGAAGAAGTAGATGCGGTGGGGGGGGGGTGAGGTTTACCTCGGGATTTGGGGCACTATACAATCACAGAACCTTTCAGAGAGAGAGAAAAAATTACTTGTTTCCTTTCATTTCAATGCGAAGCGCCAGAAGGAAGTGCTGGAACAGATGCGATAATTCAAATGATTGATTTTAGTGTAATAAGACACAGAAGCAAACGAGTTTTGTTCTTCTCCACTTTCAGACAGTATTTTCAGAAAATACATTACGTTTTATGTTGTTTTTCTTTGGTCTCGCCGGAATTACTTTGTTAAGTACTAGGCGTTGTTCGTGGTTTGAGGATTTATTCCTTTAACTCTTAAACTCAAGTTGCACTTGCCCAAAAACCTTGTGTTTCTTTGGAAATATTAATTAAACAGTTAATTAGAACTATTGATGTACCATAAGGAACAAAAACATAAACAAAATAAATTCATAAAGACAACGGAAAGACAATTAAAAAGCACAGTTAAACAACCACAAATACCACAGGAAGAAACATCTTATGTGTTACACTCACATGACTTTCTCTACTCTTGTACATTCTTACAAACTCTTATTCCTATATCTTCTTCGTGTTAGTTGAGATAAACATTTGTACAAATTATCTTATTATGGGAATACAGTAGGCTTTGAGCGATAGTTAAATCTCTTAAAAATTTAAAAATCCGTTCTCTTTGCACGATTAACATAATAAAAATTGAATAACGTTGCGTAGTAAGGAATACCTCCGAAACGGTTCACCCTAGGAAAAAAATTATTTGGACATTAACTGTGTGTTTTAGCAAGATCCAATTATATCCAGAAAATTCAAAATATGTATTTCATTTGTCATAAAAAATATCTTAAACATATGACAATTTAATTAAAATATTTAGAGCCATTTTCAAGAAAGCAAAAACTTTCGATAAATTTTCCATGTAAAGGGTAGTTTAGGGTGGGGCTATTGTCTTCAAAATCTTCATGTCGCATCCTTGAAAGACATTAAACTTAAATACCAACTTTGGTTTTTAACTGACTTTTCGTTTTTGAGATATGCGTCCACAGACAGGCAGACAGATTGGGCTATTGCTGCGTCATATATATGTACAAGAGTGAGTAGAGAAGGTCATGTGAATGCAGCACATCCCTTTTTGTGTAGTTAACATAGTTTTGTTAAACTCCAGTCTTGATTATGTTTGTCTGAAGACTTTAAAGCTCAGGTTCTGTACGTCGACGTTTATTTTCCTCTGGGTGTTTGCTTATATTTCCGCCAGAGTGAGTTAACTTATTTGGATCTGGGAGCTATGCTACTTGCTTCACACTGCACAAACAGCGTGCGGCGCTTTCTTGCAGCACTTAGAAGAAAAACCTCGCCATGTGCTGCACTCTCATGACTTTCTCTAAAACTTAACACATATTCTTACAAAACGTTTGTTTTTGTCTATTTCAGTTAATCTAGATTGACATTTGTAGAAATAGCTTTTTACATATGAACTTCCAGATTTTCTCTCTCTTTCTTGGAATTTCGTAGTTACTTTTGTTATCAGGATATAATTCTTCTATTAATTATTTTTCATGTCTTTCAAGCATGCGACACGAAGATTTCGAAGAAAATTGCTCCACCCTAAACTACCCTTTACATGGAAAATTTTTCGAAAATATTTAACGATTTTGAATAAAATGCCATATGTTTAAAATATTTTTATGACAAATAAAATGTATATTTTCGAATTTTCGTAGTTCAGTTTTTATAGGTTAGCAGTGCAAAGAGAATCTAATTTGAAAGCTTTAAAACATTTGACTATCGTTGTATTTGATGCTCCACTTGCACCTGCAAGGAAATAAAGGAATGAGTTTGGAAGAATGGTTAGTACAAGAGTAGGCCAAATCATCAGATTTTCACTCGAATTTTTGGGTAGGGTACTTTTGGGGTATCTTGTGTAGATAAGTTATGAAAGTTTTAAGTTGAGGTGAACCAGTCCTCAAGATTTGAGTTGCTATTTTACTCAGTGGAGTGCACATGGGTCTGTTCTCCGTCCGTAGCGTATTCAAGGGGGGGGGGGATGGAATATGAACCAGGTGAAAGGGAAGTGCTGTAACCATTTACTCACTAAAAGGTTTATGAGAGTGGTATTAACGCTCGTGCTATACCAGTCGAAACAGAAGAACGAGAAACGCGAAGAGTGCTCTGAAAACAGCTACAAGAATCATTCAGCTTTTACCTTGGTAACGAGTAAGGCTTGCAATCAGGATATCTCAGATTTAATCACCGACGTCTGCTGAATCTGACCAGTTTCTCCTGGTCTTAAGTCTAAAACATAGTAACAATGATAAACACATAGTTGTATCGATTGCTGCGCCATCTATCCACGGATAATAAAAGCAGATAGACTGGATAGCACCCTAACGCCATCTGCCGTTACAGAGACGGAAGTACAGTTGCCCTGCACTGACCTTCTGTGGACTCGAGACGAAGCAAGAGAGATGAAACTTTGGAACTTAAAGGTACACCGAAGTAAAACAGTTGATTTTCTAAATTACTGAAGTTAGTCTTAATGTTTGCACACACATTAACAGAAACCAGTGTGTACCAAGTCTCCTGGCAGTATCTAATTACATCCCTGATTTATTGATTAATTTATAACAAATTATTGGGTATAATCAAAATATATCTCCAACAGATATTACACAGCCGAGTTGAGTTTTTAAAATTGTATTTCTTATTACCTATGCAACAAATTACAGGAAAGACATTTTGATATAGTGAATAGTTTTTTGAAATTTTTTAATACCGCAGTATAAAAAGTCATAAAACAGCGTATTATAATATTATTTTTTGAAAGATATAAACAATATCAAAATTCCAAACCGATATTTTATTACAAATATTCTCAACTGTATTGTAAAACAATTTTAGATCTCCAGCCATATTTTTGTGGAAGAAGATAAATAAAAATAACAAAAAATTGTTTTCGAGAAAAAAATGAGTTTATAGATGAAATGGAAAGCGTGGGCATGCAGAGGCGCAACACTTTAAAAAATGGCATCCAAAATATCTGTTCCCCTGTCCTTAGGCCTAGGGAATTAAAACTTCGCAGATACCAGGTGTGAGTCAGCTGCTCCTTATTCTCGAGTTTTATGCAATCCGCATTTTATACCCCAACATGAAAACATCGACCCCATTACCAGGTTCTACCCGCGTATTTAACATGGATGTTAAACACTCGATGAAATTAGTACTAATATAGATGTTATCACATCGCTTTATAATATATTCGTAATTAGACAGCTGACGTTTGCACTTCACTGGAACCTGCTGGTTCACTGGAACCAGCGAATATTTCATCTTAAACGGAATGTTTAGCTCACACGTTACTAGATAGCTCAGTTGGAACGAGCGCAAGACTCCGAAGTAATCTGTCTGCTGGGAAGGTGGTTCGAATCACATGCATGTGCTATTATCTTTTTTTTTTTTTTTTTTTTTTTTTTTTTACCGTGCAATCCTCACAATTTACAAGCTATTATTCTGAAAACTGTCATTATATTCACTTTTATTGATTTATTTATGTTTTATGACATTGTTTGATGTTTCTTTATTGGTGAACTACAATTATGTAGTTGTTTAAACACACCTATAGGTAGGTGCAATTGAAATAAGGATCATTCATACACATTTAAAAACAGAAAGCAAGGAAATTACATTGTCAGAGTTTAACGTGGAAGTTAAACTCAATTTTGCACACAACGAATTATTGTGCTATTAAAAATGCAGACAACCAAAAACGATTTAAATTATAATGTCCTGAACCCTGAGGGACTTTATAATTAGATTATTGTGAATTCGGTTTACAAGTTTTGATGAACATAAAGAAAATAAAAAAAAAAATTACAATGCTGAGACTCGAACCTACGTCATTAGGGCTAAGTGCAGAGGACCCGTGACAATCCTATTCAGCTATTTCGATACTTTCTGAAAGCACGTACCACGTCCAATAGCAGGACTTGTATGCCTGGCGCTATGCCATTGCTACCTCGCAAGTTTTCGGGCTTGATTTAGTCTTTTAAGACAGCTTTAATCACTTACTGGCCGTTTTAATATTATTACTTAAATGACAAAAGCTATTATGCATATTAATTGAGATGCACGAGGCGTAGTTCACGCAAAAATGCAAATGAACTGTTGTTTAATAATATGTCCGTTTTGACTGTACGGGTCCATGATGGATGAGGCGTGTCTAAATTTTTCCTAATTTTTGGCAGGCAATCCCTGCTCTAAGTACAAGAATCCACCATTTTCTTTTTAGCTGACGTTGTTAGTGTACTCATATGATAGGTCCATTTTTTCCGAGGCGTTTACTGAATTACGTTGCTATGTATACTCTAATAAAAAGTTTGTAAAATCGGCTGGAAACCGGAATTCGCTCTTAGTAAACGAGTCATATGTTTTTGAGGTGTACTTTAGCGAGGAGTACGTTCTGTCCCTTAAACCACTGTTGCTCTCAATTTTGCGCATTCTTCTCTTTAATAACGTCAAGCAAATCATTTTAGTAAGCGCAAAACTGGACTAAGGCGCACATGCCGTTAGATGGGTGGCCTACCTTCCAAAAAAATAAGGCGCGGCTGACTCTCCTGGTATATTTTTTAAGGTAATCGAAAAAAATCGAAAAAAGTGTTTTAGTATCTTTGTGGAGGTGTGGACCTGAGAATATATGGGACATCAATTTTATTTTTCGAACTTGTGAAGTAGGCGAGGAATACTTATAAATATGACATTCTTATCATATATAGATTTTAAAATATCAGTGGGTGTCCGTAACTTTCGGTGGAACCTGTACAGATAATGAATGCGCATTTCCTTCATCTGCATCACACCACACATGCGACTGGTATATGTAGTTGAAATGCCGGTGCAGTTTATGACGCTATACTCTAGAGCACACGCATATAGCGTGCATTGTCAATCTTAGGACGGGCGTGCCAGATAATCGTTGTGTAATACCTGCAATTTCGCTTGCATCTAATGGTGTTCGCTATACTCTCCTAGCCACTCAATGTAAAAGCATCCTTCTTGCCATTTCAAATTCCTTGGTAATAATAACCACTTGAGCATACATCAGAATTAATGGATTACATATGGAATTCAGGATACGATAATATGTGCTTCAAGTATTTGTAAAAATTAGGGAGCACTATGAAGCTGTTCTTGCAATGCACAAAACGGATAAAATCATTTATTGAATACGTGTAGGACATGGAAAATTTTTCGAAAATTTGACTTTCTTGAAAATGGCTCTAAAGATTTTAATTAAAATGCCGTATGTTTGAGATATTTTGATGACAAATGAAATGTATATCTTGAATTTTCTGGCTATAGCCCCTGTAGTCGTATTTACTCTGGACGACTTTTGCATAACTGGTAAACCGTTAGAGATAGACCAAATCATACTATACAAAAAATGTATATATTGCTAAAATACACAATTTATGTCTAAATAAATTTTCTTGTAGGTTGAACCATTTCGCAGATATTCCTTGCTATGTGTGTGAGTTTCGGAAAACTTAAAACTTTCGTGAAATGGATCATCGTTGTTCATTTTTACTTTCTCTACTGGTAAGTAGGGGAAGTATTGTATTCCACCCAAAAATTGGATGTCGAGATTTCACCGGAAATATATGTTTTGAGGCCCCCTAAATAAAAAAAAGCATATTTAGAAAAAGGTCCGTGTGTGTGTCTGTGGGTCAGTCTGTCAGACTGTGGACAGCATAACTCAAAAACGAAAGGTCAGTTAAAAACCAAAGTTGGTAGTTAAGTTTAATGTCTTTCAAGGATGTGACACGAAGATTTTGGAGAAAATAGCCCCACCCTACACCACCCTTTACATCGAAAATTTTTCGAAAATTTTGATTTTCTTGAAAATGGCTGTAACGATTTTGATTAAAATGTCATATGTTTGGGATATTTTGATGGCAAATAAAATGTATATCTTGAATTTTCTGGCTATAGCCCCTGTAGTCGTATTTACTCTGGACGACTTTTGCATAACTGGTAAACCATTAGAGATAGACCAAATCATACTATACAAAAAATGTAGATCTTGCTAAAATACACAATTTATGTCTCAATAAATTTTGTTGTAGGGTGAACCATTTCGGAGATATTCCTTGTTATGTCTGTGAGTTTCGGAAAGCTTAGAACTTTCGTGAAATGGATCATCGTTGTTCATTTTTTATATGTTAAGTGTGTTAAATTTTGAGTTACAAGTAATCTTTCCGTGTCCCTAGATAATATACGTATAAACCCAGTTCAGCTGTATTATTCTAGAGGTACTGGGAGCGAAACTATTCTGTCAGCTCAAAAGTCATCAGTTACGTGCAAATATTTTGTTAACAAGAACGAAATTACACTACAAATAGCTGAAAATTACTCTGAAACATATATGCAATTCGAAAATGGAGTTTATGAAGCTTTTGTTACTATTAGCCCAATGTTTGTAATATCGATTTAGGTAATACCGCTATTGTCATCTTGATATTATTCATCAACAATGCCCCCCCTCCCTCAATCAATTCCTGAAATATGATAAGCGATAATATTGGTGGATACTAGTTCCCGATTTTCACATTCGAGAAAAGCTTTGTTTCTGGCAGCACCGTGTGCGCCCAATTGCGCCCTCTGTATACACAGTTATCTGTTAATTCTGCACGCTTGTAACATACTCAGAAATTTCAATTATCGGTGCAGCATGTAATCCCTTCGATATTGGGCCCCATGCGATTTTCCATCCTTATCGAAAGGTGCTCATAAAGGTTTTGAATTTAAATGTTAATCTACGAATGGGAGTTTAGATATACATACAATCGTTGCTGAAGGTTGAACACATAATTCCAATACACATTGTTGTATAAAGGTCACTTTTCAACGCAGGGTTGATATTCTAGCCGCTCGTGTCCTGAGATACCGTGTATAAAAACGCTGAGTTTGGTATTAATCAACTTTTTTTACTTTCTCTACTGATAAGTAGGGGAAGTATTGTATTCCACCCAAAAATTCGATGTCGAGATTTCATCGGAAATACATGTTTTGAGGGCCCCAAAAAAAGCATTTTCAGAAAAAGGTCCGTGTGTGTGTCTGTGTGTCAGTCTGTGGACAGCATAGCTCAAAAACGAAAAGTCGGTTAAAAACCAAAGTTGGTATTTAAGTTTAATGTCTTTCAAGGATTTCACACGAAGATTTTAAAGAAAATAGTCCCACCCTAAACTACCCTTTACATGGAACATTTTTCGAAAATTTTGATTTTCTTGAAAATGGCTCTAACGATTTTGATTAAAATGTCATATGTTTGAGATATTTTGATGACAAATGAAATGTATATCTTGAATTTTCTGGCTATAGCCCCTGTAGTCGTATTTACTCTGGACGACTTTTGCATAACTGGTAAACCGTTAGAGATAAACCAAATCATACTATACAAAAAATGTAGATATTGCTAAAATACATAATTTATGTCTCAATAAATTTTCTCGTAAGGTGAACCATTTCGGAGATATTCCTTGTTATGTGTGTGAGTTTCGGAAAACTTAGAACTTTCGTGAAATGGGTCATCGTTGTTAATTTTTTTTATGTTACGTGTGCAAAGAGAACGGAATGTCAAAGCTTTAAAAGATTTGACTATCGCACAAAGCCTACTGTATTGCAATATTCCCCTTGTACCTACAAGGAAATACGCAATAAGATGATTTGTACAAATGTTTATCTCAACTAACACGAAGAAGATATAGGAATAAGAGTTTGTAAGAATGGTTAGTACAAAAGTAGAGAAAGTCATGTGAGTGCAACACATCAGATTTTTCTTCTTTAATTCAGCTTCTTACTGTGCGCAAAAAAAAAAAAAAAAAAAAAAAAAAAAAATATATATATATATATATATAAATATTCTACCATTTGGTTTATGTATTATACTGTAAACTTTATCCTCACGTTGAATACGTAATAAAATAATTATGAAAATTTTCAATTTTGGTAATACACTTCTGACTATAATATTTTTGTTTTGCTTGCAGGTAAGTTCCTAATTGGCTGAATCCTGAAATACAGGTTAGTACAGTTTTGTAACCTGAAAGAAACTGAAAAATCTTTTATTCAGAGCCTGGCTATTAAATTGGATATGCGTTGTATAGGAAATATATAATTTTTTTACGTTTATCTTCTGTTTAATGTCTAATATTGCTTTATATGGAACACCTTTTTAGCTGGTTTATGTATAAAATATATAATTTTAGAGGTACACATAACACAACTTTTCTCATGACCTTGCTCAGTCCTTTCAGTGTCTTTCTTCACTTCCTCCGTCTCTTATACTCTAATTACCACGTTACAATCACGCGCAACGTTCGTTAGATCGTCTTACTTCGTACCAACACGACACACACACATCTGTCTCACACTCCTAACACACTGACCGACTCATGTCCGTAACTCAACTCAAACTCACTTCAACTGTTCTTCTCGGGCCTCCTTATATCCTGGGAATGACGTGTCATGGACCTATCTCAAGTTCCAAACACACAAGCTCCGAAAATCACTCAGCTAGAAGTCTCGCGAATGTTCTCGACACCCCTTTTGTTCCTGCCGCCTCGATTGTTGACAGTCATATACACACAGTAGTCCCGAGAGGCAGCACGGCATGTGTTGTGAAGTAATTCGCCCTGCGCGTCATTTGTTAAAAGCTGAGCCCGACGTCACAATATTGTCGCGTTGGCATAGAAGTGCTATGCAACCACGCAACCGATTATACTGAAGCATATAGTTATTAAGTTTGAGATTCTATGGCTGTTTTTGCGTTGTCAGGCAGTTTGAATAAATTTTGATGCTGAGAATGAGTTTGCGCTTTTCGAGGGCAGTTTTTAGTGTTGTAATAAAAATAAAGATAGTGACTAAGTGTAAGATTTTGTTACAATATAGCAAAACACCCTGTCTAGCAATAAATTATCATGTTCCATTTTACTTTTGAGAACAGCCCTTTTCTTGCACCATAAAACCAAAACTGCAGTTTTAGTAAAGAAGGGCAATTAGCGTTCTTCCGGCATTCTTTTGATTTCAGACAGCTCGCGTGCCATTTTTTTTTCAACATCTGCACTGGATTTCCTTAGCGGGGTGCAAATGCGGCACATAAAATATCAGAGGTGAAACTGGGCAGGAAATAATACCAATTTTCACCATTCTTATTGCCGTGGTTTAACTGCACGCGAGAATGGGCGGGGGGGGGGCGCTGTTAATTCGTGGCCGGAGGTACTATATAACTTTTAATTTAAAATAGTACTGAACTGTGTTTAATGCGCTCTAATAACTCATGCGGGATACTTTCAACCCCTAGCGCCAAAGTTAAAGGAAAATCGTTTTCCATAAGTGCCCTCTAATGTCTGCAAGTAATTTTAACTGTCGTTGAATAATTGATACATGCCTTCAAGTATATAATTTTCGAATAGCTCTCTTAATAATTCTCTGAATAAAGTTGCAAATGTTAAGGTTAATTTTTTAACAAGGTAAGAATAACTGATGCACAGGAGTCTGTAGAAAGATCAATGCAGTTTGTTATACAGTGTGGTCAAAAAAAGATCGGAAAAACTCAGGGATCTTCAAAAAATAACCTTATTGTCTACGAAACAATTCCAAGTCAATGAAAGTAACTTTTTCTGTCACTTTATTTCTTTTTTAAACCCGTGTCACAAAAACACAGCCCTCTGTTCATCCTGACTTTACAATTCACAGCTTCTGTCCTCTCGTAACCTTGATACGCACTTTACTGTCATTCTACTTTCTCTAACAAACAGCTGGCTTCGACGATACACCCACACTCGCTAAAACTGTATCATTTAAAGCCCTCTCGAACTGTATTGTTCAACATTTGAAGACTGGAGTCAAGGACTGGCTTCCCGTCTTCAGTTACTTACATAGTCCAGGTGGAATCCCGGAGAATTCTCTGGAAAATGTAAATTTTCCTGAAATTTCTCTGTTCTTGCTCAGTTTTGAAAAAAATCAAGCAATAAACAATTTTTTATGTAAAGAGTAGTTTGGGGTTAGTGGAACTTCTGGGAAAAACTTCGTCTCACATCTTCGGCAGATACGAATTTTAATTCCAGAACGATTTCACAATAGGTATTTTTCTGACATTTCCTACCACAGCGATAACTGAAAGCTACTAAAATTATCAATCCGGTATGCCCTTTAGCTCAAGTTTTTAACATTGAATTATATTTATTTAGTTTTTCGAATTTCTGTGTCCTATGCTTTGGTCACAAATATACCACGCCAGCGGTCGGCAAGTATTGGACTTACGACGTAGGAGCGGGCGAACGCTGACGGAGCAATCTGTGAGAGAAGACACGAGCAGAGCAGCGGTAAGCGCTCTTCCTGCATACAATAACACATGGGACACTGTTGATGCATGAAACGAAATTAATAACTAGGAAAAGAAATACGAGAGGGAAACTTCCAGGCCAATTATGAGGATTGAGGGAAATTGGGGAAAAAGTTCAATCAGGATGGAGGCCCCCGAGAAGGATTTTAACTCCTGACATCCAGCTTAAGAATCCATGCCGTGAGGACACATTGTAGATTTTGAGCTCAAAAAATCCTTTCTTTCTTTCTGTTTTTTCATTATGCACATATATTCTTTTCCGCATCGATTGATGTATAATATATTGTTCGCATTTTTTTTTAATTTCCCCTCAACTTACCATTTTATATATAATGTAAATAATATATAATTAATAATTTATTATATATACCATATATATATATAAAGTACAAAAAAAATCATATGAACTTTGAAATGACTGGAGTAATTTTGCCATAATTTACATACAATTTGAAAATTATAATGTTACGTATTACAAATATTGAGCTATTTTTTGGATTATGTATAAATATAAATTTTCATTATAAAATTAGAATTTTGAAAAACCTAATCAAATTGTTTTGTCACTTTTCTGGGTTTCCGTTAAGTTTAAACTTTTAAGTTTTTACTTTCTCTACTGGTAAGTAGGGGAAGTATTGTATTCCACTCAAAAATTCGGTGTAGAGATTTCACCGGAAATATATGTTTTGAGACCCCCTGAATCCCCAAAAAAAAGCATTTTTAGAAAGGTCTATGTGTGTGTATATATGTCTATGAAAAGCATAACTCAAAAACGAAAAGTCGGTTAAAAACCAAAGTTGGTATTTAAGTTTAATGTCTTTCAAGGATACGACACGAAGATTTTGAAGAAAATATCCCCAACCTAAACTACCCTTTACTTGGAAAATTTTTTGATAATCTTGATCTCCTTGAAAATGACTAACGATTTGGATCAAAATGCCATATGTTTGAGATATTTTTATGACAAATGAAATATATATATATATATATATATATATATATATATATATATTGAATTTTCTGGCTATAGCCCCTGTAGTCGTATTTACTCTGGACGACTTTTGTATAACTGGTAAACCGTTAGAGATAGACCAAATCATACTCTACAAAAAATGTAGATCTTGCTAAAATACACAATTTATGTCTAAATAAATTTTCTTGTAGGGTTAACTATTTCTTGTTATGTTTGCCAGTTTCAGGAAACTTAAAACTTTCGTGAAATAGAACATCGTTGTTCACTTTTTTTATATGTTAAGTGTGCAAAGAGAACAGGATCTCAAAGCTTTAAAAGATTTGACTATCGTTCAAAGCCTACTGTATTTTAATATTCCCCTTGCACCTACAAGGAAATAAGTAATAAGATAATTTGTACAAATGTTTATTTTAACTAACACGAAGATGATATAGGAATAAGAGTTTGTAAGAATGGTTAGTACAAGAGTAGAGAAAGTCATGTGAGTGCAACACATCAACACTTTGCTTTGGAGCTGCAAACTCAATTTTGACAAATATTGCATCCCAAATACTGTAAAGTGTGTTTGACTATTGTGCCCTTAACGACCTCGGCTACCAGTGTCAGTTTCAGATCAGCTGATATAGTATAAACAAACTTGCATGTTCTAAGATTTCATGAAATGGTATTGATGACGAAATGTCTTAGCGTATCTCCTTCAGTTTACAGTGGAATGAAATGGGCGGTAACGTTGAGTAGCCTTGCTGATAATACAGATAGTCCCTAATTACAAGGTGCGTTTGTAGGTTATTACAGGCACTGGTCAGTCAAGGACACACGCGATCAAAGGGGCAGGGTTTGATTACTCGCTATAAAGGTCAGAAATGTAGACCTTTTGCATATTTTCACGGGAAATAAGCTCAAATTTTCACTTTCTTACTGTAAATGTGTTTTTTGCAGTGTATAAGAGGTTAAACATTAGAAATATTACACTAGAGCAATCTGGAGCCCTTTTTGATATTGTAACAGAGATGACAAAATCAGTTAGGTTACTTTTCTATAATTTAATTGTCTTGTAAAATTTTACCACAAATGGACAGTTTTCTTCTCGTTGTTAATACAGTCTAAAGTGTTTTGGGCTATCACAACTCACAATTTTTACTTTTTACACCGACTCATGTTTTAAAACTCACACCTCAATGTCCTCCTTATGTACTGGGGATGACGTCACACGGACATTTCTCGAGTCCCACACACACACACCGGAAATGACTCAACTAGAATTCCCGAGAACTTTCGCGAAAGCGCCCTTGTTTCTGCCGCCTCGATTGTTACAATCATTGACACTGTCTGAGTCTTTCTAAAAAGAAACTGTTTTATGGTATTAATACCTTAGTTTTATGGGAGTTTAACATCTATGTTTGTCACCAAGCTCTGTGATTTTATACTTTGAATGTCACTTACTTACAAAATAGTCCATTCTTTTCCTTTCTTATTTGATCGTTTGTGTCTGTGCTTTCCTTATTGAATTTTAGACTCCTTAATTCTGATTGTATGCTAGCTTTCGTTTCTTTGTTGTTTCTTTATTTACCCACGCCATTTCACTAAGCAATTCATTCATGCTTTATATATCTTTGAGAACATCCCTTTGTGTGTCTACTTTATTAAACCGTCTTTCTGCAACGTACAGAAAACAATAAAAGGCCAAAGCGTATAACTCTGATTTTTTCTCATCAGTCACGAATCCCCCCCCCCCCTAGCTGCGTTCGGAGGCCTTTTTAAATTACATTGTGTTGCACTCACATGACTTTCTCTACTTTTGTACTAACCATTCTTACAAACTCTTATTCCTATATCTTCTTCGTGTTAGTTAAAATACAAATTCTCTTATTGCTTATTTCCTTGTAGGTGCAAGGGGAATATGGGAATACAGTCGGCTTTGTGCGATAGTCAAATCTTTTAAAGCTTTGAGATTCCGTTCTGTTTGCACACGTAACATATAAAAAAATGAACAACGATGACCCATTTCACGAAAGTTCTAAGTTTTCCGAAACCCACACACATAACAAGGAATACAAGAAAATTTATTGAGACATAAATTGTGTATTTTAGCAAGATGTACATTTTTTGTATATTATGATTTGGTCTATGTCTAACGGTTTACCAGTTATGCAAAAGTCGTCCAGAGTAAATACGACTACTGGGGCTATAGCCAGAAAATTCAAGATATACATTTCATTTGTCATCAAAATATCTCAAACATACGACATTTTAATCAAAATCTTTAGAGCCATTTTCAAGAAAATAAAAATTTTCGGAAAATGTTCCATGTAAAGGGTAGTTTAGGGTGCGGCTATTTTCTTCAAAATCTTCGTGTAGCATCCTTGAAAGACATTAAACTTAAATACCGACTTTGGTTTTTAACCGACTTTTCGTTTTTGAGTTATGCTGTCCACAGACTGACAGACTGACACACACACACACGCATTTCTAAAAATGTTTTTTTTTTTTTTTTTGGATTCAGGGGGCCTCAAAACATATATTTCCGGTGAAATCTCGACATCCAATTTTTGGATGGAATACAATGGTTCCCCTACTTACCAGTAGAGAAAGTAAAAATGAATAACGATGTTCTGTTTGACAGAAGTATAACTTCTTCAAAACAATGTGTGTGTGTGTGTGTGTGTGTGTGTGCGTACGTGCGTGCGTGCGAATTTCATGCAGTTCTAACGCACAATTTTAAAACATTTGTCCGTTCTCTGTATTTTCTGGACTGGTATTCGCGTTGAGTTAAAAGCTTTCACACGAGAGATGCAGAAAAGGTTTGAGCTGTGGTGTAGCGGCGAACATTCCAGTAGCGGGCGGCCACTTGTCAATGTGCACTGAAGCACCCACGAATAATTGTGCTCTTGGGCGCGTGGTTTTGCTACAGATATGTGGAGAACACCTCGGGCTACGAGAAGCAGGCACGAACCCGCCACGCTCGAGTGCTCAACAACGCTCCAGCTTCTGCAAAGTTAAACATTGTTATTTCCGGATAGAAATGAAACTCCAAGAATTGTCATCCTAATGAGCACCGAGGAAACTGCAGAAATAAAATAGCAAATACACAAATTCAGCACGTGTGGTTTTTCCTATGATATATCTAAGAAATCCACAGGTGTTTGGCGTTATTCGGTTAACAGCTCTGTGAATATGCGGATTAAAATTAGCAAATATATTTACATTTCGTGTTTCAAGGTTTGAACATAATATTAAATTTAAAACCAAACAATTTAGTATGTTAATCATAAGGCAGCTTTTTTTTTTTTTTTTTTTTTTTTTTTTTTTTTTTTTTTTGAATTAACGTCCTCCAACATTGTGTCATATCGGACGAATGAATGAAATGAAATGTGTGAAATGATGCTCAAATGAGCCCGAGGTCCATGGAGCTTTAAGTTACCCGACATTCGTCTTCTCAGGGTAGGGAAAACCTCGGAAAAAAACCTTACCCGGATAACTTACCCTAAGCGAGATTCGAACTCACGACCTCTTGAACGTGAGGCAGACACGCTAACCATCACGCTACAGAGGCGGGCATCATATCATAAGGCAGCGTAAGGATATTACGTGCATAAGATAAAGGAAGGTTTATGTAATCTGACCAACCACTGTAATAACTATCGTATTCAAAATATGTTTAATAGAAACAAAATAGTTAATACCAGTGTAACAAACCGCGCAAGGGGAACGAACCCACCACTGCACGTGTTGTATGCACACAGCCTTCGTCACTAGGCTAGAGAATGTGGCAAGTTCAATCATTACCTCTCCTCTCGTGTCCATGTTGTTTGCCTGGCTCCCCCATAGATGGAGTCTGTATCTCAATGGAACGTACAAATCGATATTTAATAATCACTCCCAGTTAGGTGTCAGGGGAACTTCTTCAGAATGTTCTGATGAAATGAAGATTATCGGTGGATAAGAGTTAGTATTATATACTCTTAGCAATACAAAAAGGGTTGGGATAGTAATTGATTTCTGTATAGAGCGTTGGGGGTATCAGTCTGCAGGTGTGGCATGATGACAGATTCAAATCAATTATCTTCAGTCTGCCTGCCAACCAGCCTGCAACAGCCGTTGCCAGCACCTCCACTGGTGCCATACCTAAGGCCTCGTCCACCGAGGCAAGAAAGCGCTCTGCCAAGCAACGCACACGCGGAAAAGGCAAGTGCATGAAACTAGACGCCACCAAGCGTAACCAAACCAACCAGGGCCTCCCACGCGGCGAATTTCCCCGTGTAGGCCAAATTTCGGAGTCCGACTCCGAATCTGACAGTGCCAGTGTCCGCACTGAAAATTCTTATCACAGCGGGAGAACCTCAGTGTACTCCTGCAGATCCTCCCTCGCCATAGACGAGGCAACCAGCTCCTCTGCTCTCTCCTCTGCCGAGGAAGAGAACGCCGACCCAGAGAATGGATTCCGTGAGGTAGTCTCACGCCGCTCCAAGCATCTAGCCGCCTTGACCGCTTTGGCTCAAGAACGGCTACGCAATCCACCCCAACCATCCCAAACAACCAAATCCACGAAGTGCCATGTTCCACCGATCATCGTGGACGACTTCAAGGGGTCGGTAGGCTTTTTAAAGCTGATAATGCCGACACTTGCGAAGGAGTGCACGGTGCGGCGGAACAAAAGCCGCTTCATCTTCCAGGCCAAATCGGCCAACGACCACTCCCTCATCCTCCGTTATCTTAAGGAGAGAGATATTCCCCATTTCACCTTCGGGCTGGATAGGGCACGCGACATCCACAGGGTCATCCGGGGTCTTCCCGTGGATACACCCGTGGATGATATAGTGGCAGACCTCAACCGCCAGGGTATCACCCCCAGATTGGTCAAGCAGCTGACCAAGGCCGCTCCAGATGGGCAAGCACCCAGAATCCCCCTCCCCCTATTTTTAGTAGTGGTGGAGCGAGCCAACGACCCGGAGGCCAAGATTGATGGTGTAACAGCCATCTGTTACCTCCGGGTACACATCGAGCCATCCAAAGGCTCTGGCGGACCCCCCCAGTGTCATAGATGCCTAGGGTTCAACCACTCTAGCCACTTTTGCCATCGCCGCCTGCGCTGCCTCAGGTGCGGTGAGGAACATCTTAAGGAGGTCTGCCCGAAAACCAGGGAGGACGACCCCAAGTGCGCTAACTGCTCCGGCGCACATATAGCATGTTATGGTGGCTGCCCAACACGGAAGGCCATCATAGCTGCTAGGAGACCACCCCAAGTGGTCCAACCTCCAGTGGCGAACAGCCATCCCCAGTCTGGCCCTGCTCCGGCAAGACCAGCAGAGGGTTTAGAGTTCGCTGCAGTGACCAAAGCAGGCCGGGGTAACAATCCCAAGTCGCGTGCACAAACTCAACACTCCCAAGCACAAACACAAGCTCCAGCACCCCCTACGGCCCCCCGTCCAAAAAGGGAGAGTAGGCGCCGTCATCCTCGAAGGCCGCCTGCCGCCTCTGAAGCTCAGAGCGAGCGTGGGAACCCTACGCCCGCCCGTCAGCTGGGGGAGGTTGCGGCCGAAGAGATACCGACGCCGACAAACCCATCTATCATTCCAACTCCTCAACAAACCCCCACCCCTCCTACACCTCAGTTTTCAGATATGATGGCGTGGTTGCAGCAGTTGCTGCAAAACCATGGCCAGAAGCTCTGCGAGCTGATGGTACGTTTCCTTTCTGCCACCGACCAAGCCGGCAAAATGGCTATAGCCATGGAGGGGCTTGCACTCCTTACCACCTTTATCAGCGCGACCCGAAATGGCGAATCGAACTAGGGTAAATACCTCGTTCAGGTTCGCGTTTTGGAACGCGTGTGGTTTGGCTGGTCAGGAGAACGAGCTCCACCACTTTGCCGGCGAGCATGCACTTGATCTTATCTTGGTATCAGAAACGCATCTCCACCAAAACCTCACATCCCGAATCCAGGGCTACCACTGTCTCCGATCGGACCGCGTCGGCCGCCGTGGGGGCGGCACAGCGATCTTCGTGAAGAGAAGTGTGGTCCACAAACCTGTCCAGCTCCCTCCACTTCAAACCCTTGAGGCCACGGCTACTTGTATCCACCTCGGCGGTATTGAGGTCTTGATGGTGTCTGCATATCACCCACCCCAGAGGCAGTTCGTTGTAAACGACTACCTCTCCATCCTTGCCCTACATCCTCATGTCATTCTGGCCGGGGACCTAAATGCCAAGCATCCGCGTTGGCATTGCGGCCCCCGCGCGGACAGAAGAGGCAATGACATAGTCCACATGGTCGACGCGGACCCTCAACTTAGAGTCGAGGGCCCCTGGCAACCCACTCATTATCCGCGAGGTCCAGGACGGCCATCCGTCATAGACTTCGCGGTCATCAAACATTTCCCATATCACGTGTCACTCACATCCATCAACGCACTTCATTCCGACCATAATCCAGTGTTGGCTACTGCCAACACCCGGGTTGCCAGCCAAGAGGTCCCATATCAACACCGAAACGTCGACTGGGACTGTGTCAAGAGTTGCCTAAATGGCTCCATCCCTCCCAACCCCAACATCACCGACATCCCAACCCTTGAGGCGGCGGTCTCTTCCTTCACTTCTGTGGTGAAGCGAACGGTCCACAACCTCACCGTCCACACCCCAGCTCCTCTCCACCCAGACGTCCTACCCCTAGAGCTCCTTCTACTCATCCGCCGCTCCTGGGCGGCTCGCAGACTCTGTCAGAGGCACCGCACACGCCATAACCTAGCGCTTCTAAGGCGTCTACGCCACGAGGTGCGTCTCCAACTGCGCGAGCACAGAGTGCGCGCGTGGGAGGACACGATGTCTCGTTTGAACCTAGGTGACGGCAACGTGTGGCGGATTGCCAAACGACTGAGAAACCGAGGTGGATCACACACCTCCCCAATCCATGGCACCCAAGGCCTGGCCTATGAACCCCAAGCCAAAGCAAATGCGTTTGCTGAATACCTGGAGAGGACCATGCGGCCGAGAGATAACCCGCAGGACCTAGACTTCTCCGACCGTGTTCGTGGGGAGGTACGTCGATACCTTCGACGACCTATTGACGACGCGGATCGGCTTCCTATCGTCAAACCCAGTGAAGTCCAGGGCGTACTCCAACGTCTCGACCGCAAAAAGGCCGCGGGGCCTGACGGGATAACACCTGTCATGCTCCGCCACCTTCCCTTCAAGGCCGTGCTCTACCTGACTAAGGTCTTCAATATGTGCCTCGCCCTCAGCCACTTCCCACGTGAGTGGAGAGAGGCCCGGGTGATTTGCATATTGAAGCCAGGGAAAGACCCGGTCCATCCCGCCAACTACCGATCCATTAGCCTCCTACCCGTTCTCTCGAAGGTATTCGAGAGACTAATACTAGCCCGCTTGTCCCCTATTTTAGGGGACATTCAAGCCATCCCACCCCATCAGTTTGGGTTCCGGCCTGGCCACTCAACGCCCCAGCAGCTGCTGCGGGTGGTGGAGGCTGCCGCCCTGGGATACCAGGACAAGGCCTATACCGCCGCGGTATCTCTGGACGTTGAGAAGGCCTTCTCTACGACCTGGCATGCCGGTCTCCTACGAAAGCTCATCCAACTGGAGCTACCCACACGCCTTATACATCTACTACATTCCTACCTTAGACACAGATCCTTTGTGGTCTCAGTGGCGGGGAATAAATCCACACGCAGGCCAATCAGAGGCGGAGTCCCCGAAGGTTCTGTTTTATCACCCACGCTCTTCAGCGTCTACATGGCCGACCTACCTACAGAGCCGAACGTCAACATAGCTCAATATGCTGACGACGTGTTGCTCTACACAACAAACAAACATCCTAACAGAACCTTCCTCCCAATACAGCGACACCTCCGCCTCATCCAAGAATGGTGCAGGCGTTGGCGATTGTCCATTAATCCGGAGAAAAGCCGCGCCATACTTTTTACTAAGCGCCGATTCCCCGCCAATCTCCCCACATTCACCTATCTGCGAAGAAGGATTGAATGGGTAAACTCTATCTCCTACCTGGGAGTGAAGCTCGATAAGGGCCTTACTTTTCGGGAACACATCAACGACTTGTCGGCGCGGGCCGGTGGGGCAACTGCCTCTCTGTACCCCATGCTGCGGTCGGGGATGCCAGTTCCCCTAAAGCTACGCCTTTTTCGGGCACTCATAATCCCACTCCTCCTATACGCCTGTGAAATCTGGGGCATGGCCGCAGATACCCATCTCCTGCGTCTGCAGCGTATACAGAATAGAGGACTTCGGATAATCTATTCTGTATGCCGCGGATTCCCTTCGAGACTACTGCACGAAGCCTCGTCTCTTCCGTATGTGGAGGACGAAATTAGGCGCTGGGCAACAAAACTTTACGACCAAATTCCTCAACATAGGAGTGCCCTGATTAGGTCTCTTGGGGACTACAACCCCACTGAACGCACGCGTGTGGGACACCGGGTTCCCCGCATGGCTTGCGGGCATCCCCGGTAACGAAGGAGACATCCCTTCAACAGCGAAAGCTGAATACATCACAGTCCTCCAAGACAAGCTTGGATTCTAAATTCAAAATTAAATAAACCTCCATATTTGGACCTTTACACCAGCAGTGCCCAACGGAAGTTGCACACTGATTAAGCAGCCGCTGAGGAGCAAAATCTTGCTGCCTCCTTAAACCTACTACCTCAAACTTCACCCGCCACCCTGCAAAATCCTACATCCCGTCATAAAGTGGTTAAGCCCTATAAGGGCAGGTACACGTATGACACACCTCGGGCTGATCTCAGCCTGCCAGATAGCGTCGTCGTCATCTTCAGTCTGACAAGGCGAGTGTTTTGTTTACTATAGCGCCTTCTGCTACCACACATGCTTTTATGCCTACGACAGGATAAGGTCTAAATTAGCTCGAAAACTGCTTTCGCCACATTTTCATTAAATTTATAAACCAAATTAACTGTTATGTATTGCACTCATATGCCTTTTTCCAGCGTTCTACGAATTAATCTTGTTAACACTTACCTTTCTTATCTGGTTCATGTTAATCGAGATAAACATTTCCACAAATTCTCCTATTGCTAATTCTCTTGTAGGCGCAAGTGGGAATATAAAAATACAGTAGACTTTAATCGACAGATGCTATGAGCTGACTTCAAATTTCCCCTTTGTTTAGATGGCTAAGAATAAAAATTGAATAACGGCCTAACGGCCTCCCATTTGAGAGGAAAATAGAAGTATTGCAAAATTCACGTAAATAATTAAGGACTATATCGAAATAAAAAATTGCGTTTGAACAAGATCTACATATTTTCATGGTGAGATTTTGTCTATCTCATGCAAGTTACCAGATACGCAAGATAGGGCTTTTGAGAACATTCCCAGAAAATGTGTAATAAAATATTTTATTTTTTATAAAATGTTCCAAAAATGTAAAGGGTGGTCTGAGGGGGGGGGGGGGTTACTGAAAATCTTCAGGTGGCATTCTTAAAATTAAATATTACATCAAGTAAGTAAAAATTAACCGTGTTAGTAACGATGGCATCAGATAAGGAAAAAAGATTCATAAATAAATTTATTATACATGTAAGCATAACTCACATTATCCTTAATTAAAGCACATACTTCATCAAACAACACTCAAAGTATAAACAGAAAGGCAATGTTATAATTAGCTGCTAATTTTTCTCTTGAAGTGTTTTTCACCCGAGGTTAAAAGTAAATGAAAAACACAACTCGGTGTGCTGATCCTTTTACTTAATACATCCCATTATCTCGTTACCCATTAACTGCCATGTTAAAGGAACAGAGCTAAAAAAAACATCTCTTCGTCGACTTTGCTCCTGCGATAAAAAAACAGAAAATGTTAAAACCTACAAAGCCACTACATAAATCCATTTTAAGTAAGTTGGTAATGAGGAGCTGCGAGTTTAACTGCAGAATTGACCGTAGATCAACATTTGCTCTATTAAATGCCAATAGATATGCAAAGTTATACTAGTAAATGCCGCATACCAACGGCGGCATTTGTTATTCAATTTATCTAGTCATATCTCCTTGGTTTTAAGTATCCACGTGAAAATTTAAAATTACACTTTTTAAAAGCAGAAATAGCATTTATCAAGAATGTTCGTATTGTGACAAATAACAAAGCCTACTGTATTTTTACTTTCTCTACTGCTTGTCAGTCTGTGGACAGCATAGCTCAAAAACGAAAAGTCGGTTAAAAACCAAAGTTAGTATTTAAGTTTAATGTCTTTCAAGGATGCGACACGAAGATTTTGAAGAAAATAGCCCCACCCTAAACTACCCTTTACATGGAAAATTTTTCGAAAATTTTGATTTTCTTGAAAATGGCTCTAACGACTTTGATTAAAATGTCATATGTTTGAGATATTTTAATGACAAATGAAATGTATATCTTGAATTTTCTGGCTATAGCCCCTGTAGTCGTATTTACTTTTGATGACTTTTGCATAACTGGTAAACCGTTAGAGATAGACCAAATCATACTATACAAAAAATGTAGATCTTGCTAAAATACACAATTTATGTCTCAATAAATTTTCTTGTAGAGTGAATCATTTCGGAGATATTCCTTGTTATGTGTGAGAGTTTCGGAAAACAGAACTTTCGTGAAATGGATCATTGTTGTTCATTTTTTATATGTTAAGTGTACAAAGACAACAGAATCTCAAACATTTGACTATCGCACAAAGCCTACTGTATTCTAACATTCCCCTTGCACCTACAAGGAAATAAGCGATAAGATAATTTGTACAAATGTTTATCTCAACTAACAAGAAAGAAGATATAGGAATAAGAGTTTGTAAGAATGGTTAGTACAAGAGTAGAGAAAGACATGTGAGTGCAACACATCAGATTTTTCTTCTAAAACTGAATCAGAAAACACAGTCCTCTGTTTTATCGTTAACATAACCTACAATTCATGATGAACCTTGCAACTCACAGCTGTTCTGTCCGACCGTAACGTTGACACTGGACACTTTTGGAAAAGAGAAAGGAAAAAAGCTACAATAATACGAAATCAATTAATGCAATTATGTTATAAATAGCCATCAGAACCTTTATTTTACTATTAAGTGTGAATATTGAGGCAGTGTTTTTGTTTAGGCCCTCTGAAATAATTCAAGTTGTAAATATAGAGACAATAGAAAGCCAAGCCCCCTGAAATAACCATGTTAAATTATAGGCAGCGTAGGCTGACTTCTTCTGTTCAGGTGTGGGACAACGAAGCAGAAAGTGATTCTGTTCGACATTAAAACGACGAGAAATAATAATCGTACATAGAAATTGTTAAACGTTGTGATATTCATAAAAAGGGAACTATATCGTCAATAATTGATTGAGATCAATCGAGTGCGGTGAGATTAGAAAACAGCAGTGACTTTTCACAATCATTGCCTGTGCGTAGCCATTTTGTTTGTTGGCGAAGTCCGCCATATTTAGCGAGAAAATTGTGAAAGTGTTTTATTAGAAAGATAATGATATTTACAATTCTTTCAGAGATTACCGACCTGTGCATAAATACCTCGGATAAGTAAGTATAGGTCCAAGTACGCTATCGTTCATTGTGACAGCGCACGTCGATAAACATGGTCTACATCTTCAGCTTAACTAATTCAAATAGCGTGTCTTTAATTTACCTGGAAATAACAGACTTGAAGAAGCAAAACGACAGGTAAGGGAATGTTACAAGATCGATGGCAATAATTGAGTTGTCTGCTGGAGCGATGGATGTCTTGCATGCTATCCCGCCTCAAAATGTCCGACTTTCATTTACTTTGAATCAAAAAGTGGAAGTCTTTACTTTTAATAGAAAGCAGTCGTTGAGGGGAATCATTTTCGTGAGGCTATAAATACATTCTGGAATTTACAAACTCCAGCCTGTTCATTTTAATCTTTTAATCTTTAATGTTTGTGGGGGCAGGCCACGTAGCCCTGTCGGGAGGATAGAGAAAGCACGGACACCTAATTCCTTGCCGTTTGTAGGGTACCTTATTACAGGCATCGGTAAACATGTACTCAATGAGGGGTGAGTATGACGTCTCAACATGCAACCCGCAATACACATGACGTAATGTAGAACAGGGGGTGGCATTGACCTTCGTTCAGTGTCAGTGCTGGACTCGCTCGCTACAGAGTACAATAAGGAATAGTGCACATACTTGAATCCAGCTACGAGTGGTCTACGATACTTTAGGTAGGCCTAGATGTTTGAGCTATATATTTCAATTCACTTCTATTTGCAATGTACCATGAAAATCTAGTGATATATCACAAGTAGCCACTCTCAGAATAGCACGCAAATTAACATCTGTTAATCGCGATACAAGATTTTTTTTTATTCAGTTTATTTCCTTCTACATATTTCTTATATGCTTGAGAGAATTATGTCCCTGTTGTATGCCCCCTAAGTGGAATGACTTCAAGCATATATTCTTGTAGCGAGAGGTTGTTAGTGACTCCACGAGTGAAAATTACCAATTGTGCTGTGTCAACGTTGTCAGTGTTTTCATCCAACGCGAGAGAAACGGCTATAAATTCATGGACCTCAGTTTGTAGCCTTTTTTCGCTTACTTCTGCTATTTTATGTACCCTTCTCTGTATGGTTCGTGGTGATAATGCAATATTACTAAAAATATCATATTGTTCAGGGAAAATTATGTTGGCAACTTTACTCTCACATTTCTTATGGAATCTCCATCACTAAAACACCTCAGTGACTGAGCAATCTCCAGAGCAACAACATAGCTGGCGTGAAGTTGTTTATCAGTTTTACTATTTGAATTAATATTAGGTGTATTATCTGAATATTGCTCTTTGAGCTGTTGCAGTTGGTTCGTCCGATCTAGATCTGAAAAAAAAAAAAAAAAGAAAAAAAAATTATAAATAAATAAAACGAATAAAGGACACTACGTCAGTGACAAAGTGCTATTCTAGATATCAAGTTTAATAGACCAGGAATAATTACACGCGCTCTAAGGCGCAGAAATTTATCTTTAAGTCTTAGTATTAAATTACACTTTGAGAGACATGTTTAGAAGTGCAGGTAAATACGAGAGGACAGTTCGCCCGTGATCGGTGTGTATGCAGTGCCAGTTAAGGCTGCGAGGGAGCGAGGGGAGGCAGAGTAAGCGCTGCCCCTGATACGTCATAGTTGCGAGGCCTCATTGAGTACATGTTTGCCGATGCCTGCCTTATTACATCATGCTCCCATTTCTTGGCTGATACTGTCACCTTGTGAGCGTATCGAACCAATTGAGTGGTCGACTCTTTGCCTAATTACGAACAGGTATAGCCACCTCCCTCAACTGGAAGGATGAGAAGGTTGCCTGTCCTGTTTCCAACTGATGGAGATATATCAGAAGACACGCCCTATGAATACCCCTAAAGACCATCATTAATTCAATGTCTATTATTATTTGTGCCCTGTTTGACTGCCTGCCTGCTCTGTGAAGGGTTTCGAGTATATTTCCCAGCTCAAAGTGGAAATTTTTTTCTAGCTAACATTATTTCCTACCTCCTCAGAATCTGCAAGTGCGAACGACAGTGTGTGCATGTGTGCATACAACTAGAATAAAACCAAAGACAATAATTATAGGTAGTTGAGGAAGTATTGTACTCCACCCAATAATTCGGTGTCGAGATTTCGCCGGAAATATGTTTTGAGAGCCCTGAATTTAAAAAAAAAAGAAGCATTTTTAGAAAAATAAGTCCAGCTAAAGTATTATGTTGAGCCATTTACTGACCTAAGCAATTCTTCTGTTTCAATTCTGGACGTAGAATATAGATACAGTTTGAGTATTCCTTTGCCGAGTTCAGGTTCATAGAAAATTATAACATTTCTGGATATTGAGATTCTTCGATTTGGGATACATATATATTCTCGACATCCTAAGGTGATTCAACGTGAGTGAGCGAGGGAGAGTGAGTGAGTGAATGAGTGACTGAGTGAATTTTTAAGAGCCCTAGGCCATTTGGGACCGTTCAACATTATGAGATTGTTCATTCCATAACTATTTTCTTCTTTTCTTCATCTATAAGTTGCATCGGCTTCTATTCCTCTCTCATATTTAATTTTCCTGTATGAAATATTTTTCATTATCATTTTTATTACATTACGTATGGAATATTTGCTCTCTTCTGTAACGTTTCCACATATTTCATCCGTGTGTTCATTGTGCTTTATTTCATTGTTCATTTTAGTTCTGCATTTTTCCTCCTTCTGTGTATATGATTCTCTGTTACATCGTCTGTAGAATTATCTCTATGGTACAACGCTTCCTTTGTGTTCTATCCTTTCTTACAGTATTGTTTGCAATGCTGGAAGAATTAATGAACGTAAAACCATGTTTAGCTTCTAACTTATTAGACGCTACTTAGAACTTTATTTCAGATCATCTTCGTTATTTTAAATCCCTTGTGGGCGTGCATTATCTCCTAACGTCATCAAACAACTATCTACCTCGCCAGGCAATGGGGTATAATCTTCAGTCGATATTTGTTATTTTCCAGTATTTGCCACAGCTCTATCATAAGTATTATCAAATGGACATACCCACGCGTATCTTCTTCTATTATGCTGTTGGAGTAGGTCAGGAAGTACCAGGCATCCACCTGCCACAGTAGCTTAATGGTTAGAGCACCCACATGGTAAGTAGGGGTTCCGTGGTTCAGATCCCAGCTGTGGAATTGAGTTTTGCAGCTCCAATTCTAGCTCCCAAACATTTCCCACACAGGCCTTGTGTGTTTAAAAACACCAAAAGTAAGTTTTTTGACATAAATAAATAATAATTTCCTATATCTACTAGGAAGTGATCCTTCAACCTGAGTTCATGTTCGCTAAACCTGCAATGAGAAAGGGAGAACACAGTTGTAAGTGGGAGTTAAATTTTGTATGGTCAGGAGGGAAAAAACAAATAACGACCTCCCTTTGAACAAATTTTAAATATCAATGAGGAATTCTTCAGAAATGGTTAACAATAAGGTGCATTTTCTCGAGATATTTCATTGACATATTTTGAGTTAACCTAAATATACAACACACAATCCTGTGGAACAGAATTTTTAAATGCATTCTCAATTTTGAAATAAAAAATGTTATTTTGACATAATTCTTGAAAATCCATTCAAGTGAAATCTCACCCACGTTTAACATACAACAGAAAGAAGTACAAAAATGGCAAACACTTTTAAAGAGGAAGTAAAAATGGGGCGTGCCACAGTACTATTATTTGTTGACACTGTGCCAATTGATCGTGCAGCAATTTACGAGAGGGCACCGGGTGACTGTGTTTACAGGACAGTAAAGAATGCTGCCGGCAAAACATAAAGGAGGTCGGAGGCTACAGGGCAACTATCGTCTGTGTATGTGTGAGATTGAACAGCGTGATAATACCGTAGAGACCAGAAGCTTGTTGAAGTTCCTCTGCTGAGTCATTGTACACGTGCACATGGAAAGAACTCGAAGGAGATGACGTCACGTCGACTCCAGTATAAATAGGACAGACAGTGAGTAATTAAGTCAGTTTGAGACTTCGTTTTCAGTTTGAGTGTAGAAATAATTGTGAATTGTAATAATAGAGAAGACTGTGAACTGTGAAATTGTGCATTTGTAGTAAGATTAAGAGGAAAATAAAGTGTTAGAAAAGTAAACAGACTTCGCATTTTAGCCGATTTTGTTACAATGTATATTGTGACGATAGAAGCGTGGAACTTCAGGAATACAACCCAATACTGTAAACTGTTTTATTGAAGAGAAAAAATAAAATTCTTTAGCAATTTTATCTTCATCTACCCTTAGTAAAAGAACAAAGGAAGTAAATGACTGCTCCGAAAGGCTCATGGAAATGAAGTTGAAGGGAAAGTAACTGATACAGAAAAATCACCATTCATCACCGTAAAAGGGAAAGGGAGAAAGCTCGCTGGGTAATGCGGGAGATCGAGTGTAATCATTAGGGCATGGGAACACAGTGGCTGTTCCCCCCCCCCCCAAACTTAGACATAGATCCCTTAGCCACAAATAACCCTCGTATTGTACAACCAGATAATTGGTAGGGGCTCTTCATGAGCTGCTGTGGTTGGTGCTGTTCTTCTGAGTTACACCAGCGAATGTTCTGGATTGTGCATTGTCGAGAAGAAACTTCTTCACAAGATGCTCCTGGCAAATATCTTCACTGATATAGACAACCACCCTCGGGGCTAAACCCAAACACACTCTTGACCGTGACGAAAGAATGGCACGCTTTTAATAATAACTTGTAGAAGAATGGGTCGAGAAAGTAATGTGAATCTGTAGTAAATCCCCCCTATGAAAGCCATATATAAAATCTGATATGTTACACTCACATGACTTTCTCTACTCTTGTACTAACTATTCTTACAAACTCTTATTGCTATATCTTCTTCGTGTTAGTTGAGATAAACATTTGTACAAATTATCTTATTGCTTATTTCCTTGTAGGTGCAAGGGAAATATTAGAATACAGCAGGCTTTGTGCGACAGTCAAATCTTTTTGACCTTTGAGATTCTGTTCTCTTTGCACGATTAACATATAAAAAAATGAACAACGATGTTCCATTTCACGAAAGTTTCAAGCTTCCCGAAACTCACACACATAACAAGGAATATCTCCGAAATGATTCACTCCACAAAAAAGTTTATTCAGACATAAATTCTATATTTTAGCCAGATCTGCATTTTTTGTATAGTATGATTTGGTCTATCTCTAACGGTTTACCAGTTATGCAAAAGCCATCCAGAGTAAATACGACTACAGGCGCTATAGTCAGAAAGTTCAAGATATACATTTAATTTGCCATAAAATGTCTCAAACATATGACATTTTAATCAAAATCGTTAGAGCCATTTTCAAGAAAATCAAAATTTTTTAAACATTTTCCATATAAATGTAGTTTAGGGTGGGAATATTTTCTTCAAAATCTTCGTGTCGCATTCTTGAAAGACATTAAACTTAAATACCAACTTTAGTTTTTAACCGACTTTTAGTTTTTGAGTTATGCTGTCCACAGACTGACAGACACACACACAGACACACACGCGCGCGCGCGCGCGGACCCTTTTCTAAAAATGCTTTTTTTTTTTTGATTTAGGGGTTCTCAAAACATATATTTCCGGTGAAATCTCGACATTGAATTTTTGGGTGGAACACAAATCTTCCCCTACTTTCCAGTAGAGAAAGTAATATAAACTAAGTTATCTTCTTCGTAAAATGGCTATATTTTGGGACATCCTATATCTGCGAAACTTTCTTGTGACATCTGTAAGTAAGAAACTAATGGAGTAGCAGATGAGAGGGAGTGGATTGGTATCATTTTGGGTTGATCAATGGGCAGAGTGCCCCAAGTCCCGAAAGGCGTCTTACCCTCAGGGAAAACAGATGCCCCTCTATTCACCACCGTGGAAGTGCTCCCGTGGGAACACATCATGGTGTCCCAACATTACGCTCCCGCCACCAGGAGAAGAAGCAAAGTTTACTGGTCCACAAGTAGGGACGTTTTCTGCAGGAAAGTAAGCCACGTGTGTTCTATAAGAGGGCAGGCAGGGCTAGGTTAAGTAGCCTGTTTACACTTCACCATTAAAATACGAATATAGGTTAACTCTTGATACATAGTGTTGCCATTTGGCAACAAAGATGTTTAGACAATGTTTTAGAATATTGTAACACTATCTTTGTTGTTGTCATATTTTATTGGCATTTAACAATAAAATAAAGTTATTGGTAGCTATATATATCTATTCATTCCAGTAATGCTATGGTTTCTTTTTCAAAAAGCAAAGTGCATGCAGTTGTAGTCTAATGTAGCCCATTCATTATTCACATATACCACGCCACCGGTTATTTTACGTGCACCCTCCCCATCCTTTACTACAGGCACATTTAATTGCATTGTCTGGGGTTTAATTCAGGACGTTCTACTTTGAGGCGTAGTCTCTACGGCAATAATGTGACAACTTATAAATTACCATTACTGTGTCTGTCACTTTATTTTCCTTAAAATTGAGCTATGCTATTTTTTATCACTGACACAACATATCTCACAACTGTTCTGGCCTCTACCTGTCTCTGTTTTCCACTCAAACAGGTTTAACTAAAAACTGTTTCACACAACAAAGTACTCCCACGCGATCATTAAATGTCCAGAACTAGTTTGGGCCGAGTTAAAATGAATACTTAAAGAAATGTAACAGATGGCATTCTATCAGAAGCTGCACGGGGTATATCAGTTTGGACAGTTTTTGAAAAATATGGAAAACGTAGAAAATGATCAGTGGGAGAAAGATTGAGTAGTTGAAAACATCGTTTACGTTTTATAAGCTAAATACACCACATGAATTGATAATGATATTTAAATTCCGCTATTTTGAGCGACTTCTTTGGTTTAACCTAGCATGAATACACATTACAAGGTTGGTACCACTATCGCAGGCGTGACTACAAGCAGGACTGCAGCCTTAGATATCGCTGTGTACCTAGAATTGTTTACTGGCGCACTGACTGGCTGCATTCCTGAGCTGGTGAACAAACTGCACTTAGTTCAGCGCATGCGTCTAGGAAGTAATTATCTGAGCATGTTGTAGAGGAAATATGTTGGTTAATGCGATCATAGGTAAGTTCAGTTGAAGGTGAATAGCCGCTAGCGACCTCGTCGTGTTCTCTGCTGGTAAAAATGTTCAATTTTTAATGATGCGTGCTTGTCAAGCGCCGTTTCTTAATCTGCTTACTTGGCGATAATGTCCCGGACTGAAAAGCCCTTTGTAACAGGGGACAACCTGTCACACTGTATCGGGACTATTATTCTTTTTAACAAGAGAACTTCACCCTCTGCGTTCATTGACGCATTAACCCCATTTACTGGATCTTCCCCAGGCAGACAGACATTAGGGCGGCTTAGGCTAGGGCTGCCCCCACGTTCAACGTCAGCTTCCGAGGAGGAATAACTTATCGCACAGTTTTTGCTTTTACTTCATAACTACAGAATTTGAACTTATAATGCTCTTGTGCCTTGTTTTCTTTTTCATTTTGAAGCTTTAAAGTCCTCATTAAAACTGTGGACCCATATTCAGAATTTGGTTAAAAACCAAAGTTGGTATTTAAGTTTAATGTCTTTCAAGGATGTGACACGAAGATTTTGAAGAAAATAGTCCCACCCTAAACTACCCTTTACATAGAAAATATTTCGAAAATTTTGATTTTCTTGAAAATGGCTCTAACGATATTGATTAAAATGCCATATGTTTGAGATATTTTGATGACAGATGAAATGTATATCCTAAATTTTCTGGCTATAGCCCCTGTAGTCGTATTTACTCTGGACGACTTTTGCATAACTGGTAAACCGTTAGAGATAGACCAAATCATACTATACAAAACATGTAAATCTTGCTAAAATACACAATTTATGTGTCCATAAATGTTCTTGTAGGGTGAGCCATTTCGGAGATATTCCTTGTTATGTGTGTGAGTTTCGGAAAACTTAGAACTTTCGTGAAAAGGATCATCGTTGTTCGTTTTTTTTATATGTTAAGTGGGCAAAGGCAACAGAATCCCAAAGCTTTAAAACATTTGACTATCGCACAAAGCCTTCTGTATTCTAATATTCCCCTTGCACCTACGAGGAAATAAGCAATAAGATAATTTGTACAAATGTTTATCTTGACTAACACGAAGAAGATATAGGAATAAGAGTTCGTAAGAATGGTTAGTACAAGAGTAGGGAAAGTCATGTGAGATTTTTTACTTGGAAGACGCGTAGAGTAACTTATTTCTGAACACAGCTTCAGTAGTAATTATGGGAAATCAGACAGAATTTCGAAATAATTAATCACTTAAAAGACTTGAAGGAATACTCCAAGTGGCTCGTTCATATGTGAAGTAACTCGACAACGTTGCGTTGAGACAGAATATTTGTTTATGTTCTTAAGACGCACCGCTACGGCGTTTGTTTATGTACTGATCTAATGAAAGTGTTGCAGTGTTGCCAGCTTGTTTTCGACAAAGCTAAAATGGTCCTTAGGAAATGGTCAGAAACAAAAATGTAAGTACAAAATATGTTCCAAATACCGGGCTGTATCACTGGTTCCCTTCCACCGGTATATATCGAACGTTGTGAGAGTTTCTTAAGTATATTGTATTTTAATGAAAATATTCGAAACCCTTTATAGAAAATCAAAACTTTCGAAAGCTTTCCTACATAGAAAGTAGTTTGGGCTTAAGGGACTTTATTAAGAAATCTTCATGTTGGACTCTTAGAAGATGCTAAACTTAAATATAACGAACACCCACTCCTTTTTTTTAAAAAAAAAGTTCTATTTTGGACTCGAGGTATCTCAAAACGTGTATTTCCGATGAGATCTCGGTATTAACTTTTTTGATTCAATACAGTACTTCTACTTACCACAAGTAAATACCCCGGGAAATAGAAACCTATTATATATTGAAGCCGAAATTGTGAACGCCATAGTTATGGATATAATACTGCATCACATGGCGGAATTAGATAATCAGAAAATGTTAAAATTGTTACGTGTATAAATGTACGAGATCTGGGAATATTAATTGTGACTAAAATTGTCAAAAGGCACGAAAAGGTACAGACAAGTCATTAGGGGGCGAGCTTCAGGTAGTCCAGCGAGACCTGGTAAGACCAGTTTTCCTGGAAATCGCTCAGCGCCGGTGTGAGCCGGAAAACAGGGGATGGTCGTTTTTTCGAAACCCTGTCGCTAATTAGGAAGTGAAAGGTACAGGGACTTGCCTGCGGGAACCCGGAAAGGAAGGGTCGTTGAGAGTTGCCCTCCAGAACCCGGCGGGTCACTACATTCGTTGCCCATATCTTCAGTCACGGGACTTGTATTCCGGATCCTCAAGTGTGAGGACACATTATAGTTAATATTAACGATTTTCTGTCTTAGTAGAGGCACGGTAACGACTCAACTAATTTAATAACGATCGGCAAATGTCGCGCTTTCTTATTTTGGTGAGAATAAAAGTATTTCAACGAAGTTCTGGTTTTATTCGTAAACATCCACGCATACCCTGAGATTAAAGTCACATGCCAGAGCAGCCGGAGCAGGAGACCAGAAAGTAGCATTCTGCGTAGGAGAGCATAGGAGGAGCGACGAGTCGACATCAATATCCTGAAAATACTCTGGTCTAACCTTACGTTTACATATTAGTCTCTAAAAGCGTTAGTAATCGCTCTGTAGAACTAGGGCTGTCATTGCCAACCTAAATAGTTTCAGTTCGGCGAGCTTTATGACAATTGCATTCCTTTGTTTCCATATTGTATCTAGGCAATGCAATAACCTGAGAACCTTTGTAAATTAAGTGACATTCGCTTGTGGGATAAAGCTGAGGAAGGCGTTACCTCAGAATTCACACACGTATTGAAGTTTTCCAACAGAAATATCCCAACTTAACACTACTATTTATATCTTAGTCGTAATAATGCAACATACTTCAACTGTTTAAATCACTCAGGCCGTTCTCTTTACATTGGTTCAACCTGCCCTTTTTGGTAACAGTTGGGTTCCATAGAAAAAGTCGGCAAGTATCAAGGATTTTATTCACATTTGTCATTAATACTACATTATCTAACACTTCACATTTATCCCCCAGATTAAATCACGTCTCGGCAACACATTTTTCTGTTCTCATGAATTTAAACTGATTTTGTAAACACTGAATTTTTAAAATCTGAATCATTAATAAAATGCAATAGAGAAATCATTCCACATATTAAAAATATGATGTGTTGCACTCACATGACTTTCTCTACTCTTGTACTAAACATTCTTACAAACTCTTATTCCTATATCTTCTTTCTTGTTAGTTAAGATAAACATTCGTACAAATTATCTTACTGCTTATTTCCTTGTAGGTACAAGGGGAATATTAGAATACAGAAGGCTTTTTCCGACAATCAAATCTTTTTGACCTTTGAGATTCCGTTCTCTTTGCACGATTAAGATATAAAAAAATGAACAACGTTGTTGCATTTCGCTAAAATTCTAAGTTTTCCGAAACTCACACACATAACAAGGAATATCTTCGAAATAGTTCACCCTACAAGAAAATTTATTGAGACATAAATTGTGTATTTTAGCAAGATCTGCATGTTTTGTATAGTATAATTTGGTCTATCTCTAACGGTTTACCAGTTATGCAAAAGTGGTCCAGAGTAAATACGACTACAGGCGCTATAGCCAGAAAATTCAAGATATACATTTCATTTGTCATCAAAATATCTCAAACATATGACATTTTAATCAAAATCGTTAGAGCCATTTTCAAGAAAATCAAAATTTTCGAAAATTTTTCCATGTAAAGGGTAGTTTAGGGTGGGGCTATTTTCTTCAGAATTTTCGTGTCGCATCGTTCAAAGACATTAAACTTAAACACCAACTTTGGTTTTTAACCGACTTTACGTTTTTGAGTTATGCTGTCCACAGACTGACAGACATACAGACACACAGACACACACAAGGACCTTTTTCTACAAATGCTTTTTTGGATTCAGGGGGCCTCAAATCTCGACATCGAATTTTTGGGTGGAATACAATACTTCCCCTACTTACCAGTAGAGAAAGTAAAAATGAAACGCTTTTCTTTTCTTATCTCTTCGCTAGGACTTTGTTACCTTCCAAAGTCGTTGTACATTTGATTTATAAAATATAAAATTAGATATAGAATTATTTAACACCGGATGTTTTGTGCATAATAATATTATAAGCAAAGATAGCTAAATAATTTGAATAAATCATTTTGGCGTGTTAAAATCAATGCATAGTGTAAGAAACATAAGATGTAATTTTGTGCTAGGAAAAAACTTATTTCCTAGGTAATTTAAAAGTTGAGGAAAAGTCAATTAGCACACGTCAGCACAGCTAAGTTAATTACTGTTCTAGTAAAATCATGTTGATAATTAAACCGTTAGCTCGAAGCGAACCTCGTATTTCAGCTATCGTAGATGGTTGCGTGCAGAAATACACGTAGGAATTGTTCTGAAAATAAAAAAATAATGCAATTCTTAGAATTTAGCAAGTCACAGAGTACAAATTGTGTTCCACATGCGAAGAAGCTTGAAATTTGGCAACGTAATACAGAAATTTTAGTGTGGATAGTGGCGATGTAGGTGGGCCTTAAAGTGATAAAAGAAATTATTTTTAAAATTCGTGTCTTCACTTAAAATGTTGAAATCGAAATTAAAGGGTGTCCTATAGTGACAGACTTCGTTATCATCTTATATACAACAGTGCGTGGTCCTAAAATGTGACGGTTCATTACCAAAACAAGCACTAAACGTGACAGTTGAATGTTGAATGCTCCGTCTGATTGTCGTTAAAACTATGAGAATTGCCATCATTCTGTAATGTTTTCCTGTTCGTCTGGAAGTGGATGTTCGCTGGTTAACAGCTAATACTGGCGACGTGCCAGGTTTAGCAAACCCTGCTGCTAGTAGACGCTACCAAATTTTATATTGTATGACATACGGAATGTCTTTGTTAATTTAACTTCGTGAATAATCAATAGAAAAGCTAAGTTGAAGTAATCTTACATAGATCAACATTAAAAACAGTTCTCTTTCTCATTGTATCATATAAAAAACTCTGCATTGGTATTTTCTCACGTGTAATTATAGTTTAATATTTTAAAAATCATAGTCCAAACAAAATAAAATTCAAACCTAACTAAAATGTGTGGTGGGTATATGCATATCCGTATATAGCGCTCTGGGAAAGCGTCGCCTGGGGGCGTCGGAACCTCCCCCCCCCCTCCCGTCATGAATGTTTATGTGTACTTGTTCCAAATAAATATTTTGTTACGGCAGCGTGTATGTATGTATGTACACAAATGCGTTTGTTTATATTTTGTGTGTTTGCACGTTTATACGTTCGTTTGTATGTTTAGAACGACGAACCTTTGCAGGGGTCCCAACCCAACTCACATTTCACGTTTTCTATACATTTTAGTTACGTTAATGTCTACAACGGCGCTGTATGCATTAAAGGGAGTATATTGTACTGCAGGATCCTATGAATGTCAGCTGTTTGGATAGTTACTTTATTATACAAGGACAAAAATAACTCTGGAGGTGTAATTTATACTAGGTCGTTCCTTTTAAGATGTCTCATTTTACGTTACGGTTTATCAATCTTTGTTGGAAATATAAAGTTATAAAAACCAAAACAAAATTAATTACCGAGTTCCTTTTTACTTTCTCTACTGTCTAGAAAGTAGACGCTGGCCTACTGATCCCAAGGTCGCAGGTTCAAATCCAGCCCAGACCGATGGTTTTTAAGTGTGCGACGCTGATGTGACCATGTAAATTCACAACGTCGTTAAACAACAAACAAAAATAATAATAACGAAAGAATACACATGGATTTTACAAGTACACGCCCTTTTATTAACATAAACCCAGCCTATTTCATAACTACCCCACCAAAGTTTCTACATTTATGTTGCCAAATCTTAGGCTTCAAATTCGCATCTAAAACACAATTTTGCTCTATGATATGCTAAATCTTCATAACTCTTAAATATAAAGTATTCGGCATATGCATAAGAGAAAAGGGAGTAGAGAAAATCATGTGAACGTAATACGTTGTGTGGTAAAATAACTTGCATAAAAGCCTTCTGTACGAAAAAACACTTAGATGTGCCAATTTTTATGGCAACAACCGGTTTTGGAGATAACTTTCTCTTCAACATATAATATGTATAGGCGTTGATATGTATGAAGTTGATAAACGATAGGGAATAACATATGAATTGTTATGTAAAAGAAAAGTGACTAGAGAAAATAGTATGAATGTAATACGTTGTATTTCTATTTCAAATATATAGACGGGACGAGCTGTAACACATAAACTAATATAGTTATGTCAACTTTCTTACTGTATTGTGATAGCCCTGGAAGAGGACTTTAAAACGCTAGCCTTTGATTGGCCAAAATAACGTTTAGAGTAAATGTGACTATTACGCGTAAAATAGCGCTTTTTTAGGAATTGCACCTATATAGATAAACTTAAACGCAAAACCCTATCTGAATAGAAAATTTGATCGAAATCGTTAGAGCGTTTCCAAGTTTTATACACACACACGCACAGGCGCGCACACACACACAAATATAAGATTCGATTGGCCTATATTCTATACTTATTTTTTCATATTTTAAATATTTTAATCATTCCAAAGTGTGCAATATAATTTGAACTCCAAGGTTAAAAAAAAAAGTTTAACTTTTTAATGATCTGAACTGTGTATCTGGAACCACTGTATACTTCATAATGTCCTGGTTATAAATATATGAACCTTAAGCTAATGGTTTATTTTAACTGATTTCGCCGGAACGCCTAATTGCCTTAGCCACACTGACTTATAGCTAATTGCTGTTTTTAACCTGGCTAATGATTTCTTATTCATCGAAAGAATTTATCTCTTGCATCTTATATTACTTAACATTTAAAAATCACTTAATCTTACCAGTCAATAACTCCAGTATCAGAGGAATAGACCGAGAACAAATTTACAGTTATAAAATACATTTCTGAAAGACAAAAATAGATGTAGTGATGTGAAGAAAGGGCCAGGGTTAAAAATTGGACATCCCTGAATGTTGTACACGGTGTAACTGTAGCGTGCTTCATTAATTAATTATACTTACACCATCCCGAGCGGGACAAGAAGACCGCCCGACGGTCGGTTCCCTTTCTCGAACAATAGACTACACCGTCCTTTGTATGGCAGATTCCCCCCTCCACCCTTTCTGTGTACAAGGTCCCATTCATGATTTTCTGGTGGGCAAAAACCAACACAAAACTGCTGTCTGTCTGTATGGGTACCTTGTCGTTTTACTCATTTACTAGATGGACCTGCTACCTTCCGAATATTTCCGGATACACCATTCTTGTCTTTCTCCTTAGAATATGTGAACATTCAAGTTTCACGAAATGTTTTCCTTCCAAGCAGAATTTTAATGCACAAATACAAAAATACTATGGTATATGCTAAATGTGAAAAGTAACTTCCTTTGAGAAGGGGGGGGGGGGGCTTACTAGGCGTTGCTAAGCAACCACTACCTCTTCGAGCCACGCTATTCTAGTGCTTGGAGTCTAGACTCCGATATTCTGCAGCGTGGAGCTGTGGATTACAAGGCGGGTTAGCTTTGGTATTTGCAGTTTTTCTTACATTCTATGTCTTTCTCGCATTCTTTACAACTACTGAGATTAATGGTTTGGTTATCCATTTAATTAAAATATGCGCAATCACATTCCGCTTATTCTGAAGAAAATGTGCTCTAAAGAATAAGGGAAAGGCATTACATCTGAATATTTTACAGAAGTATGTAAGCTAAATAACTCCCGACGCTACAGGGAGTATCTATGACTCACAGCAAGTATAAAAAACGGCAAGTTGGTTGCATATCATCTGGATGAGGAAGCGAATGGGGTAAGATTTGAGCACGTTGCGATTTTTTTTTTCATACAAGGGCGTCGCCGCGAGCCTTTTTATCTTAGAAAATGTATGTGTGTATGTGTGTGTGTGTGTGTGTGTGTGTGTGTGTGTGTGTGTGTGTGTGTGTGTGTGTGTGTCAGGGTGTATGGGCAGCGTAACTCAAAAGCGAAAAATCGCTAAAAGTCTAAAGTTGGTATTTAAGTTTAATGTCTTTCAAGGATGTGACACAAAGATTTTGAAGAAAATAGCCCCACCCTAAACTACCCTTTACATGGAACATTTTTCGAAAATTTTGATTTTCTTGAAAATGGCTCTAGCGATTTTGATTAAAATGTCATATGTTTGGGATATTTTCATGACAAATGAAATGTATATCCTGAATTTTGTGGCTATAGCCCCTGTAGTCCTATTTACTCTGGACGACTTTTGCATAACTGGTAAACTGTTAGAGATACACAATAACTTGCACTACAAAAAATGTAGACCTTGCTAAAATACACAATTTATGTCTCAATAAATGTTCTTGTAGGGTGAACCATTTCAGAGATATTCCTTGTTATGTGTGTGAGTTTCGGAAAACAGAACTTTAGCGAAATGCAACAAAGTTGTTCATTTTTTTATATGTTAATCGTGCAAAGAGAACGGAATCTCAAAGGTCAAAAAGATTTGACTGTCGCACAAAGCGTTCTGTATTCTAATATTCCCCTTGTACCTACAAGGAAATAAGCAGTAAGATAATTTGTACAAATGTTTATCTTAACTAACACGAAGAACGAAGAAGATATAGGAACAAGAGTTTGTAAGAATGGTTAGTACAAGAGTAGAGAAAGTCATGTGAGTGCAACACATCAACGAAAATAAATGATGTGGGAGAAAAACTCTATGATGGTGACACATAATATTACTTACTTGTATTTTTCAGGTTAATAAAATTAGGTGTTTGTTTGTTGTCGTGGAGGTGGAAGCTAATAACTTATTGGACTTGTTTTTGGTTGTATGTAGCTTCTAGGGAATTGTGATGCACGAATGGAGGATTTATGTGTACGGTATATAGAGTTGGACGGGATGACTCATTTCCCCTTTCGAACCATTCAACAGAATAGACATTAGAGAATCGGGTCGCAGCATATCGATATAGTGCGGGGGGTCATTTTGACTTAGTTATGATATTGGAGTGTCATGGGGACAATTGTATTGAACACAGATCACATCTCAGTTCAGGCCACATGAACTTAACCTGCAAGCCCCAACCACTGTGTGTGTGTGTGTGTGTGTGTGTGTGTGTGTGTGTGTGTGTGTGTGTGTGTGTGTGTGTGTGTGAGTGTGTGTGTGTGTGTGTGTGTGTGTGCAACAGAAACTGACAAACATCTACTATTGTGCTATAGTAAATATCTGGAATGTGTTTAAACATTTGCTTAGTGGTATAATAATACATACTTCGTTTTTTACTGGAAATACACATTTGGAGGTCCCCTGAATAAAAGAGACACATTTTTACTTTCTCTACTGGTAAGTAGGGGAAGTATTGTATTCCACCCAAAAATTCGATGTCGAGATTTCACCGGAAATATATGTTTTGAGGCCCCCTGAATACAAAAGATAGCATTTTTAAAAAAAGGTCCGTGTGTGTGTCTGTGTGTCAGTCTGTCAGACTGTGGACAGCATAACTCAAAAACCAAAAGTCGCTTAAAAACCAAAGTTGGTATTTGAGTTTAATGTTGTTCAAGGATGCGACACAAAGATTTTTAAGAAAATAGCCCCACGCTAAACTACCCTTTACATGGAAAATTTTTCGAACATTTTGATTTTCTTGAAAATGTCTCTAACAATTTTGATTAAAATGTCATATGTTTGAGATATTTTAATGACAAATGAAATGTATATCTTGAATTTTCTGGCTATAGCCCCTGTAGTCGTATTTACTCTGGACGACTTTTGCATAACTGGTAAACCGTTAGAGATAGACCAAATTACACTATGCAAAAAATGTAGATCTTGCTAAAATACACAATTTAAGTCTCAATACATTTTCTTCTAGTGTGAACCATTTCGGAGATATTCCTTGTTATGTGTGTGAGTTTCGGAGAACTTAAAACTTTCGTGAAATGGATCATCGCTGTTCATTTTTTTATATGTCGTTGTTGTTGTTGTTGGTCTATTTAATGACGCTGTATCCAGTGTATTCTGGATTTCCGCGTCTGGTATCTTTGATGAAGTAGAGATGTAGATGTAACATAAGATGTAATTTGAATATACATATGTTCTTATTATGCTGTTAGTATTATAGTTTCATTTTACATTTTCTGAGGAAACGAAGAAGTGGTGCTATATAACGTATTTTCCAATTTAGAAGTGAGGAAATATTCCAGGGACCGTGTCCAATACGTGCACATATGTGTGAATATAGAGATGTCGGGCATTGAAAGAATATGTGATCTGCATCGCCAAACTGACCACACTCACAGCAATCTGTATCGCGTTTTCCGATCTTAAATAAATAAGCCGGTGTGGGTGCTACGCCTAATTTCAATTTCGTTGCCAGAGATATAGCCTCTTTATCTACATTTCCCACTGAAAACCATGGTGTTTTAGATGATCTAGGTAGATGGAAATAAGTATCGATATGATGAGTAATATGTTGTCGGACGTCCTGGATGTGTATTCCTGGTGATGGATTTGGGGGAGAATTATTGGCAGCTGCTTTGGCCAGTTTATCTACGTACTCATTACCTGTTATGTTGGAATGTCCAGGTATCCATATCATATGTGTCATGTTATGTCGTTGATCTAAAGAATCTAGTTCGTGGAAACGTAATATTTCCCACCAATCAAGAGAAGGTTTTATTTGGAATCTATTAAGAGTTTGTATAGCACTGTAGGAATCGATACAGAGTAGGATTGTGGAATTATGTATATGACGTAAAGAATATAGAGCTTGGTATATTGCGTATATTTCTGTTGAATAATTAGAAAAATAACGTGGAAGAGTGAATAAGTCTCTGGTATCCGTGGTTTGATTGAAATATGCAGCTCCCGCCCCATGGTCAGATAGTGATCCATCAGTATATATAATCTGAGGGGGTGATTGTAAAGATTGAGAAAACTGGTCTAGGAAGTATGCAAACTGTTTAGGGGTAGTAACATCATGTTTTTGCCAGTTAGACAGAATAAATTTGGTTTTAGGGATCAGCTGGTCATATTTGAGATAATATAAGGGAGGTCTCCTATGGGACATCCCTCCCTGGAATGATTTGAAAGCTTTAAATATTTTTAAATATATCGGTGTCTGCTTCCGTGATCCTATTTTGCACTGTAAACGGATATTAAGGCCAAGTTGCAATTTAGAGAACAGGGGTGTCTCTGTGAAGAGAAAGAGTTTTGCTATAAAAGGAATAGCTAGGGTTATCTGCCGTTCGGCGAAATTTTGTATTGCTAATTCGGCAAAAACTTTTTGAGTAGCAGGTTTACCGCCGATCCCTAAAATGAGTTTACCAATTTGATAAATTATGGATGTAATTTTATTTTGCATTCCAACTGGATATGCAGTAATAGTGATGGCTCCGTAATCTATTTTCGATTGGCAAAGGGCTTTAAATATGATATATAGGTATCGTGGGTGTGCTCCCCAATGTCGACCTTGTATGTGAGACAGAATATTGACTAATAGAAAATTGTTCATGTAAATATTTTTGTAAGGGTGTGTAAATTTCTAATTCTTTTAATTTGGGTGTATCAGGGACTTATTTCTTTTTAATATTCAAGATCCAATGTCTTCTCGTCACTTTGAGTTCAACCAATGAGAACTGTTGCGCGGATGAATACATAAGAATGGCGGTGTTGCGTCATAGAGACGCCTCGGACTCTTTTATCATTAGCGTCTGTGAGCTCAAGGTGAAAGGATGTATATTTTTGCTGATAGCGTGTGAACATGTAAATTACACCCAAACTTTTAAACAGTGTAGATTCTATCGAATTTTGAAAGTTGTTAACTAATGAACATAGTGCTAAAATGTAAATTTACGAATAAATATGTTGTGATAAAAGGAACGGTGATTCATGCATTCCATTCTGTGACCATCAACCCTGTAGATTAAAACCGCGTCCGATATCAAACTATTACAACATTCAGTAAGAACATTATCTCCGGTATGCTACGTAAAGAATCTTTTCCTGCTGATGTGTAAAGACAAATTTTTATAAAAACCGTACCATATGTATTTAAATATGGGAAGGGTTGATCTAAAGGTGGAGTGAAGATACACAGCATGATTTTTCCAGGATAGTTTATGGTCAAAATATAAGCCTAGGAATTTGGTTGACTGCGTGAGAGGTATAGGATGTCCCTCAATATGTAACGGTGATTGTAAAATTGGTGTGCCGCGTTTAAAGAAAATAGAATGACTTTTACTAACATTGAGTTGTAACCCTAGTCGTATGAGGGTTTGCACTAACAAGTCTAAGTCATGTTGTAACTTATGTGTCGATAAACGGATTTCCTGAATCGTTGCCGGAGAGTAAAGGAGGATATCATCAGCAAAAAGGAGCAGTTGACTCTGTTTAAAAGGAAAAGTACTAAGTTCCTGGACATAAATAATAAATAGTAGCGGACTTAGAGGAGTACCTTGGGGTAATCCTTGAGAACTGTAGCGAATTTGGGTGTATGAGTATTGTAGATTTAATTGAATTTTACGGTCAATAAACAGGTGGTAAATACATCGTACTATAGGTGCTGGAATGAAAAGTTTCCTTAAAATAGGGATGAGGATGTCCAACTGTACAGAATCGTATGCGTGGGAAATGTCTAAGAAGTGGGCTAGAAGTCCTCGGTTGTGGGTCCAATTGACGTGTATGTCATGCGTTAGTTGAAGTAGGTTGTGATGTGTGGAGAATAGTTTTCTGAATCCGTGTTGTCCTTTGGGCCAAAAACCGCAACGTTCCATATAAAACGTGAGTCGGGTTTTTAGAATTTGTTCAAATAGTTTCCTTAGTGTGTTGGCTAGGACAATCGGTCTATAGTGATTTGCTGCCCTTCCTGTTTTATTTGGTTTCAGAAGTGGTATGATGTAGAAGTGTTGCCATGAATCTGGGATATGACCTGTGTAAAGAATGTATGAATGCCCATGTGTAATCAAAAGATTTAAGGTATGTGGAAAGTGTTTGATCATTTCGTATGATATTGTATCTGGTCCTGAAGCGGTGGATTTATGATGTGAATTAAGTGCATTAGATAGTTCGTGTGTTGAAATAGGTGACATGAGTGCTAGTGCACCCTCAAATAAAGGTTCTTCCTGTGTCATGGAATTCAGAAAAAGAGGATTGTTACGTACCGAGTCTGGAGTGTGTTGTTGAAGATATATGTCCATGACTATGGGATTAGTAGGGTGTCCGGTATGTCGTGTGAACCAACGTAGTTTACGCCACATTGTGGAGGTAGTAATTGATGGTGACAATTCCGTACAGAATTTTCGCCAACCTTTGCGTTTATGGTATCGGATGATGCGTCGAGTGGATGCGCATTGTGCTTTTAAAACTATAAATTGGTTACAGGTTGGTGTTTGACGGTATTGGTTTAATGCTAATCTACGTTTAGCAACTGCCTCGGAACATTCTGGAGACCACCAAATGGGTTTGTACCTAGTTGTATTGGAAGAGTGTATCCGAGTTGGAGATATATGTGATAGTACCGTTGCTACAATGAAAGACACGTGATCCATAGGATGTTGTGTTGTGTATGATTTGTTAGATGTTAATGAAATTGCTGTTAGCCTGTTGGTAAAATCATTCCAATCCAGTATTTGTTGACGAGGAATGGAAGGTCGACGAGCATCTAAGGTAGGTGGTTTGTCTATATTTATAAATATGGGAAAGTGATCACTTCCCATAGAATCAAGTCTTACTCTCCAATGGGTATTTTGCCATAGCGATGATGATATCAGTGATAGATCTGGATATGAGGGAAGTTGATGAGGAGGACCAAATCGGGTTGGTGAGTCGTCATTAAGCAAAAGGAAATGTTCTATTAGCTGATGAAGAAAGGAAAAATTATGTTGGGAACAACGAATTTGGTTCGGAGTAAGGCCAAGATTAAAATCGCCACAGATTATGGTGTTTTTGTTTGGAAGTAATGGTATATGATTCATCCAGAAAGTACGAGAAATATAATGTTGTGGTGCATTATAGATTGCTATTAGTTGCAAACTAGGAAGTTGGAGCAATATGGCCTGAAATTGCTCGTCGAAACTGTTGATTGTTTGAAAAGAAGACACCAACAAAGAAGGATGAAGAAGAACCATGATTCCTCCTCCTCCCCCATGCAAGCGATCCTGTCGGATAACCTGGAATGGACGATATCAAAATGTTTGTTGAGGGGTTAGCCATGTTTCTGAAATCACTATAATGTCTATGTGATATCTCTCTAAGAGATGTTGTAGATCGTGTAATTTTGGCTTTATGGAACGGGCGTTCCATTGAACTATCGTGAAAGGAGCCATGCTATGAGTGTGATCAATTTAGTTAGCTCTGATTGAGGATATCAATTTGCATAGAAGTTGATTCAATGCCTCGCTCGGAATGGGTTCATTTTTTCTGGTGAGTTTTCCCATTTCTTCAAGATAATTGAAGAATAGTTGACTGTCCACTTTTTGAGTGGACAAAGGAGAAAGGGAGGGTTTAATAGGAAGTATCTCGGAAGATGTCTCCTGGCATTCTTGGTTTTGTAGATATATGGGAGTATGTGATTCACGGGTACTATTTCTCCCCGTAAAGTAGAAAGGTTGATTGGACGGAATCTGGAAATGTGGTTTAGTGTTATTCGATTTGATTCGTTTGTGTTGTGGAGGTGTCTGGGGTATCTCGAAGGGTTTATGTTTGTAAGGTGTTGTAACAGTATTACGAATTATGATGGGTTTATCTGGGATGAATTGATTCATTTTGGTAGAAGCGGGGTTTGTGTTGTGTGGATCTGTTTGGCTATGTAATTTACTAGCGTATGACTGGTCCCCACGAATTAACTGTATAGCTTCGTATCTTGAGATACGTAAGGATGATATTTTATCAGTGATTGCTTGTTCGCGCAGAAAAACTGGGCAATGTTTGTCGTTAGCACGGTGTGGAAGTGTGCAATTATTGCATTTCAAGATGTCGCTATCACAATCTGAGGTGATATGGTTGTCTGCACAACGCATACATGTGGTATTACCACGACATGTTTTGGTAGAATGACCGAATTTAGCACATTTGAAACATTGTAATACTCTTTCTTTGTAAGGTGAAATTGGAAACTGGCTGTAATATAAGCGAAACTTTCGTGGGAGCATTTGCGATCTAAAGGTTAATAGGCATGTTTGAGTGGGTTCGTAGGTTATTGTCCCATTATCTGATAGCACACGTCGTTTAAAACGATATACATGTTGTATTGGATAACCTTCTATAGTTTGTCCATATTTTTGGATTTCTGTTTCTGTGATTTCAGTGTCTATGTTATGTATAACTCCTTTTGTGTGTATATAGTGATGTGGTATATATGCCTTCAGCTGGTTTTTCGAAGCAAAGTCTGAATTGAGTAATGCATTCGCGGCAAATGCGGAGGGTAGAAATACTTCTAATCTATTTTTTCCTGTTTTTATAATTTTCTCTACTGCTAGATTTTGGTGATTTTCGAATATTAGTTTGCCCAATTTAAGTGGATGTAGTTGGGTTATGGAACCCACTGAACTAGTTAATACTACTATAAATGGTGCAGTATCTTGATTATCGTATTGTAAAGTTGGTTTAACTATTTCTGTATTCGAATCAATTACGGGGGAGATATCCATAGTCACTTGAATATTTTTCTCATGTTCGAGAACGTCCGTAAGGAAATATAAGTTACACTAGCACACGCGTGATGAATATGTGCACCGAATAGAAATCAAAATGGCTACTACTCGACACTGAACTAAAGTCACTGAACACTGCTTTCTTGGTACACTCTTCGACTATTATCGAGCTCCAACGTTACTGGAATCTGAATGTAGTATAAGCTTCAAGCGATTGCTTCTTTATAACTAGTTTTAAACTAAAAACTGTGATGCGATGAAATCGAATCTAAGCTGGCAATCACATCACCATCAACGACGTTGCATTTTTTTATATGTTACGTGTGCAAATCTCAAAAATTTGACTATCGCACAAAGCCTACTATATTCTAACATTCCCTTTGCACCAACAAGGAAATAAGCAATAAGATAATTTGTACAAATGTTTATTTTAACTAACACGAAGAAGATATAGGAATAAAAGTTTGTAAGAATGGTAGTACAAGAGTAGAGAAAGTCATGTGAGTGCAACACATCAGATTTTTAGACAAAGGTTCCTGCGTGTTTCCATGAACAGGGTAACTAAAAACCGAAATCTGAGTTAAATACCAAAGATGTGCCGCTAAAATTTTCAGAGAATTTACCTCACGTTAAACTGCATTTTACGTAGAATATTATCCGAAAATTTGGATTTTTTCAAAAATAGCCGCAACTACCTTAATTAAAATACAACATTTTTAACATATTCGCAACACAAGTGAAGTTTATATTTTGAATTCTTTGGGAGTGGCTTCTGCAGTTCTCCTTATTATGAATGACTTTTGCAGAACTAAAAAATCGTAAGAGATAGACAAAATCTTACTGCACAAAAAACGTAGCTCTCTTGAACCATTTCCGATATATTCCTTGTTATTGGTTCGATTTTTTCAATTCTTATGTTTTTATGAAATAGGAATATGTTATACATTTATCTGTTTCCATGCAAAGAGAATGGAATTTCCGGTGATAACCGTTTTTGGTAGAATATTGTTCTGTCTACTAGATACGCGACAGAGAAGGGGAAAAAATCACTTCTAAGCTGATGATAGTTACTTGAACAAGCGGAAGGGAGAAGTACAAACAGCAAGGGGAGCCGCAGACAGCCAGTGCAAGGATTTATCATCAATGAACAGGGGAATCAAGACTTAGGTAGTTTCCAACTAAATAATTCATCAACAATTCAAGTGATAAACTCCGTCCTGATACTGCACCATCCCTAACTTATGGGAAATGTTAAAAGAAGACACATTCTACTTCTTAGAAAACCGAAATCACTGGCTAACTCGTATACAGGGTGTTTAAAAGTGTCTGATATTGCAACATTATTGGGATTGGTCCAAACAACAATACATATTCCTATAAACATATGTCCGGAAATAAATATTGTTGAGATGGGTGCCATTTTACGAAAATCTGAGGTGTTACACTCACATGACTTTCTCTACTCTTGTACTAACCATTCTTACAAACCCTTATTACTATATCTTCTTCGTGTTAGTTGAGATAAACATTTGTAAAAATTATCTTATTGCTTATTTCCTTGTAGTTGCAAGGGGAATGTGGGAATGCAATAGACTTTGAGCGATAGTCAAATCTTTTAAAGCTTTCAAATTCCGTTCTCTTTGCATGGTTAACATATAAAAAATGAATCACGATGCTCCATTTGACAGAAGTATAAGATCTCCAAAACTCACACAAATAAAGGTGCATATCTCCGAAATGGTTCACTCTACAAAAAAATTCATTTAGACATAAATTGCGTATTTTACCAATATCTACATTTGTTGTGTAGTAAGATTTGCTCTATCTCTTATGGTTTACCAGTTATGCAAAAGTCGTCCAGAGTAAATACGACTACATGGGCTATAGCCAGAAAATTCAAGATATACATTTCATTTGTCATAAAAACATCTCAAACATATGACATTTTAATCAAAATCGTCAGAGCCATTTTCAAGAAAATCAAACTTTTTGAAAACTTTTCCATGTAAAGGGTAGTTTAGGGTGGGGCTATTTTCTTCAAAATCTTCGCGTCGCATCCTTGAAAGACATTAAACTTAAATACCAACTTTGGTTTTTAACCGACTTTTCGTTTTTGAGTTATGCTGTCCACAGACTGACACACAGACACACACACGGACCTTTTTCTAAAAATGCTTTTTTTTATTCAGGGGGCCTCAAAACATATATTTCCGGTGAAATCTCGACATCGAATTTTTGGGTGGAATACAATACTTTACAATATGTAAAAATACATATAAATGCCTAATTTCACAGTTATCAGTCAAGCGGTTTAGGAGCACATAGAGGATAAACAGAAGTGGCAAACAAAATTAACAATTTCGATTTTCGGTTGTTCCTTTGTGTTTTTTTCCTAATGTTCTTTTTGCCAAAGCATCCCAGTAATGAGATGAACAAAACGAAAAATAAAATATTGAAATCAGTTGAGCCATTTTGGTGACAAAGGCTCGACAATTATTTAATTATATATAATGCTAGAATTGCATATAGGTGAGTAATGTTTTCATTGTGGCACTCATAACCTCACTTTTAGTAATACAGTAAACATATGCTCGTATCATATTATACACTATTTACATAAATAACTATTGTTGTCGTTATTTACGCTATGTATTGTTTCTTTAAAACTGAAAAACAATTAATTTCCTGCTTTTACTAGCTTATTTGATACAATTTCATTCTTCTATCTTTCCTATGCTCGTCTGCCTTGGGATGAATCTAATTTACAAAACAAAAGCTCATATTTTCTTTTATTAATTCTCATTCCAGTCACGTTTTTAAGTTTATGAGTAAGAATAAGAAACCAATAGTGAGTGCGCATGCAAGAGAAGGCACAATTAACTTATTGACGTTCTTAAATTGCTGCATTAATTAATTTTATGTTGCAGAGATGAGAGTTGTGTCTCAAGGGAAGGGAAGGGAAGTAAGCCTGCGGTAAACGCACAAAACCGGGCCAAGTGCAACTTTGTACACGTGTTCCAGTAATTACAATAGCACAGCTCTCTGGTACACAGGGTAATTAGTGCCTTGCTGATGAAAAATTACATGCAGGTCATGTAATCTACACATCATTAAGATATCATTAACCCCGGTTCCGATACTTGCAGCCTGCATGTGCATACGGGATTAGAATTCATTAAAGTTTCGTTCCTTTTGCTGCTCAGGTGTCCGTCTCTCTCTCTCTCTCTGAAGTGTATAAATGAAAAACTTTAAAAGCCAAAGTTGGTATTTAAGGTTGGTAACCTTCCAAGGATACTAGACGAGAATTTTGAGGAAAATTGGTCAAAATTAGCTTTGAAGATTTGACTATCGCTCAAAGCCTGTATTCCAATATTCCCCTTGCACGTACAAGTAAATAACCAATAAGATAATTTGTACAAATGTTTATCTTAACTAACATGAAGAAGATATAGGAATAAGAGTTTGTAAGAATGATTAGTACAAGAGTAGAGAAAGTCATGTGAGTGCAACACCAGATTGTTCGACTTAGTTGCCACCCTTGTTCAAACAGCTATCATAGGGGGAATGAAGGAATACTATTTTCAAAGAAAAATGCCTTAGTTTACTTTCTGGTGTACAGTTCCAGAATTTGGACTTAGTATTTCATCTGCTACTTATGGTCTTACGGGACACTGGGAGTGAAATTTGAAAGTTCCACATTTTTTTATATATTTTTCTGAAAATTTTACTGCGTTTGTATTTATATGAGAATAGGAGGTACACCAAATTTCATTAAAATTGGATAATTCGTTTATGATATATAAATTATTTTATGAATTTAATAGACACATTTTCAAAATAGAGCTCGCGTCTATTGACTTTTCAAAATTTATTTATATTGGTAGAACTGATACTCTAAAACATGGGTAACAATTGTATGAAGAGATATTTCAAATACGTTTGCTGATTATGCTGTACATATTTTTTAATAACAAAGAAAATTTAATCTTAAACATTATTGATTTTTTTCATACAAAAAAAAATGTTTTTGGAATTCGTGTTAATGATAACATCAATAGTGATGTTTAGTTGCTATTTATGAATACTTTTTGAAATTTTCATTGAATTTGAAGCAAAACTCAGGCGCGACCATCTTTTGGAAGTGCAGAAATGTAGTTTTGAGAAAAACAGGCTTTTATATAGGAGCATCCTGTGTATGTTAAGGGAAGAGCACTACTTGAAAGGGCTGTAATGTCCACATAGAGTGGGGGATATCAAAAATGTTAGCTGATCCAAATGCACAGGTGTTCCAGGAACATTTTAAGGTAAAAAACAATTTTCGACTTTTTGACAATTTTGACCAAAATTTCACTCCCTTAAAGGGATTTCATACCACGTATGAAATCTGTGAATTTATGATCCCTAGAGAAAGTAAATCCGAAAGGAAAATGTATCCTAAATTTTCTTAAGAACCTTATTTTAGATAATCTGCCTTTAGATTTCCTCTTATTTACCTCAAAATTTTAAATGCATACAGTGTATTGGATTTGGAGTGTAATGTGATAAGCATTAGCACAGAGCTGTGTGTATTAAGCGATCCTTTTCAACTGTCGTTTACACTAAAACCCGCCTTCCCTATCCAAAAGGGGGGGGGGGGGCGCTATTGTGCTCCCGTCAATGAATGGGATTGATTTTAATACACTGCAGGTATGTGTTCATAAGCCGCTTTTCCGGCTTTAAAAGCTCTCGAAAAAATAAGACTGCGATAGAGAGAGAGAGCGCATGCTCCATGATCAAAATTTATAAAAGAGGATTATTTCGGGCAAGCTAATATATTCACCGCATGCATGTGTTGGGGAGAAGGGAAGGGATGAACTTGGTGTAAACTTGATGCTGCCATTGTTCTGAGTGATAGATCCCTAGGGACTTTCCTTCATAATGAGATAATGGCTTCTTACTCCAGTTACTCACTAACAAATCCTAGTAATCTCCCAGGCTTCTCATTTTCATACTCAATGACAAGAAAATATACTCAGACTACCTAATTATAATTTATTGATGAGACTGTCACCATTATCATGAGCAATTTTACTTATCTTCCTTCCTTCATTACTTTCTCTTACAGGAAGTAGAGGCAATTTGGATTTGGTTTAAGGGCGCTCAACTTCAAGGTCATCAGCGCCCTAGGAAGTAGAGGCAATATTGTATTTCCACCAAATATTAGTTTACTCAGCTTTCACCGGAGACACATGCTTTGAAACCTAACTAAAACACAATTTTAGAAGAAAAAACTTCAATGTGTTCGTGTCCATCTGTCCTGGTATTTATATATGTAAGTTAGGTTAGGTTGGGTTAGCCTAGGTTACCTTGGTACTGGTTAGCTTGGGTTGGGTTAGCTTGGGTTGGATTAGCTTTGCTTGGGTTAGCTTAGCTTTGCTTGGGATAGGTTAGCTTAGTTTGGGTTAGGTTAGCTTTGCTTGGTTTAGCTTAGCTTAGCTTAGCTTGGGTTAGGTTAGGTTAGCTTGGGTTAGGTTAGCTTTGCTTGGGTTAGCTTAGCTTTGCTTGGGTTAGCTTAGCTTTGCTTGGGATAGGTTAGCTTTGCTTGGGTTAGGTTAGCTTTGCTTGGGTTAGCTTAGCTTTGCTTGGGATAGGTTAGCTTTGCTTGGGTTAGGTTAGGTTATCTTGGGTTAGGTTAGCTTTGCTTGGGTTAGGTTAGGTTAGGTTAGCTTAGCTTGGGTTAGGTTAGCTTAGCTTGGGTTAGGTTAACTTGAATTGGGTTAGGTTAACTTGAATTGGGTTAGGCTAACTTAAATTGGGTTAGGTTAGCTTAGCTTAGCTTGGGTTAGGTTAGCTTGAATTGGGTTAAGTTAGCTTAGCTAGGGTTAGGTTAACTTGAATTGGGTTAGGTTAACTTAAATTGGGTTAGGTTAACTTGAATTGGGTTAGGCTAGCTTAAATTGGGTTAGGTTAGCTTAGCTTAGCTTTGGTTTAGGTTAACTTGAATTGGGTTAGGCTACCTTAAATTGGGTTAAGTAAGCTTAGCTTGGGTTAGGTTAACTTGAATTGCGTTAGGTTAGCTTGAATTGGGTTAGGTTAGCTTAGCTTAGCTTGGGTTAGGTCAGCTTAGCTTGGGTTAGCTTAGCTTCGCTTGGGTTAGGTTAGGTTATGTTAGCTTAGCTTGGGTTAGGTTAGCTTAGCTTAGCTTGGGTTAGGTTAGCTTAGCTTAGCTTGGGTTAGGGTAGCTTAGTTTGGGTTAGGTTGTGTGTGTCTGTCTGTGGACAGCGTCAGTTAAAAACGATAAGTCGGTTAGAAACCAATATTGGTATTTAAGTTTAATGTCCTTCAAGTATGCTACACGAAGATTTTGAAGAAAATAGCCCCGCCCTAAAGTACCCTTTACATAGAAAATTTTTCAAAAATTTTGATTTTCTCGAAAATTACTCTTAACGATTTTCTTTAAAATGCCATATTTTAGAGATATTTTTATGGCAAATGAAATTTATATTTTGCATTTTTTGTCTATACCTCCGTAGTCCTGTTTACTCTGGATGACTTTTGAATAACTCCTAAACCATAAGAGAGAGACAAAATCACACCATAAAAATGTAAATCTCGCCAAAACACTAATTTATGCCTCAATAAATTTTTTTATAGAGGGAACCATTTCGGAGATATGCCTTGTTATTTTTGTCAGTTTCGGAACACTTAAAACTTTCGTGAAATGGAACATTGTTGTTCATTTTTTTAAGTTAGGCGTGCAAAGAAAACGGAATCTCAAAGCTTTAAAACATTCGAGTATCGCTAAAAGGCTACTGTGTTCGCATATTCCCCTTGTACCTACAAAAAAAATTAGTAGTGAGAAAATTCCTGCAAATGTCTATCTCGAAGAAGATAAAGGAATATGGGTTTGTACGAGTAGTTAGTAGAAGAGTGGAGAAAGTCATATGAGTGCAACACAACCGAATTTTAACCTCGTTGTTTCTGTTGTGTATTTGACTGTTAGCCATTTTGTTACATTATAACCATGTGATTCGCTGCTTTAAGCACTCCTTCTTGAATCTCTTTACAATTTTATACTTTTCTCCTGATTGTGTATATATGTGGTTTATTTCTTACTGTAAAAAGAAAAAGCTGTATGATTGTATATCTTGCTCATTAGAGATGGCATGATGCAGGTTTGCCCTTAGCATCCTGGAATTCATTTTAATTTTCGTGGTCTTTTGTTTTTCTCGTTTATTGATTCATTTTTTTTCTCTTTTTATGTACCGTATATGTTACTCTGTTCCAGTTTTCTGCCTTGCCTGGCTGTATGCACTCCCTTTTTTATTGTTTTCCTTTATTCATCTCCTGCTTTTTAGTCTTTTTTAAAAAAAAATATGCTCCCTAAATTTACTTGGTTTCGTTGTATGCCATGTTCTCCCGGACTTTTTTTTTTTTTTTTTTTTTTTTTTTTTTTCGTTTTGTTTGTTGAGGCTTGCCTTGATGGTATTTAAAATTCAAACATTTCTGTGCAGTCTGAGTGCGGAGATTTTTCGTGATGGTGGGTTCAAATATTAGGAATATTATGTCTAATGACAAATTAATTAGTTGTGAAAGGTAAAGGAGATAAACATTATTGAATGCATTATCTTCACTGCCTAGCAATAGTGAGGCTGAAGAAGCGAATGTATTGTTTACTAATGCGTCTTCTGCTACCCAATGCATGCGGTCACACCCCATAGAGGCCTAGCGCACCCGGGTAATAATGCCTAACAGTAGTGGGACTGAATTGTAGGCAGTGTGTTTTGTGTTATCAGTCGACTAGGGTAGTGACGTCATGCTCAGCCCGTATGGCAGACAACTTGCGATTGCCATCTCTTTAAGCTAATTCTTTAGGTCATCATAATTCGGGCTCTAGTAATGGGTTCATTTAAAGCAGAGCTTAATCGTAGTTACTGCAGTCAAAGATAGCTGTAGCAAAGGATGGGGAGGGTCCACGTAAAATAACTAGTGAGATGAATGAATATTTGAATATTTTTAGTTTCTCTACCGCTAAGTAGAGGAAGTTTTATATTCCACCCAAAAATTCGATATCGAAATTTCACCGGAAATGTTTTTAGACCCACTGAATCCATAAAAAACATTTTGAGAAAAAGGTGCGTGTATATGTGTCTGTGTCTGTGGACAGCATAACTCAAAAACGAAAAGTCGGTTAAAAACGAAAGTTGGTATTCAAGTTTAAGGTCTTTCAAGATTTTCAAGAAAATTTCCCCACCGTAAGCTACTCTTTACATTGAAAATTTGTCGAAAATTCTGATTTTCTTGAAAATGGCTCTAACAATATTGATTAAAATGTCATGTTTGAGATATTTTGATGGCAAATGAAATGTATATCTTGAATTTTCTGGCTATAGCTCCTGTAGTGATATTTACTCTGGATGACTTTTGCATAACTCGTAAAACAGACAAAATTTTGCTGTACAAAAAATGTAGTTCTCGCTAAAACACACAATTTATGTCCAAATAAATTTCTTTTTTGAGTGAACCATTTCGGAGATATTCCTTGTTATTTGTGTGAGTTTTGTTTTATACCTTAAGTGTGCAAAGGGAATGGGATCTCAAAGGTTTAAAAGATTTGACTATCGCTCAAAGCCTACTGTATTCTAATATACCCCTTGCACTTGTAGTATTTTTGTTCCTCCTGAATTTAGTTATTTTTAAAATATTTCAAACGTTTTTTCCCTCCAGCTGTAACCTTTTGCAGTTCAATAGGATACTATATATGTTTACTTACTATCATTATTTACTTCTCTTAATTTTAATTTGAGAGGGAGAAACCAGTGATATAGTACACGTGTAAGATGATGGGGTTACATTAGACTATAATTGCATGGATTATGATTTTGGAAAAGAAAAGAAGCTCAATAATGGTGAAATAAATTAATATATTAATGGTTACATAATTACCATTACATCATTGTATTGTTGTATAATTATATAACCTAAAAATTCTAAAACCTGGACTAAAATTTTTGCTGCCACCTGGCATTAAAGGGTTAAGGAAAGTTACAGTTGAGTAATCAAGGTCGTGTAACCTTGACGTTGGAATCAATATTGCCTGGAGTGTTTGAGTACAAACCCGTGTATCTATAGCAGATGTGGGGTGCCAAAAGAGGGAGAAAACAGTGGCGGCTTCACACGTCAGAGTTTGCTAGGAACCAACCCCTGCACAACCTGATTAGTGATGCTACATTCCCATTGTGTCGGGGGGGGGGGGGGGGGAGGTCTAGGAAAGCAAAATGCGATAAACGTCCCCAGGGTACAACAGCCAGCCAGTCCCACTGCAGGGAAGTGGCGGAGTGCAAGAAAGAGAATGAGATGAATTTCAAGTCTAACGGATTAATCATCAGCATAATAAATTCAATTTCGTCTGAACCAGGATCTTAATATGATCACTAAAGGACATAAAGGGTGGGGGGAATTTCCTAATGGCTCCACATTATTTTCTGCTCCCCTAGGTCTCTCAACCCCACTACAATCTCTTTTCCTCGTGTCATTTAATCAATTGGATTCACTGTAAGTAGCACTGGTAAGGGATGAAAGTGTGGGGCTGCTGAGGAAATAAAATGTTGCAAACAAAATGGCAGATTGACAGGAATTAGATGCACCCAGTCTATTGTGAGAAGGGATCTAATGTGATAAGAGTGCATTTTCATGCTCCCTGCGTAGCTGAAGCCACATTTTGTGGTTGGTTACGAGATAACCTCCTCATGCATCGTGGACGTTTTTGCCAACCCCTGGCAGATAAATAACACGGGACTGCAAACAAATGCGGAATTGCTAAATGTTACGTTACCACTGAGGCGGAATGGAGCTTGATCAAAATGTACCCCCCACCCCCACCCCCTTCTACCCTCGTACAGTACAACGCTGCTGGAATCAGGCCAGTGTACTGGAAACCATCAACAACCTGATGCTGGAAAAAATTGCAAATGCTCTTGTCATTTTAACTGACGAGGCATTATCCTTTGAAATGCTACGCAGCGTGAATTTACAGGCCTGGCCTGGCCTGGTCTGGCCTGAAACAGATACAGGGAAAGAAGTATTTTAACTGCTGCTCAGGGGCGGTTCTTAATAAGGGCACAACGATGTCTTGCTACACTCTGGGAGATAACGCCCGAATTGATATAATTGTATAGAAAAGAAATCAATTACTTTGATCTTAGAAACTTCCCTTAAAGACCTACTTTAACAGAACATAGGGTTTCAAAGCCGGGGACAATATAGCTGGAAGTTATTTCCGCACTCCTATGCTGTGGTCCGGTTAAGACACGTTCCCGATGTTTCGTCTACTGCTGCGGTGGACATCTTCAGTGGTGCGGTCGAACTAAGCTTCGAAAATTTAATAACTACTGTATTACATATCCTTTAGTAGTCTTTAATGTTTAAATACAATCTTTATCCATAATTTCTGTAATTTTCTGTAGGTTTTTCTTAGGACTCATTGAAGTTGTCTTAAGAGTTTGATGTATCACGCAGCTAGAGAAAATGAAAATACAATCCGTATTTCTCTTTCTCATCTTTACTTGCTTTCACTCTTATTTACCAGCTTCTTTCCACCAATTTTAGCAACAGGTGTTTTCAAAATAGCATTAGAGGTAACGCAACGAAAGCTTTCCAACGGGAGCTACGCGAGGCTTCGGTGGTAAGACTCGGAGTAAATTGGGTGCCTTGAAGGCCACACGCGACTTCCTCTAACCGCATTGTACCTGCTGCTCCAACTGTCTTCTCCCCCTCCACTCATTTACTTGATACGTCTCGAGACTGGGGCCTGCAACAGGCATAACGGTACATAACGAAAACATTCTTCTGCGCATGTAGGCAAGTTTTATTTGCGCAGATCTACTAATTCTGAACGGAATTTTCTGGAAGGTTCCTTGTGTATGTCACGTTCTATACAAAGGAATGAGTGATTTGCCTCTGGTGAGATTTATTTTCTAGAACACCACTTCATATTTTCTATTACTTTCCCTTTTACTCGCACTTTTGTGGCTTCAGCAAATTTCACTTCCGATTCTTCGTAATTTTCTCTGTAACTTTCATTTGCAAGGATTCAGGTCGCAAAATTACAGTGAAAAGAATCCATTTGCCCTGAGAATAACAAGAATTACATACTCAAGGAACAAAAGTTTACTAATCTGAATTACAACAAAGCTCATCAAAAAATCGGATGTATTGCACTCACATGAATTTCTCTACTCTTGCACTATCCATTCTTACAAACACCTATGCCTATATCTTCTTCGTGTTAGTTGAGATAAACATTTGCAGAAATTATCTTGTTGCTTATTTCCTTCAAGGGAAATACGGGAATCGAGTAGGCTTTGTGCGATAGTCAAATCTTTCAAATTCCGTTCGCTGTGCGCAGTTAACATATAACAAATTAATAGCGATGTTCCATGTGACGGAAGTATGTTTTCCAAAACTCACACAAATATCAAGGAATATCTCCGAAACGTTTCACTCTACAAAAAGAAAATCATTTAGACAAGATCTACATTTTTCGTATACTAAGATTTCGTCTATCTCTTACGGTTTGCCAGTTATGCAAAAGTCATCCAGAGTAAACAGGACTACGTGGGCTATAGTCAGACAATTCAAAATATACATTTTATTTACCATAAAAATATCTTAAACATATGCAATTTTAATAAAAATCTTTAGCCATTTTGGAGAAAATAAATCTAACCCAGACGGATGGTTTTTAAGCGTGTTTAAGAACTACAGCTCCATGTCAGTAGATTTACTGGCATGTAAAATAACTCCTGTGGGACAAAATTCCGGTACACCTGCGACGCTGATGTGATCACAGCGCCTCCTTAGCCGAACACTGTATTTACAGAGTGCAAGTTCCACACAGCGCATTCTAGCGGCGAACACGCCGACTCTTGCAGCCTGGAAAGGGCGGATAGAAAGAGAACAAATCTTAGTATTGGGATAGTCGGACTTCATGGAGACATCGTGATAATGGAAAATAACCTCCTTGGACGTTGGGCAAACCAAGAACAAAACATTGCGACGTGTTTTCTCTTGGCAATCTCCATAGAAATTGTCCAAATTAGGTCAGGTATTTTTGACATATTAAACCAATAGCAATTTCTTCTTCTTGCATATCAAGGAATGAGTTTTTCCCGTTCCGAAGCCAAAGTGCCACTGAAATTGCAGCTTTTTCCCCATTTCTTTTTGGGCCGTCCCACGGTATTTCTCTTGGCTTATATAAAAGTACTTGCAGCGGTAGACGCTCAGGGGACATTCTTTGCACATGTTCCCACCATCTCTTCTGATACTCTCCCACTTCCTTCACCATACTGTTTTGTATCTTCAATTCTTCTGTAATTTCTTGGTTCCTTTTTGGTCTCTAAGATTCGCCCTTAATACCAACCTTAAAAATCTCATTTCAGCTGCTTCAGTACGTCTTTTGTCACTTGCTCTAGCACCCATGTTTCACTTCAATACACCAAGGCAAGTTTTGAGGCTATTTTATGTAGTCGAATCTGCATTTCTTCTTCCCAAATATTTCCCTATACATCCATTTATATTATTATAGTTTTGCATATTTTCTTCCATGTCTTACATCCCAAATATACGAAAGTATTTGCTTGTTGCATTATATTATATCATTCACAATAATTACAACCACAAGAGAAGAAAACAAAACAGAAACGTTAACTGTACCTCATCTTATATATTTAAACGAGCAATTCGTGTATATATATTCCGCGCAACTTGGAAACGGCTCTAACAATTTCGATCAAATTTTGTATTCAGATAGAGTTTTGCTTTTTAAGTTCATCTATAAAGGTGTAATTCCCGAAAAAACGCGATTTTACATAAAAAATATTTTTTATTCCCGCTTCTACAGAACAATTCTTGTATATATTCCCGGTATTTCAGAAACGGCTCTAAAGGTTTGGTTAAATTTTTGTATACATATATATTACATTCACAGTGTTTTCTCTACTTACTTTTAGGTAACACATTCACATCTCTTTCTCTACTCACTCCTCTATTAAGAATTTTCCATAAAAAACGCGATTTTACACCAAAAAACATTTTCATCTCCACTTTTATAGTGTCATACTATGTTCTGTGTGTTTGAGATAGAAATGCTGTTACATTCACACTGTTTTCTCCTCTCACTTTTAAGTAACACAATTCACAGTGGTTTTCTACTCACTCTTCTACAAAGAAATCTTACAACTTGCTGTATGTTTGAAGTAGACATGCTGCATATTACATTCATACTGGTTTCTCTACTCACTTTTAGGTAACACGTTCACATCGCTTTCTCTACTCACTCTTCTATAAACAATAATGGAAAATAACTCCATAATGAAAAAAATGCTCGACGAAAACCTCTAACTAGGTGCATATCTGGGGTAGGTTTGCGTTCAGCAGTAGAAATGATGGTGTTTATGAAATATTTATATGAATTTCTATATCTCTTGTGTCTCGGAAATGACTCTTTTAACAATTGTGACAAAACTTTTTATATAGTTAACATTCAGGTTTATCTAAATAAGTATCTTCCATAAAAAACAAGATTTCTCAAAAACAGAGGCGAAAATCACCCAGGTACTATTAGCATAACTCGATGAAGTTATTAACGTGCATAATTAGTTCTAATTATCTTTGTGTAGGTGTGAACACGTCGCTCAAAATATCGAAGAGGTAGTAATGCCTTAGGAAATGTGTGCCCCTTCTTCAGCTGCCAATATCGGTTATTTAATCACTTTCCACTTCTCCTAGAGGGATGCCAGTGTTTCCTCTTTATTCTCTTGTGTTTAAAATGAAGCTTATAATGCATTTCCCTTTTGACATTTCGTGAGTTGGAACGACAAACTTTCTGATAGTTTTGTGTGAATGCGGGCGGCTGTATATTCTCTTGAATATCTTCCTTCGGCTCTCTGCAAGTATTCAACACATTTCCTCACTGTTCCTTTACTTCTACTTCTACTTTTACTTCTACTTATTCTTCCAACCAGCAGAGTATTGAAGAAGTACACGAATCTGCAATTATTTGTGCTGTTCATATAGATAAATAGTACCTGGGTGACCGAGCTTCGCTCGGCGATTTTCGCCTCTGTTTTTGAGAGATCTTGTTTTTTATGGAAGAAGATACATATTTAGATAAACCTGAATGTTAACTATATAAAACTTTTTGTCACAATTGTTAAAAGAGTCATTTCCGAGACACAAGAGATATAGAAATTCATACAAATATTTCATAAACACCATCATTTCCACTGCTGGACGCAAACCTGCCCCAGATATGCACCTAGTTAGAGGTTTTTGTCGAGCATTTTTTCCATTATGGAGTTATTTTCCATTATTGTTTATAGAAAAGTGAGTAGAGAAAGAGACGTGAAAGATGTGAATGTGTTAGCTAAAAGTGAGAAGAGAAAACAGTATGAATATAATCTGTAGCATTGCTATTTCAAACGTACGGAAAATTGTATGACTTATTTTAAAAGTGGGGGTAAATTTTTTTTTTGTAAAATCGCGTTTTTTATGGAAAATTGTTCATAGAAGAGTGAGTAGAGAAAGCGATGTGAACGTGTTACCTAAAAGTGAGTAGAGAAACCAGTATGAATGTAATATGCAGCATCTCTATTTCAAACATATAGAAAATTGTATGAGTTATTTGTAGAACAGTGAGTAGAAAAAGCACTGTGAATTGTGTCACTTAAAAGTGAGAGGAGAAAACAGTGTGAATGTAACAGTATTTCTATTTCAAACACACAGAACATGGTATGACTTACTATAAAAGCGGAGATAAAAATGTTTTTGGTGTAAAATCGCGTTTTTTATGGAAAATTCTTAATAGAGGAGTGAGCAGAGAAAGAGATGTGAATGTGTTACCTAAAAGTAAGTAGAGAAAACACTGTGAATGTAATATTGCTCATTTAAATATATAAGATTTACAGAAATTGTCTTATTGTATATTTCCTTGTAGGTTCAAGGAGAGTATGGGAATAAAGTAGACGATGTTCCATTAGGCAGAAGTATAAGTTCTCCAAAACTCACATAAATATCAAGGAATATCTCAGAAATGGTTCACTCTAAAAAAAAAAAGGGGGGCCATCCAGAGTAAACAGAACTATATGGGCTATAGCAAGAAAATTCAAGATATACCGTTCATTTGCCTTAAAAATATCTCAAACACATCGCATTTTAATCAAACTCGTTACTCATTTTCAAGAAAATAAAAATTTTCGAAAAATTTTCCGTGTAAGGGCTAGAAATTTTCTTCCAAATCTTCGTGTCGCATCCTTGAAAGACGTAAAACTTAAATACCAGTTTTGGTTTTTAATCGACTTTTCGTTTTTGAGTTACGCTGTCCACAGACTGACAGACACACACACGGACCTTTTTCCAAAAATGTTTTTTTTTTTTTTTTTTTTTTTTTTTGATTCAGAAGGCCGCAATTCAAAACATATATTCCCGAAGAAACCTCGACATCGAATATTTGGGCGTAATACAATTCGTATTTTCGAGGTAACCGGAGAGTATAGAATACATTATTGTAACGTTCTTGTAGTACCCAAAACTAAGTGTTGCCAACCATGGCTAGAACCGCAATTAATTTACGAGGTTACCTCAGTGGAACAAACTGGAATTTCTTGTATGTGAACACAAGGGTTAGGAGAACTTATTCTGAGAAACACAGTTAGTCGAAATGAAATAGAGAAAAGAAATAGTTCCGGAAGAACCCTTGGCTAGCCATAAAAGGCAAGTGCCATTGACGGAATTTATATTACGTCGAGTTCACTACTGCAAGATATGAGCGAATTCCAGCGCAGAAGAGATGAAAGAAAACAGAATATGTCATACCCGCGAAAGTTATTGTACTTTTCAAACAGAAATCTTAGACAAGAAATAGGAATAAAATTGCTATAAGAGAAAACAAATTGTCTATCTTTACCTTTATTTTTTTTCTCAATAACCTCTTCTCTAGCAATATACCCATTTTCCAACTCAAGGCAAATACGACTCCCATTGTTCAGTGATATCAGCAGAAGAAGAAGTTTAAAAATCTGATGTGTTGCACTCACATGACTTTCTCTACTCTTGTCCTAACCATTCTAACAAACTCTTATTCCTATATCTTCTTCGTGTTAGTTAACATAAACATTTGTACAAATTATCTTATTGCTTATTTCCTTGTAGGTGCAAGGGGAATATTAGAATACAGAAGACTTTGTGCGACAGTCAAATCTTTTTGACCTTTGAGATTCCGTTCTCTTTGCACAATTAACGTATAAAAAATGAACAACGATGTTGCATTTCGCTAAAGTTCTAAGTTTTCCGAAACTCGCATACATAACAAGGAATATTTCCGAAATGGTTCACCCTACAAGAAAATTTATTGAGACGTAAATTGTGTATTTTAGCAAGATCTACATTTTTTGTATAGTACGATTTGGTCTATCTCGAACGGTTTACCACTTATGCAAAAGTCGTCCAGAGTAAATACGACTACAGGGGCTATAGCCAAAAAAATTCAAGATATACATTTCAGTTGTCATCAAAATATCTCAAACATATGACATTTTAATCAACATCGTTAGAGCCATTTTCAAGAAAATAAACATTTTCGAAAAATCTTCCATGTAAAGGGCAGTGAAGGGTGGGGCTATTTTCTTCAAAATCTTCGTGTCGCATCCTTGAAAGACATAAAAGTTAAATACCAAGATTGGCTTTTAACCGACTTTTCGTTTTTGAGTTATGCTGTCCACAGACTGACAGACTGACACACAGACACACACACACGGACCTTTTTGTAAAAATGCTTTTTTGGGATTCAGGGGCCCTCAAAACATATATTTCCGGTGAAATCTCGACATCGAATTTTTGGGTGGAATACAATACTTCCCCTACTTACCAGTAGAGAAAGTAAAAATTGAAGCAAATCAAAGTAGCTTCAGTATTCTTGAGAATGCCACTATGAGATTAAAAGAGCAAGCTGTCTATACAAGGTGTTATGGGTTTGATTGCGCAGACTTCAACGGAATTTCTTGACGTTAAACACTGCACTCGTATTTTAGCCTGTTTCGTCAAAAAAATTTTTTTTTATTTTCGAAAAAACCACACCTTAAAGAATATATCTTCCATTGCACGGATGCTTGGAATAAATTGTTTTTAAAACAAGGTGCTTAGTGTTCTGCTGACAATTCATTCACCGTAGCCTTGTCGAACAAGTTCTTCAATAAATCTCCTAGAGGACAGTGTATTTCTTTTGTCATTGGTTGATTTCTGAATTATTGACCATGCTTCTGCTCTTCTTGGTAGAGTTCTGTTGTTTACAAGCAGATGGTGTGCATTTTATGTTACTGTCGAAGTAATTTGGTGTGTTTACAAGGTTATTTGAGTGTGGTAACTGCTTGGAACTGTATGATGATTTAGAAATGTTGGATGTACGTACTCTGGTAGGCACGTTTTGGTGCTGCGCCAGCCGGGGCAGCTGAGCAGGCAATTTTAAGCTTCCTTAATAGTGTTCCAGCCACATTTCTCTTGCAACGTGATCAAGCAGCTCTGTGGTGGAAGGTCGTAAGCACTTCCTGCCGTTCTGTAAGTGCTTCCTCGCCCTCTCTCTCTCTCAGCCTCGATAACTAACTGGTTACGTGTTACCGAATTCAGACATGCTAAATTCCTCATTGAGCATCTTCTCAATGCATATTGGTAAAATATGGAAATCTGCCTCTCAGAAAAGGTGTGTGTGTGTGATTGTGTGTGTGTGTGTGTGTGTGTGTGTTTGTCTGTGGACAGCATAACTCAAAAACAAAAAGTCGTTTAAAAACCAAAGTTGGTATTTAAGTTTAACGTCTTCTAAGGATGCAACGCGGAGATTTTGAAGAAAGTAGCCCCACCCTTAACTACCCTTTACATGGAAAATTTTTAGACAATTAAGATTTTCTTGAAAATGGCTCAAACGATTTTGATTAAAATATCATATGTTTTAGATATTTTGATGACAAATTAAATGTATATTTTGAATTTTCTGGCCATAGCCCAGATAGTCCTATTTACTCTTGATGACTTTTGCATAACTGGTAAACCGTTAGAGATAGACCAACTCGTACTATACCAAAAATGCAGATCTTTCTAAAACACGCAATTTAGAGTGAACCATTTTGTAGATATTCTTTAATATGTGTGTCAGTTTAGGAGTACTTGGACTTTCGTTAAATAGAGGAACGTTATTCATTTTTACTTTCTCTACTGGTAAATAGGGGAAGTATTGTATTCCACCCAAAAATTCGAAGTCGTGATTTCACCGGAAATACATGTTTTGAGGCCCCCTAAATAAAAAAAAAAGCATTTTTAGAAAAATGTCCGTCTGTGTGTCTGTGTGTCTGTCAGTCTGTCAGTCTGTGGACAGCATAGCTCAAAAACGAAAAGTCGGTTAAAAACCAAAGTTGGTATTTAAGTTTAATGTCGTTCAAGGATGTGACACGAAGATTTTGAAGTAAATAGCCCCACCCTAAACTACCCTTTACATGGAAAATTTTTCGATAATTTTGATTTTCTTGAAAAAGGCTCTAACGATTTTGATTAAAATGTCATATGTTTGAGATATTTTGATGACAAATGAAATGTATATCTTGAATTTTCTGGCTATAGCCCCTGTAGTCGTATTTACTCTGGACGACTTGTGCATAACTGGTAAACCGTTAGAGATGGACCAAATTATACTATACAAAAAATGTAGATCTTGCTAAAATACACAATTTATGTCTCAATAAATTTTCTTGTAGGGTGAACTATTTCGGAGATATACCTTGTTATGTGTGTTAGTTTCGGAAAACTTAGAAGTTTCGTGAAATGGATCATCGTTGTTCATTTTTTTATATGTTACGTGTACAAAGAGCACGGAATCTCAAAGCTTTAAAAGAGATGATTATCGCTCAAAGCGATAGTCAAATTCCCATATGCCCCTTGCAGTGACAAGAAGATAAGCAATAAAATAACTTCTGCAAATGTTTATCTCGGATATATGAGGATATAGGAATAAGAGTTTGTAAGAATGGTTAGTACAAGAGTAGGAGTGACAATGTATGATCACCACATCCAGGCAATTTACAACATTCTGATGAAGCAATTTGTCGTCTCAGTGTGTTGATAACGAAGCACAAATAAGACTAAGATATTCCATCTCAGACATGCCTCTCCTTAGCAAGTTGAGGAAAACAAACGACGGGCGCGGCGCGGAGCGGCGCCCTACCGGGCACAATTGGCGGATCCTTCATCCTAGACGCAAAATTTGAATAAAGTTCTGTCTTTGAGACAGTAATAATCTCTCTCTTCTCCACTCCATTTTAACAGCAAACTTTCCTTACGACTTCGCTTGCACGCTGCAACAAATCACAACAATCACATAAAATATGAAACCATCATACGGGTACGTCTCTATTTGTGGTTCTCTTGCCTAAAAATTAGAGGTAAAGACGTCAGATCTATGGAATTTCACACACGCCAGGATACGTCATCACAACAAGCTGAAAACAGCGGTCAATACACTTTTACTTTCTCTACAAAGGGTTCTACGCTGGGTTCCCGAGTTCGATTCCCAATTAGAGGGTGGGATTTTGCTTTAACTAGGATTATTACCACCACCACCACCACCACCGCCACCACCACCACTACCACCACCTCCGCCGGCGCCGCCGCCGCCACCACCACCACCACCACCACCACCACCACCACCACCACCACCACCAGTACCACCAATACTACTACTACTGCTACTACTAATACTAATACTAATACTAATAATAATAATACTAATAATAATAATAATAATAATAATAATAATAATAATAATAATAATAATAATAATAATAATAATAATAATATAATAATAATAATAATAATAATAATAATAATAATAATAATAATAATAATAATAATGATAATAATGATAATAATGATAATAATGATAATAATGATAATAATGATAATAATGATAATAATGATAATAATAATGATAATAATAATGATAATAATAATGATAATAATAATGATAATAATAATGATAATAATAATGATAATAATAATGATAATAATAATGATAATAATAATGATAATAATAATGATAAGAATAATGATAAGAATAATGATAAGAATAATGATAAGAATAATGATAAGAATAATGATAAGAATAATGATAATAATAATAATAATAATAATAATAATAATAATAATAATAATAATAATAATAATAATAATAATAATAATAATAATAATAATAATAATAATAATAATAATAATAATAATAATAATAATAATAATAATAATAATAATAATAAAGTATAAGAAAGTCAAAGATTAAAATTACTAAAATTAAAGCGGTGAACACCATTGCTGTTGCTCATTTATTCCAAGAGATTAAAAACCGCCGATATGACCAGTGTTAAAGGCAGCATATAAATGGAACATAAAAAATCTGATGTGTTGCACTCGCATGACTTTCTCTACTCTTGTACCACTACTCTTATTTCTATATCTTCTTCATGTTAGCTGAGATAAGAATTGGTAAAAATTATCTTACTGCTTATTTTCTTGTAAATAAAAGGCGAATATGGGAATACAATGGACCTTGAGTGATAGTAAAATCTTTTAAAGCGTTAAGATTCTATTTCCTTTGCACGACTAACATAAAAAAAATAACGATGTTGCATTTGACAAACGTTCAAGTTTTCCGAAACTGACGAAAATAAGAAGGAATATCTCCGAAATGGTTCAATGCACAAAACATTATTGAGACATAACGTGTGTCTTTTAGCAAGATATTTTGAAGAGTAAGGGTTTGTCTATCTCTTACGGTTTATGGGTTATTCAAAAGTAATCCAGTGTAAACATGACTTCATAGGCTAAAGCTAGAAAATTCAAAATATACATTTCATTTGTTATAAAAATATCTTAAATATATGTAGTTTTAATCAAAATCGTTAGAGCCATTTCCAAGAAAATCAAAATTTTCGAAAATTTTTCCATGTATAGGATAGTTTAGGGTGGAGAAATTTTCTTTAAAATATTCGTGTCGCATTCTTGAAAGACAATTTAAATGTCAACTGTGTGTATGTGTGTGTGTGTGCGTCTGTGTGTGTGTCTGTGTGTGTGTGCCTGTGTGTGTGTGTGTGTGTGTGTCTGTGAACAGCACCACTTATAAACAAAACATGCGTTAAATACCAATTATTTTTAAGACAAATAAAATGTATATCTTCAATTTTCTGTCCTCATAAGTTTTTTTGCAGAGTAATCACGTTTTTGGGCAATAAGAATTCGTCGTTACAGTTTGGCAGCTATGCAAATTCACGCTGAGGATTTGTTTTCATCTTAATTGTAGAAACAATTTATTGGACCCGTTTGTTCCAAGCACTCAAAAGAATGTTCTCTGAAGTTAAAGCAACTAAGAACCCCTCCAGTCTTTGCTTTCTGTCTACACTAATGTTAGGTGCCTCATTCCCTTTTATTATTCTTTTCGGTCTCTAAAAGGAAAAAGCCACACAGAAGAAAAATAGAACCTGAAACGAAGCAATGCAAAGGTTTCATTTCTTATGTTTTTTTCTCCTTATATATTGTGTGTTGCCTTTGGCGTACAATAATAAAAGAAGGGGTTGTATTCTAACAGAATATATTTCCGAATATTTTATACTCGAGGAAGTGAAAACAAATGCAGTTGAAATGCTTTGTGCAAGACTAACGAACCCAGGCTACCTGGACCAGCAGAACAGGCATTGAACTGTGAACACAAAGATGGTCTAGACCGACAGGCGCTTTCCATTTCACGTCAAGTTTATGATTGTGCAGAAAACATCAGATGTGTTTGTGGGAAAAGTGTTATACAAGAGAAAAAACACAGAAGTAACTATATGCGAGGCAATTGATACCGAAATTATATATTCAGAAAATTGCCCATTTACAACATAATGTGAAATAACAGTAATAATGACCAATATAAGTAGAGAAAATGCATATAGAAAGGTTAGTATCGCGAATTTAAAAATCTGATGTGTTGCACTCACATGACTTTCTCTACTCTTGTACTAACCATTCTAACAGACTCTTATTCCTATATCTCCATGTTAGTTAAGATAAACATTTGTACAAATTATCTTACTGCTTATGTCCTTATAGGTGCAAGGGGAATATTACAATACACAAGGCTTTGTGCAACAGTCCAATCTTTTTGACCTTTGAGATTCCGTTCTCTTTGCTCGATTAAGATATAAAAAAATGAACAACGTTGTTCCATTTCGCTAAATTTCTAAGATTTCCGAAACTCACACACATAACAAGGAATATCTCCGAAATGGGTCACCCTACAAGAAAATTTACTGAGACATAAATTATGTATTTTAGTAATATCTACATTTTTGTATAGTATAATTTGGTTTATCTCTAACGGTTTATCAGTTATGCAAAAGTCGTCCATTGTAAATAGGACAACAGGGGCTATAGCCAGAAAATTCAAGATGTACATTTCATTGGTCATCAAAATATCTCAAACATATGACATTTTAATCAAAATCGTTAGAGCCATTTCCAACAAAATCAAAATTTTGGAAAAATTTTCCATGTAAAGGGTAGTTTAGCGTGAGCCTATGTTCTTCAAAATCTTCGTGTCGCATTCTTGAAAGACATTAAACTTAAATACCAGCTTTGGTTTTTAACCGAATTTTCGTTTTTGAGTTATGCTGTCCACAGACTGACAGACACACACACGGACCTTTTTCTGAAAATGCTTTTTTTTTTTGTATTCAGGGGCCTCAAAACATATATTTCCGGTGAAATCTCGACATCTTATTTTTGGGTGGAATACAATAATTCCCCTACTTACCAATAGAGAAAGTAAAAATGAGTAATGTTCTTCCATTTGACGCAAGTATTCCAAAGCTCACTCAAATAACAAAGAATGTCTCCGAAATTATTCAGTCTACAAAATGTATGGTAAGATCTGGTCTATGCCTTGCGGCTTACCAGTTATACAATTTATGTAAAACACCCCTTGCTACGGTATTCTTTCAGGGAGGAAGTTAGAGGATTCTGCAGGAGAAGATTTACCTGAAGGCATCTACGTGTCTGGTTGCACGATCCTCTCTCTTTGGGAAATGAAATTAAATTAACTTCCCCACAAACTTCCGTTTTATGTACATACCTAAGGGACTACTTGGCCCATCTTAAGCGCAGGGGCTGCAGCCCCAGGGACTCTGCAGTGGTTCAGCAACTTTGCTCTTGGTGTGCTCCGCTGACCACAGTACCTATATCGCCCTGGGGCTTAAGAGAGGTTTCGTTTCACACATGTGCCTCACTAGCCCAGGGACAACAGGGCTGTTTGTTTTACTAATAATTGACACACAAGAGGTTCTTTGTTCTGCAAGTTTTATACCTGTTCATTCCTTCAGGTATAGTGTTATTATGACGTTTAGACATAACACTGTAAGGAATTAAAATGGTGAACGCTCTAAATGTTGCCATTTGGCAACAGCTATATTTAGTGAATGATACAGGATATTTTGACGGCCACCAGCCACGTCCCACGCTTGCTGTACAAACTAGTATTCCATTATGAGTACCAGTGTGTTGGTCATAACCTATGTGTAGACCGTATAGTTTAACAAAGGTTTATAAGTTGTGTAGATATCTGGTGAAAATCATAGTATTAGGGTACGCGAATGCCTTTTGCCTGTTAAAAGCTTGGATATCCTCTTAATTTCCCATAGTTTTTCCCTACTTACATTGTCAAAAGGTTCTTCATAATCGATAAGAGCTATATGTGTTTCATGGATAAATTCCTTTCTTTTTTCTATTATCCGTTCAAACCATATTGTTCTTCTAATAATAATACGTCTGATATAGATTGTAATCTTTTACTTAATATTCTTGCATATATTTTATATCCTGTGTTTAAAATTTCTATCCTCCTTTAATTTTCACAACACTGTAACATTTTAATTAATTATTAATATTAAGACACTTGTGTGATCTGTGACGTTCAAAATAAGGTTAAAACCTGTATGATATTCAGGAACGTCAAAACAGACGTAGAGTAAGTTGGTTCCTTAATACGTTTTTGTGAGGGTTCATTTTCCTTTGTATCGATTTTGTAAACGAATAAAACATTTAGTACTTCGTCAGTCTATACATATGTATGTTAAATGTGACACCGTTCCCTTTGAAACAAAGTTGTATTTATTTTACTTTCATTCTATGTTGTATGACGTCACACCCATACAATAATCGCAACATAACCTCCTGGATATGTATAGTTTTTAGATTTTTCTTTAAAATGTGCCAATAAAACTGTCTCACTGGTATAACTGTTAACATTTTCATCAAAGCACCACATTAGAAAGCATTGCAAGCTTCAACATATCTTGTTTCGACTTCGCTAGTAAAAGTAATCCACGTGCTAGATCCGCAGCTTCTTCAATAGCAATATCGCTCATTTTTATACTATTTTACTGCTTGATAAAGTCACAAGATTCAATTCGGCTACAGAAACACATAACCTAGAAATCAAGACATGTGCTACTTCAAGCAAAGAATATTTTGCGAAATGCATTAACAAAGGAGTGGTTAAGAAGGCTTTGCCCATATAATTTAAATGTAGCTTTTCATTTGTTCACATAGAGAATTCATTTTTTCTTAACCTTAAATAGCATATGGTAAAGCAATTTTGATTTATTATTGCTCCTTACGGGTTTTTCAAGCATTGAGAAAGGTAACCACGAACTGTAAGTTACCCTGCGGGCCCTCGTATTTCAAAAATGCATTCTCGGCCTTATAAATATCAGTTTTTAGTACGCAATGTATGTATATCAGCAGATACGAATAGTAACTGCAGGAACTTCATATGGGGTAGTCGTAAGAAAAATATAATGAATATACTATTGAAAAATATAATGGACAGTGATATTCAGTGGCCGCCTCAGATGATAATGATGGTGATGATGGTGGTGGTGGTGATAAATTAAAATTGACCTTTTATTTATGGACGTTCTTTAAGTGCTATGGTTTTGAGCGTATCTTTATATGCTGGGCGTGAAAGACCACCTAAGTTTTATCAGAGGAAGGTTTATCTGTCTTAAGGTTCTTTTACATACCCTAAATCTACCACATGGTACTAACGGCTTTACTCACATTGTTAAGGAAGCCATGGTAACGATTTTTACGCCCCTCCTCCCCCCCCCAAAAAAAAAAATACATTGTCCTGCACCAGCTTTGAACCCATGAGCTTGGGTTGATGACGATGACAGTGACCAAGACGTCGTTCAAACTTAATTATTATTCAGTTTCAAAGTGGAGTGAGCTTTTAAAACAGATCAACAACAATACGAACTTCGCATTTGAAAAAAAAAAGTGTGTTTTGATAAATCCAAACCAATATCAGGGAATAGCTTGGGAATGCATAGATTCTACAAAGATGTATGTGTTATTTGTGTGCTATAACAAAATTTATATGTATAGTTAAAATATTTTTTTCTTTCTATTAAGTTCACCAGTTAGGCAAAAGCAATTCAGAATGAAGAAGTTATTCCCAGAAAATTCAGGAAAAGATATTTCATTTGTCATACAATTATCTTAAACATGTGGTATTTTAATTAAAATTTGGAGAGAATTTTAAGAAATAATTTTTTTCGAAAATATTAAGCCAACACAAACAAGGCAAAACAGAAAAGTAACAGATTTGACTGTCTTATTACTCTAGCATAGATCAGTGAATATTGTATAAATATCTTATGCATTGATATTTTGTGAGGCCTTAAAGTGTAAGTAATTGTTGCGATGCCGACCCTGACACACAATAAAGGACGGTAGGGGCCAAGCTAGTTTGCACCACTCTCGCGAGCAAACACGTGACAATGAGCGCGGTACGTCAATGAGGGTTTCGAGATTATTCGAGAAGTGTCCGGTGGCTGGCGTGTTTTTAGAGATTACAGAAAGTTGAAGTTCCAGAAAGGTTCGTGCTACGTCATCCTCATTATATAAGGAGACGAGAGTTTGGCGTCACTCAGTTTTTAGTTCTAGTTCGTGTGTCAACTGCGTGCGTAGGTCGCATCGAAAGGAAGATAGAGAAGCAGTTAATGAGTGTCGAGTCTGTATCGTCAAAGTCAGCTGTTTGAGAGACAGAGAAAGTGAAGAAAAACAAAGGAGTGAGCCAAGGTTACGAGAAGAAAACAGTTGTGACCTGTAATATCACGAAACACTGTAGACTGTGTTAATGTCAGTAAAAGAGAAGTCTGTATTTACGTAAAATCAAATCCTTGTGATATATGGAATGACTTTTCGAATTCTAACTTAGAGTATTAATTGTTGCCTTGTGTCAAACGTTAATTGTAGCAAGTTTCGTGGAAATTTGTTCAACGGTATAGAAGCCTAAAAGGAACATACATATTTATACTCATACACCGAATTTTATATGCATAAGATTCATTTTGCCCGCTAATATTTCGCAATCACTCAATGTGGCCACCCATTTTGGGCAGTAAATTGTCGATTTTCCCTAGGAAACAGGAAAATATTGCCTCTTGTTCAAGTTGTATCAAAACAGCTTGTATAACATACATACATGGGTTTATCGATGCGGTGCGAGTACCTTCTCTCCAAGCAGGTGCTGATTTATGCCATTTCGATTGCTGAAATACGAGCTGTCATAGCCAGGAAACCTGGTTTTGTTCAATGAGGCGAGAAATCCTTTGAACTGACCTTTCTTCACATCGCTGAACAAATGAGCTTCTTCCATTTCATTGGCTGCAAGTATTTTTCGATAAATGCCAATGTGGTGACTGGTTACATAGATAAGGTTTATGAGTACGAAAAACGTGCAGTGTAAGCATAACTAAGAGTGTTTTCCTAGTCTAATGTACCGTTTAAAGCAAGCCAAGTGGTATGAGGTTTATGCCCTTTGATCATTTGAATCTATTGAACTGTAGCATAGACGAATTTCTATAAATACAGCAAAGCCTTAGCGTAGTTGGTAGAGCATCTGCCTGCTGTGCAAGGGGTCCAGGGTTCGATTCCCGGCAGGTGGGTTGGAATTTTTTTTCCGGCCAAGATTATTCCTCGTCCTTCTCTGAGTCTGGAATATTGAAAGTGTGAATGTGTGTGTCTGAATTCAACGTATAAAACTCCCAAAGGCCGAAAAATCCACTGTTAAACACACATAATTATTGTACTGTGGATTTCGCTCTATCTCCACGACTGAAACATTAAGAAAGTTTTCAGTTTGGTGTAAATAGACTTTCGACATATTTTGGAGCAGATTGCTATATTATTAGATGTATTACACGTATCTAATTCGCTGATATGCAAGCCGTCTATCAACGCACGCTTCCACAGATCTTCGCTCTGCAGCGCGCGAGTTTAGCCGAGCTTAACCGAATCACCACGATGCATGGCGAAGGAACCTCTACGAGATAGATTGCAGCCACTGCCATCTTAAGCTTTGAGATGCCATAACCTATATGATTGGTGTGAATTTTTCAACAGTGTACCACTTTTTAAAGGTTCTGTCGCTGTTTAATTGAAACTTGAAGGGCACATTTTAAATATCTATCAATCCAGCCTCCTTTATAGCTTTTATACCCACAACGAAATGTGTAATAAAGTTATTGCTGCAACGTTTCTATTGACTAAAGTAATGTGGACAGAAATATACATAGATGCATAAACTCAAAGCTCGCGTATATTCTGATCCTGATTCGCTGGTACTCAACGTTTTTCTTTACCTAATTAATTAATTGGTTATACGTTTAATAAAACAATTGTTATAAAGCAAACAAATGACACCGTAATGATATATCACAGCATGTGAATTGCATAATGTATCACAAATAAATTATGCTTGTAAAAAAGGCAATCATGAATATGTCCTGATTCAAAGTTACGTTTTGTTCATTATAGCCATTACATAATGCTACAAGTTTATGATTATGATCGTTATATACAGGCTGTGTACATTATAAGTGCAGATATTTGTACTGGTATTGGGCACAGGTTAATAGACAATATTACATCAATATTTAGTTAATTTACGGAGTATATATTAAGAGTATGTTTTCAGCTTGGTTAGTACCTTCAAGTAAATGTGCCACAGAAAGTATAACATAGGGTGGGGAATAGGGGGAAAACTAATACACTCAGATATTTCGTTTTTAGCCCATTAGGTTTAGGAAATATTGCACTCTAACCTAAAAGAAGACATTAATTTCAGTTAAAATACACATTTGGTATTCCACGAACAAACACACAAAGAGTATCTATATATTATAGGCCCATGCATGGCTCTCTCTATATGTATTTTGTGTTTATGCTGAAAATTATTCACAAAAATAGCAAGGAGCATTGCTTTAATTGGTTTAAAATGCATCTTTTGTAGTTGCTAGAAGCTAACAGAATAGAACTAAAATTACAGGCTCTGTGCAGGCAGAGCTTATTATTTTCAATTTTCTTTGCATGGACTGATGAGAAACAAAAGACTGCACAAACATGTCAAACGCATGTAGCTTCAGAGACCGGGAATTCTGATGTACAACAGGGTTAAACGGACGAAACTGTGAAATTTTATAATCCTATGTTTCTTAACGAGTATTTATCACATAATACAAACATTATATACAACTATTTCTCAAAGTTTCAAAGAAACGCTTGAAATTTTCTTGGAGGAAATGTACTTACAACTGCGCAAAAAAGAACAAAAGAAAAAAGCCCTCCCTGTCGCCAACTTTTCAAAATTCTGTAACACGTTCATATTTATATTCCATAAATACCAATATATAAAATTAATTGCGTGAGATTCATATCAAATAATGATTAATGTAAGGAAAAGAATCATATAACTCGTTGCACATATTATATTTTAAAGATTACAATAATTTTTAAAAATATATACGTTAAGAAACCTCATAGGTAAAACTCAAATATATTGGTGGTTAATAGGATAGCAAGGAACATCCTTAAATTATTTTTAAATAACTACAAAGACTATCGTAATGTCCGCCCGGTCATTTAAATATCAAATGACAAAGCATTTAACGTGCAATTTATGCATACCAACTACAAGGTTTTCACTGGTACAAAAATATAAATATTTGTGTTATCGAGAATATTTACCAATTTTCGCGGGTTGGTTTCCTTAAGGCACACAAATAACAAAACGTTATTTTTTAAAAAAGTCTGTTTCTTATGATATTATCGTTCAAGATTTATCCAGAATATGGCTGTTACTGAAAACTGAAAAAACATTTAATTTCCATGTAATGATAGCTCCCCCCCCCCCCAAATCGCGATAGTCATTTTAGTGGGGCAAACAGAACGAAAAGGACTAAGTTTTGCTTGGGGTATAGTATTTTCTTAAAATTCTCGGCGCATCCCACGAAACTATACTTGAAATACCAGTTTAATATTTATGCAATTACAATCTGCTACCATTCTTCTGGATAGAGCTCATATTGAGTATCCTTCAGGTTGATCACCTATCCTGACTGCTCGCTTTCGGTTATCCTGAGTTCCGTGCGAGATCCCTGAAGTCGCATGAGTTCCGTGCCAGCTACCAGAAGGTTACGCCGGTAGCTGTGTGCAAGTTACCTCGAAGTTTCCATTGTGCGTGATTCTTTGCAGCCTATTAGCATTTCCCAGGAGGCACCAGGGGGAGGTTAACTCATAAGCCTCCCATAGTATATATTTTTAATTATTTATTTTTTTGGTCTTACTCAATATTACAATAATTATAACCTTTAAATCAGCTTTTAACCTCGTCAAACGGTTTTTAGTAGTTTGTCAGTTCGGCACTAATATTTACATTCTTGCCAGAAACCAGAATGCCATGATTTTAAGAACCCTATCCTCATTTTTGACCATTCTGGTATAGCAGTATTTGTTCTCTCAGATAGTTTTCCTTTGTAACGGCTCATTTATTCGTTTGATGGTTTGTCGATCGCATATACGAGAATATATACACTTGAGACTCTATGCACTTTAAAACATCTGCAAATGTGAACATATTTGGATGTGATGTATACCATCTTGTTGAGTTGGAATGGAACGTTTGGCGTTCGTTTGAGGCTTGAAATCTTGCCCAAATCTAGAGTGAAAAAGGACCTTCTTCGTTGTGGACAAAGTAAATATTTCAACGTGCTAATTTTCTTGTCTTCGTTGTGTTTTCTTGTGATAACGCTTGACGCCTGTGATCAGAAGACTAACCGATGCTGTACTGAATTGCCTAAGCAGCCGAGATAATTAGCAAAGAGCCAATTCTCTGTGCATTTTCCAGTGGCACGGAACTCAGGCCATCCTGGTAGTTCGCACGGAATTCATGACGATCGCTCTGTTTTATTCAGAGTGTGCCTAGTCCGCGATAGGCATCTGACCACCGGCTCTTACGTCCTGGGGGTGAAGTCTTCCATACAGGGAGGAGAAAGAGAGAGGTATTTTTGGTATTATTGTTGTGAATCCTCTGGTTGGATTCACTCCCCTCTTCAATAATGACACAATACTCGGGTAGTGCTAAGGCGGTGCGAAGCTGAGCCAATTAGCTCTATTTATGTTGATCTACTCATTTCACATTACTAGGAATAGTGTACACGTCATAATGTGTGCTCTGCCTTTGGATTTCCTGTTTTATGTGGCTTCACTCACACATCATGGAAACATTGTTTGGTACCTCATAATTGGCTGTTGTCGAAGAAAGCAGTAGCACACTGCAGGTGGGACCTGTTGCACGCCGCTGATTAGGAGGAATATGTCTGTTTGCTCTCTGGTCTGGTTTGTAATATGCAGACTGTCAGTAATGGATTAATCCCCTGACTGCACAGGTGAAGTTGCAGATGAGGCTGCCATCCCATTACCACAGCATGGTTATTATATAAACGAAGAACTGGAATTATGCCTCTAAATCCCCATAGTACAGTGGACTCCAGCCTAACAGCCTCCCTTGTAAAACAATTGCTCAACGCTCATTTGGAAAACATTCGTACCTAATTGAAGCGGGCATTGTTAGATGGCGGGAATGGTCTAATAAATCAATGTTGAGAGAAAAAAACTGTAGAAATTTACCACTCATAGCTTCTTTAAAGACAATTTATTTTATATGTGACAAAATTACAAAATTCATTCATGTTACTTTTCGATTACTTTACTATCTACTAAACTTCTACCACAAATACACAGTTCTCTTTTTCTCGTTAACACAATCTACGGTGTTTCGGGTTATCACAGCTCACAACTTTTTCTTGTCGTAAGAGGTGTTCTATGGTCGTAAGCTTGCTCGGTGTTTAAGTTTCTCCTCGCTTTCCCTGTCTGTTATTACGACGGACTTACACATTAACCGACTTGTGCCTTTAACTGCAACTAACTGCTACTTCCTGGCCTCCTTATATACTGAGGATAACGTCACACGGATTTTTCTCGAAAGCTCCGGAGAAAGTTCCTTTTGTGTAGCCACTTCCATTGTTGTTAATCACGTGCACACAAACAGTTGCGCCAGGCAGCCTGACCTCAAACGCCTATGCCCAATAGTCCTTTATTTTGCGCCGAGCCTGACGTCATAATATCTTAGGGATTATACCACTTTCAACTTGTTAGAGTTTCTTTCCTTTTCTTGGTTTAAAATATGTTGGCGCCGGCTACACTTGAAAATAGGATTACAGTCAACTACCTCACACCACTACAAGCTTCGAGCGCACGGCTTTACTAAACAAAAATTTCCGATTTCGGCTACATAAGTGATTGTGATTTTTAAAGAAATAAACTGTTTAAAAAATCTTACCTTGCAGAGGATGGTTAAGAATGGGAGGATGTGTTTGAAAATATTGAGGTCGTATTCTTGAAAGTTGTTGAATTTTAATACCATGTCTGGTATGTAACCGACTTTTTGGATTTGAGTTCTTTTTGCAAACGCAGATTTAGGTATCAATTTCTAAGGTAACCACAGAAAACTATCTATGTTAATAAACAAAGTTACCATCTGTAGTAGCTCCGATCTATGAAAGATGCCTAAGTCGATTGTTGGGTAGCTAATCAAAATTGGATCGACAATCTTTTAAACCAAAGAATTGGCTGGTGTCTTAGAGAGATTACGACAGAATAGGGCACGGCGATGCACTGCTTGTGTCAATCGCAACGGGCGTGCGTTCCAACATTTGCTTTGAATGGTAAAGGTGTAAAGAATGAGATGTTTGTGTTTTGTTTATGTGTTCTGTGTTTTGTCGGTCTAATTTTGGGATATATGTGCTATAGTTTTGTAGTGATGGTAAAACGATTTAATTTTTACTTTCTCTCCTATTAAATCTCCTGTTAAATTGTTCATTATTTGTTAAATAATAAGAGAGGATTATGATAGTTCGCTAAAGGTCCTTGCAGTTAGACAAATACGTCGTTTTAGCCAATCGTTATCCACTAAACGGTTCGAAACGTTTTGGCTGTTAATGGATAGACGGAGAAAATTATACCCCGGTGGATAAGCGATTCATCATGGCCAAAATAAACAACTGTCACATTGATCATGGGCTGGCTGGCATGATTCCTCAGAAGTAAAGAGTGGTAACGATTTCTTGCAGTGCAACAGTTTGACCAACTGTGGCAGCTGTGACACCATCATACGTTACAAACGTCGCCGCTTGCTTTGCATTAATTATGCGTACACGGTGCTGCTGGACGTATGAGCCATGAAACGCGCTAAATGTATTCCAGGAACATTACATTATGCCCACCATTAAGAATATTCATGAGATGTAATACGCACCATTGTTCCAAACATGCAGGCTCTTGTTGCTGCATTGTAGTGTCTGTCCTGGTGCGCCGCCAGGAAAAACGTGAAGAATTGCATTATAATTTAACAATAATTATGTTATTTTTATGTCACTTGAAGATTCAGTTATTGCCAGTGACTGAAATAATAGTAATTGAACAATATGTCCAAAGATGGCGTTAGTGTTATTTAGACTATATTTGACACCTATTCACATGTTTTGTTTCGAGGTATAGCAAGTTTCGCGGGGGACATAGAAGCTAGATCTGTGGAAAATCTGCTATATTTACGCCCTCCGTGGTGCAAACGTGTCATTGTTATCCCCACTTATTCCAGCGCTGGGTGAAAATGGAGGTTACTTTCCGAATGACTCTCGTATTTTCTATAGTACAGTCAACGAATTTAAAAATATGCTTGGCGCTGTGACTTAGTCGAAAGTATGATTATGTTTCGGGGTCTTGGGTTTCTAAGAAAGCTGTAAGAAATTAACAGCAATAAAATGCTGTTAGAGTCCAAGACCCCGTAAAGCATCACCGGAAGTACATGTTATGAACTTCCTGAATGTAAACAAAAGGCGCGCGCGCATCTACCAACAATGTAACACGAAAATGTTCTAGAAAATCCCTGAAACCAAGATTCACTATATAAGCAAAATGTTTCGATAATGTTTATTCTCTTAATGGGTCTCAACGATTTTGACAAAAATTCAAGGCATGTTTATGACAAATCAGTGTGTATTTTGAATATTTTGAGAATAATACACCTATTCTGCCTGCTATAAATATTTACTACACAGTTTCAAAGCCCTGCAATGATTTCAGATTCAAAAACTACGACCTCTACACCGAAATCTTTTTTGGATGTAAAACAAATTCAAGTGAAAAGCTCTTAAGTTGTGTCCATTCTTTGGCTCTCCCAACTGCGAGTTTGTCCCTATTGGAATTTTTGTTTGTTTGAGACACGGAACCTTGTTTATGAAAGGCCCGTGCAAACAGACGAGCATCTAGTGGCCTATATATTCACAACAATAAGACAAAAGCAATACCACGATCTGACAGACTGTGATCCAACCTTTACAACGTTACAGCTTATACGTAACATAACGTAGAAACACGGATAAAATGGAAATAAAAGATATCAACGAGAAAAGAACATAACATGCTGCAAGCAACTTTGTCAATGAGTATTCATACAAAAGCTCATTCTTCCATCTACTTGACGTAAACATTTGTGCAAATATTTTATCACATATTTCCGTGTAAATAGAATGAAATACGGGCCGAGGAACAGTCGAACCGTTTTAGACCTACTCGATATCTGATTGTATGGCCGGGTTAGAAAAAAATCTGATGCGTTGCTTTGAGATTCCGTTCTCTTTGCACACTTAACATAAAAAATTGAACAGCGATGACCCATTTCACGAAAGTTGTTTTCCGAAACCCACACACATAACAAGGAATATCTCCGAAATGGTTCACTCTACAAGAAAATTTATTCAGACAAAAATTGTGTATTTTAGCCAGATCTACATTTTTTGTATAGTATGATTTGGTCTATCTAACGGTTTACCAGTTATGCAAAAGTCGTCCAGAGTAAATATGACTAAAGGGACTATAGCCAGAAAATTCAAGATATACATTTCAATTGTCATAAAAATATCTCAAAATTATGACATTTTAATCAAAATCGTTAGGGCCATTTTCAAGAAAGTAAACATTTTCGAAAAATTTTCCATGTAAAGGATAGTTAAGGGTGGGGCTATTTTCTTCAAAATCTTCGTGTCGTACCCTTGAAAGACATTAAAATTAAATATCAACTTTGGTTTTTAACCGACGTTTGGTTTTTGAGTTATGCAGAGACTGATACACAGACACAGGCGGGCGTGGAACTTTTTCTATTTTTTTTTTTTTTTTTTTTTTTTTTTAATTCAGGTGCCTCAAAGCATAATTTCCGGTGAAATCTTGACATCAGATTTTTGGGTGAAATACAATACTTCCTCTACTTGCTAAACGTAGCAGAGAAAGTAATAAATGGCCAAAAGGCTACGTCACAGACAAAGTCCATTCGAAGGAAGGGCAGAACATATGAATGTCGCTACAGGGAAGGAAGGATTCACATCAAAGCAAGCCTCAGATAACGCCCGCTCGGCCTCGAATCAAGAAGCACTTATGAAAGTGTTTGCGGATGGACCTCGAGATACAAAATGCCTGTATTTGGGTTTTTTGCATCCGTTACCTACCACGGAACGGTGTTTTCACATGCGTACGTCGTGTCCTATTGATCGTAGTTATATCAACTAACTGGTCTTTCTGCCTGTATGGCGTAGTCGTCCACTAATTAAATAAATGAACTTTGAGACCCATTTATTTAACTCTTGTTTGTTCATGCTAGTAATTAGTTCCTTTGAACAGTCAAATTTACCAACCAGCCAGCCTGACTGACTGATGCACTTCTGTCACGTTTCATATTTGGTGATGCTTTTTGTTAGCTTTCTGTTATGGAAAAAAATATCTAGTATTTTTGCATTTGACGCCAGCAGTTTTAATTCCATATCTCAACTAAAACGAAGAAGATACAGGAATAAGAGTTTCTAAGAATAGTGCAAGAGTAGAGAAAGTCATGTGAGTTCAATACATCAGATTGTTTTCCTCTCTATTCTGTAAATAAATTTCTGGGCGCAAATGGTACTTTTATCACTTGCACGTATTACGACTAATATCGATGCTCGAAAGTGTTAAGATTTTTGGCAATGTCAGTAGTTGGACTAGCTACTGTTAATTTATAATTTAGTTCATCACAAAATTTGTCGAAGTTATTCCAAACTTATTTTGTGTTGCAGGTTTCCCTATGCCAATTATTTTATTTCAGCATTAGATGCTTTACCGAAGCAAGAGTCAGCCATTGAGTGAATACCGAAGGTATAAATAAATAAAATGAATGATTTAAATATATTGTTGCATGTATTAAGGACATTTCACGAATTCAAGGGTAATTTAGTTTTTATATTTGACATTTGAAAAGTGGCTCTGCGGCATCAAATTACGTCAGCTGTTGCGCATCTATAGCACAGTGCAGTTAAGACGAGGTGATAATGAACGCTGTCATTGGTTGAAATTTGAAATTGTTATTGGTTGATTTTAACCAACTCACGTATTAGTGAAATTGAAAACAATCCCCACGCATACCAAGGACGAGGAATCTCATAGCTTTATCCGCGGCAAAAGTTTGAATCAAAGAAGCCATCTTACGAAGAATAGCAATTCAACTGACAACACGGGGATCTGTACACCCCGGCTAGGACCTTATGCTGTGCCTGGTATTGAAACCAGGTTACCGGGTTGCAATAAACACATTAATCAGCATTACCTGCAATATTGCAGTGCCTCTGAACCTGACAAATCTGCAGTTAAACGAAATATAAATCCGTTATTAATGTTTGTTTAAACGCCTTAGAGTAGAATGTAAAAAGATGCAAAGAATTGAAATTAAAGACATCCTTTTCTGTGCATCTTTTTTTCTCTTCTTAAGTCTTTCTTCAAGTTGTCATAAATACCCTTTCTTTATTACACCTACGTCACAGACTTTTTATAACCTTTTTTTAAATGCCTCTTATCTCCCCCCAAGAGGAGGAAACATAATAAACCCTCTCTCCCCCGTCGGAGTCAAGTCCGGGAATTGCGAGGGTGGCGAGGGAGGGTGGGGGGAGGGAGGGGAGAACTAAAAGAGAGGTTCATGAAAACCTCTTGATGCCTCCCTGCCTTTCATCACCACCAAAGATATACGCACTACTCGTTTATCTACTTTTCTTGATTACTTTATAGAAGTTCTTAAAATGTGTCATTTTCCTGAGCAATATATTTTAAATTGTGTTATATAAAACGAAGGAAAATGTAAGAATGGCTTTAAAAATGTTACGCTCTTATTTACACTTAGATAACACTAACTTAGAGGTTAAAGTTCTCGGCATACCTTCTAGGGGCATTCTCTCCTTCATGTGTGTGTGTGTGTGTGTGTGTGTGTGTGTGTGTGTGTGTGTGTGTGTGTGTGTGTGTGTGTGTGTGTCATTGTGACTTTGGGCAACACAACTCAAAAACAAAAAGTCGGTTAAAAGCCAAACTTGGTATTTAAGTTTAATGTCTTTCAAGGATGCGACACGAAGATTTTGAAGAAAATAGCCCCACCCTAAACTACGCTTTACATGGAAGATTTTTCGATAATTTTGATTTTCTTGAAAATGGCTCTAACGATTTTGATTAAAATGTCATATGTTTGAGATATTTTGATGACAAATGAAACGTATATCTTGAATTTTCTGGCAATAGTTCCTGTAGTCGTATTTACTTTGGACGACTTTTGCATAACTGGTAAACAGAGATAGACCAAATTATACTGTACAAAAAGTGTAGATCTTGCTAAAATACACAATTTATGTCTCAATACATTTTCTTGTAGGGTGAACCATTTCGGAGATATTACTTGTTATGTGTGTGAGTTTCGGAAAACTTAGAACTTTCGTGAAATGGATCATCGTTGTTCATTTTTTTATATGTTAAGTGTGCAAAGACAACAGAATCTCAAACATTTGACTGCCGCACAAATCCTACTGTATTCTAACATTCCCCTTGCACCTACAAGGAAATAAGCAATAAGATAATTTGTACAAATGTTTATCTCAACTAACACGAAGAAGATATAGGAATAAGAGTTTGTAAGAATGGTTAGTTCAAGAGTAGAGAAAGTCACGTGAGTTCAACACATCAGGTTTTTTTAATAATACGGTTCATTACGTTTCGTTAGTGTCATAGAAGTAAATACGTGACCTTTGATATGAAAATTGAAGGCATTGAGCGTGCACTAGTCCCTTTAATATCACTTTTCTTCAAATGAGAGTCCGGCTATGAAATTGGTGCGCAAGCCCTAGACTTGAATACATTTAATGATGATTGTAGTCTGAGAGACAGAGAGGGGGGGGGATGTGACGTGACGTATGAAGCAGGCCTGGCAACCACTGCCTGGAGGGAAAAGGAAGCCTGTCAGATAATTCTCACTGAGTGAAAAGGCGAGCTCGTTAAGCAATTGTAAGTTGCCGAGTGTCAAAACCAGAGCATCGCAATCCGACGATGTGCGTCGGCACATTTCCGTTATTTCTCTCGCCTAACAATAGGTTCGTAACGGCCTCACGGAGATAGTGTGGCTGGCTCTTATCGGCTATGGTTTATGGTAAAAATTAACTCCAGCAGACAGAGATTTCCGAACCACTGAACCGTTTCTAGGGCATCACATATTCTCTCCTTTTCATTTTATTTTCGGACTTCCTCCTCAGGAATACGAGTCACTTTAATTACTTGACAAGCTTCTCCTGGCTCATTAACTTTGAAATATCTCCAACATGTAGAAAGGCACATAAAATATCTATAGCATGCTTAAAAGAACAAAAACTATGTCCAAAATACAAAATTACAGCGCATGTTTCTTTACCATTTTATTAATATTCACGTACATCAGGCATGGGGAAGAGGGGTGCCAGGAATGCAATCGAGCATTTATCCTCCCAACTTGCCCCACTACCTCTCTTTTCCGGTTCTGTTTTCTTATCATTGCGTTGAGATATTTTTTCGGGGTTTTTCTTCACTTCTTAGTTTTTCTCTTGGCTGGTTGAATGACAAACTCGTAAATTCGTGACATAGCGAGAGAAAATGCTTATCAAATAAGCAATCTTATGAATCAAAAAGTTGAAGCTTGTGCTATCTCTAATGGTTTACCAGTTATGCAAAAGTCGTTCCGAGTAAATGCGACTACAGGGGCTATAGCCAGAAAATTCAAGATACACATTTTATTTTTCATCCAAATATATCAAACATATGACATTTTAATCAAAATCGTAAGAGCCATTTTCAAGAAAATCCAAATTTTCGAAACATTTTCTATGTAAAGGGTAGGTTAGGGTGGGGCTATTTTCTTAAAAATCTTCGTGTCACATCCTTGAAAAATATTAAAGTTAAATACTAACTTTAGTTTTTAACCGACTTTTCGTTTTGTTGTTCACAGACTGACAGACACACACACACGGAGACACACACACACACACATACACACACACACGCGCGGATCTTTTTCTAAAAATACTTTTCTCTAGATTCAGGGGTCCTCAAAACATATTTCCAGTGAAATCTCGAAAGGAATTTTTCGATAAAATTCAATACTTCCTCTACTTACTATACGTGGTAGAGAATGTGATACTATTTGGCATTTATGATTTTAGACACTTCGAACACCCGTTTTATTTAATTTTAACGCTTACTATAGCTTCGATAAATAGTTCCCATAAAGATAAAATCCTGAGTAATATTTTCAATATATATACTTTTGTTCTTCCTCATAGAACGAAACTTTTGCATTCAGTGTCCTTGATAACGTGATTTTTCACGATCGCCATGTGTTGCGTGTTGCAATAATCGACTATGATTTAATAAATTCCATTTTCTTAGCACATCATTTTACAATTATTTAAAAGCACTTCCTTAAATTCTTATCTGGGAAAAATTGTTTTCAAACTAGTAACGCTTTCCAAGTTTGTAGGTTTTTCCGGGGACAAACTCCAACGATACATTCTTGGCAGTGTGTACAATAGCCATGGGCGTCGCGAAGGAGGGGGGGGGGGGGGAGGCAACGGGGGCTACGGCGCCCTCTTAGAAGCTAATAATTTCAAGTTTAATTGCCTGACTAAAATATAGCGATAGATTCGGAAAAAGATGATGTGGGATCGTCGCTCCTCTGCTCCACTCTCCTACTCCGACTGCTGCTTTCTGGATGTCTTCTGCTCCGGCTGTTCTGGCATGTGATCTTAACATCAGGGTATGCGTGAGTGTTTGCGAATAAAACCAGAACTTCGTTGAAACACTTTTATTCTCACCAAAATAAGAAAGCGTGAGATTTGCCGATCGTTATTAAATTCGTTGAGTCGTTACCGTGTCTTTACTACGACGGAAGATTGTTAATATTAACTATAATGTGTCCTCACACTTGAGGATCCGGAATATAAGTCCCGTAGCTGAGATACGCACTCGGTGGTCTGGGCGGCACGTGTACTGCCCCGTCGGATTCTGGAGAGCAAGTCTAAACGACCCTTCCTCTCCGGGTTCTCGCAGGCAAGTCTCTGTGCGTTATGAGGCTCTCTGTACCTTTCACTTCCTAATTAGCAACAGGGTTTCGAAGAAACGACCATCCCTTGTTTTCCGGCTCACACCGGCGCTGAGCGATTTCCAGGAAAACTGGTCTTACCAGGTCTCGCTGGACTACCTGAAGCTCGCCCCTAATGACTTGTCTGTACCTTTTCGTACCTTTTGACAATTTTAGTCACAACTAATCTCCCAGATCTCATACATTTATACACGTAACAATTTAAACATTTTCTGATTATTAAATTCCGCCATGTGATGCAGTATTCTATCCATAATTATGGCGTTCACAATTTCGGCTTCAAAGAGCTGCAATATGAATTTTATACACAAACATAGGCAGCAGTGAGTGCCTAGCAGTGAGGCGGTCCTTAGATATATGCATAAATCACTTCCTTTATTTTTCTTTGTGCTTTGGAAAGAGTGGCAGTATAAAGGCGATGTATTGATAGCCCAGGGCTTTAATGTGACCGCCTGACCTCTCTTATGTGCAGCTTTATCTGTACCAACTTGTGTGTACCAACAGATTTACTGCCTGCCACCACAAAGAAATCATTTTCCTTTGTAGCCAATGCCTGAAGATAATGTTATTATTCATAGGCTCTGTCGTCATCCCCCGGGACGGGAAGATGCGATAAGGTGCAGCTCCTGGGAACTTGATTTATTCCTCGAGACAAAACTGTACTAGGCACAAGAAATGTCAGCCGCAATAGAAACGTTTGTGTTTGAGCTGGGCGCCATTTTTTCCTCGTGTGTGTGTGTGCAAGAGACAAGAATTTTCCAACTTCTCACTGAAACTTTAGCCCAGTGAATTATGTCTTACAAGCAGACTAAGTAATCAGCTCTTTCGAGGATGCCACTCGAAGATTTTGAAGAGAATAGCCCCACCCTAAACTACTCTTTACTTGGAAAATTTTTCGAAAATTTTGATTTTCTTGAAAATGGTTCTAACGATTTTAATTAAAATTCCATATGTTTAACATATTTGAATGACAAATGAAATGTATATCTTGAATTTTTTTACTCTAGCCTATGTAGTCCTGTTTACTCTGGATGACTTTTGCATAACTAGTAAACCGTAAGAGATAGACCAAATCTTACTGTACAAAAAGTGTAGACCTCGCTAAAACACACAATCTATGTCTGAATAAATTTTCTTCTAGGTTGAACCATTTCGGAAATATCCCTTATTATTTGTGTCAGTTTCGGAAAACTTAAAACTTTTGTGAAATGTATCATAGTTGTTCATTTTTTACTGTCTCTACGGGTAAGTAGGGGAAGTATTGTATTCCATCCAAAAATTCGATGTCGAGATTTCACCGGAAATATATGTTTTGAGACCCCTGAATCCAAAAAAAAAAAAAAAACAAGCATTTTTAGAAAAAGGCCCGTGTGTGTGTGTCTGTGTGTCAGTCTGTCAGTCTGTGGACAGTATAGCTCAAAAACGAAAAGTCGGTTAAAAAACAAAGTTGGTATTTAAGTTTAATGTCTTTCAGGGATTAGACACGAAGATTTTGAAAAAAATAGCCCCACCCTAAACTACCCTTTACATGGAAAATTTTTAAAAAATTTTCATTTTCTTGAAAATGGCTGTAACGATTTTGATTAAAATATCATATGTTTGAGATATTTTTATGAAAAATGAAATGTATATCTTGAATTTTCTGGCTATAGCCCCTGTGGTCGTATTTACTCTGGACGACTTTTGCATAACTGGTAAACCGTAAGGGATAGACCAGATCTTACTTGACACAAAATGTAGATCTTGCTAAAATACACAATTTATGTCTCAATAAATTTTCTTGTAGAGTGAACCATTTCGGAGATATTCCTTGTTATGTGTGTGAGTTTCGGAAAACTAAGAACTTTCGTGAAATGGATCATCGCTGTTCATTTTTTTATATGTTCAGCGTGCAAAGAGAACGGAATCTCAAAGCTTTAAAATATTTGACTATCGCACAAAGCCTACTGTATTCTAATATTCCCCTTGCACCTCAACTAACACGAGGAAGATGTAGGAATAAGGGTTTGTAAGAATGGTTAGCACAAGAGTAGAGAAAGTCATGTTTGTATATAGGTAGAGATTGTTCTGCGACAAACGTTTAAACGCCCTCGTCTCTCATAGTGATGTTGAATCATCGGCGGAACAGTGTCATGATAAGTTGGTGATGACATGACGTAACACAAATCACAGTTCACATGACGTACTAACATAAATACAGGTAACAAGAGCACTGCGGACCACGCTTACCAACTGTCCACCAAGCCGTTATCGTCAATTTATACGCGTATAAATTTTATTTTATTGTATCTCAATTTCCGCACTGACACGAAATCTAGGTTATGTCATTCTAACACCAAGTAATTAAATGCGTTTTAGTCATTATTATGTAACTCATGTATCAAAGTCCTCTACGGCAGGATAATTTCAACCGTTCAGGTGTCAAAACTGCCTTCGAATAACCTAATCATGGAGAACAGCGTATTTATATTGTGATCCTGGTTAAATGAGTGTTACAAATTTTGTAGAACTTCTAAATAATGAAATGTGTGTTTGTGCATAAGCATGAGGTGTGTAGCGTAGTTTAAAATATATTTTCTTGCCTTTTAATCATATACCAAACCTTATAATTCTATAAAATAACTTTGTTCTGTTTCAGGTTGGTAGTCGATTAATTTGCTGCTAATTTACTGTCCTGATTCGTTGAAAGTAAGTACTTGTTTGTGACTACTTTATACGTAGGGGTATTAGATTATTATATACAAGCTATCACTACGTCATTCTTTTGTTTACTGGGTGTTGCCAACTGTATTCCATAAATCGCGGAAACAATATTGCACGTTAGAGTCGAATAACTATTAAAACAATGCTAAATTTGAATTTGCCAACTGCGTTTTTTAAAACTAATAATTGAATGGTGAATCTTACAAGGGATATAGATACCAATTTTTTAAAAATGAAAGTTTACTATACGATTGTGATATACGGCGTCCTGCATTACTGTGAAATACAGAACTATGTGGTTACAAAATTGCTTAACAGAGAGCACCATATGTGTGTAACAAGGCTATTTCTTTACCATGCTGGCAAATGCAAATTCATTTCGCGTGGAAATTTCTCTCCTCTGGCTGTTTCAACATATGATTGTTGTGTGTATCTAGCTACGATTGTTGTGACTAAAACTTTATAATTCTGCACATATAAATATGGAATCAAATGGCAAAAGGAGGAAGCCTAAAGACTCTGACCTTGAGCAGAATAAAAGATGGTCACCGTATGGTTTTTTTTTTTTTTTTTTTTTTTTTTTTTTTTTTTTTTTTTTTTAGCCACGCCATCTTTCGCCGATGATTCGTCGAATGGTACTCGCCTCGTCCACGTCTACGTTGCACCACTGGTGGAAAACCGTGACGGCACAGCAGGACCTCTCGTCAGGGAGCGGAAAACGACGCAGGAGGAGCTGCTACTACGCACCGCGCCTACTGCATACAGTGTAATAGCCAGGCCGGGCGCCGCTAGTTCGTCGAGGAGTGTCCTATAAGAGATCTGGCAAGCAGATTTTAGGGCACTCCAAGTTGAAGGAGAAGAAGACGCCACCGAGGCAGCTTTCCCGGAGCTGCCCAAACCCGGGACAGGCAGTGGGCATTAGCCCTCTACTCGCCAGTCTCATGGAGGAGGCTCGTAGAGCCCTCCCATCTACCAGCCAGGCCGGAGGAGACTTGACTAACAGACTGACGATACCGCAGCCCCACAAGGTTGTAGCCAAGGGTCCGGACTCAAGTCTGGACCCGGGGTTCGTTGGAACCCCAATAGGCGCGTCGAAAGGCGTCTGGCCCTCTGTGGGGAGCCGAATGGCAACTGCACCGACCAGGACTGACCCCAGTACCAGCAAACAGGTAAGACCTGACATGGTTTTGTCTCCCTCGACACCCTCAACCTCGAACCCCTCACCCGGTTCCCGAGTGAGTATCGCCAAGGCGAAAGCCAAGGCACTCACTAGGGCCAAGACTAGGCCGAAGGTAAAAAAGGCCATAGGCCTTGTTAATCAAGGGACAGCAGTCCCACTCACACCACCAGGTCCCGTCAACCCTACTCCTGCACTGCCGGACGATGATGGCTTTGTACTAGTAGAGAGCCGCAGGAAAAGGTCCTCTGGTTCAAATCCAGACGGACCCGCTCCTTCACAGGAACCTGCAGCGTCCCCCCAGCACCAAGCCACACAAAAGGCGGAGAAGATCCCGCCTATTGTGTCTGACCCCTTCCCGAATCACGTCAAAGTGATGAAGGAATTAAGGGGAAAGCTAAGGGCGGAATTCCAGGCAACGCGATATCCAGGGCGCGTTGTTATTAGGGCCACCACCTCTGGGGACCATGCGGCCACAAAGGAGGTGCTGAAGGCGTGTGGAATTAAATTCCACACATACTCGCTCCAGCGACCCCACGTGGTCCGCAGGGTCATCAGGGGTCTTGATTCTGAGACAGACCCCCAGGATATCCGTGCCGGCCTGATGGACGAACACGGAATCGAACCGCGGTCCGTGGTGCAACTCACCACAACTAAGGTGAAGGAGGGGAAATCTACCAAGGTGCCCCTACCACTATTTCTAGTGGCCATCATAAAACAAGGGGAGGGAACCCCTAAGATTGACCAGGTGACTTGCCTATATCATACGCGAGTCACGATTGAGCCTTATCGCGGCAGGGAGGGGCCGGCCCAGTGCTACAAATGCCTGGGCTTTCACCACTCCAGTTTTGCCTGTGAGAGGCTCTAAGGTGTCTCCGTTGTGCGGGCGAGCACTTGGTAAAGGAGTGCCCGGTACCAATGGATAATAAGAGGTGCGCTAACTGCGATGGTTGCCACATAGGCATCTATCGCGGGTGCCCTAAGCGACTTGCTATAATGCAAGGAAGACAGGGCAAGGCTGACGCTGAGGTTAGGCGGGTTGTCTCTTTCGCCGCGGCGCTGGCGAGACACGAATGTGCTCTCGCACAGGCCGAGACCGCGGAAGTGACCCCTACAAGCCGGGTCGCCGCCACAGTAGCTGAGCCGGTCCCAGATAGCGCCACACCTACGGTTGCGAGCGGCGAGACAACTCCAACAACCTGCAGTGCTCCAAAGGAGCAACGTCCCCAAAAGAAGGGGAAGAAAAAGAAGAAGTCAGTGGGTAAAACCACACCAAAACCTGCTGAGGGGCAGAATCACAGCAAAAAAGTTGAGAAACTCCCCTCTCCACCAGCACCAAAAGCTCCAGCTGTGTCAGCCAACCAGCGACCAGCTGAGTCCACCAGTGCTGGCCCAGCCACTTCTGAGGCACCAGAGCCACACATCTCGCAACTATCCGTAGGTGACACATTTGCATCTGAGGACATGGCTGAGTTCATACAGTTGGCGACCTGGTTCGCAGACTTGGTTCAGCGTTCCCTCCCAGTCCTACGACGCTGCAGGGACACCATCAACAACCCCGGGATTTCCGCTGTGCAGAAGCATCTTACGGTGCTTCAAACGGCTAAGGACCTCTATTCTAACTCCACGAGCTCGTAATGGCGCATAGAACTGTGCGTTCATTTCGAGCTGCGTTCTGGAACGCAAATGGGGTTAGAGACCAGAGACCTGGCCTGCTGGAGTTCGTGGACAGTCATGGAATTGATATCCTGATGGTCTGCGAAACGCACTTGCACGCTGGTGTGCAGTTTACCCTGCCAAGTTACGCCGCTCATCGGTCTGATCGGGTCGGCCGACAGGGCGGTGGTACTGCCATTTTCATAAAGAATCATCTCACCCACACTCCTGTAACCATTCCTCCGCTACAACACCTGGAGGCAACCGCCATAAGGCTATCCTTGGGCGGGAACGATCTGGTGCTTGTAGCGGTATACGACCCGCCGGATGGTCACTTCTATGAAGCGGACATCACGGCACTCCTGAACCTACACCACAGGGTTTGCATTGCAGGCGACTTCAACGCAAAACACCCAAGCTGGCACAGCCGCACCCAGAACGTTAAGGGCCGGGGATTGTACCGTCTCATTAGAGGGGACCCCGCCCTTCACGCGCACGGGCCGAGAGGTCCAACCTACTACCCGGCACGCGGCGCCGCGGACATCATCGATTTCATGGTCACCAAAAACATACCATTTCACTTGGACCTCTCTGTGATTAACGATCTGGATTCCGACCACAACCCTGTTGTGGTGGATGCAGACGTTAATCTTACTGCCCTGGGAGTGCCGGACTGGGTGGATGAAGTCGACTGGGATGCAGCCGTCCTAGCCCTTCAAAACTCTGTGGAAGCAAATCCTCGAATAGACTCGATAGAGGCTCTCGAGGAGGCAGCCACGGGGTTTTCTACCTCCGTCCTAAATGCGGTGCGTGCTCACACGCATCGCATTCCTACCGAAGCACCAAACCCGACATCTATCCCTGTCCCACTAAAACGCCTCATTCAAGCAAAGAATGCTGTCAGACGGCTATGGCAGAGATTCCGACATCCTAGGTTAGGAGTAATACACCAGAGGTTCAAATCCCTGGTGAGACGACTCCTAAGAAAACACAGGCAAGCAGCTTGGGACGAAACAATGCGTCGCGTAAACCTCCAAGAGAGGAAACCGTGGCGCATCGTCCGAGCCTTGAGGAAAGATAAATCTGCACACCAGCATCCAGTGCACAGCCCTCGGGGAAGACTTGTCTTTGAACCGAGGGAAAAAGCGGAGGCACTAGCAGACTATCTGGAAACTCAGTTCCAGCCTAGGGTAGATCCTCAGAACGATGACCATACTGACCTCGTGGAACAAGCGGTAGAAGACTTCTTAGAAGTCCGACCCGCGGGCCACGAGGAGTTCCACATCCCGGTAGTTACCCCTCGCGAGGTAACTAACACCATCCGGCACCTAAAACCTAGTAAAGCCCCTGGGCAAGACCGTGTAACAGCGGAAATGCTCCAGCACCTACCCCATAGAGCCGTGATGCACTTGACCCGCATTTACAACGCATGCCTCAGCATGTGCCACTTTCCAGCTGTCTGGAAACAAGCGCGTGTGCTATGCGTTTTAAAGCAGGGGAAGAATCCGGTTTTTCCATCTAGTTACCGTTCCATCAGCCTCCTACCAGTTGTCTCGAAAGTGTTCGAGAAACTGTTCCTGTCCCGCCTTGGACCTCTTCTGGAGGAAAAAGGTCTCCTACCGGAACACCAGTTTGGTTTTCGTTCTGGTCATTCCACGACTGAGCAACTACTGCGTGTAGCCGAGAAAGCTTCCCTGGCTTACCAGGAAAGGGCTAAAACGGTGGCAGTGTTGCTCGACGTGGAAAAGGCATTTTCTACCACTTGGCATGAGGGGCTTGTCTACAAGCTCATACAGCAGGAAATCCCCCCTCCATACATTTACTTGGTGGCTAGTTTCCTACAGGAACGTAGCTTCCGGGTGAAGGTGGAGGGATCATTCTCTAGAGAGAGGCCCATTGGCGCAGGAGTCCCCGAGGGCAGTGTACTGTCACCGGCGCTCTTTGCAGCTTACATGGCCGATCTCCCCACGCACCCAAACACACTCATCTGTCAGTATGCGGACGATCTTATGATCCTCGCTGCTAACAAGAATCCTCGCTACAGTTACCAACAAGTACAAGCCCACCTCCGTGCCATCAGTAGATGGTCCGATAACTGGCGTATGTCGATAAACCCGGAGAAAAGCTCTGCGATTCTCCTGGCGAATACGAAAGCAAACCGGCTCCCGCGGGACCTCGAGCTTCGGCGCCGTCGGATCCCCTGGGTCACTACGGCGAAGTATCTCGGGGTCACGCTGGACCGGCGGCTGACGTATAGACATCACGTCAGGGGCAAAGTACTGCAAGGCCATGCTGCTCTCCGGCAGCTATACCCCATATTCAGTTCCCAAACCATGCCTTTACGCCTGAAACTCCAGCTGTATCGAGCGATCATCCCGCCTCTAGTCCTGTACGGATGCGAGATCTGGGGAGTGGTGGCAAAGTCCACCTTCATCAGACTCCAGACGCTGCAGAACCGGGCATTAAGGATGATCTATGATACCGGCTGGAGATTTCCTGCCCATATCCTACATGAGCACTCCGGTATCCCGTACATTGTCGACGTGATTAAAACCCGCGCTCGCACAATGTACAACAAACTCCAGAACCATCCTAACCCTCTGGTGAATACTCTGGGTCAATACGACCAGAGAGAGCCACGCCGACTACCATCAAAGAGACTACCAAAGGACATCCTAAGCCCGGCGGTTTAACTCTGAAAATGGGAAAGGCGAAAGTACAATCTGTATTCAAAACAGAGAAATTACCTGTTTCAGTTCACCTCTCAGTGAGTGACTGACGGCCAGAACCCTAGAGGGAATTAGCGCGCCACCTGACCGGCCGGAAACGACCAATCAGAGACCGCGCAGAGCCCGCTCGCGGACCAATCCCCTCCAACCACCTCTCCTGCCCCTATAAAAACCCCTTGTACCATCAATCATTTCCCAGTGTATCATACATCCCTGTAGTAACACCATCAAAACCACCGCGCAGGTTAAGCCGTATAACGGCTAGGTACTGCGGACATGACATTCGAACGGGGCAAATAAAATTGCACCCGCTCGACTCGAACTGCCTCTGGAGCCTCTCTGGGTTTTTTTGTAGACACCGAAAAAAGTGTATATATAAACAAAGCCAAATGTAAAAAATGTTGAATATAGCCTTTAAGCCGGGCCCATGGTACCGGTACCAGGCCAACACTTTTCTAATAAATAACTTGAACTTGAAGAGCAGGAAAAGAATATACAGGGTGGAAGGGAGGTCGTTACATTTCTTCTAATATGTGCTTCATAGAAGCATTACAAAGGTGACTTTTTTTTAGCCCAATTGGATGTGTAATTCCAGAAGAATCTACAAAGGTAGCAGTGTTTTACTTCTAATATATAATTGAATTCGTAAAGTTTTGTATAATCCCGCCTTTAAGGAGAGTTAGGGGTGAGATTTGGCCCATTTGGTAAAAAGAGTTCGTTTTTAGATTTTTATGTTGAAAAATTGTTCAATGTTTTGTCATTTAAAAAGTGCAATGAGTATGATGCCAGTGCCATTTTTAAAGATCTGGTGGCCATTTTTAAATAGTGATGCATAGTGATGAAATGGCTGGTGGTTAGGCGTGCGCACCCACCGAGACTAAATATCGACGGATTAGAAACTCAATCATGTAAATTATCCTCAATCTGCATCCACAAAATCACAAGAAAATGTCCTGCAAGTTGTTTCCAGAAGTGGTAACTAAAATTCTGCCTCCGGATCAGCGACTTGGTTCTGACCAGCTGCTAGAACGCTATGCCAAGGGTACGACACAGAACTCGAATGTATCTCTTCACAATGTTGTGGGAGCTATTTGTCCAAAATAGATGTGTGTCTAGGAATAAACTTGAACTTGCAGTACTGAAAACTGTCATGGAGTTTAATATGGGGTGTGTGAAGTCAATTCAAGTGTTCAATAGTCCTAGGAATGAAAATATTTCAGTCGGAGCAATATGCATTTGTCAGAAGTGCAATGCTAGAAGTTGTATTCAGAGTAGAAAATGCAGTGCCAGGAAACAAACACACACAAGGAGAGCCCATAAATTGCAGAAATTGTCAGCACAGGAGAGGATAAGAGATCTGAAAATGAAACCTATGCTGCAACGCACCTCTGATGAGGTTAGAACGTTTTAAAAGTTTAATGCTGTTTTTCTCAGTTTCTTTTTTCTCAGCATTTTCACGCATCTGAAAAACTCCTTGCGACAGAGTTCTTAAGGGATTATTTTGAAAATTTCAGGATGTGTTCTTATTCATATAAGACTCAAAAATTGCTCTGGGTTTTGATATCAGTCAAGTAATATTGAACATATTCACATTCAAATGCCGATGGAAAGTTAAAAAAACGTGAAATCTGTAAATAGACATATTAAAAATTTTCCAGATACTAAAGTACTGGTGTAAAATAAAAATCCAGAGCAATTATAACTTTCAAGTGCATGAAGCATCAGATCACCAAGTTTCATGCCAAACATATAAAAATTGTTACGCAAGGAGCATTTTTAATCAGAGTATCTTTTTAATCAATTAAAAGCTTTTAATTAAAAAACTATTTGCATACTTCAAATTTTGTACAGCTGCATATCTAAACACTATATTAACGTGGTTAAAATTTGGTAATGCTGGCATACAAATTGTAGAATTTCCTAAACTCACCCCTAACTCCTCTTAATAACTGAAGTTATAAGTTAGCAATGAAGCAAATATTGATGTAATATTGTTGGTTAAGCTCTCCTCAATTACGTGTATAAATAATTGCACTTGCACACCTAATAGGCTATATAATACAAGGGAACCGGAGGACTATTTCGTCGCTGTTGGCAGTTGGAGGTTCTTCAGCTCTAAGATGCAAGATTAAACCAACAGAGCCATTGCCAGTTAAGCATCTCTGGCAGGTTGGAAATTGGTGGTCAGTGTGTGGATTGCTCCCGATTGGTGCCCCCTCTCTGGGGTTTAATCAATCAGCTGACGGGAAGGGAAGGGAATGGTTTCCAGAGATACCAACTGTTGTCTGATATATACATGGCAATGATCCTGAGCAGAAAAGTTCAACAGCCTGAAAACTGAAGGGCTCTCTAAACCTCTTCAGTCGGTATGCAGCAATCTTGCGAAGAAGTTTCCATCCCCTCACATTAAAAGTCAAGTGTAACGCACAACTGCTCATCCATTATAAGTGTTTTGTCGAATGGTATGGAGGCAGCAGCAATTGTATCTCTCTTCAGTCTGCAAACAAAAGTACAAGTTGTTGGTATTTGTTCTCGATATTGTGAATAATTCATGCGATCTACTTGCTCCTGTTTACTTCTGTATCCTGCGGGGCTTGCATAAAACCTCCCCCATTCACCACTTGTTACATTCCGGCTGTGGTCCTTGTTTCTTAAGGACATATGTACGACATTTCACAAAAATAAGAGACGAAAACGTTTTTGTTTTTATTCTATGAAATAATTCAGAACTGCAGGAAGATAAAAAAAATGGATAATTTGGCTTTAAACAACATTTTTAAACATCCTACTGCACTTCCAAATGTTTAGTTCCTCCGGGCTTGTAGGCCGTGGTCTAGATACCAACGTTTCGCCAAGTACTGCGCTTGGCATCATCAGGGTAACACGATCCTCCGCCTGCACTGGTCAGAGTTTCAATGAGGAAACAGAGAAGTAGTGGAAGTAATGACCGTTAACGTCCGTTAAGGTTATTTATATCGGCGGCGGCGGCGCGGCATTGTTGCGGTGGCTACGGCAGTGATTAGCGACGCAACGGAAAATAAACAATTTTGATTATAATTTCTAAACTATGAGAGCAAAATTAATGAAAATACGCTGTCATATTTTTGTATTATATTCATCAGTTCAAAATTTCAGTCATACATATCCTTAAAGCTACTGCTTTTATCAGGGATGCTACACTGAAATCTTATTTTCCAACGTTTTCAGCCAATTTTTTCGTGCCTAAAATAGTTTTAAGGTTATGCATTCCAAAGAACGTGTAGACTTTTTCACTGAAACATATGTCAACATCCATACATTTTGACATGTTTTCTCAAAGAAATATTCATCTTTGTTTCTAAACCCTACATTTAAAAAAATATGTCGAAAATTAAAATTTATTAAATTACTTGTTATGTATAGAACAAATCAAATTCATTTAGCTTTTAATTCATATAATAAAATTTTGTATTTTTAAGTCGAGCAAGCATTTTCATAAGGGTATACTTTCAAAAATAAAATTGCTAAAATTAATACCTTCATACGTTAAGGGAAAAGGGAACATCTCTATATGGGTTTAGCATTTCAGATTTGCAAAAACTAAGAGTGAATGAAGATTAATGAATTTCCATATTATCCTGGGGTAAAAAAAGAAATTTAGACCACAGAGAGAGTTGGTTTTGCATGAATGGATAAATCCTGGGAAAGGATTTATCTATTAAAGGAACACCGCCTAAGAGACACTCAAAATCTATTCTCAAATGACAAAGCAAATAAGTTACACGTAATACAAATAAGTAATAAAGAACTTTGGGAACCAGTAACTTGCAGTTCGAGGTGAGCCGGGCCTCAGAGTTTTGGCTTTTACCCAGAAATTTTGTGGACAAAATGTTTCGCGGTCTTGGAGATGTGATTCTGCAACCTTGGGGCTGAGACAGTGGTAAATAAATAACAGCGACCACATCACACGCGGAACAATTTCACCCGTCTTCCACCACCATGCCATTTAATATTAACCACGTTTGTATACAGAATTAGCGGACGTGAACTTGCAGAATTCTGAATTGTCCAACCTCGGAAATAATATCTTATTCATTTAAAGGAGTGCAGCAACATCATTTAGTGCAAATATCGGAAAAATTTAAATGCTTTACTCCACAAATATAGAAATCTTATGTGTTGCACTCACATGATTTTCTCTACTCTTGTACTAACCATTCTTACAAACTCTTATTCTTCTATCTTCTTCGTGTTAGTTGAGATAAACATTTACCGAAATTATTGCTTATCTCCTTATAGGCGCAAGAGGAATATGGGAATACAGTAGGCTTTGAGTGATAGTCAAATCTTTTAAAGCTTTGCGATTCCGCTCTCTTTGCACGCTTTAACATATAAAAAAATGAACGATGCTAAATTTTACGAAAGTTCTAAGCTTTCCAAAACTGACTGAAATAACAAGGGATATCTCCAAAAAAGTTCACTCTACAAAAAAACTCGTAAATTGTGTATTTTAGCAAGATCCACATTTTTGTATGCTAACATTTGGTCTATCTCTTACGGTTTACAATTTACACGAAAGTCCTCCAGAGTAAATACTACAGGGGCCATAGCCAGAAAATTCAAGATACACATTTCATTTATTATAAATAATATCTCAAACATATGACATTTTTAATCAAAATTGTTTGAGCCATTTTCAAGAAAAAATCAAAATTTTCGAAAATTATTGCATGTAAAGGGTAGTTTAGGGTGAAGCAATTTTCTTCAAAATCGTTGTGTTGCATCTTCAAAAGACATTTAACTTAAATACTAACTTAGGTTTTTAACCAGCTTTTCGCTTTTGAGTTATGGTGTCCAAAGACACGCACACACACACACACACACACACACACACAAGGACCTTTTTCTAAAAATGCTCTTATGCTTCCTCTACCTTAGTATACGTGGTAGAGAAAGTAAAAGTACAGGATAGACATAATGAACTGGAACTCCAGTCAGCATACTTACGTCAGATCATTTGAACATTGGACGAAGGCATTTTTCCCACCCCTGCGCTGGCACATTAGTTCACTGTGCTGGCCACGTTTTCATCTGGCAATAAACCTTTTTGTGCTGTACTTTAATGTATGTATTTCTGTTTTAAAACAACCCATTTCTGTAATAAAGCATACAGTTTGTGCAGCTCTGCTGAACATTTGTTCAGATAAATATATCCAGACAAGCATAATATTTATGAATGTAACTTTATGTGCGTTCATCTGAATTGAAATGCAGAAAAAATGCATCTATTTGCTTCAAAATGTGCGCAGAAAAAGCTTTGAACATATAGTTATTTTATGATTGTGTACATTTTATTGTCATTTGTTTCAGGTGTAGATTTGGAACACAAACAAATGTTGTGAAAGAGAATAATTCACAGAAGAGCAGCCGCAAGTTGCATATTGTAGTTTCGTTTTCAACGTATGGTTTTAACAAAAGCCACAGTATCATCTTTCACTGACGGAAGTTTCTTGATGTAATATCTGATTTATACTAACATTATAAAGCGGAATAACTTTCTGTCTCTACCATTTGCTATAGGGATATTTTAGTTTTATCGAAAACAATTTGGCAATGGAATTACTCACTCTTCCGTTCCGCTCTCCTACGCGGAATGCTGCTTTCTGGTGATTCCTGCTCCGGCTGCTCTGGCGTGTGATCTTAACCTCACGGTATGCGTGGGTGCACGGTGCCGGTACAGAAGGGCCCGGCTTACAGGCTAAAATTAACATTAATTATAGTTTACAGTATTTACATGTTCATGTTTGCTTTTATATGTTCAAAAACCCATACAGTGGGCAACTTTAGCCCACCGAGAACAGTTTTTGGGCGTATTCTCGGTCTTATGTTTGTCCGTTTTTGATAGTTTTTTTTTTTTTTAATTTATATACACGGATACATACACACACTCACTCCTGGGCATACCACACATATGTCCCATCACACACACACACACACACACACACACACGCTCATATATACATATTTACACATACTGCACTATATACACTTCACTATGTACAGTTTTTCCGCAGTTTTCCTGTGCGGCCAGGTTGCAGCTCCTGAGGCGTTTCCGAGGCACAGACCTCTTCCGGAGTGCGTGGCCTAGGGCCTGGGTTGCATGGGTGCGCATCAGTCGGCGAGCCAAGCAATGTTTAAAACATTTTAATCCTAGCATGCTTACGATGCTTTGGCTCGCCCTTGCCAATATTGGCAATCACGTCATTTTGGTGATTCCTGATGCGCCCACGCGACAGTGGCTCTTTTTGTTATTGCCTCGGGAATGGTTAGGATCTGGGTTTCCTGGTGAAGGGTTCGGTTAGTGGTTAGGATGGGAGCAGAGAGGATTTTCCGGAGGGAGAGGTTTTGGAGGGTTTGGATAGTCTTCAGGGCGGTTTTTGAGGCGTTTGCCCAGGCCACACACTCGTAAAGAACCACTGACAGGATGAAAGCCTTATACAGGACGAGTTTGGACTTCAATTGCAGCTGTTTGCTGCGGAAGATGGGGGCGCATAACTTTAGCCGTTGTCTGCCTTTGTTGGCGCTATTTTTTATGTGGGTGGACCAGCACATTGTGCGGTCCAAGGTAACCCCTAAGTATTTAACTTGCCGACGGCAATGCAATGCCTGACCACCGACCGTTAGGTCCATTGCCAAAGTGTGATGCCGCTTAGAGAAATGAATCAGCTGGCATTTGTTGGGATTAATTTTGATTTTCCAGTCATGTTGCCATGAAAGGAAGTTGTTAACATAACGTTGCATTTCTGCAAGGCCGAAACGGGGATTTCTATGGTGGTTGTATATTGCAGTGTCGTCGGCGTACATGGCTACCTTACATCTGGCGTCCACTGGGAAATCGTTGGTGAATAATATGTACAAAAAGGGTGACATGATTGCCCCTTGTGGGACGCCAGCCCGCATCACTCTCTCCCGTGAGGAGGAGCGGCCCACTTGGACGTAAAACTTCCGTTTTTCTAAAAAATTGTGCAGCAAATATAGATAATTTTGAAGAGCCGGGAAATTGTGGTGCAGTTTGTAAATAAGGCCATTGTGCCAGCACCGGTCGAATGCGGCTTTTACGTCCAGAAATAGCGCCAACGTTGAAGCCTCATTGTTAAATTGCTCTGTTACGTCATCAGTTAGTCTGAGAAGCTGTAAATCAGTAGAATGTCCTTTTCGAAAACCAAACTGTGAATTTGAAAGTTCACCCGGTCAGAAGTCATTTCGGACTTCCCCTCAAAAACCCCTCCAATTTCATGGCGCGAAAACTCCGCGTCATGAGGCTCTCAATGTTCATCTCCTAATTATCTCATAATTACTGATTTTGAAGAAGTCTCCGAGGCCTTACCTTGTTTTCCTACCCGAGCGATTTCCAGGAAAACCGGTATTACTATGTATCAGACTGACTACCTGGAATTTACCACTAATGACTCGCTTGTAACACTACGTGTCCCTTCTGACAATTTTAACCACAACTAATATTCCCAGATCTCGTACATTTATACATGTAAGAATTTTAACATTTTCTGATTAATTAATTCCGCCATATGACGAAGTATTATATGCATAATTATGGCATTCACAATTTCGGCTTCAAGATAATTTATGAGCTCCTTAAAATACCTCAAAACAGATTGCAGAAATACTTCTTATATTTGTTTACAGTCAAGTGTGAGACCATTCATAAATTTCGAGTATTTGTTCCAAGCCAAAAAGTCTGATGTGTTGCACTCACATGACTTTCTCTACTGTTGAACTAACCATTCTTACAAACTCTTATTCATATATCTTCTTCTTGCTAGTTAGGATAAACATTTTTACGAATTATCTTATTGCTTATTTCCTTGTAGGTGCAAAAGGAATATTAAAATACAGTAGGCTTTGTGCGATAGTCAAATCTTTTAAAGTTTTGAGATTCCGTTCTCCTTGCACACTTAACATATCAAAAATGAATAACGAGGTTCCATTTCACGAAAGTGTCAAGTTTTCCGAAACTCACACACATAACAAGGAATATCTCCAAAATGGTTCACGTTACAGGAAAATTTATTGAGACATAAATTGCGTATTTTTGCAAGGTCTACATTTTTTGTATAGTATGATTTGGTCTATCTCTAACGGTTTACCAGTTATGCAAAAGTCGTCCAGAGTAAATACGACTACAGGGGCTATAGCCAGAAAATTCAAACTATACATTTCATTTGTCATAAAAATATCTCAAATATATCACATTTTAATCAAAATCTCTTAGAGCCATTTTCAAGAAAATAAAAATTTTCCAAAAATTTTCCATGTAAAAGGTAGTTTACGGTGGAGGTGTTTTCTTCAAAAACTTCGTGTCTTAAATACCAACTTTGGTATGAGAGTAACTAAAAGAAACAGTTTTTAGTAATATTTACTGCGGTGAAACACGATTGGTTCTACATGGTAACTGCTACGGTCGTGGTTTTGTCTTTTATCACTTTTGTTTTATGCACACTTCAGCTTCTTTCTGCATGCCTCGTAAAATATATTTTACAATTAACGTTCACACCATTCTTTCTTATTCACTGGAGCATATTACGTAGGCCCTCGCCTCTCCTGCCAGTGTTTTACGGGTCGTTAGTCTGAAAAGCAAATTTACGGCCATATAGGAAACATTTACGATGACCCTTTGTTTAATTTTATATTCCTGTTTGTTGGAGTCGATCGTTGCTTTTAACATAATGGAGTCCTGGTATATTATCGTGATTTATTGCGCGCATTAATACTCCCTCTTATATTACAAATTACCTGTCGCGTATTTACGAGTGGGGCTGTCATGTCAGTATTCGTTATTCTCTGTCATCTAAATGAATTGCCTTTTACCGTAAGGAAATAACAGGTTCCGAAGTCAGACGACGAATGCGAAGAAACCTTCTGCTACAAACAGCAAAATTTACGTTTTTTGTATAGTAAAATTTTGTATATCTCTTATGGTTTATGAGTTGTTAAAAAGTCATCGAGAGTTCACACACCTACAGGGGCTATAGCCAGAAAATTCAAAATATACATTTCATTTGTCATCAAAATATCTTAAACATATGTCATTTTAATCAAAATCGTTACAGCCGTTTTCAATAAAATCAAAATGTTCGGAAAATTTTCTATGTAAAGGGTAGTTTAGGGCGGGGCTATTTTCTTCAAAATCTTTGTGTCGCATTCTTGAAAGACATTAAACTTAAATACCAATTTTGGTTTTAAACGGACTTTTCGTTTTTGAGTTATGCTGCCCACAGACTGACAGACTGACACACACACACACACACACACACGGACCATTTTCTAAAATTTTTTTTTATTCAGGGGGCCTCAAAACATGTATTTCCGGTGAAATCTCGACATCGAATTTTTGGGTGGAATACAATACTTCCCCTACTTACCAGTGGAGAAAGTAAAAATGGGCATCAAAACAGTTTCTGCCAACATAACACCACGTAAATACAGCCTTCAGTTCGAAGTGTTGTATTGAAACAGATTGTATCGAGCACAGAAACTCATGTGAATGTATGACAACAAAGCTTTCCAAACTGTTTTGATATCAATAATATTACCCAGGCAGTACTCGAGCCATGCTTCCCGTTGCTAGTTATGATGCGGGATAGAAAACAGGAAGTTCTGAGTTTTACTTTATAATCATTTTATGAAAATGGTTTTATGACGCAGAGAGCCGAGGTCTGTGTAGGCGCAATTTAAATGCGCATACACCGAATCACAGCTCCCGAACAAACGACTGCTGGTCATAAAGTTCTTATTGCTGCCGAGCACAAAGAAGAAATTACGAGGCGATGAAGCGCATTTCCTTGCAACCTCGACACGCCACCAGAGCGCGCACTTCAGGCTTACCTACCCTACAGAGAAAATTTTGTAATTTCAGGAACATTTTGGTGACAAAATGGTTACTTAGATTGGTTAATTATTCTTTAGTTTTTACTTTCAACCAACAATTCTATGTCGAAATTTCACCGGAAATGTTTTGGTGCCCCCAGAATAAGAAAAGCATTCTTAGACAAACATCCGCGCGCGCGCGCGCGCGTGTGTGTGTGTGTGTGTGTGCGCGCGCGCGCGCGTGTGTGTGTGTGTGTGTGTGTGTGTGTGCAGCATAACTTAAAAACGAGAAGTCGGTAAGAAACCAAAGTTCGTATTCAAAAATTATACAAAAGTTATCCAAAGTAAACTCGGCTACACAGGCTATATCCAGAAAATTCAAAATATTTATTACATTTGTCATATAAATATCTTAAACATGTGGCATTTTAAGCAAAATCGTTAGAGCCATTTTCAAGAAAATCAAAATTTTCGAAAAATCTTCCATGTAAAGGGTAGTTTAGGATGGGGCTATTTTCTTCAAAATCTTCGTGTCGCATCCTTGAAAGGCATTAAACATAAATACCAACTTTGGTTTTTAACCGACTTTTCGTTTTTGAGTTATGTTGTCCACAGACTGACAGACAGACACACACACACGAACGTTTTTTTCTCGACATAGAATTTTTGGGTGGAATTCTATACGCAGTAGAGAAAGCAGTGTTGTTAATGTGCGGGGAAGTTCTGTAATTTCCTGCTGTTGGATCTTACCAATGAGCGCTCTTTTTATTGGTTCTGCTTGTCAAAATCAGGTGGAGCAATCTGGAAGTTAAACAGGCGGGAGTTATTGGTTTACCTTAAACTTTTCTGTTTACTTTGCTTTATCTTTCTTTTTTCCCCTGTTTTTGCTATAAGCTGCATCCCTTCTTGTCGATACCTCGTGTATTATATTCTCTCTGGCATACAAAAGCACCGGCATTTTATTTACTCCGTGGTACCCTGTCTCTCACAATATTCCCTTAGGTTGAGGATTACTATAAAGAACTGCAGTAAAAATCCCATAAAATATGCTGAAAAACCTCTCTTTGAGGGTCAGTTAAAGAATTTATCGCGTGTTTAGTAGCATAAACCGCTTATTTTGGCAAACAAATTCGAATGGTTCTACTATCTGACTAGCAGAAAAAGGCGAGCTGGTTCTGAGGTATGAGAGGGGGCTTGAACAATTATTCTCGACACGGAATTATGGTCACACGTAGTAACAATCCACAACATAATATGCCCTTGAGCATTTTTATTTCTGTTGGTCGTTACATGAAGGCTTTGAAATTCCTTTCTCTTTGCACAGCCACGAGGCAAACCGGTGAAAAACGACCTTCAGATTGAGAAGCAATTACGCATTGCAAAGCTTAAACAACAATGAACACGGAATGGGTAGAATCAATTTCATTCTACCCTTTCCAATCCTGTCTTACACACAGCTATCGTGTGGAAGAATGATTAATTGTAACAAGGAATATCTCTGAAATGGTTAACTCTACAAAAATGCATTTGGACATAACCGCATTATTGTCGGCACTACCGCAAAGGAGCCGAAGGATAGAGACAGAGAATGGCCGCATTGTTGGGGCGCTTGCCGAAAGAGAGAAAAGGATAGAGACTTCGAGAATCTTCTGCTTTGTATTTCACCGCAATAACTAAACTTTCCAGAATAGTGCCCGGGAGATATAAATAGCGGTAAAGTGCCACAGAAGATTAGGTCAGACGTATGTGAAGCGTTGAGTAGTCGTGCCGACGGAAAGAAGAGACGTATGCCAAGCGTTGAGGAGTCGTGCCGACGGAGAAGGGACAGTTCTTTGTGTTACGAATTCGGAGCCGTGCTGTTGGAGAATCGGAAAAGACTTTCTTGTTGTTGCAACGAGTGTACAAAGTGACTGTTTACGGAAATAAAAGTGTTTCTTTATCTCGACTACATCTGTCTTCTTTACTTTACACCCACCAAAAAGTCACAATAGTCTACAACACTTCGAACTGAAGGTTGTATTTACGTGGTGTTATGTTGGCAGAAACAGTTTTGATGCCCATTTTAACTTTCTCTACTGGTAAGTAGGTGAAGTATTGTATTCCACCCAAAAATTCGATGTCGAGATTTCACCGGAAATATATGTTTTGACGCCCCCAGAATCCAAAAAAAAGCATTTTTAGAAGAAGGTCCGTGTGTGTGTGTGTGTGTCAGTCAGTCTGTCAGTCTGTGGACAGCATAACTCAAAAACGAAAATTAGGTTAAAAACTAAAGTTGGTATTTAAGTTTAATGTCGTTCAAAGATGTGATAGGAAGATTTTGAAGAAAATAGCCCCACCCTAAACTACCCTTTACATGGAAAATCTTTAGAAAATTTCAATTTTCTTGAAAATGTCTGTATCGATTTTTATTAAAATGTCATATGTTTGAGATATTTTTATTAAAAAAGAAATGTGTATCTTGAATTTTCTGGCTATAGCCAATGTAGTCGTATTTACTGCCAGCGACTTTTGCATGACCGGTAGTAAACCGTTAGAGAGAGAGAGAGAGAGAGAGAGAGAGAGAGAGAGAGAGAGCAAATGTTGTTGAACTGCGCGGCTGGCTGAGCGACTGGCAGGCAAGCGGGCGGGCGGACTTCACCACGTGTCAGTCAGTCAGTCAGTCAGTCAGTCAGTCAGTCAGTCAGTCAGTCAGTCAGTCAGTCAGTCAGTCAGTCAGTCAGTCAGTCAGTCAGTCAGTCAGTCAGTCAGTCAGTCAGTCAGTCAGTCAGTCAGTCAGTCAGTCAGTCAGTCAGTCAGTCAGTCAGTCAGTCAGTCAGTCAGTCAGTCAGTCAGTCAGTCAGTCAGTCAGTCAGTCAGTCAGTCAGTCAGTCAGTCAGTCAGTCAGTCAGTCAGTCAGTCAGTCAGTCAGTCAGTCAGTCAGTCAGTCAGTCAGTCAGTCAGTCAGTCAGTCAGTCAGTCAGTCAGTCAGTCAGTCAGTCAGTCAGTCAGTCAGTCAGTCAGTCAGTCAGTCAGTCAGTCAGTCAGTCAGAGAGACAGAGACAGAGAGAGAGCACGACTAGTGCTGCTACTGGTTCTCCCAGCTCCGACAGATGGCGGCCAGCTACAAAACACGTGAGTCTCAGTGTTTTTGCATGTAATTAAGAGTGAGCAGCAGGGCTTCTCCGTACGGACGACGAGACCGAGAAAATGTGACGCAATCAGGCCATGGTCGTGACAAGGACGGAAGATGGCCAGGAGGACAGGAGGACGCGGACAGAGAGGACGTGTGCCGGAACTGATGGCTGCGTTCTCGTCTATAGGGGAGTGTTCGATCCTGAGTTCGCGAGCAGCGATCCGCGGCGATACTTGGCTGACTTGGCACATTTTGCAATGTCATTGGCATAGTGGGACGCTAAGCATGTCTTGGTGGTCCAAGAGCTTTGGTGGTAGTGGCTGGAGTGGCGCTTCTTCTACCCGCCCCCCTCAGCAGCAAAGCTCTTTGCCCGGGTTTTCCCCGTCCGCCTGCCTGCACTTGGTGTTGTGACTGACACTGTATGACAGTCGGTCTGACTCGGTGCGTGGCTGGCGCGCGACGCATCCGACCCGTCCGGCCGCCCGTCCTCGCACCCCAAGAGCACGACTGACGGACGGACAACTCTGTTCCTGTGGGCCAAGACGGCCGTGTGGATACTCGATTTGGGTGCACATTCCATTAAAGTGGGTGTCGTCCACGTCCCACCTATAGCGACCAAGTTGGATTCGTATGGCCAGAGCTTACGGGACCTGAGAAAATTCGACTTGCGCACCGGGTAGCCCGTACACGGTCACAACCCCTGGAGCAAGCCGCGTCTAAATTTTCTCCTATGGGCCGGAGACCCCTCGAGTGGCTACTCGATTCGAGCTTTCCGGGGGCGAGAATCGCGAATATCCAGGCGCCGTCCTTCCAGCCCCCGTGGGGACGGAGGTCGCTAAAAATGAACCTTACTTTTTCAGATGCACCAAAGTCGGGCCTCGCGCCGCGCAACCCTCACCCGGGCGCTCCTTCTGGCGAAACCGCGTCTCTACGACCCCCCGATCTTGATCTCCCCTTAACGAATCCTGCGGATGAGCACTCAGCGCTACAGCAACGCGCTTGGGCTCAAACGAGGTGCCTCGGCGAGCCAAGAAACGTTGCTTATTTTGACTTTCGCCCCATCTCCCGCCGTTCGGTCGCAAACCCGAATTTTGTCCGAAACATCCCCCATGACCGCCCTAATCGAGCTGAAAGCTCCAAATTCGGGGTGCAGGTGCAGGGGGCGGAGCACTACCACTGCACTTAGCCGGATGCACCCCGGGCGCCGCGCGCGCTCTCCAGAGACCAACAATCCTTTCGAGGTCGAGTCGTGCGCGGGGATTGAATTCGGATCAACGTTGCCGGTACTCCTCTTCGAGGGCTATCCAGCGCCGCAGTCAGATTCCTTAAACCTCCCGTCATTTCCGGTAATTTAATCTACAAAAAGAAATTATGTCTAGGGTAAAACTATTTAACCTAGGAGGTCGTTCGAGGGGTAGTTTAGTGCGTCTGTGAGAGAGCTTCAAATCCGTGGTTTGTTAGTCCAGATTCGACTGCTCGAATATATAAATAAGTTGAACTTGTAAACAAGTATATGCTTCGTAAAAAAGTATGGTTTACTTTGGAGAACACAAAGTTTTATGTAACTTTCTATACATTTTCCACTACCCAGCATGTGAAAGAAATTAATGTTTTACGTGAATATAGCGGTATCTTGTAAATAAGTAATTCTCGTGTAATAAGATCAGTTTATCAAAAGCACGCATTGCACAGCGGCTCCTAAATGTGTCGTGTCATTTTAAATAGCTGACTGAATAAATCTTGTGGAAAATCCCGCTAGAGGCGCTGCTAAGTAGATCACGTCGTGGGTTAGATATGAGTTATAACTCTTGTCGCCGACTCCTTCACTTTCTGTATCGCAGAAGCTGCAGTTCAAACTGACATGTTTTTCCTCACGTTTAAAAACTTTCCTTGACGTGAACTCAAGTTAAAACATAATTGATTGCATAATTTAAGTGGAAGCGATAAGGTCATGCTGCTGCCTAGGAAAATTCCTTGCTTCGTTCCGATAAGAAAGCTAACTACTATGAGAGCTGCATTGTTGTGAAGTTGTGAGTTTAATACTCGAGTGCCTCGCATTACACCGCGTGTAGCTATTTGAACGGGAGCGAGTCGCTGTGGACAAACGACTATAGTTCTGATATTGCCCTACTTGTTGCAGAAGTTTGTCGTTTGTTTTTAACGGAGTATAGCGTGAATGTTGCCTGTAAGAGGTGACCAGGCTGTAGTGGCAACATTGCTACATGTGGGAAATAATAAACAGACATTTAGCTAATTGCGTGTTGCAATATCTTCAGAGTTAAGGAACCTTGGCAGAAACAGTGTAACAATCTGCATGCGAAACCTCAATAAAGGTGCTTTGCTTATGAATATGAGACAGCATTTGTTTATGCACCCACAATAGTGAACAATGGAAGACAATGTATTTATTAAAATTTAATCAGTTTAGGAGGAAAAATGTTTTGTATACAATTTTTATATTTTTACTCTATTCTATTCCACCCAAAAATTCAATGTCGAGATTTCACCGTAAATATATGTTTTGAGGCCCCCTGTATCCAAAAAAAAAAAAAAAAAATAGTAAAAGGTTCGTGTGTCTGTCAGTCTGTGGGCAGCATAACTCAACAATGAAACGTAGTTTAAAAAACAAAGTTGGTATTTAAGTTTAATATCTTTCAAGGATACGACACGAAGATTTTGTACAAAATAGCCCCACTCTAAACTACCCTTTACATGGAAAATTTTCGATCATTTTGATTTTATTGAAAATGGCTCTAACAATTTTGATTAAAATATCATGTTTGAGATATTTTTATGACAAATGAAATGTATATCTTGAATTTTCTGGCTATAGCCCCTGTAGTCGTATTTACTCTGGATGACTTTTGTATAACTGGTAAACCGTTAGAGATAGACCAAATCATACTGTACAAAAAATGTAGATCTTGCTAAAACACACAATTTATGTCGAAATAAAATTTTTGTAGAGTGAACCATTTCGGAGATATTACTTGTTATTTGCGTCGATTTCGGAAAACTTAAGACTTCCGTGAAATGGAACATCGTTGTTCATTTATATATATTAAGCGTGCAAAGAGAACGGGATCTCAAAGCTTTAAAACATTTGACTATCGCACAAAGGCTACTGTATGCTAATATTTCCCCTGTACCTACAAGGAAATAAGCAATAAGATAATTTGTACAAATGTTTGTCTTAACTAACACGAAGAAGATATAGGAATAAGAGTTTGTAAGAATGGTTAGTACAAGAGTAGAGAAAGTCATGTGAGTGCAACTCAAGGTAAAGATAAATTGAAGTTTCTGAAATATACAGTTTTTAAGGTTATAACGTCTTTTAAATGATTATATCATATCGCACGAAGAATGAAATGGATAAAACTGAAGCTCGAATTCGTAATTCGGAATAAAGGAGAAGTCCGGAAAAAAATATGTTCCAGATAAGTCCCTTAACCGAGATTCGAACTTGCGACTTCTTCAATGTAATGCATACATGCTACCAGCACACTACTGAGGTGGAGGTATAAATATTTTGTTGTTGATTCTTTGTCTTAAAGGCGAAATGATGTAAAATTAATTATGTCCTTAAATATTTGGTAATTTGCATTAAAGTTGCTTGTATATTCTAAACAAGGTATTTGCAGTTTCTCAAACTCAGTCCAGTTTCCTCGCTTGTTGTGTATGAACGTTACTAAATGTTGGGAGAAGCTTACAGCCGCAGTTTTAGGCCGTTGTTTCCACCTGCGCCTCGGATGCATTAAAAGTGTGCATGTTTTAAGAACGGCCATTGTTCCCGCAATGTTTCTATAGGAGCATCAGGGGAAATAATTACTCTTTGAACGTAACGTTGTTGCTGTTGTTGGCAAACCATGGAGATTAATGACTAGGGAAACATTTTCTTAACGTACGGATGTCTCATTCCTGCAAAAATCGTTTATAATGCTAAAACATAACAGATTCATTGCAGGTGGTAGATTTTCGTTTATTGATTTGATTTTCTATCCTAGGGTGTGTATTAAATAAATAATCTTCTTTTTCCTAGCAAGGTTTAGGGACCTTTGAGCTGTTCTGAGGCTAATAAACTGATCGCCCCATCTTTTGAGTTGTCCACCAATCTCTTGATGGTTTGTAAGTAAATAAATAGCCAAGGACAGTTGGTTTTCTCTCCTCTAGGTGGACACGGAGCACAGTTGGGCCCTCCGGTTGCATTACTCTGTCACTTGCAAGAAGATTTAACACATTTCTCTGCACTGCAACAATGAATCACTCCCATTTAAGATGCATTCACAATTTTATAGCTATTTTCTTTAATATAACGAGAGAGCCATTCTGTGACGTCATCGCCACTTCCGCTCTGGCAAGTTCGTGATTTTTATAGCAGGGGAAGTCTTTCCTATGCCCTTAACCTCTATAAATTTTAAACTGTTGAAACCACTTCCTCCTCTCGCACCGTTATTCTCCTTTACTCGCTTCTTCTTCTGCTTCCCTTTCTTCTAAGGAGTAACAACTCAGAAGAAGCTCTCGGCAATTATCATAAACCTTTATGGAGCAATACATTGAATGCCTGAGGTCCAGGGAGCATTTATGAGCAGAGAGAATTATGGGGGTGACTACAGCAGCAACACATCCCTGCCAAAGTTACCCTTCTCGGTGTTTAAGTTTCCCACACTGGACCGAACCTAACCCTACTTAGCTAAAATTGCATTAATAAAGTCTTAGGCCTAATACAATAGGGTTGGTAGTATCAAACTGTTTTAATTTTCATATATTGTCTATATTGTCACATTGTCTAAACCCTAGCAGTACGCCACCTTCTGTAATTTTGTTAAATTCTATCTTCATTTTTTTTAATCAAAGCACGGAGTTAAATCTTTGTCAATCACAATTATTGTTATCCTAACCTAAATAAATTTAATTCAGGTATTTGTGGCCATTTCCTATTTTAAAAATATTAAATTAAAATAATACAGTTTTGCAATAAAACTATTACATTTTTCAGAAAAAAAGTCCATGCAACTGCAGTCAAATGTAGCTTTCAAGTGTGCCAATTCACCGATTATTTCACGTGGGCCCTCCCCTTCCTTTACCACAGTTATATTTGTCTGAAGTTGCTGGAATTCAATCCGCCTAGTACTTCCGCAGAAGCGTATGACATGCATGGCGGAGAAGTTGCCTATACAGCAAGGCGTTTAGTTTGAACATTGGGAACCTTACAAGTACAGCTGTCCGTAGTTATCTCTTCCCTTCTACCAGTCAATACAAAATAAAAACATACACGCACAGGTCTAATTAACACATTAAGATGAAGAAAAAGTCACAAAAATAATTATTCTTAACAGTTAAATATGTATATTCGTAATATTGGTTCCCAAGACATATTAGTCCTACTTGTAAAAACAAATTAAATACTATACTCGTAATTATATGGCCTAAGATTAATTGTATGCCAAAATTTTCCTCTTCGGCTATATAAAGTCGTGAATGATGATCAGACAGCGAAATTTGGACACCGATGAAATAGGTTAGGTTTACCAGGATCTAATGGCATGTCAAATCAAACCACTCGACGCACATCTGTTCATGCTTTGAGATGTTTCAAAAATTAAATTAGTAACTCTAAGGGCAAACTTATTTTGGTTCGATAACTTGTTTATACCGAAAAATAATTTATATGGGTGATTAATAAATGTGGCTTTTTACGCTTAAATTCTGTTATATATTTTCAAATCAAAATACTTCCACATTTAAACTCCTTTGTATCTATAAAGTTCATCAAGTGCCCGTTGGAATAACAAAGAATATCTCCGAAGTCATAAATTGTGTTTTAAGTAGATCTAGATTTTGTACAGTAAGACAGAGTCATGGTCTATAGCCAAAAAATTCAAGATATACATTTAATTTGTCATAAAAACGTCTTAAGGAGGTCATTTTCAAGAATATCAAAATTTTGGAAGAATTTTCCATGTAAAAGGTAGTTTAGGGTGTAAGACTTTCTTCAAAATCATGAAAGATATTGAACTTGAATATCAACTTTGGTTTTTAACCGAGTTTTCGTTTTTGAGTTATGCTGTCCACACACACACACACACACACACACACACACACACACACACACACACACACACACACACACACACACACACACACACACCCCGACTTTTTTCTAATATTCAGGAGGTCTCAAAACATACTTCCAGTGAAATTTCGACATCGAATTTCTGGATGGAATACAATATTTCCTGTACTTACTATACGTAATAAAGAAAGTAAAAGTATGACGTCAAATATTCACCTGAGCGTGTAGCACTTCGAAATAAGTGTTGTATGTGTGAAGACCTCTAATGACCCAGATCGTCTAATGCTGGAAAGGAAGTAAAAGGTGTATGGTTGCAGATTAGAGTTTCCGGAGCGTTTGTAGCTTTGTAATCCCAGATCTCTTCTTCTTCTTCTTCTTGCAGTAACTTGTAGAGTTTGCTCTCGTTAGAAGGTCTTTGAAACAGAAAGCAAGGGCTTCACATTCCACGAATACACACCTACCAGTTTCTTCCCCCCACCCTCTTTCTCTGAGCGGAATCAACGTGAAAAACCCCTCGAACATCCCTTTGCTTTTATATAATATAAAATCAAGATTCTGTTTGAGAGTGGAATACCTCCTTTAATAAAGCTCCGCTGAGCCATAAAGCCTGCTATTTCTGCATTTCCACTATTAAACATTACAAAGAATATTAGGTTCCACTCATTAATTTTCCATCAGCACGGAACTGCAAATTCGTAATGCTCCATATTAAAATAATATATTATTTACTACTACTGCTTTTTATTCTTATTAGAGGTGGGATGTAGAAAATTTTTATCCCTATGTCTTCTAGTAATAATTTGCAGAAATTATCCTATAACTTACTTCCATGTAAAGGCAAGGAGAGTATGGGAAAACAGTAGGCTTTGAACTATAGTCAAATCTTTTAAAGCTGTCAAATTCCCTTCTCTTTGCACGGTTAACATATAAATAAATGAATAAAAATGATCCATTTGACGAAATTTGAGTCATAGAAATATCTTCGTAATGGTTTACTGTACAAACAAATTATTCCGACATAAATAATTATGTTTTAGCGAGAACTACATTCTTTGTACAGTAAGATTTGATGTATCTCTTACGGTTTACCAGTTATGCAAAATTCCTCCAGAATAAACAAGACTATATACACTATAGCCAGAAAATTCAAAATATGCATTTCATTTGATATAAAAAGTCTTAAACATATGGCATTTTAATCAAAATCGTTAGCCATTTTCAAGAAAACTAACATTTTCGAAAGCTTTTCCCTTAAAAGAGTAGGTTGGCAGAATTTTCTTGACAAACTTTGTGTTCCATTCTTAAAATAGATTAAACTTAAATATAATATTCAATATTTAGGCCATCACCAGAAAAGTTCGTTTTACGATATCCTGAATATTTTTTCTACCTGGTCAGTCAGCCGCGCCTTATTTTTTTGACAGGTAGGCCACCCATCTAACGGCATGTGCGCCTTAGCCCAGTTTTGCTTTAAGGGACAGAACGTACTCCTCGCTAAAGTAAACCTCAGAAACATACGACTCGTTTACTGAGAGCGAATTCCGGTTTCAAGCCGATTTTACAAACTTTTTATTAGAGTATACATAGCAACGTAATTCAGTAAACGCCTCGGAAAAAATGGACCTATCATATGAGTACACTAACAACGTCAGCTAAACCCTAATGACCTAGTTGTCGACGGGCCCTTAAACCCAACCCAACGTCAGCTAAAGAGAAAATGGTGGATTCTTGTATTTAGAGCAGGGATTGACTGCCAAAAATTAGGAAAAATTTAGACACGCCTCATCCATCATGGACCCATACAGTCAAAACGGACATATTATTAAACAACAGTTTATTTGCATTGTTGCGTGAACTACGCCTCGTGTATCTCAATTAATATGCATAACAGCTTTTGCTGTAAGTGATAAAAACTGTCTTAAAAGGCTAAATCAAGCCCGAACACTCACGAGGTGGCAATGGCATAGCGCCAGGCATACAAGTCCTACTATTGGATGTGGTACGTGCTTTCAAGAAGTCTCGAAATAGCTGAATAGGATTGTGACGGGTACTCTCCACTTAACCCCTAACGACACAGGTTCGAGTTTCAGCATTGTAAATATGTTTTTTATGTTCATCAAAACTTGAAAACCGAATTCACAATCTAATTATGAAGTCCCTGAGGGTTTTTGGTTGTCTTCATTTTTAATAGCACAATAATTCATTGTGTGCAAAATTGAGTTTAACTTCCATGTTAAACTCTGACAATGTAATTCCCTTGCTTTCTGTGTTCAAATGTGTATTAATGATCCTTATTTCAATTGCACCTACCTATAGGTGTGTTGAAACAACTACATAATTGTAGTTCACCAATAAAGAAACATAAATAAAACAATAAAAATGAATATAACACTTTTCAGAATAATAGTTTGTAAATTGTGAGGATTGCACGGTTAAAAAAAAATTAGTACATGCAGGTGATTCGAACCACCTTCACAACAGACAGATTACTTCGGAGTCTTGCGCCCGTTCCAACTGAGCTATCTAGTAACGTGTGACGTAAACATTCCGTTTAAGATGTAATATTCGCTGGTTCTAGTGAACATTTGCAGAAGTGCAAACGTCAGCTGTGTAATTACGAATATATTAAAAAGCGATGTGATAACATCTATATTAGTACTAATTTCATCGAGTGTTTAACCTCCATGTTAAATACGCGGGTACAACCTAGTAATGGGGTTGATGTTTTCATGTTGGAGTGTAAGATGCGGATTGCATAAAACTCGAGAATAAGGGGCAGCTGACTCACCTGGTATATTGGTCTTCAGATCGTCATATATATGAGGCATATTCCGGTTTCAAGGAACAAGATTTTATTACCCCCTCTTGAAAGTGTAGTAAAAAATTATTGGATATAATCAGCAGTGACAAAAGTGAGACGGATGAAGCGACAGACTTAAAATATTGTTAAGGGATAACACATTGCGCATTTTGATAGAATGGTATCGAATTCCAATTTAGCACCCTGTCGTTAAGCTGTGTTATAATCGAATACTTGTTAAGGGGCGGGCATCTTGTTATACCGTATCCAATTTCGTTATTATGTTACTACGAGTGTTTCATTAAATTGATGAAATATCATGCTAGCGTTGAGCGCTTCTCGAATTCCACGAGAGGAAGCAATTAATGCTGATCGATACGAACATCGACAAAAAGCTCGATTGCGACTAACATTAGCCGATACCTCAGAGATATAGCACGTGCATTTTCAGGTTTCAGTTAGAACTAGCGTCCGCCATGTCTATTGTAGGAAGTGGCTAGATCATTTCAGATTGTGCTGCCATCTGTATAATCATGTCTCAGTTTACATGTGGACAATTCAATGTTAAAATGATTGTGTCGTGCTCAAGGAAATTTCAGTTTTATGCTAAAATGGCAAACCTCCATGTCGAGATTTCACCGGAGATATATGTTTTGAGGCCCCCTGAATCCAAAAAACGCATTTTTAGAAAAAGGTCCGTGTGTGTGTGTGTGTGTGTGTGTATGTGTGTGTGCCTGTGGGCAGCATAACTCAAAAACGAAAAGTTGGTTAAAAACCAAACTTGGTGTTTAAGTTTAATGTCTTTCAAGGATGCGACACGAAGATTTTGAAGAAAATAGCCCCACCCTAAACTACCCTTTACATGGAAAATGTTTCAAAAATTTTGATTTTTTTGAAAATGACTCCAACGATTTTGATTAAAATGTCGTATATTTGAGATATTTTTATGACAAATGAAATGTATATCTTGAATTTTCTGACTATAGCCATTGCAGTATTATTTATTCTCGATGACCTTTGAATAACTCGTAAACCGTAAGAGATAAACAAATTCTTACTATAGAAAAAATGTAGATCTCTCTAAAACACACAATTTAGGCGCAAATAATTTTTTGTAGAGTGAACCATTTCGCAGATATTCCTTGTTATTTGTGTCAGTGTCGGAAAACAAGACTCTCGTGAAATACATCGTTGTTTAGTTTTTATATGTTAAGTGTGCAAAGAGAACGGAATCTCAAAACTTTAAAAGATTTGACTATCGCTCAAAGTCTACTTTACTGTCATATTCCTCTTTCACCTACAAGGAAAAAACAATAACATAGCTTCTGTCAATGTTCATCTCAAGTAACACGAAGATATAGGAATAAGAGATTTTAAGAATGGTTAGTAAAAGAGTAGAGAAAGTCATGTGAGTGCAACACATCAGATTTTTTTTAAATTTCTAATGGCATTATCAGCTCCATTTTCTAGAGGGTCCTGCTTAAAGGTTAGTAGTTCCAATTTTACCCAGCAGATGATTAAAGTCCTACTTCAGGAAAATACCACCAGAGTTCACCACGTTTCAGAAGGTGACTATAAGGAAGAGAATGGACGTGTGGAGTGGCAGTGTCCATAAGCTGAAGATGAGACAAACAGGGTTGTCTGGAAATTAGCTCAAAGTGAACGGAGTGATGGTACGTGTCGACAAGAAATAACAGTTCTGCTCCAGTTCACATTAAGTATGAAAATCACATCACTGTTAGCATTGCTTCTGTATATTAGGAACAGCATTCACTGTTAAGATCTAGGTATTCTTCATTTTCATTCATTTACAATTAAAAGAGAGCTTTGGATCATGCTGGTAAATACCCAATGCACCGATATATGACTGAGGTAAAAAATAAAACCTCTACTTTTTCTACCCTTGTACTAACCATTCTTACAAACTCTTATTCCTATATCTTCTTCGTGTTAGTTGAGATAAACATTAGCAAAAATTATCTTTTAAAGCTTTGAGATCCCGTTCTCTTTGCAGTGCTAAGATAAAAAACGTAACTCTCTTCCATTTGAGAAAAGTTTTGGTTTCCAAAACTCATACAAATAAAAAGGAACCTCTGCGACATGGTTCACTTTGAAGAAAAAATATATGTGTTTTAGCAAATAGGTATCATTTTTGGTCTGTCTTGTGATTTACCATTATGCAAAAGTCATCCAGAGTAAACAAGACTGCGTAGCCTATAACCAGAGAAGTTAAAACATACACTTCGTTTGTTATAAAAATATTTCAAATATATGACATTTTAATCAAAATAGTTAGAACCATTTTTGAGAAAATAAAACCTTCCGAAAATTTTCCAGGTAAAGAGTAGTTCAGGGTGGATGAATTTTATTAAAATTCGCGCGCACACACACACACGGAATTTTTTTTAAAATACTTTTTGTTGGATTCAAGGGGCCTCAAAATATATACTTCCGGTGAAATTTCGATATTGACCTTTTCGTTCGTATATAATATTTTCCCTATTTAGTACATGTACCAGAGAAAGTAAAAAAGAAACACACATTGGAGCCTTCTAAAAAGGTGATTAAGGGGTCGTCAAAACGTGTATTTACTATGAAATATGTTATCGCAGTTTTGTGCGGAGTGCAATACTAATATGTACGTTTTATATGACGTAATAAACGATAAGAATAGAGAAATACATGTCATTAATAAGAGGCCAGTTGTAAGATAGAATCTTGTTAGAAAATCTCTTCTCTCTGAAGTAGGAAAACAGATTAGAGCACATTTGTGTTGGTACCGAGCAAGCGGAACAAATCTCTGCACGGGATGTCCATCAACGGAAAAAAAGAAACTAGTTTTAACTCTACAGCTAAACTTTGACCTTTCAACAGACCAACAAATGAGCTTCTTGCAGATCTACCTTCTTTATGGACGCAATAAAATATGAAAGTAGGGAACAAGTGGGTACTAACCTCCTTTTTACGCTATACAGAGCTCAATTTCTGCAAAAATGCAATCTTAGAAGGAAACGTTCTGACTTTATAAAACTAGTATAGTGCCGTAAGAAGTTGTATTAATCAAGACAATATTCAACTCATTTCTTTCTCGTTCAGTGTTTAAATGAAATAGACTTAATCGTCAGTAAACTGCTATACATAAAAATCTGATGTGTTGCACTCACGTGACTTTCTCTACTCTTGTACTAACCATTCTTACAAACTCTTATTCCTATATCTTCTTCGTGTTAGTTGAGATAAACATTTGTACAAATTATCTTATTGCTTATTTCCTTGTAGGTACAAGGGGAATATTGGAATACAGAATTTTCCATGTAAAGGGTAGTTTAGGGTGGGGCTATTTTCTTCAAAATCTTCGTGTCACATCCTTGAAAGACATTAAACTTAAATACCAACTTTGGTTTTTAACCGACTTTTCGTTTTTGAGCTGTGCTGTCCACAGACTGACAGACACACAGACACACACACGGACCTTTTTCTAAAAATGCTCTTTTTTGGATTCAGGGGGCCTCAAAACATGTATTTCCGGTGAAATCTCGACTTCGAATTTTTGGGTGGAATACAATACTTCCCCTACTTACCAGTAGAGAAAGTAAAAATTGGTGATAACAGCTTCACGGGTGATCAGCCGTGTTAAACTTAAGTTTAACACGGCTGATCACCCGTGAAGCTGTTATCACTAACGTTCGCCGTGAAAGCTTCAAATCCTACAAAGTAAAAATTGTCGTTTAGAACAAATCTATATTCTGTAACAGATTTGGTATGCTGAGTTGAACGGTGCTATCAGTTCTTCTTGCTTTCTCTGCCACGTATATGTTGTATTTGACCCCAAATTTTGATGTTGAAATTTCACCGCAAATATGCTTTCAGGCTCCCTTGAATTTAAAAAGAACAGCTTCAGAAAAAGGAGACCTGGCACGGGGAACACTCAGCCTCGTTAGATCCCAGGGAGTTATTTGATGGAGAAGTAATGGCCTCAGGTCGAGAAGGAACGGAATTTGAAAGCTTTAACGGATTTGACTATCGCTGAAAACCTAGCGATATTCCCATAGTCCCCTTGTACCTACAAGGAAATAAGCAATGAGATAATTTCTGTAAATTGTTTATTTCGACTAATATGAAGAAGATAGGGAAATAAGAGTTTGTAAGAATGGTTAGTACAAGAGTAGAGAAGGTCATGTGAGTGCAACATATTAGATTGCATTCTGAATAACTTTAACGCCAAAAATTAACTATAAGCAAATAGTTGAAAGGAAAATTTTATTTTAATAAAATAATCTTTCAGTTTTTGAATATCAGCCATTTATGTAGCTGTAGAATTGTATGGCCTTCGTATAATTATTGATACTATATTCCTAATTACATTTTTATCCCGCATAAACGTAACATAGAAAAAATGAACAACGATGACCCATTTCACGAAAGTTTTAAGTTTTCCTAAACTCACACACATAACAAGGAATATCTCCGAATGGTTCACCCTACAAGAAAATTTATTGAGACATAAATTGTGTATTTTAGTAAGATCTACATTTTTTGTATAGTATGATTTGGTCTATCTCTAACGGTTTACCAGTTATGCAAAAGTCGTCCAGAGTAAATACGACTACAGGGGCTATAGCCAGAAAATTCAAGATATACATTTCATTTGTCATAAAAATATCTCATACTTATGACATTTTAATCAAAATCGTTAGAGCCATTTTCAATAAAATCAAAATTCTCGAAAAATTTTCCATATAAAAGGGTAGTTTACGGTGGGGCTATTTTCTTGAAAATCTTCGTGTCACATCCTTGAGCGACATTAAACTTAAATACCAACTTTGGTTTTTAACCGACTTTTCGTTTTTGAGCTATGCTGTCCACAGACTGACAGACTGACAGACTGACAGACACACAGACACACACACGGACCTTTTTCTAATAATGCTTTTTTTTTGGATTAAGGGGGCCTCAAAACATGTATTTCCGGTGAAATCTCGACTTCGAATTTTTGGGTGGAATACAATACTTCCCCTACTTACCAGCAGAGAAAGTAAAAATGAACAACGATGGCCCATTTCACGAAGTTCTAAGTTTCCCTAAACTCACACACATAACAAGGAATATCTCCGAAATGGTTCACCCTACAAGAAAATTTATTGAGACATAAATTGTGTATTTTAGCAAGATCTACATTTTTTGTATATTATGATTTGGTCTATCTCTAATGGTTTACCAGTTATGCAAAAGTCGTCCAGAGTAAATACGACTACGGGGGCTATAGCCAGAAAATTCAAGATATACATTTGATTTGTCATCAAAATATCTCAAACATATGACATTTTAATATATCTTAATTAACATGAGGGGAATAGATTTGTAACAACAGTGTGTTGAAGAATGGGTAGGGAAGGTAACAGACAGTTTTAAAGCTGGAATGTTGGACCACGTGGTATGTCGTTTGCCCCTGATGGTTTTCTTGAAGCTGCGACCTCATTGGGAAGGTGAGTGCGGCCCCTCGTGTATGTCCAGAGCAGGTGGGCGTTACCTGGGGATACGGAGAGTCCTTGACACTGGAGAGGACCACATAACCTGAGTGCTCTAACCGTGATTTATCATCTGCAAGTTCACAGGGGGCGTGTTGATGTCGCATCAGGGTCAGTGCAAGAGTGAATCACGATTCTGCAGTTGTAAAACATGGCATCGTTTTCTATCGCACCTTGTGCATAAGAACCACGGCTCGACGGCCACAGTAGTATTCTGCATGAGTGAAATTAATTTCTTTTGCTTGTTAAACTTATAATTTAATATTTAGGACCAGTTAAGATATCCCTGCACGTCTAATTCGGTTTTGGAATATCTGATGAAACATAGGAAGAGATTATTAACCCTTTAGTTAAAGTTTTTTAGCCCTTTTTCATCGTAATTTGTTTATCTTGTCTAATTTTTTATCAATAAAGCTCTGTGCCACAGTATAGTCACATCCCTTGTGTAAAATTACTTAAAAAATCACATGACTTTCTCTACTCTAGTAATAACCATTCTAACAAACTCTTATTCCTATATCTCCATGTTACTTAAGATAAACATTCGTACAAATTATTTTATTGTTTATTTCCTTGTAGGTACAAGGGGAATATTAGAATACAGCAGGCCTTGTGCGATAGTCCAATATTTTTAAGCTTTGCGCGATTAACATATAAAAAAGAACAACGTTGTTGCATTTCGCCAAAGTTCTAAGTTTTCCGAAACTCACACACATAACAAGGAATATCTCAGAAATGGTTCACCCTACAAGAAAATTTATTGAGACATAAATTGTGTATTTTAGCAAGATCTATATTTTTTGTATAGTATGATTTGGTCTGTCTCTAACGGTTTACCAGTTATGCAAAAGTCATCCAGAGTAAACACGACTACAAGGACTATAGCCAGAAAGTTCAAGATATACATTTCATTTGTCATAAAAATATGTCAAACATACGGCATTTTAATCAAAATCGCTAGAGCCGTTTTCAAGACAATCAAAATTTTCGAAAAATGTTCCACGTAAAGGGTAGTTTAGGGAGGGGCTATTTTCTTCAAAATCTTTGTGTGACTTCCTTGAAAGACATTAAACTTAAATGCAAACTTTGGTTTTTAACCGACTTTTCGTTTTTGAGCTATGCTGTCCGCAGACTGACACACAGACACACAAACAGACCTTTTTCTAAAAATGCTTTTTTTTTTGGATTCAGAGGGCCTCAAAACATATATTTCTGGTGAAATCTTGACATCGAATTTTTGAATGGAATACAATAGTTCCCCTACTTACCAGTAGAGAAAGTAAAAAGCACAATGTGGACAAAAATATAGAAGATATCAATCCTTGATCAGTAAGTTCAAAAAACAAAGTATCGTCCTACATTTGTAATGATTTTACTCAAATCATATAAGCGATTTTTATAACTAATATTAAGATGACTGTGCTGTGAAAGCAAACGAACTGTTAAAACGTTCGGCTCAAGAGGAATTGTTACCAGAAAAAACCTGTTACCAGAGCGACTTATGACGTTTCAAAGCTAATTGGTCGTTTTTTATCTTCCAAAAGCCAGTTCCATACTTACATTACAAAGAAGTTGAATTTTAGTAGCAAAACTAGCTTTACAGTATGGTTAGAGTAAATTAAAGCTCTTAAAATATTTTTGACGTGTCTGTTTTTAGTCAGAGTACCAGTAATGTCTATGTTCTGGCCCGCTGTCAGTCCCACATCGACTAGAATCACTCAAGTGTGGGCGCGTCTAAAATATATCATGTTATGCATTAACGCCTGCTGTTATACCACCTAAACGAAAGTAGTGCACGAGAAGTTGCCTATATACAAGGCTCTGTCTGAGCGGATATTACAGAAAGGGAACCACTGGTCTTAGGAATCAAATTTCAATATGTAAATTGGTAAACGATTAATTTTAGCAACAGTTCACCACTAAATCATTATTATTATTATTATTATTATTATTATTATTATTATTATTATTATTATTATTATTATTATTATTATTATTATTATTATTATTATTATTATTATTATTATTATTATTATTATTATTATTATTATTATTATTATTATTATTATTATTATTATTATTATTATTATTATTATTATTATTATTATTATTATTATTATTATTATTATTATTATTATCATTATTATCATTATTATCATTATTATCATTATTATTATTATTATTATTATTATTATTATTATTATTATTATTATTATTATTATTATTATTATTATTATTGTTGTTGTTATTAGTATAATTGTTATTAGTATAATTGTTATTATCGTAATTATTATTATTTTTATTATTACTATAATTATTACTATTATTATTACTGTTATTACTATTTTTATTATCATTATCCTTATCATTATCATTATGATTATCATTATTGTTGTTGGAAGACTGCTCGTCCCCGTATTACTTTCTATAGAGGAAATGCTCTATTTCAATCCGATATTGGATATCAAACAAAGTTTTGAATGCCACCGAAGAATAAAATGACAGGTTTTCAAATACATAGGCGTGCGAGTATAATATGAAAGCATAACTCAAAAGGATAGTGGATAGATACCAAAGTAAAAGTTCACACTAAGTATGCGACTTGAAAATTTTCAAGAAAAGCTTCTCAAACTTACATATTTTTGATCTTCTCAAAGATAGGTCTTCCGATGCTGAATAATACGCAGCGCAAATAAAGTTCAAGTCTCCAGTTTCTTGCTAAACGCTTGCGAAGTAACAATGAACTTATTTCGACTTAACCCGTATTCGTGTCTTTGGGGCGTATGTCCTTTGCACTGCGCCACGCAGAAGTCCGTGAATTCAACCCCGTGTTTGATTGTTTGTGTACATGTGAAAAAACGAAAAACAAAGAAAACACAACAAATAAAGGGTGAGGAACCAAAGGAAAATTTCAAAAAACTACCGTAGGAAGATGTGGGGCTCATTCTTTTGTGCCCAAACAACTTTTTTCATATCCTTATTGTCATTTATCGGTTATTACTTCTTTCTATCAAATGCGAAATTTAAGTATACCTAAATAAGCATTTTAATGCAGTTTATGCAGGTTGTCACTAACCTCCTCTTGCTAAATTTTAAAAGAAATCCTAAGCATCTGCTATTGTCAGTTACGTGTTATAGCGGGAGTAATTTTACATCAATAGAACCTATTGTTTGTTTGCTTGAATTAGTGAGGAACATTTTGATGCGTAATTTGAATACCAAAACCATTTTTCGAAATCCCTTTGCTTGTGTAGGTAAACGGTAGAAGCGGTTTATGGGCTTAGACTGGATTTCTTAAGGGTAGGTGGGGCTTAATGTTCCCCTCTTTGGGTAATTCATGACGTGCAGTGATTGATGGGGTAAACTACTTTTAAAAATAATTACCAGATTAAATCTGGTGTGAATGGAAATCAATATCCTTCAAACGCAAGCACACAGCGTTAGTTGCAAAAAGGGGTAGCAAAATCGCAGCTCTTGAGATAAGCCCTTAATTTACAAAGAGCTTTATCGACTAAGTTCAAACGATGACCGTGTAAAAGTGCTGAGGAACTTTCATACAAAATAGCTATTTTAAATAAAGTTATCTTTTACATTAGTAAATTGTATGATAGCTTTATTTATAAACGAGCCAAAACGAACCGCACAACTGCTGCATGCTCTGCTTCTCGTCTTGGTATCTTTCCAAGATGTTCCATGTCTAGCCACTTGGCAGTACTTTATTCGAGAAATCACATTTTTAAGTAAACCTTTATAAATTATCAACCACTTTTGCTCCTGGTTTCCCCATATTAACATGGAAGTTAAACTAAATTTTGCAGACAGTGAATTATTGTGCTATTAAAAATGTTTCTTAGTGATACCTTTAGTGGCGCTGGAATGACCCATTTTCTATTCCTGGAACACGACTCCTCTAACGAAGCAAGTGCTCGAACTGGTGACCTTCTTGGGTAATGCACGCCTGGGCACGCTGTTGGATGGAGCCCCTGACTTGGTGTTGCATGGCGAGTTGAACATTTCTACAAGCCACTGTAATACGCTGACGAAGGGTTTCTGGATTGTCCAGCTCCTCTGCATAAATGCGTCAAGAAGTCAAGGGGTGTTAGATCAGGTGATCTGGCAGGCCAGGAGACTGGTCCTTGTCTTCCTATCCAATGACCAGGATGCGCAGCATTCAAATGATTGCAGACGATCCTCGACCGACACGGAGGAGCGCCGTTGTGTTGAAACCACATCGTCATTCGCTCCTGCTGTGGCGCATTCCCTAATAATAAGTGGTGAGCTACGGAGGAATTCCAGGTAGCGTGCTCCTGTTAGATGGCCCTCGAAGATTAATGGTCCAACAAAGTGGTATCCCAAGATTCCACACCAGACATTTAACCCCACTGCTCTTGAAATGCTGCCTCCCTTACCCAGTGAGGATTATCAACACTCCTATAGCGTATATTGTGACGATTTTCAGTTCCATTGTTATGGAATCTTGATTCGTCATAAAACAATATCCTGGATGCGAATCCCACATTACTTGCTACTCGCTCCAGCAACCATCCACAAAAGGTTACTTAGGTTTCGAAATCTCTCCCGTGAAGTGCTTGGTGTAGGTGCAAACGATAAGGATGGAACTTATTAGTGTTCAATATTCGCACTACAGAAGTCTGGCTGATGTTCACCTCCTGAGCAACTGCCCGTGTACTAGTATGCGGATTGTTCTGAGTGGCGTTCAAAACTGCTTCTGCATTAACACTCGATGTTGCTGGTGCGTGTCTACGAGGAGGTATTCTTGCAAGTGACGCTGTTACACGCAGGCGCCCTTCAGCATTCTGGAAGGTGTCGCTGTTGGTTGTCGTCTGTTCGGATATCTCTCCCGATATAGATGCTGAGCCGCTGGTGTATTTGTTTTTGCTTCTCCGTAGATCAAAAGCATATCTAAGTACTCGTCTGTTGAATACATAACGAAAGACGCGCAAAATATAGTGCGACAGCATACGTGTGGAGAACGCAGGGGTCGGCATTCACAACACAATACATCATGCCAGTCCAATGGGGCAGAAGTCATTACACCTGTTCTATTACAAAATGCAGACAACAAAAAACGATTTAAATGACAATATCCTAAACCCTCAGGGACTTCATAATTAGATTACTGTGTATTCAGTTTCCAAGTTTTGATGAACATAAAAAACTATTACTATGCTGAGACTCAAACCTATGTCATTGGGGGTTAGCGGGGAGTACACGCCACGATCCTATTCAGCTAATTCGAGACTTGACTGAAATCACGCACCGCGTACAATAGTACGACTTGCATACCTGGGGCTATGCCATTGCCACCCACCTCGCGAGTTTTCGGGCTTGATTTAGCCTTTTAAGACAGTTTTAATCATTTACTGGGCGTTTTAATGTTATTACTTACATGGCAAAAGCTGTTATGCATATTAATTTAGATGCACAAGGCGTAGTTCACGCAAAAATGTAAATAAACTGTTGTTTAATAATATGTCCGTTTTGACTGTACGGGTCCATGATGGATGAGGCGTGTCTAAATTTTTCGTAATATTTGACAGCCAACCCCTGCTCTAAGTACAAGAATCCACCATTTTCTTTTTAGCTGACGTTGTTAGTGTACTGATATGATAGGTCCAATTTTTCCGAGGCGTTTACTGAATTACGTTGCTATGTATACTCTAATAAAAAGTGAAAGATACATTTGTTTTTATATTCCAAGCATCATGCTGGCAAACACAGTTTGAACATGTTGGAAAGATCCAGCGCCGTGTACCTCAGAGAGTCTTTATTTACTTTGGACGGGCGTTTTACCCCTGAAATTGTGCTAGCTAGACTCACAACCTAATTTACGGTAGAAAAGAAGGGGTTAAGCAGTATGGGAACAGACCACCTGCAATTTATATCCACTATTTTTCCTTAATTGGGGCAGCAGGGGTAGTGAAACGTGTGGTAGAAAATCTTACTTGGTAATTTGCCCCACCAGAAGCCGATGTTAGAACCTAGGAAGGCGTATTATTGAACTCCTTCAACAACGTAATTGTTTGTTGTAACTTAGACATAGATCTCTACCAGATCATACCAACATACAGGTAGAAAATTGCTAACTTAGCTTTGTCGACTTTCCCCTTTAATTAATGGCGTTATCAGTGAAATCTGAATCACTGAATACTTGCGTGATTTTGCTACCAGGAGAACGTTGCAACAATCACCGAGCAGTCAGTGGTCTAAGGATTCCCATCTGCTGCCTTTCCCCCTTATCACGTTTCCCCCAAAGATTGAATATTTGAATATGTAATCAAGGAGGGTGTTAAAACATGCATACTCCTTGACAGCTTCTTGGCTAATCTATAATACGGTATTAAAAACTTGCCCAGTGAATCCAAAAATAAAAGCATTTTTAGTTAAAGGTTCGCGCGCGCGCGCGCGCGTGTGTGTGTGTGTGTGTGTGTCTGCCAATTTCTGGGCATCATAACTCAAAAACGAAAAGCCAGTTAGAAACCAAAGTTGATATTTAAGTTTCACATCTTTTAAGGATTTTGAAGAAAATTCCTCCAACCTAAACTACCCTTAACATGGAAAATTGTTGTAAAATTTTAATATGCTCGGAAATAGCTCGAACGAGTTTGATTAAAATGTCTTATGTTTAAGAAATTTTTATAAAAAATGCTTACTCTAGACGACTTTTTCATAACCGTTAAAGTGTAAGATATAGATCAAATCTTACTATTCAAAAATAGTGTGTGCTGTATTCCCATATTTTCCTTGTACCTGGAAGGAAATAAGCAATAAAATAATTTGTACAAATGTTTATCTCAACTAACACGAAGAAGATATACGAATAAGTGTTTTAGAAATGGTTAGTAGAAGAGTAGAAAAAGTCATGTGAGTGCAACACATCAGATTTTTTATTTTATTCTTAGTTGTTTATTTTAAAAGTGTTAATAGTATACTTTATCATTTTGACAGCCCTACATTTTAGAAAAATTTAAATAAATAATAGTACGATACGGTGATAGCAAAACTTTACAAGAATCGATGAGTTACAGTTCGATAGCGCGGAGTATCGAAGTCACATGTATGCTAGATGGAGAATAGCTTTGTCAAGTTGGTAAAGTCAGCATCTTGGGCAGAATCGGTTACGTCACAGAGGCCACTTACGTATTCCAACAAACAAGTAGACTAAGCCAGCCGCGGGAGGAATATTGAAAGCAACAAAAAATAACCACAAACTCTAAAATCCACTTAAGTTCTCAGCTGTATCAAAGGAAACCAGCGGGGATTTCTCTTTAATTAAAGTATCTGAAGTTTGCAGTTATTTTCTTTATTGCTTCCCGTTTCGTGTTCATAATCTCAAAGCGAATGCGCAAGATTATGAAATAAAACGAAAGTAAACAAACACAAGAGTACTTGGAAAGCTTTGTAAATACACGAATGGAACCAGCCAGCATACGGAAACTCTTTGCAAAGGGACGACAGATGAAACAACGCACCCCCCCCCCCCAAGTTTTACATAATCTTATAGCACCTCTCCCACACGCTGATGTATCGCTTCATTAAATATGCCAATTAATTAGGGTTGTAATAAGATAGCTTCATTTATTCACCAGATTTCATTATATCAAAGGAAGAAAACGAATATCCCTTCAGGCGAAATGAAAAATGACAAGCACAAGTCCGTTCTGACAGGTTGTCGGTCGGTCGGTCGGCTGAAAGTTGATACTAATTCATTACAATACGAACTTAGCTGCTGCTGCTGTTACGATATTCTACTGAATTAATTAACTTGGTTCGTTCCCAAGTATAAATTAGTATTCATATTCATGTTGTGATGGATTTTCTGCAGCCACTGGTGCCATTCTGCACATTACCATAGTTAGGCCCTTGTTCTCGACTAGGCTACAGTTCCTCACTGCCAACAATAAACCTTCACATGATTTTCATTGTCAGAAATCCAGCATTAGCCAACAACATTTTACTTAGGATAAACTTTGAAAAACTGGATTAAATTTTCACCTCTTGCTTAAGTTGCATTTATATTAAATTACTGAAGCTATTTGTCCAAATGGTGACACGGTTAAGTTTAGTTTTAACCTAATTTTAATTAAAACTCATTTAGAAAACGACAAATAAATTTGCTCCCCTTGAAAATCTACAAGATATGAACATTGAGGTGAGTGAAAATAATGTTTCTAAACCTGAATGGAGAAAAACCGTCACCAATTTTCATTAGTAATGTTGTAAATAGGAATATTCCTTTAACTAAGATGAATAACCTAAATCCAGGGCCTTCTAAGCACTCCACTACCAGTTCTGATAAGGTTAGGTTTCAGTTTGAAGGTTACAGATCAGCTATTAGCTACTTAGAATCAAATATCATACTTTTCAACTAAAAACTGAGAACAACTGATCAAAGAATATCTATCAGATCAAAGAAAGAAATTATAAACCATGCAGAATTAGAAAAAGGTCGATGTGTGTACGTGTGTGTGCGTGCGTGTTTGTGTGAGAGAGAGAACAGTAAAACTTGAAAACGAAAAGTCGGTTAAATACTGAACTTGTTATTTAAGTTAAAATGTTTTCAAGAATTGTAAGCCCAACCAACCCTTAGAAGGAAAGTTTCCAAGTTATTTTATGAGAAATATATTTCACGAATTAATTTGGAATAGGCTTTGAAGTATATCTTCAATCTAGATGAATTTGCCTAAGTCATAAACCGTAAGAGAGACACAAAATATTACACACAAAAAGTGCCGATTTTGATAAAACACACAATAATTGATGTCCAAATAATTTTTTTTTGTAGAGTGAACCATTTAGGAGATATTCCTTGTTGTTTGTGTTATGAAAAACTTGAACTTCCGTCAAATGAAAAATCCTTATTCATTTTTTATCTTAGCCGAAGAGAACGGAATCTCAAAGATTTAAAACATTTGACTATCGCTCAAATCCTACTGTATTCTGATATCGCGCTTGCACCTTCAAGGAAATAATAAGATAATTTCTCAAAATATTTATCTCAACTAACACGAAGAAGATAGAGGAATAGGCGTTTGTAAGAATGGTTAGTATAAGAGTAGAGAAAGTCATGTGAGTGCAACAGATCAGATTTTTTACCAAGTATCCCCTGTTGAGCCCAAAGTGGTCCATAGAAGCGTGGCTAATGTGCATATAGCTGCAGGGAACACGTGTAATTACATAAGGGTACAAGAACGGCCACCCACCCTTCACATAAGGCGTTCATTTAATTTACCCATCTCGTCATTGTTAATTTCCTTAGCTTCTTGCTCTGTGTTAATTATATCGAGTATAAACAACGCCCACATCGGAGTAGACAGCGGCAAAATTAATGGAAACCGGAATGTGAGAGTAATTAGAATTGATTAATATGCATTGATTCTGGTAGACACTGATGGGGGAGGGAATAGCTAAGGGTGCACCACTAAGATTATCAGAGATAAGCCACGCTCCCTGGAGTGCATCCCTAAAACATTAGCATGCCCATATCAAGATGTCGAAATATGCACCGTGTGAAAAATGCTTCTTGCTGTTTTGAACTCTGCATTTGGCGAATTACAAAATAAAAAAAAATAAATAAATAATAATTACCACATAAGGGTTACTTAAACCGGGGACATAAAGTACTTACAATTGTAAGTCGCCCTTGGAGTATTTATATGTGATGTGAGATTCCCTTGTGGTCTAACGGGACAGGTACGAATCAGCTGGGGAATTTAACGTCGTACTGGAAAGTCGGCCATGGTAGCTTAATGGTTAGAGCGGCGTTGAAATTTTCAGTCCTGATTCCACTCTTAAATACAGATGAAAGTATGATAAGGTTAGATAGATAGATAGACAGACAGACAGACAGACAGACAGACAGACAGACAGACAGACAGACAGACAGACAGACAGACAGACAGGCAGATAGATAGATACTGTTTATTGCCAAAAACTATTACATTATAGCAACGTCATAATTTAAAATTACCATTCTAGGTTATAAAAATCATGCACAGAATACAGTGGATTGGCCATCAATGTATGGCGTAAAGTCCTTTTAAAATTTGAGATAGGGAGATTCCTTATCCTTTCGGGTAAAATATTGTATAGTTTATTAGAGACAACTATAAAACTGTTCTGAATTTTCGTAAGTTTAAATTTGTTGATGTATAAATTCAGACGATTTCGTGTCATGTAATTGTGAATGTTCGAGCAAACTGTAAAAGTGGTAAAATTTTCTTTAACATACACGACGCAGGTGAGCACATACAATGATGGCAGGGTTAAAATACCTAAATCAATAAAAAGTGGTTTACAATGCTCTTTTGGATGAACTCCACAGATTAGTCTAACAGCCTTTTTTTGTTGTACAAAGATCTCCGTAGTCAGGGAGTGATTCCCCCAGAAAAGTAAACCGTAGTTAGCATGCGAATAAATGTGAGCATAGTACACTTTCATGAGAACATCTTTACTTACACTGTGACTTAAAATTCTTAGCATGAAAATTCCTGTTGTTATTTTTTTAAAGATATGATTAATGTGCGTTGACCATCCTAGGTCAGAGTCAATATAAATGCCTAAAATCTTTATGGAGCTTTCGAGACATCTGGTATTACATTTATATTGAATGTGAGTAGTTTTTCCAGTGTTTATGCTCAAATTATTGGCATTGCACCAATTATTAACTACTAGTGTTACCGTGTGTAATATAGGTCTTAATGTGTTCAGCTTTGTCATAAAAGGTAATTGCTAGATCATCTGCGTAAAGATAAGGAGTAAAATTATCATCCCTAATTGAAACGGGAAGATCATTAATATAAATAATAAAAAATACAGGTCCCAAAATTGATCCTTGAGGAACTCCATAATTCACAGGTTTGAACTGAGATAAAATTCCATTAAAATAAGTTGCCTGAGTCCTCTTGCTAAAATAAGATCTTAAAAATTGAATGCTATGATTATGAAAACCATAAAAAGTCAGTTTGTCTAAAAGAATATTTGGTGAGACAGTGTCAAAGGCTCTCGAGAGATAAAAAAGCCTAGTTGATACAATGTTACCGTTATTAATATTTTCATAGCACTGTTTCAGAAAGCTGGTGACAGCCTTTATTGTACTCATGCCATGTCTGAAGCCGAATTGGTTTTTATTAAACAACTGATTGGTTTCAAAATAAGTCACAATTTGCTTGCATAATAATGCTTCAAACACCTTTCCAATTATTGGAATTATACTAATAGGCCTATAGTTCTCATAACAGGTTTTATCTTCTTTCTTAAATACTGGTTTTATTTTGGAAAATTCAAAAGCATCCGGAAAATGACCAGCTTTGAGGCAACAATTAAAAACGTAAGTTAATGGTTTACATATATATGGAGCAGCTAATTTAAGAACTTTAGAATTAATTCCATAGACATCCACGCATGTACTATTATTCAGATTCATAATACCAGAGTAAACATCCTCAACACTAAGTTCTAAAAAATCGAAATTACACTTAGCCTTAGGCAACTTATTTAGAAAGGACATTGATTCGTTAGTAATGGGTATGCTATTCACAATGTCATTGACCTTATCAATAAAGAAAGAATTAAATCCCTCACAATTTAGATTAGGTGGGAATAAATCAGACTTAGAGTTAGAATTTAAATGTTCAGATATTACAAACCAGGAGGATTTTGATATATTATTAGAGTTCTTAATGAATGCAGAATAGTAATTCACTTTAGTCAACTTTAAGGTATGTTGATATTTCTTTTTTAATTCAATATATCTGCTTTTGTATTCATACATACCAAAATAAACATAAAGATCATAAAACATCATACATTTGTCCTTTAAAATTCGGAGTTCATCGTTGTACCACTTTTTATTGTTACATTTGTAATTCGGTTTGGGTCTAAAAGTTATAAATGGAAAGGCATTATTAGCAGCCTCATAAAAGCTATTTAAGAAATATGTAAAAATATTGGCATGATTAATTATACTATACAGATAAATCCAGTTAGTATTCATGAGTAAATACACAAAATATGTTATATTACGATTATTGATATTTCTTATCGTTTTTAATTTCCCTTGAAAATTATTGTCATCATAATCAATATTAGCTGAAAAAACTATTGGATCGTGGTCAGAGAATATGGAAGGAACAACTTCCGCAGTACATTTGTCGGGGTGTATGGAGGTAAAGACATTATCCAAACAAGTACCTGATACAGGTCGGGTAATTTTTGTTATCAGGTGACGTAATCCAAAACATTCAAACACGTTAATTATATCAGTTAAATCATTACTTTTGATGTTAAAATTGACGTTAAAATCACCACTGATAACAATATTAATATTCATTTTTCGACTAATATACTAACTGTAATAAATCATTAAAACGAGTTAAAAAGTCATTAAAAGAGGTTCTTAACTTGCTTGGTGTTCTATAAAAGGTAACACACAGAAGACTAATACTTTTAGTAAAGACGCAACAGGCTTCAAAATTGTCTTGAACAACTAGGTTAGCTATGTCCATAAATTTGCTCATGTTTTACAAATATTGCAGAGCCGCTATGTTTACCACTTGGTCTGCAGAAATAACTTGCCAAGTAGTAACCAGGAATTTTTAACAAAAACAGTTCTTTGTCACAAAGCCAGTGTTCAGCGATACAAATAATATCAACATCGTAAGCATTAACAATGTCAATTAGACCGTCTATTTTGTTCAATGTGCTCTGTATATTCCAATAGAATATTTTAAAATTTAATTTATTTTTCTTCTTCAGGTTCTTAAGTTTTATTTCACCAAAATTTACGTTGACCCTTTTTCTTTGACAGCCTTGTAGTTTAAAGAATTCCTTGGAAAGTAAAATTTACTGATAAAAGAACCACTAGGCGCATAAACTACCTCAAATGATGCCGAGGGCACACCAATTTTGAATGAACTGTAACTTGGATACTACTTGGATTTCAATTTTTCTACAACATAGTTGCCCTGTTTACGTTCATTAAGGTATTCAAGGACATGAGAACTTTCAATCTCTGGGTCGAGTCGCGAAACAAACAGGAAATGCAACTTTTCAGCTACGGCAAGTTTGCCCTTGGTAGCATTACCTGTAAGAAATTCTTTCTTTTGTATGGGCTTCGTATTGGCTTTAAATTGAATTCTAGGTTTCAACTTACTTTTATAGGATACATGCTTCCAGTCTTCTTCAGGTTGGTTACCTTGATTAACACTATCACTAAATTGTAGTGCACCTTCATCACCTGATTTAGACTTCGTCTTACACTGAGCACTGTCGTCCCTGTTGTCTTCTGAGCTGTCTGTGCCGACGCTAACACCATCACTGTAAGTTACACCACACACCGTCACTTCACGAGGTTCTTGTAGTTCCGCCGTTAAATGTTCCATATTTACCTGTGGAGTGATCGAGTCTCTCTGTTTAGTTGACATATCCGTACGCTGATTGTCGCAGTCCAAGGTATGTAATAACTTGATTTGAAGTTTTAGGGTGTCTATGTGATCCTTCTGTTGATTTATTATCAAGTATTTTTGTTTAATAATATACTCTAAATAAACCAATTCAGTTTTATAGTCCTTATTATCCATTAACTATAACTATTAACTATAGCACGGAGCGATCGATAGACACGTCCGCACACGTCGAAGGCTAGTGAAACAATATCATTCTATTACTGGGGTATGCAAAAGCTGTTAGTCTAAAATATTTTTCAGTTAGTAGGCATTAACGTGTGCCTTTCTGGCATAGTGATAAACACTTTCTAACCATAAAGTTAACGATTATGCCAACCGTATATTTTTTATTTTAAGACTTCTTTCATTTCCGTTAACTCATAAGTTCTCCGCTACGCTGCACTCTCTTACAATTAGTACCCACTGCTACCGCTTATAGCGCTGCTGTGAGACCGGTGCCAGGTGCTAGCTTCGGAAGTGTTAAGAATGACTTCTGCCCCATCTGTTTGGACCTGAGTAACAGTAGTCATACAAAATAAGCTGAAACAACACACACAAAATGTGATCGTAAGAAGTGAGAAGTGTGACCTGGAACCATGGACGTATTCTGAGGAAAACGCATCTTTTAGGCTCAGTTTCAGACAGAACATGTGAAATATACTTAACGTTATGAGCAAATATGTGTGTATTATCATTATCATTGTATGCTTTTTATTATACACATGCTTTCAACTCATTTTATTTTTATATATAAGTAAACCACGGTTGAATTAGAGCTATCTTTATTAATAAAATGTTGGAAATTGATGTTTAAAGAAAGAATGCGAAATGGGTGACATCTGTCAGCCATGCGAGTAAACCTTCACACTTATTCACGCAATTAAGGAAGGGTTAAGCGTAAATGGTTCATATTTTGGTTGTAACATGATTGCATTACATTATGCTTATCGTCTAAGCTTAAAAAAAGCTAACATTGTTAGTTCAGTGTTTTAAATTTTCTGTGATCCATATCTGAGAAAATAGCTTGTAGAAGTACCTGAAGTTGACACCGCAGCGCAGGTGACGCAATATAGGAAAGTGAACGATTGGTGAAGTGCCTCTCAGTAAGTCGTTAAGTGCACATCTGCCGGCCGGCTGGCTGGCTCCTAGGAGAATGTAATTTTGAAAATGGTGCCCCCCTGCACCCTGAGGATGGGTTTACACAACATTGCGATGTGGCCGTAATCAGCTTGTTTAACGGCCACCTCACCTCCGGCCGTCTTCTAAGCGTAGGGGTCTAGCAGCCTCCCGGGACTTAATCCCAAAGGTACTGGACCAATTTCCATGCAAATTCTCCACACTACTACTGCTAGAATCCTGGCAGCTGCTTTGCTGGACCCGAACATCTTCTTCCCTTGATCGGAATGCTTTTAAATAAAACTGAAATTCAGAAGCACCAGTGTCAACTCAATTATTTTATAAGGGACATAAAATAATGGGTAGACTGAAGTGAGAAAAGCAATTTTCTAAAGTATTGAAGTTAGACGCTTAATTTTTTTGCACAGGCATTTTCTTCCCAATATCTAATCACATTATGTTAATTTATATCCACTTTATTCGGTATAAACAAAATCTATCTCCTCCAACAGATATTGAACTGCTAATCAGAGGCGGATGGTGCGGAGTACTAGTATAGTATGCCCACGACAAGAAGGCTAGAGGGGAATGAAGAGCAGAGGGGGCTTCAATTGTTTATCTGCTCCGGTAGCGTATCTGTTTACTAGGCAATGAGTGCATGAGAATGCATATGAGTCACCCACGTTGCCAGATCTAATGCGCTTTGCAGTAGGTATTACAGGTGCAGAGATTTTTTAGTATTATGCATTATTTGGCTCTCGCTGCTAACACGCGCTACGGCGCTACAGTTATATACTCGTATTTTGTTAGTTTTATTCTTGGCTTAATATTTACACATGGCTGCAGACCAAAGGCCGAGGAATGCAAATTTCATTGTGATTACTTTGATAGAACAGTTATTAAAAACGTAATTTGAGACTTTTATTTGGTTAAAAAACAAGTGCCCACTGTACCGAAGCTGCTTGCAGCAATTAGGGAAAAAATAAATTTTCCTTGGGGAAGAGAAACTCTGCGGAAGCTATTGCACGATATGGGTTTCAAATGGAAGCGATGTGGAAGTAAGAGAAAATTACTTATTGAACGTCCAGATATAGTTAACTGGAGAGCTAAATACGTAAGAGCTATAAATGGATACAGAAATGCTGAGAGAAATATCATTTACATTGATGAGTCCTGTGTGGACAATAATTTGACATTTGGGAAGCGCTGGCAGAGTGATGATATCTACGGGATTACGACAACCACTAGCTCTTCGAACCGCCTGATTCTTGTAAATGCAGGCAGCAACGAAGGTTTCATACCCGGAGCTTCTTTGAGCCCACCGAGAACAGTTTTTGGGCGTATTCTCAGTTTTTGATAGTTTTTTTTTTAATTTATATACACGGATATATACACACACTCCTGGGCATACCACACATATGTCCCATCACACGCACACACGCGCCCACACACACACACACACACACACACACACGCTCATATATACATATTTACACACACTGCACTATATACACTTCACTATGTACAGTTTTTCCGCAGTTTTCCTGTGCGGCCAGGTTGCGGCTCCTGTGGCGTTTCCGAGGCACAGACCTCTTCCGGAGTGCGTGGCCTAGGGCCTGGGTTGCATGGGTGCGCATCAGTCGGCGAGCCATGCAATGTCTAGAACATTTTAATTCTAGCATGCTTACGATGCTTTGGCTCGCCCTTGCCAATATTGGCAATCAGGTCATTTTGGTGATTCCTGATGCGCGCCCAGGCGACAGTGGCTCTTTTTGTTATTGCCTCGGGTATGGAAGGTATCTGGGTTTCCTGGTGAAGGGTTCGGTTAGTGGTTAGGATGGGAGCAGAGAGGATTTTCCGGAGGGAGAGGTTTTGGAGGGTTTGGATAGTCTTCAGGGCGGTTTTTGAGGCGTTTGCCCAGGCCACACACGCGTAAAGAACCACTGACAGGATGAAAGCCTTATACAGGACGAGTTTAGACTTCAATTGCAGCTGTTTGCTGCGGAAGATGGGGGCGCATAACTTTAGGCGCTGTCTGCCTTTGTTGGCGCTATTTTTTATGTGGGTGGACCAGCACATTGTGCGGTCCAAGGTAACCCCTAAGTATTTAACTTGCCGACGGCAATGCAATACCTGACCACCGACCGTTAAGTCCATTGCCAAAGTGTGATGCCGCTTAGAGAAATGAATCAGCTGGCATTTGTTGGGATTAATTTTGATTTTCCAGTCATGTTGCCATGAAAGGAAGTTGTTAACATAACGTTGCATTTCTGCAAGGCCGAAGCGGGGATTTCTATGGTGGTTGTATATTGCAGTGTCGTCGGCGTACATGGCTACCTTACATCTGGCGTCCACTGGGAAATCATTGATGAATAATATGTACAAAAAGGGTGACATGATTGCCCCTTGTGGGACGCCAGCCCGCATCACTCTCTCCCGTGAGGAGAAGCGGCCCACTTGGACGTAAAACTTCCGTTTTTCTAAAAAATTGTGCAGCTAATACAGATAATTTTGAAGAGCCGGGAAATTGTGGTGCAGTTTGTAAATAAGGCCATTGTGCCAGCACCGGTCGAATGCGGCTTCTACGTCCAGAAATAGCGCCAACGTTGAAGCCCCATTGTTAAATTGCTCTGTTACGTCATCAGTTAGTCTGAGAAGCTGTAAATCAGTATAATGTCCTTTTCGAAAACCAAACTGTGAATTTGAAAGTTCATGAGATTCTGAAACTTGTTTTTGAAGTCGAAAAAGTATAAGTTTTTCGAGCAATTTACCAATAGTAGACAAAAGACTAATGGGGCGGTAGTTTTGCGGTTGCCTGGTGCTTTTCCCTTGCTTTGGGAGCATAATTACCTTGGCTCGTTTCCAGGTAGAGGGGAAATAGCCTTGCTGCAGACAGGCGTTAAATATTTTAGTCAGTTGCACCAGGGCTTTTCTCGGGAGATGCTTAAGTTCCTCATTAGTCACTTTGTCTGGGCCGGCAGCTTTCCCATTAGGTAATTTCCTAATGAGCTTGTAAACTTCCTGCGGAGTTATGATGGGTAGGTGTTGCTCTTGCTTCTGCGCCACCCAGGTTTGTACCCATGTCTGTACCTCCCGCTCTATATCGCGGTTGGTAACTGGGTTCTCGCTGAACCTGTCTTCAAGACAGTCAGCGAAGACCTCGGCTTTCTCCTCTTCGGAGAAGTGCAGGCCGCCATGAGTGTGCAGCGCCTCAGTTGCGGAGTTGACGTTCGTGGAGACTTTAAATGCCTTTAATAATTTCCACAAAGAGGAGTCCGAATGGGCGGTACTCAGCATTTTGTTTTCCCACTGTTCAGTTTTGTTGATTTTAATTTGATGCCGAATGATGTTGCGTAGCCATTTTGCTAGCACTTTATATTCAGGCTGACGGGTGTACCGCCACAGTCTTGCCAAGCGTCGTCTCCGCGCAATGAGTTGCTCTACCTCGGGGTACGTGCAAAAACCGGGTGGTCTTGTGGTGTAAGTGGTAGCGCTTCTCTTGGCCGTGTATAGCGAGGCAGTAAAGTTTTCAATGGCGACATCTATGTCTGCCTCGCTGTAGTATGACAGCCTGGGTTGCGCCATCCCGTGCATTTCCGTGGTGAACTTATTCCAGTCGGTCTCAGCCCTCCTTCGAGGCCCAGAGGCACCGGCTGGAATGTCACCCTGTATATCGAAATGCACGGGAAGATGGTCAGAGTCCAGGCTGTGATACACTGTAAAGTTAATTAAAGGTGTCGCATTTTTTGTTAGTACGAAGTCCAAAATTTCGGGGTCAAAGTGCCCCGATTTGTGCCAAAATGTGGGATCTGGGGGAAGGTGTACCTCTAAGTCGTCATTATCTGTTATAAGTTCAACCAGGAGATTTCCAGCCGCGTTTGCCCGGCGTGAAAACCACCAGGGGTGCCGAGCGTTGAAATCTCCTGCAATGATAACGTGCTCCTCTAAAGCGAGGATTTGTTGGAGGTCATGTATGAAATTTAAGGAGTTGGGGGGCCGATAGAGCGCTACCAGCATCACCGTTTGATTATTTACACGGGTTTTAAGTGCTGTGCACTCTAACGCTGCCATTGCAGGTAGCGTAACAGAAGCATGAGCAACAGTGTTTCTGAGCAAAATAGCAGTCCCTCCCCCCTGTCTGCCAATTCTGTCGTTCCGAAAGATTTGATACCCTTGGAGCTTAAAAGTGTGCTCTTGTTGTAATTTTGTTTCGCAAATGAATGCGACATCAATTTTGTTACGCCGCAGGTAGTTTTCAAGTTCGTGTTGCTTCCTGTGGATGCCATCTGCATTCCACAGGAGTGCGCGAGTTAAAGTGAGAGTGCATAATGTAACCGGCGATCAACATTTAAGAAATCTACAGCAGGTGTGTGAAAGTGCATTGAACTCCGTTACAACAGCTGATTGGGAGGGCTATGTTAGGTACGTTAAGAAACTTGAGGATGAGTTCAGGCAAAAGGATGGGCTAGTGGAAGATGCAATAGACAATTTTATTATATCACAAGGAGGTCTGACGAAGATCCAGAGAGCGGTAGTGACGGCAGCGAAGGTGACGACTTCTCCGACTCGGATCTTGCACGACAACTGGACTTCTAGGTGAGTTATTTGACAACACTGTGTATTTTAAACGAACCTAGCATCCTTATCATACTCGGAAACTAGACATAAACACCGGGTGGGAAGTAAAACATGATTACGTTACACATTCCTAAGCCTCGCCTTCTTGTGCTGGGCATACAGTATATGCAATTCAGTGAGAGGACGAATATTTTTGTGTTTTAGAGGTGATGAAAAGGCTAAGTGATTTGTAAGACTGTCAGATGCAAATACATACCATTTGCCTTGCTTACGTTCCGTGTTCACGATAAACGTTATTCTACTCGGGAAAAAAAACGAACTTTTGGAGGAATTGTACGACAATTTGAAACCAAAATCCAATTATTTTGCACTCCTTTCAAGTTTCAATGTTGAATTTAATAAAATTAAAAATGTTGAACGCTTAGCGATCAAGGAACAGGAAAAGGGCGGTAAGCCAGTACATACTTTGAAGAAATACATTGGAATAATTTGTAGTCAAACAACTTGAAGAAATCTTATGTATTTAAACGAGAAATTCTTGTATATATATATATATATATATATATATATATATATATATATATATATATATTCCGGCTCTAACGATTTCCATCAAATTTTGTATTCAGATAGGGGGTTGCTTTTTAAGTTCATCTATGTAGGTGTAATTCCCAAAAAAACGCGATTTTACATAAAAAAATAACATTTTTTTATTCCCGCTTCTACAGTGCAATTCTTGTATATATATTCCCGGTATTTCAGAAATTGCTCTTAAGATTTGGTTAAATTTTCGTATAAATGCATATTATATTCACAGTGTTTTCTCTACTCACTTTTAGGTAACACATTCACATCTCTTTCTCTACTCACTCTTCTACAAATAAGTCATACCATTTTCGGCATGTTTGACATAGAGATGCTGCATATTACATTCATAGTGGTTTCTCTACTTAACTACTTTTAGGTAACATTCACATCTCTTTCTCTACTCACTCTTCTATAAACAATTTTCCATAAAAATGTGATTTTACACCAAAACTAAATTTTATCCCCAGTTTTAAAATAAGTAATACCATGTTCAGTAGTTTGAAATAGAAATGCTATTACATTCACACTGTTTTCTCCTCTCACTTTTAGGTAACACATTCGCATCTGTTTCTCTACTCACTCGTCTACAAAGAAGTCATACAATTTCTTGCATGTTTGCAATAGAAATGCTACGTATTACATTCACATTGCCTTCTCTACTTACTTTTGGGCAACACATTCATAACTGTTTGTCTACTCACTCTTCAGCAAATAAGTCATACAACTTTGTGCATGTTTGAAATAGAAATGCTGCATATTACATTCACAGTGTTTTCTCTAGTTAAGTACTTTTTTAATCTTAACAATTGTGACAAAAATGATTATTAAGTTAACGTTTGTCCTTTCTGGTTTATCTAAGTATCTTCTCCCACAAAAAAATTAAAAGATTTCTCAAAAACAGAGGCGAAAAACGCCGAGCGAAGCTTTGTTGCCCAGCTACGAAGGTAATTAAATACGCACTTAAATTCCAGATAATTTTCTGATTCCGGAAACAATTATCTTTCCAGAACAACACAAAATTTGTAAGCTGTGGTGGTTGACAGATTTTCTTATGATTCCGCAGTGACTTCAGAATATATCTCGATGTTGACAGAAATTTGTGTAATAGACCTTGCTAAGTTTTCGGCTTGTGCATTTCATGGCGAATAACTTCTTAATTAATAACGGAATTTTCGGTAAGTGTACGTCCTAGGCTAATTAATTCCGAGAGAGTAGAAATTCCAGCAAGTTTATTACAGCATCCTTTGTACTCCATCAGTCTTTATCCAGAGGAACACAGGCAGATAATCCTCACCGTAAGCAAGCTCTCTCTCTCTATGTTGGAGCTTAGGGCGTTTGAAGCAGCCCTTCTGGCACTTATACACAAAAATTTAACGAGCAGCGCAGCGTTAGTCCGCACTGGCTGTAGAGAGATCAGACCCTCATTGTTACAACCGGATGTGCGTCACATTTCAGTTTTCACTGATCTTTGACGTGTATTACCAGTGCTCTTTCTGTGAGGGATTGCTGCCTATGTAAGATTCACGACATTTTTAAAAATCTGATTTGTTGCACTCACATGACTTTCTCTACTCTTGTACTAACCATTCTTACAAACTCTTATTCCTGTATCTTCTTCTTGTTAGTTAACATAAACATTTGTACAAATTATGTTATTGCTTATTTTCATGTAGGTGTGGGATAGTCAATTCTTTCAAAGCTCTGAGATTCCATTCTCTTTGCAGACGTAACAAAAAAATTAGCAACGACGTTCCATTTCACAGAAGCATTGAAATAATTCACAGTAAAAATATATTTATTTGGAGATAAACTTTGTAATTTAGAAAAGATCTATATTTTTTGTATAGTAAGATTTGTTCTATGTCTACAGTTTACGAGTTATTCAAAAGTGATCCAGAGTAAACAGGACTTATTAGTCTATATCCAGAAAATTCAAAATATACATTTTATTTGTCATAATATCTAATACATATATCATTTTAACCAAAATCATTATAGCCATTTTCGAGAAAATCGAAACTTTCGAAAAATTGTTCATTTAAAGGGTAGTTCATGGTGGGACACTTATCTTCAAAATATTCACGTCGCCTCCTTTAAGGATCCTTAAACTTAAATACCAACTCTGGCTTTTAACCGACTTTTCGTTTTTGAGTTATGTTGCCCACAGACTGACAAACTGACACACATACACGCACCTTTTTCTAAAAAAATTCTGTTTTTCTGGGTTCAAGGGGCCTCAAAACATATATTTCCAGTGAAATCAAGATATCGAGTTTTTGGATGTAATACAATACTTCCTCTACTTACTATATATGGTAGAGAAAGTGAAAATACGTTAATATCTGCGTATAGTGGTGACGGACAAGTTTATAGCAGTCGAATCTGTTAAAATTTCCCTATTTAGCCCAAAATAAAACAGTCTAGGTTACACATATAGATGGTTGGCTATGTACAAGTTTTGCTCTTCACTTTTTGCGAAGAAAGAAGTGGAAAATGAGACATTGATTGTCAGTCGTTTGTACCTTCAACCCTTCTACCTGCTTTCCTCTTACTAGTAAAACAATGTATTTGGTTATAACAGCAGGTGCCTGCGTTAGCGTTAACATGAATTCAGCAAAAAGGTTTCGCTTCAAGTTTTAAGCAAAATATTTTGGAATTTTCTGGAAAAAATGGTGTAGAAGGGTGAATTACGCTGTTTTATTTATATCCGGAAGGCAGTTCATATAACTTCGATCTGTTTGCTATGTTGGCAAGCTCCACAACCACATTACGTCTGAAGAAAGGTGTTCGAATGTTGTTTGAGCAGAAGGTACCTTGGATTCTTCTTGATGCTGCGCCACATTCTCCGAAAGAACAACACATTTTTCAAAGAATTCTTTTCTTGGCACTTTATGGAGGTTCACCTTGACCCTATTCATACGTCTCTGATCTTCATGATATCCCGACAAGATTTATTAAAGATACATCGCGGCGTCCCAGCTTCTGGAATAGGGAACGCTGAAAATGGGGGCAACAATATCAACCACCATCAGTCACACAGCATCCTCTTTCCCAGGCTTTAGGCATCAGAGCTTACGTACCTATCGATTCTGCATTTGCCACCCGCAGCAAAGAGCTGCCGTACTTTCCTGAAGGTTTCATCATTTGTCTTATAAACAGCTGGGCGGGCGACAGAGGCCCCATCATGCAAATCAAGAAACGATATTGCGTTTTCTCAGATTACCCTCCCAATCTCTTAGGGAGCTATCTAGAACAATAGAGAGACCCATCTTCCACATGTGTGTTAGTTTATTTTAGCTGTAAGAATGTAATTTAAGGCAATGTATCAATTAAATTTGCTTCAGAGAGATTATTAGTTGGATGTGCTGAAATAAATTCGATATATCGAGTGAAATGCCACGAATGTGACATATTTGTTGTTTGCAAACCAAGAACTGCAGTCAGTGTTCTGTAATTCTGTAACCTTGCCAGGTTATTGCAGTGTTCCAGTTGAAATCTTTATTTTCAGCAATCTTTACGATTCAAAATGCTCCTTGGACCATAGTTTATAACTTATCTCGAACTTTTCAGTTAAAATATTAAATTATTCAGCTGAAAATAAATATTTTTCATAACCCATACTGACAAAATCTGATGTGCTGCACTCACATGACTTTCTCTACTCTTGTACTAACCATTCTTACAAACTCTTATTCCTATATCTTCTTCGTGTTAGTTGAGATAAACATTTGTACAAATTATCTTATTGCTTATTTCCTTGTAGGTGCAAGGGGAATGTTAGAATACAGTAAAGGGTAGTTTAGGGTGGGGCTATTTTCTTCAAAATATTCGTGTCGCATCCTTGAAAGACATTAAACTTAAATGCCAACTTTGGTTTGTAACCGACTTTCCGTTTTTGAGTTATGCTGTCCATAGACTGACACACAGACACACACACGGACTTTTTTCTAAAAATGCTTTTTTTTATTCAGGGGGCCTCAAAACATGTATTTCCGGTGAAATCTCGACATCGAATTTTTGGGTGGAATACAATACTTCCCGTACTTACCAGTAGAGAAAGTAAAAAAAAATTCAAAATATTAATAAATTGTATAGAAAACTCTTTTCTTTTCTCGTAAACTAATTAAATCAAGGCAATGGCTGTATGAAAATATGTTTATATATGTATTAACAATTTAAAAACGATTTGACATGCCACACTGGATTTTTTTGTATACTATATATTTTATCTCCTGAGTGTGTGGAAAAAATTAAAAGCAATCAGTAGAAAATTGTGTATTTTAATTTTCATAGATACATTACTTTAAGTACGTAATTAAAAGATAACCTTTGTTCGAGCTTGTAAACTCGACAGTGGAGGAATTCTCAGAAGTGTGGCGTTCATATGATATTGGACGATAAAGCGTGCTTTTGGAATGCTGGGAGTGGTCTCACACGAACTGTCTTGTGATTGGTTTTGTGTTGACCAATGCGAAGACGCTGTAAAACCGAAACCAAGCATTTGCTCATTATAATATAGACGTTCTATTCGTTTTAATTATTTTAGGACTGAGTAGAGTGCTTCAGAGGACAAATAAGGAGTAACTGTAAGTAAAGTGCTCCAGATACCCTTTTTTTTTTAGAGGTGTTGTGACCGTTGTGAGAAGAGGAGTTTGTTGGTGCGCGCGAGAAACGGTCACGTGAAACGGTTTGGCGGGATCATTGTCAACTGCCATAATTTTGGCGGGAAAGACTATCAAGTGGCTGTGGCGCTCTCCACACACATTTGATTAGGGATATTGAGTACAGAGTGTAGTTATATAAGCGTTGTTATATAGTGTTTTGTTTAGTGTGTCCGTGTACACCTGGACGTATATTTTGAGTGAAGTGCAATAACTAATATGTGAATGAGTATCAATAGTACTCCGTCCCCTGTGTAAATAATTCTACGTATAATTATAGTGTAAATATAGTGTGTAAGTGACAGTATAAAAAGCGCGCGAAATATAGTGTACCCACGCTAAGTGGAGGCTCCCAGAAGCACTTGCGACTGGGAGCGGGAACAAGAAGGGGATGGAGAATGCCCCTGATCCGCCGGCCGCCGAGAGCGGAGTCAGGGAAGTGATGGCATCCAGCGCAGCAGCCGTGACTGCCACCGCACTCGCCCCGCCCACTACAGCCCCATTGACTACAGCTCCCAACGGCCAACGAACCACGGACCAACCAACCAAGAAGACCCAGATGACAGAGGAAGAGCGTAAGGCAATGGAAATAGAGAAACTTCAGAAAGAAGTAGATGAACTAAAGGGAGAGATCATCTACTACCAGAATGTGCTGGCAAATATGGATGGGGAATCTCAACAATTTTCAAAATTCGCACAGGACCTCGGGTTCTGCTACAAAGAGCATGCCCTCAAGAAGCGGCGATTAGTCATCCTCAGCGAGGGGTGGCAACAAGTGCCTGCAAGAAATAAGAGGAATAGAAGAAGCGGCCGGGAAAGCGATTCAGATAGTGAACGTCCCGACCAGCAGCGCCCCAAGCGCGTCTCAAAACAAAAAACGCCGCCATATCCCCTCACCACGAGAAACACCTACGCGCCGCTGAGGGTACAAATTGATGCAGAATCCGACGACGAGACGTCAGAGGATCCACCACCACAACCCGCAATAGCCTCCACCTCTAGAGACCCCTTCCCCAAGCTACCCCCCACCAAAGCCCCCATTCAAACACAGACACAGAAGAAACACACCACCCAGCCCACCATTCCCACCCCCACTCCCGCCCCAAGCACATCCAACAACGCAGCAAAAACATCAGACAACCAGAAACCACCAAGAATAATAATCCCTGACGTCCAACACACGGTAAAGGTCCTCCGCATCCTGCGTGGCTCCCTTCCTGCCGGCACATATAAATTGCAGACGACGAGGGACTGCCTTAAGCTCTTCCTCCAACGGAAGCAGGACGCGAACCCGACAATGCAGCTCCTGAAGGACGCCGGAGTAGAAAACTACAGTTTTACTCCACGTGGGGATCAACCTCTTCGCTACGTAATCAAACGTCTTCCAGCTGACTTAGAGGAAGATTACGTGAAAGAGGACCTGGTCCTAAAAGGCTACACCGGCGTCCAAGTACGACAGATGATTTCACGTGGGAGGCCTCTGCCAAATTTTCAGGTTAGTCTTGACAGAACCACCGAAAACCAAAAACTTCTACAGGAACGAGAGGTGTGCCATATGATGGTCACCGTGGAGGTCCTGAAAACAAACCAAAACATAACGCAATGTTACAACTGCCAGCAGTTGGGGCACACTTTTAGGAACTGCAATATGACCTCCCGGTGTGTCCTTTGCGGTGACCTCCACCGCCTGGCTGATTGCCCGAAAAAGGCCAAGCAGGGCGTTGTACCCCACTGTGCTAATTGTGGGGAAACGCATCCTGCCAGCTACAGGGGGTGCGAGACGTTTCGCAACGAACGTCACCGCCGTCAACTGGCATCCATAGCCAGGAGCTCTCCCAGTGCTCAGCCAGGGCCAAAACCCATCATACACCCGGCCCTGGTTCAAACAGGTATCTCCTATGCGGGAACTACCGGAGGGCAAAACGCACCAGTGCCACCACAGAATGGTCCCCCTCCACTACCCCAACAGGCGCCCACGGGTGACCTGAGTGGGATAAAAGATATATTAAACATGTTCAGAGACCTAAATTTACCATCACTATTGATGAAGGCGCAGCCTTTCCTGGAAAAATTCAAAAGCTGCAGCAACACTTGGGAGAAAATAGAGACCATCATATGTCTCCTCTCAGCCCTTTTAGAATAAATGGCCCACGTAAGGGGAGGCACAACTTTAACTCGCGCACTACTGTGGAATGCAGATGGCATCCACAGGAAGCAACACGAACTTGAAAACTACCTACGGCGTAACAAAATTGACGTCGCATTCATCTGCGGAACAAAATTAAAGCACGAGCACACTTTTAAGCTCCAGGGGTATCAAATCTTTCGGAACGACAGAATTGGCAGACAAGGGGGAGGGACTGCTATTTTGCTTAGAAATACTATTGCTCATGCTTCTGTTACGTTGCCTGTAATGGCAGCGTTAGAGTGCACAGCACTTAAAACACGTGTAAATAGTAAAACGGTTATGCTGGTAGCACTTTATCGGCCCCCTAACTCCCCAGACTTTACACAAGACCTCGAGCAGATCCTCGCTTTAGAGGAGCACGTTATAATTGCAGGAGATTTCAATGCCCGGCACCCCTGGTGGTTTTCACGCCTGGCAAACGCGGCGGGAAATCTCCTGGTTGAATTTATAACTGATAATGATGACATTGAGGTACATCTTCCCCCAGAACCCACTTTTTGGCATCGATCAGGGCACTTTGACGCTGAGATTTTGGACATCGTACTAACAAAAAATGCGACACTGTTAAATAACTTTACTGTTTATCACAGCCTGGACTCCGACCATCTTCCTGTGCATTTCGACATACAGGGTGGCATTTCAGCCAGTGCCTCTGGCCCTCAAAGTAGAGCTGAGACCGACTGGAATAAGTTCACCACTGAAATGCACGGGATGGCGCAACCCAGACTGTCATACTATAGCGAGGCAGACATAGATGTCGCCATTGAAAACTTTACTGCCTCGCTACACACAGCCAAGAGAAATGCTACCACATACACCACAAGACCACCCGGTTTTTGCACGTACCCCGAGGTAGAGCAACTCATTGCGCGGAGACGACGCTTGACAAAACTGTGGCGATACACCCGTCAGCCTGAATATAAAGTGCTAGCAAAATGGCTACGCAACATCATTCGGCAACAAATTAAAATCAATAAAACTGAACAATGGGAAAACAAAATGCTGAGTACCACACATTCGGACTCTTCTTTGTGGAAATTACTCAAGGCTTTCAAAGTTTCCACAAGCGTCAACTCCGCAACTGAGGCGCTGCACACTCAAAGCGGCTTGCACTTCTCCGCAGAGGAGAAAGCCGAGGTCTTCGCTGACTGTCTCCAAGACAGATTCACCGAAAACCCAGTGACCAACTGTGAAATAGAACGGGAGGTCCAGACATGGGTACAAACCTGGGTGGCGCAGAAGCAAGAGCAACAACTACCCACCATAACACCGCAGGAAATTTACAAGCTCATTAGGAAATTGCCTAATGGGAAAGCTGCCGGTCCAGACAAAGTGACTAATGAGGAACTTAAGCATCTCCCGAGAAAAGCTCTGGTGCAACTAACAAAGATATTTAACGCCTGTTTGCAGCAAGGCTATTTCCCCTCTACTTGGAAACGAGCTAAGGTTATCATGCTCCCAAAGCAAGGGAAAAGCACCAGACAACCGCAAAACTACCGTCCCATTAGTCTTTTGTCTACTATTGGTAAACTGCTCGAAAAATGTATCCTTTCTCGGCTTCAAAAACAAGTCTCCGCAACACATGAACTCTCAAATTCACAGTTTGGCTTTAGAAAAGGACATTCCACTGAACTTCAGCTCCTCAGACTAACTGATGACGTAACAGAGCAATTTAACAATGGGGCTTCAACGTTGGCGCTATTTCTGGACGTAGAAGCTGCATTTGACCGGTGCTGGCACAATGGCCTTATTTATAAACTGCACCACAATTTCCCGGCTCTTCAAAATTATCTATACTTGCTGCACAATTTTCTAGAAAATCGGCAGTTTTACATCCAAGTGGGCCGCTCCTCCTCACGGGAGCGAGTGATGCGGGCTGGCGTCCCACAAGGGGCAATAATGTCCCCTTTTCTGTATATATTGTTCACCAATGATTTCCCAGTGGACGCCAGATGCAAGGTCGCCATGTATGCTGACGACACTGCAATATACAACCACCATAGAAATCCACGTTTCGGCCTTGCAGAAATGCAACGTTATGTGAACAATTTCCTCTCATGGCAACATGACTGGAAAATCAAAATTAATCCCGACAAATGCCAGCTGATTCATTTTTCTAAGCGGCGTCACACTTTGGCAACGGACCTAACGGTCGATGGTCAAATATTGCACTGCCGTCAGCAAGTTAAATACTTAGGTGTCACCTTGGACCGAACAATGTGTTGGTCCACCCACATAAAAAATAGCGCCAATAAAGGCAGACAGCGGCTAAAGCTGTGCGCCCCCATCTTCCGTAGTAAACAGTTGCGACTAAAGTCAAAACTTATACTATATAGGTCATTTATTCTCTCGGTGGTCCTGTATGCATGTGTGGCCTGGGCTAATGCCTCCAAAACTGCCCTCAAACAACTCCAAACCCTCCAAAACCTCTCCCTCAGAAAAATCCTCTCTGCTCCACTCCTCACCACCACCCAAACTCTTCACCTCGAAACTCATATCCCGTTCATCCCGGAGGCAATAGACAAAAGAGCAATGGCGGCATGGACGCGCATTAGGAACCACGAAAATGACGTGATCGCTAACATCGGCAAAGGCGAGCCGAAGCACCGCAAACATACTAGGATAAAAATGTTCTAGAAGCGGCTCGGCTCGCCGACTAATGCGCGTCCACGCAACCTCGTCCCTAAGCCACATACATGTTCCGGCAGAGGCCCTCGCCTCGGAAAATATTCAGGAGCTGCCACCGCGGGACAGTGTATATAGTGTCAAAACTGTAAATAGTGTAGTGCGCTGGGACGCATATTTCTGGTGTGCCCAGTGAAGATGTGTGTGTATGTGTGTACGAGTGTGTGTGTGGGTGAATGCGTGCGTGTATGTGTCTGTATATAATTTGTAAATATGTACATATGTATATATAACCCAAAGACGAAACAGACAAAAGACAAAAGAAAACTATTCTCGGTGACCTACAGATGGTCACCGTATGGGTTTTTGTATATAGCGAAAACTGTAAATATGAACAAAGTCAACTGTAAATCAATGTAAATATAGCCTGTAAGCCGGGCCCACTGTACCGGCACCAGGCCAATACTTTTAAAATAAACTAAAAAAAAAAAAAAAAAAAAAAAAACTAATTATTTTATTCTTAGACAGTTGTGAATTTGGTTTGTGTTAATGTTAAATTAAATGTGTTTAGCCATATTAAATTATGTGAGGAATACTGGCCACCAGAATTGTGTTAGAAATGAGGAAGTGGTTTGGAAATCTTTTATATTTTCGTTTGTCCTCTCATTATTCCTGTGCGTTTTTAAATTTAAGGAGCTCAAAACGTGAACTTCTGATTAAATATCAGTAATTTGATTTCTATACATATAATAAATAGAACAGAAAGGAATACTACAAAAATCTATGAATTCTGAAATAAAATTGAACGTCAGTTTCAAATACATCGGTATTCTTCCTCTAAAGGTTACAGTTTTCTCTACCTCGTTGAGTTTTTTGTTGGTGTTTCTTCCAAGAAAGCAGAATACTTTGTGGGAACCCTGACTATGGCTAGATAAGGCAGGAACCATATTTATGCAGTGCCAACCCTGGGGCTGTTCATTCACCAACAGTGTTTGTTTTCTTTTTTCGATCTAACCGAGTAACTCTCTTTTATCTAGACCTGTAAAAAAATAAAAATGGATAAGATCTCTACTCTAGCAGTTTGGCAAAGCCCTCTCCTCGAGCAGCATCGCCTTTCCTATCTGGTGCTGCACCTTCTCCAACAGTTTTTCACGTCATCACATATGTACGATCTCTATGCATACTCTAGCAGTACACCAAAGGTGATAAGCATGAAATAGAGTAGGCGACTATACACCAGTTGAAGAACTAGGTTACCACCTCCCATCATAACGAATTAAAGCTCTCGAGGACGTCTGACTTTTCCATAACGTGCTGGTCGCTTGGGACACAGCTATCTAAATTGAACAATGAATTTTAATGTTTTTCTGGTTACCTCTATTTTAACACATAATCGTTGGTATGCATTTATGGGAATGTCACATTTATAATACTTCAAAGTACTTTAAAAATAGAAATAAAAGAACACGTAAAACAAAATTAATACGCGCTGCTCTCTAGACAGTGAAGAAACCTGTGATATTTTACTTACCTGATTCTAGGCATTGTCTTATTGCTTATTTTCTTGCGATAGTGAAATGTTTTAAAACTTTGAGATTCCGTTCTCTTTGCACGCTTAACATATAAAAAACTGAACAACGATGTTCCATTTCACGAAAGTTTTAAGTTTTCCGAAACTTATACAAACAACAAGGAATATCTCCGTAACGGTTCGCCCTACAAGAAAATTTATTGAGACATAAATTGTGTATTTTACCAAGATCTACATTTTTTGTATAGTAAGATTTGGTCCATCTCTAACAGTTTACCACTTATACAAAAATCGTCCAGAGTAAATACGACTACAGGGGCTATAGCCAGAAAATTCAAGATATACATTCCATTTGTCATAAAAATATCTCAAACATATGACATTTTAATCAAAGTCGCTAAAGCCATTTTGAAGAAAATCAAAATTTTCAAAAAAATTTCCATGTAAAGGGTTGTTTTGGGTGGGGCTATTTCCTTCAAAACCTTTCTGTCGCATCTTTGAGATAAATTAAACTAACGTAGGGCTAACGAACTACTATAATTTAATTAACTGTAGCTTCCAGCCAACCCATTGCAAGACTTAACAGAAATATGCGCCGGGTTCAATTTTGCTAGGAAAGTTAACAAGTGAACACAGCCTATTGTTATGAAGTGGAGGATTAATGGACATTTGCTGATATGAGTAATGCACTAGGAAATAGTGACCCAGGGTTCATAATGTGGTGACAGCCGTTCACAGTAATCACAGAGAAAGCATTTTACATCCGCTTCAAACGAGAGGTCAAACAAAGCAACGGAATTTAAATGGTGCTGCCCTCTACTAACAATCTATAGTGATATAAAACAAAAGCATAAACTGTCGCCATCACAAGTGGAATAATGATCTGGTAACACATGTGTCGATGCCAACTGTGTTTTACAAAAAAAGGATCACATACAAAACTATACACTTTTGGACATTTCTATATCTCCATTCTACGTAGCAAAACCAAACACCTGCATTTGTCGAAAGCACGTAAAAACCCGTAACGTTCCACCAACTAGAATTGCTAGTGACATCGAAGCAAATGTTTGTTATTCTATAGTTCCCAGGGATTACTCTATCGTTTCACAATGAACTTGCACTAGACACTTTTATTTCAATTAATAAAAAAACCTGATGTATTGCACTCACATGACTTTCTCTACTCTTGTACTAACCATTCTTACAAACTCTTATTCCTATATCTTCTTCGTGTTAGTTGAGATAAACATTTGTACAAATTATCTTATTGCTTATTTCCTTGTAGGTGCAAGGGGAATATTAGAATACAGTAGGCTTTGAGCGATAGTCAAATCTTTTAAATCTTTGAGATTCCGTTCTCCTTGCACGCTTAAGATATAATAAAATGAACAACGAAAGTTTTAATTTTTCCGAAACTCACACACAAAAAAGGAATATTTCCGAAATGTTTCACCCTACAAGAAAATTTATTGAGACATAAATTGTGTATTTTAGCAAGATCAACATTTTTTGTATAGTATAATTTGGTCTATCTCTAACGGTTTACTACTTATACAAAAGTCGTCCAGAGTATAGCAGGGGCTATAGCCAGAAAATTCAAGATATACATTTCATTTGTCATAAGAATATCTTAAACATATGACATTTTTATCAAAATCGTTAGAGCCGTTTTCAAGAAAATCAAAATTTTCGAAAAAATTTCCACGTAAAGGGTAGTTTAGCGTGGGACTAAATGCAGCCTATCTTGCACGTTGATGATGCAATAATGAATTGTTTTCAGTAAACATTTTACCTTCACAATGTCTCGAAGTGCTGAGCTGGTTCCTTTCCTGGCTATAGTTCGAGCACTCAGATTCCTATCCCAGGGTATGCGTGGGTGTGATTTTAAGAAAGAATCACAGGGCTCTTGCTACTAAGTATTTTAATGAGTGCTTTAAGTAATTAAACTGGGGCGTTCGACCGAAGAAAAACTATGTAATAACTCACTAGTTAAGTATAACTGGTATCGTATATAAAGACAGATGAATATACTTCCCTCTGGTACTGTAAATCACGGCGGATTTCAACAACGTTAAAGATATTCTGTTTTTCACCTTGAGTTGCACGGTATTGCATCTGGTAACCTGATTTTGCTTCGTTAATTACTCGCGTGTAAATAGTCGGTGAATCCTGCGAATTGGCCTACGGAATCCAGCCTTTTCCTAATGTCCTACTTAATATCTGCACCGCCCAATGTGAACCGTTCAAACACTGTCACCTTGTACAGTAACCACCACCACCACCGCCATCGCCACCGCCGCCACCGCCACCGCCACCGCCACCGCCGCCACCACCACCACCACCACCCTGTATATAAGAAAGTTAAGGCTATCTATAGAGTCTCCAATAGCTCGCATCACACATTTAAGGTAGGCTCTTAAACTTAGCTACAGTTCATTTTTACCAACTTTATCTTATATTTAGAAGTTTACTAATGCCCAGTACCTACATTTCTAGTTTTACGGCATATTGCTCAGTCCCACTGGGACGCACAAAACCTACGGAAATTTTTTATCTACTACCGGGACATATAAGCTATAAAACCTGCGTTTTCCCCTGTTTGTTATAAAAAAGCATGTGCAGTACATTTTTGCATTAAAAACCCCATGTGATTTTCTCTATACAGTCTTCACCACCAGTTCTTGCCCTATCTACTTCTTGTGATGATAAAATTACTGACAAGTAAGCTTCACATTATAGGCAGACATAAATATTTGCAAAAAATAAGTTCCTTATGTTACAAATGGTAACAAAAGAGCAATTGGAGAAATCCTACTTCTGACACCAGTGTAACAAATGTTGGAATTGATGAAAGAACACGTAATATATCACTCTCGTCTGATTCTTGGTGTCGTCATTTCTACACTTACCGAAGTATACCCTTAAAAAAGATCCAATTGCTTACCAAAAGAACAGCTGACGGGAGATTCATCGAGGACCAAGATATTGGAGAAGGTGACGTCACACAAAGGAAGATCGCATCACATAAAACTCTGTGACACATTTATACTCTAGATATAAAAAACATACAATAGGCTGGCTTGCTCCGTAATAATTTTTAAATTCTGAGAATATACTTTTTACTTTTTCTAGTGGTAAGTAGGGGAAGTTTTCCACCCAAATACAAGAGATTTCACCGGAAATATATGTTTTGAGATCCCTGAATCCAACAAAAGCATTTTTAGTAAAAGATCCGTGTGTGTGTCTCTGTGTCAATCTGTGGACAGCATAACTCAAAAACGAAAAGTCGGTTAAAAACCAAAGTTGGTATTTAAGTTTAATGTCTTTCAAGGATGCGACACGAAAATTTTGAAAAAAATAGCCCCACCCTGAACTACCCTTTACACGGAAAATTTTTCGAAAATTTTGATTTTCTTGAAAATAGCTCTAAGGATTTTGATTAAAATGTCATATGTTTGAGGTATTTTTATGACAAATGAAATATATATCTTGAATTTTCTGGCTATAGCACCTGTAGTCGTATTTACTCTGGACGACTTTTGCATAACTGGTAAACCGTTAGAGTTACCCCAAATCATACTATACAAAAATGTAGATCTTGCTAAAATACACAATTTATGTCTCATTAAATTTTCTTGTAGGGTGAACCATTTCGGAGATATTCCTGTTTATGTGTGTGAGTTTCGGAAAACAAACTTTCGTGAAACGGAACATTGTTCATTTTTTTTATATTTTAAGTGTGCAAAGAGAACGGAATCTCAAAGCTTTAAAAATTTTGAGTATCGTACAAAGCCTACTCTATTCTAATATTCCCCTTGCACCTACAAAGAAATAAGCAATAAGGTAATTTGTACAAATGTTTATCTTAACTAACACGAAGAAGATATAGGAATAAGAGTTTGTAAGAATGGTTAGTACAAGAGTAGAGAAAGTCATGTGAGTGCAACACATCAGATTTTTGACACACTTTTCACAGAAACAGAAACACACACATAGATTAGGTTCTGATTTTTTTTTTTTTTTTTTTTTTTTTTTTTTTTTTTAATTCAGAGGGCCTCAAACCAAATGAAAAAGTAAAAATGAATAACGATCTTCTACCTGAGTAAATTGGAAATGTAAATCCATAAAAGTTACATTTAACACAGATTTCTGAACACATTTACAACATAAAGTAATGGAATTTCAATACGAATTGCAGCATCAAACATTATAAATGTTAGAACTAGTTGGCAGAACTTGATTTATATGTATATAATCGCGCTGTATATCTTAATGTTTGGAAACTTGGTTCCCGAAACTTGCATCTTGTCTTGTAACAACAGAGAAAGTTAGAGAGATATATTGGCTATTGCTACGGGCCATTGTGTTGGTGTCTAATGGTCCATGAACATGGTCCATTTGGATTTTGGGAAGAGCTGATAAATGGAAGGACTTACATAATCCACATAGCTGATTAAGGTTACTTACAGTGGATCAGGGGATGGCGCTATCCCTCGGCTAAGTGCGCTGTTTTATTCCCCAAGATCCCCGCAATGACAGGGTAAACATTGCGGGGACTCCAGTCTCAGCCACCCTACGAAAATATCCACTGGCATCGTGAAGTTGCACTCACATAGCTTTCTCTACTCAATCTTCTTACAAACGGTTATTCTTTTATCTATCTGCTTTATGATAGTCAGGAAACATACCTCTGAAGATAGTACGCGGAAAATGGGGCGCAATGTTGCAACGTATACTATAGAGGGTGGAAGGGAACTCTCTCACCATTTTCTACCGAGGTATTTTAGTTTTTTATAAAACAAGATTGCCATCTGCAGATTTTGTGAGTGTCACTTTCACTAGTTCAGTACGTAAACAAACACCGTAGCGATGCGTCTTGTAAACATAAACAAATACCATACCGTATCCTGCTATATTTACTGTGCGAGTTACGCCAAAGGTACCCTTTACATGGAAAATGGGTTGGACATTTTAATTTTCTTAAAAATGAATCTAATGATTTTGATGCAAATGAAGTATATATTTATAATTATCTGGCTATAGGCCATGTACTCGTATTTACTCTGGATGAATTTTTGCGTAACTTGTAAACCGTAAGAGATAGACAAATTCTTAATATACAAAAAATGTAGATCTCACTAAAACACACAATTTATGTCTCAATAATTTTTTTGGTGGAGTGAACCATTTCGGAGATATCCTTGTTATTTCTGTCAGTATTGGAACACTTGAAACTTTCGTGAAATGGATTATCGTTGTTCATTTTTTTATTACTTTCTCTACTGGTAAGTAGGGGAAGTATTGTATTCCACCCAAAAATTCGATGTCGACACATCACCGGAAATATGTTTTGAAACCAAAAAAAGCATTTTTAGAAAAAGGTCCGTGTGTGTGTCTTGTGTGTCTGTCAGTCTGTCAGTCTGTGGACAGCATAGCTCAAAAAAGAAAAGTCGGTTAAAAACCAAAGTTGGTGTTTAAGTTTAATGTCTTTCAAGGATGTGATACGAAGATTTTGAAGAAAATAGCCCCAGCCTAAACTACCCTTTACATGGAAGATATTTCGAAAATTTTGATTTTTTTGAAAATGGTTCCAACGATGTTGATTAAAATGCCATATGTTTGAGATATTTTGATGACAAATGGAATGTATATCTTGAATTTTCTGGCTATAGCCCATGTAGTCGTATTTACTCTGGACGACTTTTGCATAACTGGTAAACCGTTAGAGATAGACCAAATTATACTATACAGAAAATGTAGATCTTGCTAAAATACACAATTTATGTCTGAATAAATTTTCTTGTAGGTTGAACCATTTCGGAGATATTCCTTGTTATGTGTGTGAGTTTCGGAAAACTTCAAAGCCTACTGTATTTCCAAATAGTTTGTAAGAATGGTTAGTACAAGAGTAGACAAAGTCATGTGAGTGCAACACATCAGATTTTTTGTTTTAAATCGCTGGTTCCAGTGCTGTCGATTCTTGAATTCGTATAGTGCTACGAAAATAACCTCAAATTTATTTACACCACAAGAAAATGGTCTAAGGGAATAGTTGAAATTTAGAGTGTATTTACTTCTGGATTTGTGACAGTTAAATGACTCACAAATACTGCGTTCCAAATGTGGCCAAGTGACCAATTAAGCAAGAGTAGATGCGATACATAGAGACGTAATGTTGCAGGTAAGCTCGTTAAAATCAACCACGATCCGATGCATGCTGCGGAACCACGTGCGTGGCCAAGTTACGTGATATTCCACTGGTCCAAAGGCACATCTCTGCCTGCCACCTGGTGCTTAAATTGGGCAACTTCTGCCTCGTAGTTGTGCACTGGCCTACGTGAAAAATTCAAGTAAAGTGCCTATAAAAGAAATGTGTTTGTCATTTTGCAAAATTCTGCCTTGTATGGTTATTTAAAGCAACTTTTCTGTAAAATTTGAACAATTTTATTTCATAACAAAATAATACGCAAAGGCTGGCCCCGTGGCGCAGTTGTTAGAGCATCTGTCTGCTGTGCTAGGGGTCCCGGGTTCGATTCCCGGCACGGGGGTAGAAATTTTTTTTCCAGCCAGGATTATTTCTCATCCTTCCCTGAGTCTGGAAGTGTAAATGTGTGTGTGAATTCAATGTATAAACCCCAATAGTTGAAGCCGCCAATATGACCTCTGCAGTTAAAGGCGGGATATAAATAGAACAATTAAAAAAAAAAAAACGCAATGAGGACTTTAACAAAAAGTTTGATGTATTTCATCACATGACTTTCTTTACCCTTGTAAAAAACTATTGTTAAAACACTTATTTCTGTACCTACTTTATGTTAATCGAGGCAAACATTTGCAGAAATTACTTTAATGCTAATTTTCCTGTAGTGCAAGAGAAAATTGGAATACAGTACACTTTAAATGACCGCCAATTTTTAAAGCCAAAAGATGAGACACTTAATAACGGCTTGTTATTTGAGAGAAGCATAAAAATTGGGAGAAAAAAAATCAGAATTTTTGAAACTTCTGTATATAAAGATGTGGATTTTCTTGCAGATCAATTTTATCAGACAGAACGCGTATTTATCAAATCTACTTTAAGTTATAGAGAAAAAGACAATTGTGTATTGATCACTATTTCATGCCTAGAACCGTTAGTTTATAATATATATATACCATTTGCTACCTGTACCATTTGTTTAGTCAGTGTCGCCAACTGTATTTTCATAAATTGCTGATAAACAATTTAACGTTCTTTTAAGAACTAATGTATTTTTCCAGAAGAAAAGTTATTTGTTGATATTAAAAATAAAATGAGCTTCGTTTGAGATTATAAACTGGTATTCTATTACAAGGGAAGATCAGGTAATACACGTAATTCTTGGGTTTCGTTTTCCTCAGTTGACAGCGCTCACTAAGTTGAACTATACTAACCCAAATGAACATATTTGAGGTTATATTTTTATGGAATTTAGCATTTTCTTCAGTTCTTTGTGGCAGAGTATTTAAATTCAAATGGTATATATTAAGAAATAGTCCATCTAAAAATCATCCGAGAGTCTAACTTCCCAGATGAATTCTTTGGCTCCGCTCAAGAATTTAACCAATAAATGAGACGTCATTTGATATCACTTTTGACTATTTCATTACATATTGGCGTTACATCATCATATGCGAATTATCAAGTCATCATTCTTTTATTTTGTACAAATTGTCAGTGGGCTATTCTCTTCTTAGTCAGTGTTGTCAACTGTATTTCATGAATCGCTGAAAAATAAGTTATTATACATTACAATAGATAAGGAATCAAACTAATACTCCATTTGAATTTGGCAACTTGACTTTTAATAATTGTTCTGTTAATAATTAAGGATGAAAGGTTATTTGTGAAGTTTAAAAACAAACTGAGATTTATTTCAGATTATAAACTGATTTACTGCTATAAAAAATTAATATATTTTGGGTTATTTTGTATAGAATTTAACATTTACATGTATTATCTTTGGATTATAGTATTTAAATCAATATTTGATTTGTGAAGTAGTCCATATGAATATCATTTGATCTCTGATTTTCTCAGATAACTTCTTCAGCGGAGCGAGAGGTTAGGTCACACGTTTTAAGTATTATTTATCATAAAATGAAAGGGATAGAATAAATGTGTTAAATGTTCTAACATAGGGAGATGTGATGGTTGTAAATTTAAACTGCTTGATTCATTCCAAGTTAAATCGAACAAAATATGGCAAAAAATGAACTTGATGTCTCAGGTTTTGGACCAAAATATATTTGACACGTGTTTCTTCGTTTTATATAAAAAATTTTATTTTGGCAGATATTAATTTTTAAAATGTCCCAAAAATCGCGCGCTCCTCAGTCTTCGATCAATCATACCTCCGATTGTAATGAAGCAAATTACTTGATCTTTGGCTCAAATTAAAGATAAATCACAGTATTTCGTGAGGTATTTATTAGAAAATTTTATTATTATTAATATTATATTTTATACGATTAAAAATTTTAAGTTAGATAATAACATAAACTCGACCATTTAAAAATCTGGGGAGAAAAATACAGTGAAGTTTATTGAATATTCTCAGAAAAAATCAGAATGGAGTCTCTAATAGTTCAGTAGTTATTAACTTTGCAAATCAGTGCAGTGGAGTCGCGTGGCAGCGGTTACGGCTACCGTAACCTCGCACAATTGCCACCCTCCATTAGGGCAACTGTTCATTGCTTGAGCTTCCATGAACTTTACAACAGTACAGTAAGGAAAACACTTGTATGTACACAACTAGAATCTCCAAAATGTTTTTAAAATATGCATTTTAAACTAATGTTTCCATACAACACACAGCGTTACCTCCTTCTTCGAAATAAAATTGTTTCACTAAAGCTTCAGTTTTTGACAAAGGAGTGAAGGAGTATAATTTTAAAGCACAACTGGGCCCATCGTTGTTGGCCCCTGACCTTGACTGGCAGTCCTGTTACCGAATCCATAGCTTTTGTCTGTTTCATCAGCTCATATTGTATAATTCTGCGAATGAAACCATGCACATGGGGAGGGAGGGGGAAGGTAGTGATGTCTGCATGATCTGAGACAGTCCTTGCTAATTCACAGGTGCTTTTTAGTGCAGCGTGCACATGAAGACATAGATCTTTGCGATAAACATTGAATATAGTGAATTTGTGAGACATTGATAACAGCGTAAATCAATTATGCCACCTGTACGTTCTAAACTAGGGACCAAAACATTACACAGTCAGAGTAGAGAAATTATTTCAAATGTATGGACGTACATGAAGGAAGAAACTAAAAGCAAAGAACTGCATGTTTCAGATGCCACAGGAGTATCAGAAAGAAGGTACACCGTGGAGACATTTTTCTGCATGGACTGTACAGCCTCAGTAAGAGGAAGTTATCTGATTAGCATAGCTGACGCACTAGTTCGCAGGCTGTCTGCAGTCACCTGGCTTGTTACTCGTCCATGTGCGCTTGCAGGCCTCCAGAAAAAAACTGTAGCAAATGCACTAATGCAAGCTCCATAGTTTTCAACATCTTATTTTGTAGATAAAATGTCAGGGAATACGTGTGTATTTTTTTTAGATTTTTAAGACATCGATTTAAATTCTATTTTTGGTTTTACAAAATATACCATCATAAAACAGTCCAAAATTGATGTGTAATAATGATTGATTGAAAGTTGTTAAAAGTGTTATATTTAACCTTTCCAGTGCTCCAAACGCCAACTCTCAACTCTATATGGCCTTAGAGTAACAAGTGATTTTATATTACGGTGCGCGCAGAAATTGCTTAGTTTCTAATAGCCATAACTAAGCAAGTAATTTAAGAATACGGAAATAAAAAATACGGGTCTCCTTATTTGATACCTATTATTCATAAAAGAATTTTGAACCTCCTACAAAAAAGTCGTGTTTTACTGGTGTGCGATTTGACGTGCATTGTCCCTTGTATGTCGGTTTGGTGTGTTTTTAGATAAATAAAAATGATACCGTAATAATATGGTAAGAAACCATAAACTACACATTATGCAATCTTAAGAATGAGATAACATTTTCTGCAATATAGAAAGTGAATATAGAACAACTTTACCTTTTATAAAACTGTCTATATTTTCTAAAAGCAACATAACTACCTAAAAGGTGCGCAAGTATTTCAAATTCCTGTTTGAGAAAATCATTCCTGCAGCAGCACATGGTCGCTACAAATTTATAAAAGTACGAACTAGGTAGGTAACGTAATGAGCAGCTGTTGCCGCCCGCCCTCTGTGGTTTTTTATCCCTACAGAAGTTAGTCGGAAACCATTAGCAAAAACATTTAAATTTTGTTTCCTGAAGCCACATTATCGTGCCTTCCTTTTCATCAGGAGGAAAGAAAGAGAGGAAAACCTAAGCTGACCACCTCGAGATTGCCAGTCCTGGGAAAGTTGTTTCTAGATTTCTGTCAGTGGCGGCTCGTGAGTTTGGGTGTTCACAAACTTTAGATTTAGACAGCCCTGAAAGTGTGAAATTATATGCTGTAAAATAGCTATGATTATAAAAATTGATATCTAGACTCCAGCCTCTCCCAACAACAACAATAATATCTAATTAAGTCTAGTTTACTACAAGAACGAACTCGTGTAAGCTTTTTTCTACTCCCCATTTGCCCTGTTTCGCCAGCCAGACATTAGTATTACTAATTTGTTATCACTTACCAGATCTGTCTTTCAGAAGCATGAAAACAGCACACTTTTTCTTTACGAAAAGAGGTCCTAATTCTTTTGCGGCTAACGTATCCTGATAATTTAATTTTATGTTCATATTTAAAGTAGCTTCAACAGAGTTCATGTTGACCCTGCACCAAATTTCTATTTTTATTAGCCGCAGATATGGGTAAGAGGAAGCCCATTTCCTAGGCGCACTCTCCTGTAATATAAAAACATAACTTAAAATGCTGTAACTCAATCACAGACCCACAAAACAGAATTTTATCTCTTTTACCTTTAATCATGTCAGCTAAATTTTGCTATATGGTGAGTGAATTGGCACATTTGGTCAATGGTGCTACCACCTAACAAGATCTATGATAAACAGAAAAATAAATAGGGGTTCCCATTACATGAAACGTCAGCTAGCCACTCTACCGCGGTATGCTGCCACCTAGTGGCATTGACGCAAGAAAGACACGTAAAATGACGGTAAGGACTGCTGCGTTCATATTCTGCATGTGTGCACGCTCAGTGACTATTTTAGCCCACAAAACAACGTCATAATCGACATTTTGAAATTTTCTCTTCGAAGAACACGTAATATTATACACTTATAGCATATTGCAGACGCTTTTATACTTTCTTGGGCCTCCTTTGGCTTTCAAACAGTAAATTTTGCTCTTTTGGGATACTCTACAATATTCTTACACCCTTCCAAGGCTCGGATAATGCCTCTCGAAGTTCTCAGCGGTGTTCAGGCAGCTCTATCCACCCAGGGCGATGCAACTCTTAGCCTACCACTTCGCTCTAGGTGTAAAAATTCCTATACTATGTTGTTGTCTGTGCCACACATATTTTTGTTATCACCTGTTGAATTTCAATATCTCTGTGTAACTTGCCGCAATTATGGTAACCAATCGCTAGCCATTTAATATCCTTCTTCACCATTTTAGCCATTTTTACTTAACTACCTCTTTTAGCACCATAGTAAAATTGAAGCTCTGTCATGACGTAGTAACGCTATCATAGCTGCATTCAGTGGTGCGATCTGCAGGACAAACAAGGCACCATAAACATACAACTTCGCTGGCTCATTCATCATGGGACTGAATCTATTACCGAATAGTGCTAGTTTAAACTCTTTTCTTTTCCGATTTGTTTTAAAGTTATAAACCTCAAGCTCATTTTTTATAAACAGTATGTGATAAATGGTCATATCTCCAAAAAGATTTTAAAATTTATAAAACTGAAAAGAAACCACAACTGCATAAAAATAATTAATATGTGTATAATTATTTTTACTTTCTCTACTCATAAGTAGAGGAAGTATTGTATTCCATAGAAAAATTCGATGTCGATATTTCACCGAAAGTATATGTTTTGAGGCCCCCTGAATCCAAAAAAAAAACGCATTTTAGAAGGTCCGTGTGTGTGTGTGTGTGTGTGTGTGTGTGTGTGTGTGTGTGTGTGTGTGTCAGTCTGTGGACAGCATAACTCAAAAACGAAAAATTGGTTAAAAACCAAAGTTGGTATTTAAGTTTAATGTCTTTCAAGGATACCATACGAAGATTTTGAAGAAAATTGTTCCACCCTAAACCACCCTGTATATGAAAGATGTTTCGAAAATTTTGATTTTCTTAAAAATGGCTCTAACAATTTTGATTAAAATGTCATATATCTGAGATATTTTTATGGCAAATGAAATGTATATCTTGAATTTTGAGGCTATAGCCCCTGTAGTCGTATTTACTCTGGACGACTTTTGCATAGCTGGTAAACCGTAAGACATGGGCCAAATCTTACTGTACAAAAAATTTAAATCTTGCTAACACAGAAAATGTATGTCTAAATAAAAATTTTTTTGTATAGTGAACCTTTTGGGAGATATTCGTTGTTATTTGTGTCAGTTTTGTAAAATATGGTTGTTAATTTTTTATATGTTAACCGTGCAAAGATATTTGACTATCAGTCAAAGCCTACTGCATTCTCATATTACCCTTGCAGTTACAAGGAAATAAACAATAAGATAATTTCTGTAAATGTTTATCTCAAGTAACACGAAGAAAATATAGGAATAGGAGTTTGTAAGAATGGTTACTACAAAAGAAGAGCAATTGTTTTAAAATGTATTCTTTAATAAGATAATTTTTTGAAGAAACTTAAGGCGAAATAGTTCAAGGACAGAGTGTACTTCTTCGTTAAACCTTCGCTAGGAGCTGTAGGGTGTTCACCGACCCTTGTGCCGTTTTATAGCAGCCGCCACTGATTTCTGTTGTCTGCACGCGTTCCTAATGCCGGATGGGAAGCTGCAAATGGACCATGTAGTTTCTGGTGCTTGCCATACGTTCTAATTATTTGTGCCTTGCACTGCAAGTCCAAGCGATTATGTTTAGGGTTCTCTTTCCAGTCCGCTGGGCCCCTAATGGAGATAAGAGCAACAAACAAGCCGCCATATGTGTGGGGTTTAGTCAGCTCTAACAGACTTTAAACTATCAGGCGAAGAAGGGGATCAACCAGTAGGTGTGTAACATCAACAGAACGACGTCGATAACTCTTCCGGTATGGATCGCTATAAGCTTACCGTCGAGGAAATGAATGTGGTAGCATTGATTACCTTTGCTTTCCTTCACGTTTCCACAAGAAATTATAGCTGCAGCAGGTTGGGTTTAGTAATCGCAGCCAGAAACGGACAAACTGCAGATAACACAAGGAAAATATTTCAGTGTGGTATAAGCAGGGAAGTTTAATCCTTTGTTCTGGCGTGGAGTTCCCCTTTAGTTGTTGATAACCGTTTTAAAATGTCTGGTCTTCAGCAGTAGAGGAAGCTTTAAACAAACATGAAGGCTTACTGCTCTACCAACCTCGTCAGATCCATCAGTTTTATTTCCCAAGGCAGATTAGAGCTCGGGGAAAATCGACTTGTCTTTTTACCAGACATTGTAATTATTTATTTTTTCCTTGCCTGTTTACCCTCCCGTTATAAAGGAGTTAACCCCCCCCCCCCTAGGACACATAGGTCAGTACCTAGGGTCACACGCCTGTCCGGGAGCACAGGGACCTATGTACCAGACAGTGAAGACCTGGAAGCGGGTGGTCAGCCAAGCAGCAGGTATGAGAGTGAGGAAGAGGCTGATATGAAATACAAGATTGACAAGCTGACAATGCTGCAATCAGTGGCGGTTGAAACCGGAGAACCCAGAGAAAACCCACGCAGATGCCTCTTCGTCCACCACAAGTGCCACATACGGGTCCCTGGAATCGAACCCGGGCTACCGGTGGTAGGCGAACACACTAGCTGCTCGACATCGGAATTATGTGTATTAAAATATACATGAAATTCGTACGCCAGACATACTCTGAAAAACCACAATGTCTAGTTGCCTCTAATGTGTATTTTCCTTCTAAAATTGAATAAAAAAACTTCAGTTCTTTATTTAATCGCTAACACAATTTACAATTCGTTCTGAACTCACAGCTATTCTGTCCTTTACACATTGTATCTACTCTCTCTAACAAACAACTAGCTTCGACGATACATTCACTGCACACTTTATCAATACTACTCCAAAAGTGCGTCAATACCTCAAAACTAACTCAGCAACTGTCTTGCGCAACACTTAAATACGTTAAAAAGTGGCTTCTCTCGCCGTCCCGACTCGCTTATATAGGCTAGGCAAATTACTGAGGAATTCTCTGGAGAGTACACCTTTTTGTTAATTTATCGTAAACAAGCCGGCAGTCGAAACCACCTCAGACAGTATACAATCAGTATTTGTTGGAGCCAGACTGTTGTTCTTATGTATTGCCCGCGCGTTGGGGTAGCTTGACCTTAAGCGCCTGTTTAACGGGTGACCCGTGGGCACCGTGTTGCCCATTATGTATTTTTCTGGCGCCCTTCATAAGCAAGTTTACACTCCGGCGAATTTCAAGACGAAATCATTTCGTTCCGAATATCTTCCCAGTACACACCCATGAAGTATGCGTTGTGTATTGTTTACTTCCCTAACCAGTGCCTTCTAGTAGTTGAAGTAACCGCCCAATAGTGGCTCTGATGGCACCCACGCCTCCTTAAGTATGAATTAAATGTGCCCGAGCACATAAAGTTGGAGAGCACTACCTCATGCCATGCATTTGTAACTCCTGGCCGGCAACACAACAATAGGTCGGCTCGAAAACAAACGCTGTTGGACGTATTTCCAGATGATGAAGTGTTGACGCCGCCAACCAATATTTTTCGATTCCGCTAATGCGGATTATAATAACCAGAGTCAGTCAGTTAATTTTCAGAGTGGTACGGTGTTGAGAAAGGCTTCTGAATGTTGTGTTACCGCGGCTGTGTCAAGGACAGTTAGAAAATCAAAACATCTGTGAGCTGCAGGGTTATGATAAGGTTGTGAATTGTGTTTCTGTACGTACAACAATGACTTTGAGACTAGTGTTGGCGAATAATAAGGTGATATTAGGTTGTCACCATTAGGTTGTTTAAATTTTAAGAGTTTTAAACCATTATATGAGGAATATTTTAAGCACACAAATTCCAATGCATTATTATTATGACGGTTTTGAGCCGAGACGACTTTGAAGCTGTATAAAGCTTAAATAAAGATAAAGTAGGAAACTTAGCGTGTTCATTCAGGAACCTCGAGTGGCCGGCATTGGAAGTGATGATACCTGGACGTCAGTGAGGACAAGGTAGCCATATATGTTCGAACAGGGATTACCTTGATGTTGAAGGCTTCTCTTTGTGGGATACGCACTGCTAGTTAATCATATTTCAGACTCGTGTAATATTCATCGCACAGACCTTAGTTTGACTGCGCCTTTCCGCACTGGCATTTGTACGATACATTTAGGGCAATACGCCCCTCTAATCTAATACTTCACCGAGGATTTTTAATGCATTTAATGCCTTATTTCCTCTTTTGCTTTTTTTCTTCAACAAGAACAATAGCGTGTAATTGTCACAGCGTAGTTTTTTATGAGCAATTTAAAACAGCAACACAAAACTGATTTTTATTACTTTCTCTACTGGTAAGTAGGGAAAGTATTGTATGTCACCCAAAAATTCGATGTCGAGATTTCACCGGAAATATATGTTTTGAGATCCCTGAATCCAAAAAAAAAAAAAGCATTTTTAGAAAAAGGTCCGTGTGTGTTTGTGTCTGTCAGTCTGTGGACAGCATGACTCAAAAACGAAAAGTCGGTTAAAAACCAAAGTTGGTATTTAAGTTTAATGTCTTTCAAGGATGTGACACGAAGATTTTGAAGAAAATAGCCCCACCCTAAACCACCCTTTACATGGAAAATTTTTCGAAAATTTTGAAAATGGCTCTAAAATTTTGATTAAAATGTCGTATGTTTGAGATATTTTTATGACAAATGAAATGTATATCTTGAATTTTCTGGCTATAGCCCCTGTAGTCGTATTTACTCTGGACAACTTTTGCATAACTGGTAAACCGTTAGAGATAGACCAAATCATAGTATACAAAAATGTAGATCTTGCTAAAATAAACAATTTATGTCTCAATAAATTTTCTTGTAGGGTGAACCATTTCGGAGATATTCCTTGTTATGTGTGTGAGTTTCGGAAAACAAAACTTTCGTGAAAAGGATCATCGTTGTTCATTTTTTTATGTTAAGTGGGCAAAGGCAACAGAATCCCAAAGCTTTAAAATATTTGACTATCGCACAAAGCCTACTCTATTCTAATATTCCCCTTGTACCTACAAGGAAATAAGCAATAAGATAATTTGTACAAATGTTTATCTCAACTAACACGAAGAAGATATAGGAATAAGAGTTTGTAAGAATGGTTAGTACAAGAGTAGAGAAAGTCATGTGAGTGCAACACATCAGATTTTTTCCTTATTAAGTTAAAAAAATTATTATCTAAAATACAGAGTCACACAGGTTGATATAGATGTCCAGGAATAAGAACGTTTAACTAGAAGTAGCTATTTTTAATCTATAGGGTGTTTGAAAAGTAAATTCCAACATTAAACCACTATCAGGTAGGAAAAACCAAAACATTGGGAAAATGTGTGCCGTTCTTTTGTTCAACGGATAGCATTTTCTACGACACTATGCACAGCGTTTCTAAGATAGAATTTGTTGGCTTTTGTTGCAATAAATTGGTTTTTTAAATTTAGTTTATACAAAAACCGTTAAATCTATTGAAATACACCAAGGGAAACGTTGTTTATGCAATTTTATATGAATATAGTCATAAATCAAGAACCTTCAATTAATTTTTCAGCCAGATGTAATACATTTTTTGATAAAAATATTTTTTTCTGAAAAACTATAAACTTTTCAATATTCTGTTATTTACAACATTCATTTTCATCACTGTGATCTTCAGGCTAGAGATTTGAATGCTGTTTTAGTAACTTAGAAAACACACTTGTCCCAACGCTAAGCTCGTAGTACAAACCCAGATGCTTATCGACTTATGCGGGGGCGTGAAACGCTGTTACCTCGAAAATGAAGCATAGTAGGGAATCATCATAAAAAGAGATCGTGGGTGAACTCGCTGGTAAACTCTTTTACATGCAAAAGGAAATTTCTTTTGGATTATATAAAACACAGCAAGTGCAGCAAAGGGGTCTACTTTTTCTTTCTTTTTCATTTTTTAACATTTTGCTTCATTTCTCACCTGTGAACATTTCCAATCTGGCATACCGGAGATCAAAGACACCTGCTGGGAATGAACATAACAGTGTAGGCAGGAAAACCTATGTTCTCGCTGTTTTATGGTGAAGCAAATGTGTGACGATAAAACTGCTTATGAAATTTACTGTAGTGTTGCGAAACTGGTGTAAACTATAGGCACAGGAGATAAATTATATTCATATTTTAATCTATAATTGTATTATTTCCATTTGATTGTATTGTCTGTTGGGATATCTCTCCCAGTATAGATGCTGAGCTGCTTGTGCATTGGCTCTTACTTCTCCTAGATCAAAAACATATCCACGTGCTCGTATGTCGAATACATCCTTTGGGACTGGCCCAAAATTTCGTGCGACGATACAGGTTAGTTGGATAGGGACAGTGTATGACGTAACAGGTACCGCGTAGCCGTCGTATATGCAAGAGAATGTGGCGCGAGTAAGGCAAGTTCAACCGCTTACCTCTCTTCTAATGCGCATGCGTGGTTTAGTGTTTCTTCTTTTATCCCGTATCTAGCTCAGTATAAGATAATCTACCACAGAACGACAAAAATATCGCTCAGATATAAAGGAAAATTTGCATCAGAGATGTAAATCCAGTTAGATCGTGGTAAGTTAATGTGTCTACTAAAATTATGCATCTAAAGGCTAGAGAAATGGTTCAGAGATAAATAATAATGACGTCTGTGGTCTTAATAACACATAAAAATGAAGGAAACTGTAATGGGGCGCAATTTATGTTCCTTTTTCAGAATATCCGTTTAAACGTATACGTAGAGATATTTTCCTCTCATACCAAGTCGTAAAAGAGGTTTATCTCCTTGGTAAACTGCCCACGTATCTCCAACGGACAGTTCAAGGATGGAATGGACAACTATAAATATAATGTTAGTTTTTAAAACTGATATATCTTACCTCGATGTAAATTTATTATAGATGCGAAGATATCAAAGCACTTGCAATCTCTGGCATTGCTGTTTTAATGTTATGGGACGAGAAGAGGCAGTAATTAGGATACGAGAATGTTTAATAAAAAGAGCGGAAATGAGACATTCATATCAGCATTATAATTGCCCTTATTCTCAATTTTCAGGACACCGGGAAGTGAATTTCTACTGGCAAGTAGAAGTACTGTATTCCACCCAAAAATTGATGTCGAGATTTAGAATAGAAAAAGGTCTGTGTATCTGTGGACAGTATAACTCAAAAACGAAAAGTCGGTTAAAAACCAAAGTTGGTATTTAAGTTTAATGTCTTTCAAGGATGTGACACGAAGATTCTGAAGAAAATAGCTCCACCCTAAACTACCCTTTACATGCAAAATTTTTCGAAAATTTTGATTTTCTTGAAAATGGCTCAAACGATTTTGATTAAAATGTCATATGTTTGAGATATTTTGATGACAAATAAAATGTATATTTTGAATTTTCTGACTATAGCTCCTGTAGTCGTGTTTAGTCTGGACGACTTTTGCATAACTGGTAAACCGTTAGATAGACCAAATCATACTATACAAAAAATGTAGATCTTCCTAAAATACACAATTTATGTCTCAATATATTTTATTGTTGAGTGAGCCATTTCGGAGATATTCCCTGTTATTTGTGTTTGAGTTTCGGAAAGCTTAAAACTTCCGTGAAATGGAACATCGTTGTTCATATTTTATATGTTAAGCGTGCAAAGAGAACGGAATCTCAAAGCTTTAAAAGATTTGACTATCGCACAAAGCCTACTGTATTATAATATTCCCCTTTGTTCCTACAAGGAAATAAGATAATTTGTACAAATGTTTATCTCAACTAAGACGAAGAAGATTAACACTTCTTATGCACTTTTCTCAAAGCCTATTATTACTTAGACTTGAAATTTTTACTGCACTTATGCGGTCATCTACTTTCACTTAAATACCACAGAAAAAACTGCACAGAAAATTGTTTTCTTAGAAAACATGGTCACAGTTATACCACTTTTGCACAAAATATTTTAAATTTAACCTAAATATTATAAACTTATTAAATGTAGAAATATTTTTTCTCTATCCACCCCAAATTTCATTTAAATCATGCTAATTTTGGTAGCGAAAACTGAACTTGAAATAATCACATAACTTGAGTATGGCAAAAGCAAAATCTGTTCTTGGTATCCATACGACTTTTATAAACTTATGAATTTTTCAAAATCATAAATGAATGTGAAGGTTGTGGGATAGAATTAGAGTCCTCGACATCTATGTAGGTGCTGCTAATGGTTAAAATTGTCCTGACTTGTAAAGCACGACTATCAGGTCGGCGGCGACGGCAGCGGCGGCGGTGTTTTGATAGAGTCAGTTCAACAAAGGTAAAGCTGTTTGTGACGTGGCAGGTTCTGGAAGGGTCTTTCTCCCTCGCCTAATTTCCGCTCCTGGTGTTCATAAAGAAGGAGAACAAAGAAATGTCGGTTTATCTCTGCTTTTCATCTCTGCTCTTGTATTCACACAGTAAGCAGAGAGTTGTGGCATTACAATTAATTTTGTTTGTGCATGCAATTTATAGTGTGGTAATAAACAGGGGCAGGGTGCTCCAAACAAATTCTTTGTTCTTCTGACAGAGTAATATTGCGTGGTATAACGTCCGTACAAACAGAGTCTGTGACGTATTCCACTGTGTGCTTTGACTGCGTTCAACATTGGAGAAAATTATCTATCTATATTACTAATGACGTCATCATATGATCATTTGGAGTGCACCATTTTGGAGATATTCTTTGTTATTTTCTGAGTTCGCCAAAGGGAAGATCGTTATTAATTTTACATTCTCTGCTGGCAAGTAGGGGAAGTATTTTATTCCACCCAAAAATTCGATGTCGAGACTTCACCGGAAATTTGTTTTGAGGCCCCCTGAATCCAAAAAAAAAAAAAAAAAAGCATTTTTAGAAAAAGTTCCGTGTGTGTGTCTGTCTGTGGACAGCATAACTAAAAAACGAAAAGTCGGTTAAAAACCAAAGTTGGTGTTTAAGTTTAATGTCTTTCAAGGATGCGATACGAAGATTTTGAAGAAAATAGCCCAACCCTAAACTACCCTTTACATGGAAAATTTTTCGAAAATTTTAATTTTCTTGAAAATGGCTCTAATGATTTTGATTAAAATGCCATATGTTTGAGATATTTTTATGACAAATGAAATGTATATCTTGAATTTTCTGGCTATAGCCCCTGTAGTCGTATTTACTCTGGATGAATTTTGCATAAATGGTAAACCGTTAGAGATAGATCAAATCATACTATACAGAAAATGTAGATCTTGCTAAAATACACAATTTATGTCTCAATAAATTTTCTTGTATGGTGAACCATTTCGGAGGTATTCCTTGTTATGTGTGTGAGTTTCGGAAAACTTGGAACTTCAGCGAAATGCAACAACGTTGTTCATTTTTTATGTTATCGTGCAAAGAGAACGGAATCTCGTAGGTCAAAAACATTTGACTGTATTCTAATATCTCCCTTGCACCTACAAGGAAATAAGCAATCAGATAATTTGTACGAATGTTTATCTTAACATGAAGAAGATATAGGAATAAGAGTTTGTTAGAAGGGATAGTACAAGAGTAGAGAAAGTCATGTGAGTGCAACACATCAGGTTTCTTTTATATTGTAGATTCAAGTCTGCCACCGGGTAAAACCCATTTCCAATGAATAAATACATTGTCCCTCTGATCGTCACAGTAGAAGTTAAGTTCTTGTTTCTGGAACACCCTGTATTCTTCTGATAGTTACCTGTTCCCGTGACAAGGAGCAATAACACCAACGAATGTCGACTCGGAAGTTGAACAGATGACGCTAGTGCTCGCAGCGACTCTGGCGGCAATCTTTTGAGGGAAAAGAAAGAAAAAGTCGCTACTTGGCATGTTCTAGACGTGGCGCGACAAATTGCGTAATTACGCAAAGTATTGGACTTAAAGAGAAGGTGGGAGGACCGAAAACAAAGAAAGAGAATCGCCCATTCATCACCGTCTTACATCACACAGACGACTGCTGGAATAAATCCTACGTCCTGACATAGTTAATTTCCACAATGTCGTGCCCTACGTATAATACATGAGTAATTTCTCGGGTCCTCATTTCAACTTTGTTTCATTATTTCAACGGATGGCAGTTTAGAACGATGCTATTTCCATAAACCCACACAGGTCTATTTATTCCTAAGGGTGGTTCATAAGTACAGCCGACTTCAAATGTTTTCCGAGTCACAGGCTCCTAGCCGCGGGGGGAAGCCAGGATGGATCATCGAATAAAATATTTCTTTTACTTTAGATGCGTTATCTTTGTTTAAGGAATTGGTTAAACATATTTCTTAAACGTCGTGTGTGTTGCACTCACATGACTTTCTCTACTTTTGTACTAACCATTCTTACAAACTCATTCCTATATCCTCTTCGTGTTAGTTGAGATAAACATTTACAGAAATTATTTTATTGCTTATTTCCTTGTAGGTGCAAGGGGAATATTAGAATACAGTAGCTTTGAGCGCTAGTGAAATCTTTTAAAGCATTGAGATTTCGTTCTCTTTGCACGCTTAACATATAAAAAAATGAACAACCTTATTGCATTTCGCTAAAGTTCCAAGTTTTCCGAAACTCGCACACTTAGCAAGGAATATCTCCGAAATGGTTCACCCTACAAGAAAATGTATTGAGACATAAATTGTGTATTTTAGCAAGATCTACATTTTTTGTCTAGTATGATTTGGTCTATCTCTAACGGTTTACCAGTTATGCAAAAGTCGTCCAGAGTAAATACGACTACAGGGGCTATAGCCAGAAAATTCAAGATATACATTTCATTTGTCATCAAAATATCTCAAACATATGACATTTTAATCAAAATCGTTAGAGCCATTTTCAAGAAAATCAAAATTTTCGAAAAATTTTCCATGTAAAGGGTAGTGTAGGGTGGGGCTATTTTCTTCAAAATGTTCGTGTCGCATCCTTGAACGACATTAAACTTATGTACCAACTTTGGTTTTTAACCGACTTTTCGTTTTTGAGCTATGCTGTCCATAGACTGACAGACTGACAGACACACAGACACACAGACACACACACGGACCTTTTTCTAAAAATGCTTTTTTTGGATTCAGGGGGTCACAAAACATATATTTCCGGTGAAATCTCGACATCGAAGTTTTGGGTGGAATACAATACTTCCCCTACTTACCAGTAGAGAAAGTAAAAATGAACAACCTTATTGCATTTCGCTAAAGTTCTAAGTTTTCCGAAACTCGCACATTGAGCAAGGAATATCTCCGAAACGGTTCACCCTACAAGAAAATTTATTTGGACATAAATTGTGTATTTTAGGAAGATCTACATTTTGTATATAGTATGATTTGCTCTATCTCTAACGGTTTATCAGTTATGCAAAAGTCGTCCAGAGTAAATACGACTACAGGGGCTATAGCCAGAAAATTCAAGATATACATTTCATTTATAATAAAAATATCTCAAACATATGGCATTTTCATCAAAATCGTTGGAGCCATTTTCCAGAAAATCAAAATTTTCGAAAAATTTTCCATGTAAAGGCTAGTGTAGGGTGGGGCTATTTTCTTCAAAATCTTCATGTCGCATCCTTGAATGACATTAAACTTAAATACTAACTTTGGTTTTTAACCGAGTTTTCGTTTTTGAGTTATGCTGTCCACAGACTGACAGATAGACACTTTTGATAAAGACGATCTGGTTACCCAAGCAGCTATACGCAGGCGGTTGTATTTCAGGTTTCATATCAACTTTAGTGATTTCTTGCGATATATCAGAAGGAGAAAATAAAAATATGTTCCTACTTTACATATGCTTGACGCCGTTGATATAAGACTCGCAAGAAGCGTGGAGTCTGCATATGGACCCACCCTCCCTCTGGCGCAGGCATTTTGTTGACTTTACTGCGAAACCAGAGCATTTTCTGCGCCCTTTTCAGTGGCTGTTTGCTCATTTCGAGGCTGGGTAACGACCCAGACGAGTTTTTTTTCACCTCACTTCGTTTTAAACCAAGATCGATATATCGCAGCATTGATTCAATTTCTTTTTCTTTCTTTTTCCTTCCTTGACTTCACGCTATCCCATTCGTAGCCCCAGGGAGGTGCCAGAGAACGGTGTTGGGCTCATATTGGGCATATTAAATGTGCAAAGGATCAGATTTCGATACTTGGAATATCAAATGAGAAACGAACGCAAAACTTTTAAGGAATCTCCGTCTTTTGAATTGCAGATAATAGTTCATTAATGTAACTCTGTTTCCGACCGTCTTCTGTTTTTACAGATTTGTTCTTCTTAATAGCTAATCCGGGTTCACAGTTTTTAAAAGTTTTCCTTACCAGGCCAAAAATGACTAAAATCGCAGAAAGAAGAATCTAAAATAACAAAAGGCATAAATGAGAGAAAAAATTACTTCACAAGCTTGCAATCTTGTTTTCATTCGAGTAAACTAAAGTAACTAAAGGAATTGTGGTGGCGATGGCAGTGGCGGTGACGGTGGCGGTAGTACAAGAATTGTTGTAGAAGCCATATGCAATTAGCGGCTTTCTAAACAGTAATATAATTATAGGTGCATGTGAGTTATGGTGATACTGAAATTATAGATTCAGGAAATTAATCATTTAAAATATGGTGAAAAATAATAATCATCAGAAACGAATGAATAAAGAGAACATAAATGTTATTTTCTCCCCAAAAATTATTTCCAAGTGCATATCTTAGTTTGATATAATAAAACGTTATTTTTTTGTAAAAATTGCATCAAATTGCCCTACCTTATCTACTATAAAGATAACATAAAATGCTGCTAAAATATTTTAAAATGTTGACAAAACATGTGTTGCTAAATGGCAACACTAGGAATTACAGGGTTAATAGGGGCTTTACAAATGAGAGTATTAAAACAAGAGAAACACCGTGTTACTTAGGTGCTCTGAAGGCCTTGATCCATTGCCTCACAGTGCACGAAGTAGGCTATGTGGAAGACAGTGAAAGCAAGGAGTTACCCATTTTAAAGTAATTGGACTCCAAGGCGGCAAGAAAGGGAGGATCTACAAGGGGTAGGGGGTGAGGGGAATTCCGCGGAGCTAATTGCCAACTCCAGAACACTTGAAGAGAGCGACGCAGGCGTCGGCAGGGGCGGTTTGGCGTCATCAGGATGTAATCGACGACCTAGTACTGCAAAGGGAAGAAGAAGACATTTCATCCCTACAGGGAACCTCCCCAGGGAGCCATTTCAGCTGTGTTTACTTTCTTTTCCTTTCTCGTAGTAATGCTTTGACCAGCTTCATGCTGACCTTTCACTCGAGGTACCGCCACTCGAGGAACAAGCAAGTATTAGCACAATTATCTATCTTAACAAAAATACCTTACTATTATTATTATTATTATTATTATTATTATTATTATTATTATTATTATTATTATTATTATTATTATTATTATTATTATTATTTTATTATTATTATTATTATTATTATTATTATTATTATTATTATTATTATTATTTTATTATTATTAAGAAGAAAGACGAAAATCATTATTATTAGAATCTAGAATATATAACAGATACACTATCCACTGGTTTCATTCTTAGTGTCCATTAATTTATTAATAAATACAATAATAACTCAGTATAGTCACGTCTACGATGGGCATGCGCAGTGGATGTGACGCAGAAAAGTGAACCTCACTTGCTAATATGAATGAATTTAAAAGTTAAGTTGTTTACTATTTTGTGTGGCAGTGAAGGTTAATTCCATATTTACAAATTCTTTGTGTGTATTAGGGTGCAACAAACAGCATTTTGGACCCTATGTGTGAACGTGCAACAGAAAAATACGCCAGGAAACGGAACACAGGGTATGCACATTGGCTATGTGCTTCCGTGTGGTTTACTGTGAGGAAAACGCGTGTTTTACAGAGAATGCTGGGAACCTAATGCTCAACAGACTGAGAATGCAGGATTTTTCTGTAATTTTAATATTTACCAATTGGCGAATTATAAAGTTCTATGAAAACTATACAAATTGTTAAATTGCTTTTTCAAAGTTAATAATTTTATTTCATAAACCATTGAATTATAGCATTTCAGAGCGGAATGTTCTTTTGAGATTACATATTATAATAGAATCATATTTAAAACTATCAATTTTACCCGCCAATAGTTGTAGAGTTTAGAAATTTCAAGACTGCACACCACGCGGCGCCACATATATAGGTTTTTTGTAATATTTTTAAACTTCAAAAGCAGTGTATAGTGACTTCTATGTTCCTTCCTATAAGAAAATAAATTGACTTTTTTTTTTTTCTTTTTGCTTCCTGAGTCTAAACATTGCGAAAAGTGTGGGCTTTGAATTCCCATTAGTAGTTGGATCTGAAAGGCAAGAAAACTGCTCGCCAAGAAAGAGACAAAAGAAAGGTAAAGTGATATAACAAAGGAGAAGAGAAATATTGTTTTTGGCCGTGAAGGGACGTTAGCGAGCACAAGAAAGGGGAGAAACAGAAAAGGCCCAGAATAAGATGTTGGAAAACAAAAGTGAACGAGCATGTGAAGAGGGCAAGGGGGTGAGAGAAATGGAGGTGAAGTAGGAATGTGCTCGAAATTCAATTTTCTTTCTGGTTGGTCGGCCCCAGCGGGGGGGGGGGGGGTGAGGTCAATTCCAAATTGGACGGCTTCACTACTAATGAACGCGCCTGCTAGCAGCAACGGTTCGAGTGATGGCGGATGAAGGGTTGGCTAGGTCCTAAACAGACCTTGTACCTACTTCAGAAAAAGGAAATGCTAAAGCACTTAACAAGGAGAGATGGCGGATGTGAAAACCAAGGTTTAGAAGAAATAAAGCCCTGGGTCCTAAACAGGGGCACTGCAGCAAATGAGCGATGAATTGGAGAGCTTTAGGGTGTGTTTACAGGGGCTAAAACGGTGCCCCGGGGTCTCAGTGCTCTTATTATACCAGGGAATCACAACTCAGATGTGAGACGAACCTAGAGGTGCTGTTTATCTTCTATTAATCTTCGTTGAAATGAAATTCTTTAAATACTTTTATTTCTCGCTAAACATGGCGGACTTCGCCCGCAAACAAAATGGCCAGGTACAGCCAATGTCTGTAAAAATCGCCACACTCAATCAATTATCGATTATATAGTTCCTTTTTATGAATATAAAAAAAAAATGTCACAACTCACTTTTCGATGTATAATTATTATTTCTCGTTGATCAAAATCCTTTTTTCCTCCGTTGTATCACACACGAACAAAAGAAGTCAGCCTACGCTGCCTATAATTTAACATGGTTAATTCAGGGGGCTTTGTGTTGCCTCTGTATTTACTATTTGAATAATTTCAGAGGGCTTACACAAAAATACTGCCTCAATATTTATTAATAAAAACATTTCCTGGTGTCGCACACTCATTTGCATGAATTTAAATTTAAAGTAACACATTGTGTAACAAGAAAAGTCTTGCTATAAGTGTTGGGGGTGACGGTTGGAAACAGATAATGATTTACCGCCTTACATTGTCATACATTGTTGGCGTAACTATTAAGGTCGACGATTAATAATGTATAAATGATTCTTGTGCATTGCCCTTGTTAGATGCTAGAGCAATGAGTATTGTTATCTTAGGGTGTGCGTGGGTTTTGCGAAACACTGGTTTCGAACAGATTTTAATGATGTATCACTCTTGCGAAGATATATACCGACCAATAATTTAAATTGTGGGGCTATAACTTAGCAATTCACACTAAAGATATATAAATAAACCTATATGAACACTTCTGTTTAATTCGTTGCACTTCACAAATTTCGAAGTACCTGTCTCATTCACATCCATCACTGTCGACAGACAAGCGAATAGTGATATTACAATCAGAATAGACGGAAAGTTATATTTTTAAAAAATATTTGTTGACCTCGCTATATTTCTCCTTATATTTGCTTGTATTTATTTCAACTCATTACAAAAGTATTTATTATTAAATACCTTATTTTCTTTTTATTTAAGTACTCTTTTTAAATTAGTTATGAATCTCGGTATCAAAACAGATTTCAATATCAGTTGTAACATAAACCACATAGGTAACAATTACCACCCTCAACAATGTACAAGTACAGACGGCGTTCATCGTGCATCTCCGACAATATACCAGGAGTTACTGTAGTTACAACTCAGTCCATAATTTCAGAGAGAGTGCCTGGTTTAGTTACACATACTCTGTCGTTAATGAATCCCCATAAGAAAAAGCGTAGGTCGGGAGACAGATCGGGAGATCGCAGAGGCCAAGAAGTTGACCCCGAAAAATTTGTATCCGATATTTCCAGAAATTTAGTATTTTTCGTAAGATAGGAGTAAGGGAAATATAAAGCTTTGGATATTGATTTCTTTTCTGGGTGTTGTTAAAGAAACACCGCGGATTTTTTTTATTAAAAATATATACAACATATCCGAAAATAATTACCATCGGTTAATTTTTCGAATCTCCCGTTACTTATGAAACGGCTTGTATTTATAATATCCATTACATTCTTCATCTTGGTTGAGATAAACATTTGTACAATTTATTTTATTTCTTATTTCCTTGTAGGTACAAGGGGAATGTGGAAATACAGTAGGCTTTGAGCGATCTTTTAAAGCTTTGAGATTCCGTTCTCTTTGCAAGCTTAACATATAGAAAAATGAACAACGATGTTCCATTGCATAAAAAGGAAGGGGAAAAGTAGGAAGTGGTTTAAGTTAATTAAAAAGAAATAAAGAAATATTCAGACCAGCAGTACGAGCTGTAGAACACAAGGAGACAAATGACAGTCATAAAAATAAATAAGAGACACTGTTCAGGGGAGGAAATGCACTATATAGGGCCGCAAAGTTATAGGTTTCTGTAGGCATTATAGGGTGGTATAATGAGGGTGGAAAATGCAAATAGTTGCCCGGACTCTTGTTGCACTTGGTGTAAAAGGAAGCGAAAATTGCCTTAATTGCTTTAGTGGTAAGCCTGTAATTTCAACGGAGGGGCTGTTAAATGTCTTATCTCATATCGTGCGAAACGGAAAAATAAGGAGGCGAGAGAAACAGCAGCTAATGAGATCAATACCTCTTAAGATGCAAATATTCACAGCGGGCTTTGCTAGACCTCCAGGATATCAGAGCGCTGCTCTCAGTGATACAATGACCCAAGCTTTTCAGAAGTTGGTAGCACTGCCTTAATGCGTGCAGTGCATGGGCATGCAGCTAACTAAATGCGTGGCTTTCCTGGCTCTAATCACATGATGTTACACTCACATGACTTTCTCTACCCCTTTATTAACTATTGCTCTTAGTCGAGAAAAAAAAAATTGTACAAATTATATTATTGGTTATTTCCTTGTAGGTGCAAGAGAACTATGGGAATACAGTAGGCTTTGTGCGATAGTCAATCTTTTAGAGCTTTGAGATTGCGTTCTCTTTGCACACGTATCATAAAAAAATGAACAACGATGTTCCATTTCACAAAAGCTTTAGGTTTTCCGAAATTCACACACATAACAAGGAATATCTCCGAAATGGTTAACCCTACAAGAAAATTTATTGAGACATAAATTGTGTATTTTAGCAAGATCTACATTTTTTGTATAGTATAATTTGGTCTATCTCTAACGGTTTACCAGTTATGCAAAAGTCGTCCAGAGTAAATACGACTACAGGAGCTATAGCCAGAAAATTCAAGATATACATTTCATTTGTCATAAAAATATCTCAAACATATGCTATTTCAATCAAAATCGTTAGAGCCATTTTCAAGAAAATCAACATTTTCGATAAATTTTCCATGTAAAGGGTAGTTCAGCGTGTGGCTATTTTCTTCAAAATCTTCGTGTCGCATCCTTGAATGACAATAAACTTAAATACCAACTTTGGTTTTTAACCAACTTTTCGTTTTTGAGTAATGCTGTTCACAGACTGACACACAAACACACACAAGGACCTTGCTTCTTTTTGCTTGCTTTTTTTGGATTCAGGGGTCTCAAAACATATATTTCCGGTGAAATCTCGACCTCTAATTTTTGGGTGGAATACAATACTTCCCCTACTTACCAGTAGAGAAAGTAAAAAATGAATAACGATCCTGTTACCCTTTGGACACTAAATTCGATGAAAGGAGTATATTAAAGTGTGTAGCATAATTTTAAAGACAGCCACTTACATTTAAAGTGCTAAAATTATATAATTGTATAAATGATATATTATTTTGTTCAGGAAATTTTCGAGTACTCTATAACCCTTTCAGACACAATGACTCAATTTGGCTTTACTGTCCTCTTAAGGAAAACCCCTACAAACGATCCTATTTTAAAAAGCTGATATCACACAGCAACACCCTATATCCATTGTTCACGGGTCACAATTGATTGTGTGCAACAATGAGGGAGTCAGAAAGAATAACAAATTGTTGGTGCTTCATATGTTTTGCCTGTTTGAAAATAAATTCGTTGTTTTGTGCTCCTTTGTGACGCAATTCTTGAATAATTTTAATTTGCGAGTTGCCATGGAGTGTCAAATCTATAGAAGGAAATGTAGATCTCTATGTACATAATTGGAACCGCGCACTGTTTGGGTATCTCATTTATCGCCTCAAAAGTTCTCAATTTATCCTAATATTAGAAATTTCTGTCAAAAACAATTTTAATTTCTGTTACCGAAATCTCCCTTGTGGCTGTGGGAAACCCAAGTGTTATTGCCCTCCCAGTCCGATTTTAATAATTGCTCAAACAAAAGTTAACTGGAAGCTTTGTGGTGGCATAGCATTTCCAATTTTTCGATTCCTTTTCAGTCAGCTTTTTCATTTTCCTTTCTATCCCGGTCTCTCCTCTGCCGACATTTTCCGCACTTTCGGAGCGTTTTAATTAAAATGGAAACAGGCATAGAGAGAGGGCGGGAGAGAGCTGCGGTTTTTGAGCCACCAATAGTTCGAAACTCTTCCACCAGACGGTGCCTCTTATTACTGCCGCGGGCGGGTCTCCTACACAGACCCATCAATTGCTATTGTGAACGCTGCGCATCAAAGCGAATGAATAACATGATTAATGTGGTATATATAGCTTCGCGCTTCACTGCGCATGCGCTGAAGTTATGCTTGTTTAAATTTCTAATCAATGAGCTTTTAATTCTGAAATATATTCTCGCAGGTGTGTGTGTGTGTGTGTGTGTGTGTGTGTGTGTGTGTGTGTGTGTGTGTGTGTGTGTGTGTGTGTGTGTGCGTGTGTGTGTGTGCGTGTGAGTGTGTGTGTGTGTTGTGACGTTTACATACACAATAAAATACGCACACAAAAGTACCAAATGTCGCATTTTACTAAATGTGCGGTATGCGGGGAATGCTTTTCAAATGTCAGCTTTGGTGTACAATAAAATGTTCAAGTTGTGTAGATAATCCATCCGCAATACGAGTGGCACGATTGAACTTTCGGTATCAGAATTTGACCCCTGTGTTATCGGGCAATGACCAATCAAAGTTGCGTAAACTGCAACGAGCTTTCGATTTTATTGCATTATTATATTTAAATATACCAGCAGATACATGCCTCAGGCTCTCAGTAAGGCGGACTGGGTTCCATCCCAGAGTTCCTCCACCTATTATTCCACCAACTGCTCCATCATCATCTTTCCAGCTTGCAAAGAGCGCATTCTACTACTTCTGGCACCTGCGTCAGAAAATGAATGACGTAATAAGCCAACAAGACAACAATGACGTCGCAAATGCAGCAACATACAAACACAACAATCACCTCACATCTTTTGATTGTTGTGGAATTAAACTCTCAACACTCTGAGCTTCTTTCATAATGTTTCGCGGAATACTGCCCATGTTGAAACAAATGAAGCAACACCTTCATATTACGTCACACATCTGAGATCGTGGCTAACAAAACAGATACATTATAATTTTTCATTCACTATTTGTATTATATTTTTTGCGTATTTAAAGCTAAAATTGCTAAAAGCTTGTAAATAACACGTGTCTTAATACGTTTATATTATATTGAAATGGTTTTCTTATTTTAATGTATGATATAACAGTTGAATGTCGGCCTCGGCGTGGCTTCAGTCAGAGGGCTGGTTGACTCTTTTTGTTGTATCTTGGGCACGTCACTGGGAGGGTTATAATTTTTCCTATTAAATGTTGTGGAAAAGTATCCAGAATAAAGACTATTATGATTATCGTCGGCGTTGTTATTGTCGTTCTCGTTCTCATTATTATTATTATTATTATTATTATTATTATTATTATTATTATTATTATTATTATTATTATTATTATTATTATTATTATTATTATTATTATTATTATTATTATTATTATTATTATTATTATTATTATTATTATTATTATTATTATTATTATTATTATTATTATTATTATTATTATTATTATTATTACTATTATTACTATTATTACTATTATTACTATTATTACTATTATATTATTATCTTATATATTTAAGCGAGCAATTCTTGTATATATATATTCCGCGCAACTTGGAAAGGGCTCTAACGATTTCGATCAAATTTTGTATTCAGATAGGGTTTTGCGTTTTAAGGACAGCTATACAGGCGTAATTCCCGAAAAAACCCGATTTTACATAAAAAATAACACGCCTTTAAAGATTTGGTTAAATTTTGGTATACATGCATATTACATTCACAGTGTTTACTCTACTCACTTTTAGGCAACACATTCACATGACTTTCTGCAATCACTCTTCTACAAACAATTCGTATCATCTATACAACTTGAATGTTTGTATATATCTAACTGTTAATCTCGATCACCGCGAAATTCGATACTATATGTATTTTTTTCATGGAGAGTTTTTATGGTAACAATTTTCCTACACAATATATTACTTTCAAATGGTTTTCTACTGGCTTTTCTTTTACGTAGCGCATTCATGTATCCTCTGTTCCTTCAACATACAATTCATATAATATTCTAGGATTGAAATATAAATACAACGTATTACATTCATACTACTTTCTCTACTCACTTTTGTTTTACGTAACAATTCACATGTTATTCCCTATGGTTTATCAACTACATACATACCAACGCCTATACATATCTTATGTTGAAGAGTGATTAAATTCCAAAACAGGTTGACCGATCGCCATGAAAAGTGACATCTAATTTTTTTCATGGCGAAGGTTTTTATGCAATCCATTTTACCACGCAATGTATTACATTCACATGGTTTTCTCTATTCTCTTTTCTTTTACCTAACATACTACTCCCTCTTCTGCAAACAATCCTTCCTTTTTCCATACACTTGAAATATAACTGCAACGTATAACATTCACATGGTTTTTCTACTCATTTTTCTTTAGTAAAACACAATTACATTTCTTTCACTACTCCCACTTCGACGAACAATTACGATCAATTCATACAGTTTCCTTTATGTGTGAAACATAAATGCGTAGTACATTCACATGGCTTTATCAACCAGCTTTTCTTCCTGTAGTATTTGTTATTCTTCATCATTGTTTTAGCTTAGTGTCGTTCCGGTGTTTTAATAAAAAATAAAGAAATAGTTAAACAAGTAAAGTAATCACAATTGGTGTCAGGAGCGCGACGAAAAGCACGATATGGAACAGTTGATGAAACAAATGTTAGCCAAGATGGACATAATGGGAAATGAAATAAATTCCGGAATGCGGCAGAGGAAACAAATATGAAAACCGAAATGGCAAAATGTAAACTACGGAATAGAAAATATGGGAACAAAAATGGAAGCCAAATTGAAAATGTAAACCCCGAAACGGAAAAGATGAAGACAGGTCTATTGGAGAATATTAACGAGCGACTGGCCGGGGTTAAGGAAGCCATGCAAGAACTCGACGGAAGTATGAAGGACCTTGGCCAAAGTGTTAACGTCCTGTATCAAAGAACTGAACTCCATAATGGAACAAATGCTCGACGAAAACCTTATACTGGGTGGATATGTACGGGGAGGCCTGCTTTCAGCAGTACACGTTTTACATCTGAAATGATGGTGTTTATGAAATATTTTATGTATTTCTATATCTCTTGTATCTTGGACATTACTCTTAACAATTGCGACAAGCAGTTTTATTTAGTTAACGTTTTGCCTTTCTGGTTTATCTAAGTATCTTCTCCCACAAAAAAAAAAAAAAAAAAAAAAAAATAAAAAAATAAAAAAATAAAAAATAAAAAATAATAAAAAAAAACCAAGATTTCACAAAAACAGAGGCGAAAAAGGGCGAGCCAAGCTCGGTCGCCCAGGTACTTTAAATAAAGAGCACAATGTAAATATGTCAAATGTGATTTATTTGAAAAATTTTGTCTTTTTACAAGAGATCAGGCATTTTTTCTTTTTTTTTCTTTTTTCATGTAAGGAACACAGAATTTTAAAGCTAGCAATTTACTTTTTAAAAATCTATAGCTGCTACCTTAGTCCAGTGGTGTTATTAAGGGGAATTAGGGGCGGTTACATTTCCCCTCAGCTAGTTGCCCCTCACTGGTGACGTAACAGAGATGAGAGCAAGGAAGAATGCTGGCAGGATTGCGGTTGGAATTTGCTTACGCCCGACACTGACTTTCCTATGTTTTGGAACTTAAAGGGGTGCAGATATACCGCATTAGCTATACCAGTCGCATTTATCCCGCACGGCCACGCCATTAAGCCAAAGCTAGTGGAGGGGGAAAATTTTGGTACATTGTTATCCATTTACTCCAAGATTTAGAAGATTTTACTATCAATCAAAGCCCACTGTATTCTCATATTCTGCTTATGGCTACAAGAAAGTAAACAATAAGCTTTGCAAATGTTTATCTCAACTAACACGAAGATATAGGAATAAGAGTTTGTAAGAATGGTTAGTATAAGAGTAGAGAAAGTCATGTGAGTGCAACACATCAGATTTTTTTTATCAACTGCAGGCATTTCAACATTCTTTCATATAAGAAATGGTTATTAGCTAAAATCTCTGAGGGAACTTTTTCATAGAAATAAACAGTATGAAATATGATAATGTTTTCTTCTCCAATGAAAGGTGGTCTACTATTCCCGTCGACGCCACTTGGTTGCACTGCCGGAAACCAAACATTACCAAAGGTAATTTAACTGGCTGTAAATGTCATCTTTTTTCAGCAGAAAAGGTGAGAAATTCCTTTATATTCCAGGCTCATGCACCTTTCTTGAATACGATAGCTATAAAACTGTATCTCTCTCGAAGATCATAACGACACGAAATGATAGAAAGAATTTAACGTGCAAAATGAACGGCGGGCGCTGTTGTCACATTGAATTCTGGGGTCGTTCCGAACTTTACGACCACTTTCAGGTGTTATTTTGCCGTTAGGTAAGGCACCTCGAGTGATATAGAAGGTGCAGTATATCTGCTGCCATCTACATTTACATTCCAACATCAGTCAGTCGCTTTTCAAACAGGAAATCGTTTTTCGCTATCGTTTAAAGGCGAAATGTCAAAATTCTCAAAAAATTTAAAAAGATATACCCCATGTTTTACATTTACATAACCTTCTCTAACAAAACTTCAATTAACTACCAAATTTGGTATTCAAATTCAGCATATTCCAAAGATTAGACAGGACTTTCATGAAAATTCCCACTCAAGACCACCTTTCCAATGGAGTATTTAAATAAATCGATTTTCTCAAAAGTCACTAACAATTTTTATTAAAGTAGGACAGGTTTGAGATATTTTTGGGAGAAACGAGATATGTTGAGTATTCTGGGAATGTCTAGGTCTGCATATCTTATAAACCTTAAGAGGTCACCTTAAAAAAACAGGCAATTTGTGTCTGATGTATTATTTGTGGAATAGACAATTTTGGAGGCAAACCACGTCAAATCGAACACCCGTAAAACACGACTTTTTCGTAGAAGGTTCAAACTTTCTTTTTATGAATAATAGGCATCAAATAAGGAGACCCGTACTTTTTTATTTCCGTATGTTTAAATTACTTGCTTAGTTATGGCTATTAGAAACTAAGCAATTTCTGCGCGCACCGTAATATAAAATCACTTGTTACTCTAAGGCCACCAAGAGTTGAGAGTTGGCGTTTGGCGCACTGGAAAGGTTAAATATAACACTTTAAATGACTTTCGATCAATCATTATCACACATAAATTTTGGACTGATTTTTTATGGTATATTTTTCAAAACCAAAAATAGAATTTAAATCGATGTCTTAAAAATCTAAAAAAATACACACGTATTCCCTGACATTTTATCTATAAAATAAGATGTTGAAAACTATGGAGCTTGCATTAGTGCATTTGCTACAATTTTTTTTTCTGGAGGCCCTCAAGCGCACACGGACGAGTAACAAGCCAGGTGACTGCAGACAGCATGCGAATTGCCGCGTCAGCTATGTTACTCAGATAACTTCTTCTTACTAAGGCAGTACAGTCCATGCAGAAAAATGTCTCCGCAATGTACCTTCTTTCTGATACTCCCGTGGCATCTGATACGTGCAGTTCTTTGCTTTTAGTTTCTTCCTTCATGTACGTCCATACATTTAAAATGATTTCTCTACTCTGACTGTAATGTTTTGGTCCCTAATTTAGAACGTACGGGTGGCATGATTGATTTACGCTGTGATCAATGTCTCACAAATTCACTATATTCACTATTTATCGCAAAGGTCTGTGTCTTCAACTGCACGCTGCACTAAAAAGCACCTGTGAGTTAGCAAGACTGTCTCAGATCATGCAGACATCACTACCTTCCCCCTCCCTCCCCATGTGCATGGTTTCATTCGCAGAATTATTCAATATGAGCTGATGAAACATACCAAAGCTATGGTTTCGCCTACAGGACCTCCAGTCAAGGTCAGGGACAAGAACGATGGGTCCAGCTGTGCTTTAAAATTACACTCCTTCATTCCTTTGTCAAAAACAGCTTCAGTGAAACAATTTTCTTTCGAAGAAGGAGGTAAAGCTGTGTGTTGTATGGAAACATTAGTTTAAAATGCATATTTTAAAAACATTTTGAAGATGCTAATAGTGTACATATAATAGTGTCAGCTAGAAGTGTTCCCCTTACTGTACTGTTGTAACGTTCATGGAACCTCAAGCAGTGAACAGTTGCCGCAATGGAAGGTGGCAATTGTGTGAGGTTACGGTAGCCGTTACCGCTGCCACGCGAATTCGCTGCACTGATTTGCAAAGTTAATTACAACTGAACTATTAGAGACTCCATTATGATTTTTTCTGAGAACATTGAATAAACTTCATTGTATTTTTTTTTTTCCAGATTTTTAAATAGTCGAGTTTATGTTATTATCTAACTTTAAAACCTTAATCGTATAAAATATAATATTAATAATAATTAATAAAATTTTCTAATAAATACCTCACGAAATATTGCAATTTATCTTTAATTTGAGCCAAAGATCAAGTAATTTGCTTCATTACAATCGGAGGTATGATTGATCGAAGAGTGAGGAGCGCGCGATTTTTGGGACATTTCGAAAATTAATATCTGTCAAAATAAAGTTTTTTTATACAAAACGAAGAAATGCTGGTCAAATATATTTTGTTCCAAAACACATCAAAAAAAAAAAATTCAAGAAGATCTGAGAGATCAAGGTCATTTTTTGCCATATTTTTTTCGATTTGACGTGGAATGACTCATTTGTTGATTTTCTCGCTAAGCCATGCAAAAAGAAGGGAATTTCGTCGGACGCGGCGCACAAGAAAAGACGGACGGGGCCAAACTAATCAACAATTGAAGCGGTAGAAACGAAAGGCGTTCCGAGAACACTCTCGAAACTTCTAGTGCGTGTGTGTGCGTAACTCCAGAAATGTCAATTTGTGACGTCATCCGTAGGACACAAGGACGCGCGTGAATGTGAGTCGTCATGTTGGTACGCCGTAATTAGGCTAGGAGAGACAGGCAAAGTGAGGAAAGACACTAAAATGACAGAACAAGTTATGAGCAGTAAGAATTGCTTGTTGTTATATCAGGAAGAGTATAGATCAGGTATGAGAACGAGAGGAGAGGTAGCGATTGAACTTGCCTTGCACACCCCTCATTCTTTGCTTAGTGACAAAGGTTTTATTATCGGCGAAAAGAAAAACAAACTGGTAAAAAACTAACCGTTCCTGATTTTTGTCATTTTGTCACATTGTTTATAAACAATGGCCCAATATATTGTCGTTTGTTCCACATTCGCCTCAGATCCAACTCTAGTGACTTTTTCATTTGATTAAAGCTGCTAGGTTATTTTGGTTATATCTTCTGGAGCCGAAGAAATATCCAGCTTCTGGAGTTACTCATTTAAGCAACTTTTTGTGTTGTGAGCGGTACAGCTTTAAGTTGGAAATGGTATTTACGTTCCACTCAGATGGCGGTGTCTGCGCCATTGGGTCCGAACTCTAGTGAGCAAGTTGTGAACCTCTCTCTCTCTCTCTGTCTACATTTACTGACAGAACACTGTCATCATTTACCTAGACCGTCGACGTCACATAAGTCAATATTGGTATTGGTAATGAGGGCTTCAGACTTATCCCTTCCCTTCTATCTACCCAATCTTAGGTCGCTTTTCCACTGTTCCTAAACTGTTTATTCATTTCGAGCGACCGGCCGGCAGGCAGGCCGACGCGGTAGTGTCCAATTAAACGGACGGTCGTCCAAGTAATTGAACAAGCACACCCTATAACACAGAATGGTGTAAATAACTTCGCAGCTATTACTAAACTGTTCAGTACAGTCCCAGGGCGATTACTTTATACACTTTCCAAGCATTCTTGGAAAAAGGTCCGTGTGTGTGTGTCACTCTGTGTGTCTGTGGACAGCATAACTCAAAAACGAAAAGTACTTTAAAAACCAAAGTTTTTATTTAAGTTTAATGTATTTTAAGGATACGACACGAAGATCTTGAACAAAATAGCCCCACCCTAAACTACCCTTTACATGGAATACTTTTCGAAAATTTTTATTTTCTTGAAAATGGCTCGAACGATTTTGATTAACATGCCATATATTTGAGATATTTTTATGACAAATGAAATTTATATCTTGAATTTTCTGGCTCTAGCCTATATAGTCGTATTTACTCTGGACGACTTTTGCATAACTGGTAAACCGTTAGAGATAGACCAAATCTTACTATAAAAAATGCAGATCTCGCTTAAACACAATATTTATATTTCAATAAATTTTTTTGTGGACTGAACCATTTCGGAGATATTCCTTTTTATGCATGTGAGTTTCGGACAACTTAAAACTTTCGTGAAATGGAACATCGTAGTTCATTTTTTATATGTTAAGCGTGCAAGGAGAACGGGGTCTTTAAAAGATTTGACTATCGCTCAAAGCCTACTGTATTCTAGTATTCCTTTTGCACCTGCAAGGAAGTAAGCAATAAGAAAATTTGTACAAATGTTTATCTCAACTAACACAAAGAATATATAGGAATAAGAGTTTATAAGAATGGTTAGTACAAGAGTAAAATGTCATTTTGGTATTCAGAGAACCTCAAATCTTATGTTTTCGTTGAGATATTGACATCGTATTTTTGGGTCGAATAAAATACTTCCCCTACCAACTACACATAGCAGAGAAAGTAAAAGAGAAATTGTGTGTTTATAAGGACCAGGGGAATGCTTCATTTGCAAATAAGGATAAAGTAATTTAAACCTTCTCTCGTCTTAAGATTACGTGACCTTTGCAGCAAGGCGTATACCTGAATAACATGAATTTTAATTCTGAAAGCCTTATTATTTAATATGCTGCCGTCTTTAGTATTTCAAATTTTCATTTAGCTCATCCTTTCGTGTAGAGGAGGAAAGTGGGGACGAATGCCGGGAGGACGCTAAACCCGTGTTGATGTTTTTAGTGGAGTTAGCAAACAACTGAGGATAAAGGAAAAAAGATTCATAAAGGTTGAAACGGAGCTGTTTTAATTTAGCGTTCGTTTGTGAAAAAATGGAGGAAACTGGAACGCTCTTTACAAAGCGGCGGCAGTGAAAAGAGATTAAAATTGACGCTACTAGAAGTTCGTCTAAGGAATCTTCTGGAATTGCGTTACTTTACCTTACCTTTTCGCTGCTCTGATTCTTCCGCAAGGAAACAGAGTTAATGATGAAGTACCATAGAATAAGAGTTGATCGAATATAGTAGTTAATTAACATTTCTCTTTATAAATAGGGAAAACATATTTTTTTTCATTTATCTCAAACTTATTTGACACAGTTTGTAAAACCTTAACGACAGAAATTTACATTTTACAACACTCATTAATCGTTCTCTAGCGCTAAAGAGGGTGTTAGTGGTATAAATGCTTAAATGTCACGTGATGGTAGATTCAAATATCCATAATGATTAAATACAATGCAGTGGTTACACAAAAGAAGCTTTTTCAGAGCTTTCGAGAAAGATCTGGATACGTCATCGCCGGCGTGTTTGTGCAAGTCGAGAAAGTTCCGAGGAAAAGTCATTACATTAATTTAAACCAGTGATAGAACATATTTTCTATCTTACGATTTTGTACACTGCAGATTGTGTGGGTGTCACTTTCACTAGTTCAGTACATAAACAACCATCGCAGCGTTGTCTGGTAAACCTAAACAAATACCTTGCCTACCCTTCCATGTTTACCGTGCGAGTGTAAGCCAATCAGAATCCTATCTGCCAAACATTACACCACCCTGCAAGCGACCAACCTGTTTACATCCAGAAATCGATTCAATTCCCTGAGCAACCTCAATGCAATGTTGTCGATTTACTTCACGCCTAAGAAAGCTGATCGGAGTATTCCTTCAATTCTATTATGTGATTATTTCGAAAACGTGTATGATGTCCTATAATTACTACCGAAGCTATGTCAGAAATAAGTTACTCTACGCATCTTACAAGTAACAAATTATCTTGGCATATTCTTGTCGAATTACGCTTCTAATTTAGAGCAGAAACTATTTATTTTTTCTAAATCCACTGATCAAACAGTCGAGGATACGAGAAGATTGTGATTTATAACATTAAGAAAGACTGTATTAATTCGAGACGATTTTGTTTTCGTGCCAAAGTTTAAAACACAAGTACAGTGATAGAAAAGTAACTGGAGTGGTGTCAGAAGTGGCATTCGTCGAATTGTCACTTAAAAGCTCTATCAACAGCTGTTTTGTCGTCCGCTAAGACTTCTGCAAGTCTGACAGGAGGAATGCTCTAGCAGTCAAAATGACACAGTAGGCCGTCTGGATCGGGTACTGAGCCCCTCCGCCACGTCAAGGCGAGGGGGCTGCACTTAACCTTCCTGCAGTAATGAGAGAATTATAATTTATGAAAGAACATAGTTCTTAACTTGGTAATCATCCCTTAATTGGAGAATCAGTCATCACTAGTTGTTATTGCCACCCTTAGGAAGGAATTAGTCTTTACCTTGGTAGAGAAGGAAGGAAACCACTCCTAGTGAAATATGTCCGTTGGGGGGGGGGGGTCACCGGGAGATAATCACCAAATATTATCGTCTTGTGGAGAAAGGACTCGGAGAATCAATTTTCACGCTACTTCAAGGAAACTAGCTTTGTTATCTTCATGCGACAAAAACACTTCCTTGAAAAGGGCAAAAGGAGAATGGGAGGTGAGGCCAGGTTGAGATACGAGGAACGAAAGTAAGGAGAAAGGAACAGAATCAAACGAATATTCGTAGGAGGTGAAGGGAAAGTAGAAACAAAAGTTAACCAACTCGGAGGAGAAAAAGGAACTGACTGCCAATAGTAGAAGATGCAAAGAGGTCAGAAAGGGAGAGGGGAGGGGTGGGGGAGGAGAGATTCCAGACACACTCGATCCTCCCTCCCTCCCAGAGAAAGCTAAGATAATAAGAAAAGGAAAATAAAGAAACAGAGCTAGAGAGGAAAACAGGCAAAGAAAAAGGATCATTTTCTGCAAGCGAAAAGCGCAGTTAAGTGGAAATTCAAACAATTGAAGTGACTGCTGCTCCTCCAGACTACGCACCTGATCGTCACTTTGTCCTCCGGTACAACGCACAACACCATCTATTGCGTAATATTACAAATTAGCTTTCAAGATTCTGCTTCTGGAGATTTTATCACACAAGTTTCCTCTGAGACAGATTTCTAAATACACATCGACTTTAACACAGGAATCATGTTCCTCGACTTTTCTTTTTAATTTCTCTACTACGTGTACCAAGTAGAGGAAGTATTGTACCCCATCCAAAAAGTCGATGTCAAGATTTAATCGAAATAAAGAAAAAAAAGAAAAAGACTCGTGTGTGTGTGTGTGTGTGTGTGTGTGTGTGTGTCTGTTTCTGTGTGTGTATGTGTTGGAAGAGGGCGGTACCGTCGTGTCAAAGTTAAGAGGTCTCTAGGACTGCTAGGAATCAGAGAAACTGAAGAAAGACAGTGAAAGGACTGAGTCAAGGTTACAGTTGTGAGTTCTAATATCACGAAAGCCTACATACTATCAACGCCAATAAAAGAGAACTGTATATTTGTGCAACTGCCTTGGAGGAAACTAAAATAAGATCCAAGTAACTGAACTAAGTTTGTCTTTGGTCATACTGGTGTCAGCAGTGGCACTTGTAGATTTCTCAGATTACAGTACTGCTGTTAGAAACCATTTCTCCACATCTTGTTGAGCAATATTTTGTTGGGAAATACAGTAAACAAGGAACGCAAAAGCAAGCCTGTGTTTACAGAGCGGCCACATACTTCGCACCTGCGATTGCTAAGCTGTTTCTTTTGCACATACCAGTGATTCTAACTTTCCCTGGCCGTGTTACGTGATTGCACCATCTGTTTCAAGATTACACCGGGTTATTAGTTGCACATGCTGGTCTCAGATATCTTCTGTGTTGTTCCATTTTATTTTTCTCTTATTTTTTCTAGTTTAGTACCATGCCTATTACCTTTATGGGCACAGTAATAAAGGAGAGTCGACCTTTCAAAAGCATTATGACCTGTAATAACATCTGTACCTCGTGTTACGCAGTACAACGGAAAAGTGCACTCGGAAATATCAAGTACAGTAATTTCTCATGCAACACTTCTTTTGTTCTAAAGAATGGCTCATATACAAGCGGAAGTAAAAAGAAAACCGTAATAAGTAGATTATGCAACAACGCTATAATGCCAGTAATTAAAATGCAACAATGTTTATGGAACGAGTGGAGGGAGTTGCATAATTGTCATTATAGTCAAGTTTAATACATTAGTTATGCTGAGCATTGTTAAACTTTCAAACAATTATAACTCATTGTTACTTTCTCTACTGCGTATAGTAAGTAGAGGAGATATTGTATTCCTCCCAAAAATTAGATATCGAGGTTTCACCGGAAATATATGTTTTGAGGACCCCTGAATCTAAAAGGAGCATTAATAGAAAATGGTGTGTGTGTGTGCGTGCGTGCGTGCGTGTGTGTGTCAGTTTCTGGGCGGTATAACGCAAAAGCGAAAAGTCAGTTAAGGATACGATACGAGGATTTTAGAGAACATTGCTCCACCCTAAACCACCCTTTACATTTTCCTCTTAACTCACAAGAACAGCTCTCTTCTCCTGACGTTAACCAGTAAGCAGCGTTTGATGACATTACAACTCCCAACTTTTCTGCTTTTAACCTTGACTCAGTCCTTTCACTGTCTTTCTTCACGTTCTCTGTCTCTGTGCCTTTGTGCGCACTCTTGTGTGCAACTCTCTCTTCTGTTATTTCCTGGCCTCCATACATAGCCAGACGGACCTTTCGCAAACTTCATCAAACAAGCCAGCGCCGGACACTTCTCGAATCATCTGGAGAAAACCCATTTTGGTTCTGTTACTCTGATTGTTGTCACGTGTTTGATCTGTAAATCAATGAAATTTAAAATTGAGGTCTCTGAATAGCCCAATCTATGAATAATTTGCAAGTTATCTATGTAACCTAAATTTCTAAGATTCCAACTTTGTATGTTATGAAGGTTTTCCTTGCTTTCCAAAAGCTATAGGAATTGCTTTCCTTTTCAAATTACCGATTCAGTTTCTTGTGAGTTTTCATGGAATAGCATCAGAAATCTACTTAGCGCTGCTGGCTCAAACAGGAGATCCAGCGGGGTGGGGATTTTCTCCTGGGAGACCTGATCTGGTGTGCATTAAACTTGTTAGGTCCCTGAGGGCCTAGAAGCGTCTTGATTGACAAGTAGCGGCCCCTCGTACTAAAGGCCACAGATACCAGACGAGAGGAATCGGGGCGCCGACCTCGTCTCACCCCCTATAGAAATTTTCAGGTCATGAAGCCACAATGGGGTCTTATCAACCATGTTTTTCTTATCAAGTGCCGTTGCCAAATCTGTTTTCAAACGCGCCTAAGATAAAATATGAATGTGCATTTCGGTATGAAAAGTCGAAGAAACCGATGGTATAGACAAAAATCTTTTAGATAATTCTACGTTTTTTAAACTAAATAAATGTTTTGGGGAAAGCAGATTTAATAATAAGTACCTGGGCGACCGAGTTTTCGCCTCTGTTTTTGTGAAATCTTGTTTTTTTGTGGGAGAAGATACTTATTTAGATAAACCTGAAAGGCAAAACGTTAACTAAATAAAACTACTTGTCGCAATAGTTAAGACTAATGTCCGAGATACAAGACATATAGAAATACATAAAATATTTCATAAACACCATCATTTCAGATGTAACACGTGTACTGCTGGAAGCAGGCCTCCCCGTAGATATACACCCAGTTTGAGGTTTTCGTCGAGCATTTGTTCCATTACGGAGTTCAGTTCTTTGCTCCAGGACGTTACCACGTTGGCCAAGGTCCCTAATACTTCTGTCGAGTTCTTCCATGGCTTTCTTAACCCCGGCCAGTCCTCGTTAATATTCTCCGATAGACCTGTCGTCATCTTTTCCGTTTCGGAGTTTACATTTTCAATTTGCCTTCCACCTTTGTTGCCATATTTTCTACTCCGTAGTTTACATTTTTCCAATTCGGTTTTCATATTTGTTTCCTCTGCCGCATTCCGGAATTTATTTCATTTCCCATTATGTCCATCTTGGCTAACATTTGTTTCATCAACTGTTCCATATCGTGCTTTTCGTCGCACTCCTGACATCAATTGTGATTACTTTACTTTAACTATTTCTTTATTTTTTATTAAAACACCGGAGCTACACCAAGTCAAAGCAATGCTGAAGAATAACAAATACTACAAGAAGAAAAGCTGGTTGATAAAGCCATGTGAATGTACTACGTATTTATATTTCACACATAAAGGAAACTGTATGAATTGTTCGTAATTGTTCGTCGAAGTGGGAGTAGTGAAAGAAATGTGATTGTGTTTTACTAAAGAAAAATGAGTAGAAAAACCATGTGAATGTTATACGTTGCACTTATATTCCAAGTGTATGGAAAAATGTATGGGTTGTTTGCAGAAGAGGGAGTAGTATGTTAGGTAAAAGAAAAGGGAATAGAGAAAACCATGTGAATGTAATTCATTGCGTGGTAAAATGGATTGCATAAAAACCTTCGCCATGAAAAAAATTAGATGTCACTTTTCATGGCGATCGGTCAACCTGTTTTGGAATTTAATCACTCTTCCACATAATATATGTAAAGGCGTTGGTATGTATGAAGTTGATAAACCATAGGGAATAACATGTGAATTGTTACGTAAAATAAAAGTGAGTAGAGAAAGTACTATGAATGTAATACGTTGTATTTGTTTCACGCCTATAGCAAATTGTATGAATTATATGTTGAAGGGCGAATAGCGAAAGAAGACTGATTGTGTCTCGTAAAGGAAGAATTAGTAGAGGAAATCGTGTGAATGTAATACGCTGCATTTATATTTCAATCCTAGAATATTATATGAATTGTATGTTTAAGGAACAGAGGATACATGAATGCGCTGCGTAAAAGAAAAGCCAGTAGAAAACCATTTGAAAGTAATATATTGTGTAGTAAAATTGTTACCATAAAAACTCTCCATGAAAAAAATTCATATACGTATCGAATTTCGCGGTGATCGAGACTGACAGTTAGATATATACAAACATTCAAGTTGTATAGATGATATGAATTGTTTGTAGAAGAGTGAGTGAATGTGTTGCCTAAAAGTGAGTAGAGTAAACACTGTGAATGTCACATGGAGCATTTCTATATCAAACATGCACAAAATAGTATGACTTATTTCTAGAAGAGTAAATAGAGAAACAGTTATGAGTGTGTTACCCAAAAGCAAGTAGAGAAAACAGTATGAATGTAATACGTAGCATTTCTATTTCAAATAGGCACGAAATTGTATGACTTATTTGTAGAAGAGTGAGTAGAAAAAGAGATGTGAATGTGTTACCTAATAGTGAGAGGAGAAAACAGTGTGAATGTAACAGCATTTCTATTTAAAACATACAAAGCATGGTATGACTAATAAAAAAGTGGGGATGAAAGTGCTTTTTGGTGCAAAATCACGGTTTTTATGGAAAATTATTTATAGAAAGGTGAGTAGAGAACGCTATGTAAATGTGATAGCTAAAAGTAAGTAGAGAAACTACTGCGAATGTAACGTGCAGCATCTCTATGTCAAACATACAGAAAATTGCATGACTTATTTGTAGAAGAGTGAGTAGAGAAAGAGGTGCGAATGTATCACCTAAAGTGAGAGGAGAAAACAGTGTGAATGTAATAGCACTTCAGTTTCAACCATACAGAACATGGTATGACTTATTTTAAAAGTGGGGATAAAAGTGTTTTTCGGTGCAAAATCATGCTTTTTATGGAAAATTGTTTACAGAGGAATGAGTAGAGAGAGATGTGAATGTGTTACTTAAAAGTGAGAGGAGAAAACAGTGTGAATGTAATAGCACTTCTGTTTCAAGCATACAGAAAGAGAAGTGAATGTGTTACCTAAAAGTGAGTAGAGGAAACACTGTGAATGTAATATGCATGTGTACCAAAATTAGTCAAATTTTTACAGCCGTTTCTGAAATACCGGGAATATATATATATATACAAGAATTGCACTGTAGAAGCGGGAATAAAAAATGTTATTTTTTATGTAAAATCGCGTTTTTACGCCTATATAGATGAACTTAAAAAGCAAAACTCTATCTGAATACAAAATTTGATCGAAATTCTTAGAGCCGTTTCCAAGTACACACACACACACACACACACACACACACACACACACACACACACACACACACACACACACACACACACATACACACACACATACACACAGGCCCTTTTTACTTTCTCTCCTACGTTTAGTAAAGTAGAGGAAGTATTGAAAAGTTAGATGTCGAGATTTCACCGGAAATACCGGAAATACATGTTTTGAGGCCCCCTGAATAGAAAAAAAAAGCATTTTAGAAAAGGTGCCTTTGTGTCTGTCAGTCTGTGGACAGCATAACCTAAAAACGAAACGCCGATTTAAAACCATACTTGGCTTTTAAGTTTGATGTCCTTCAAGGATGCGACACGAAGATTTTGAGGAAAATTGCTTCACCCTAAATTACCCTTCACACGGAAAATTTTGATATTCTTGGGAATGGCTAACGATTTTGATTAAAATGTCATATGTTTGAGATATTTTTATGACAAATGAAATGTATATCTTGAATTTTCTGGCTATAGCCCCTGTAGGTGTTTCTTGTCCTATGAGAATAATCAGAAATGCTGTAAAGAAATGGGCATTATCTTCATATTAGGAGTTAAACTCTGGCGAACATTTCGCAGCTAATGCAATGGAAGGGACTAACAAATCGCCTACATAGTTCACCTTTTCGTCGACTACGGCACGCAGGATGCTGGCGGATGCTGTAAATCTCAGAGCCACTGCGACGGTACACACAATTATCTCAAGTGCTGCAGCCCCTTTCCCCTGCGACCCCTAATATTGCCTCTGTGGTATGCGCAAGTCTATGAACAAAACGGAAAGGGGAAGAGAGAAAGAAGTGTTTGAGGATAATGGGGGAATAAGGGCTCAGCCACCGAATACCTCTTACACCATTCATTTTCTGTAAGAAGTTGGTAAGATTCTGGAGGACCTAGCAAGAGTAATTCTGGAATATAAAATTAAAACTAAAGAATAATAATGTGTTCAGTTTTTACTCAAGTAGAAGTGAAGTGGTTTTAAGTACATCTACGAGGAAGAGTCAAATAAATACCTTAAAAAATGTAATAAAAATTAGAAATCTCGCGCCGTTGTTTGTAAGCTGGCAGCACTGTTGGCAAGTATACTGCAGACACGTGAAGCGCTGCAACAATGCCGGTTTAAAATGGCTGTCTCGCTTGCAAAATGCTCCAAAAAGCTGTGTCATGTATAAAATTTAAGGATCGAAAGTCCATTATGTTAGTGCATGTCTATCACTGCAGAGTGCAGCACCAAGCTCAGAAAGGGCATGATATTTGTGGTATCCATCCCATAAATAATGTGACATCATATATTTAAGATGTATATTTCATTTGTTATAAAACTATTTTGAATTTTCTGGTTATAGTCTATTTAGTCCTGTTTACTCTTGATGACTTTTAAATAACCTTTAAATCGTAAGTGATAGACCAAATCTTGCTATACAAAAATGTAGATCTTGCTAAATCACACAATTTATGTCAAAATATATAACCATTTCGAATATATTGCTATCTATTTCTGTGAGCTTTGAAATATTTAAACTTTCGTTACTCATTTTTTTCTATCTTCCGTGCAAAGAGAAACGGGATTTGAAAGCTTTAAGGGACACTGGGACTGAAATTTAAAAGTTCCACATTTCTTGATAGACTTTTCTGAAATTTTTACTGTGTTTATACTTATATGAGAATAGGGGGTATACCAAATTTCATTAAAATTGGATAATTGGTTTATGATATATAAATTATTTTGTGAATTTAATAGGCACATTTTCAAAATAGAGCTCGCGTCTATTGACTTTTCAAAATTCATTTATATTGGCAGAACTGATACTCTAAAACATGGGTAACAATTGTATGAAGAGATATTTCAAATACGTTTGCTGATTATGCTCTACATATTTTTTTAATAACAAAGAAAATTTAATCTTAATAATTATTGATTTTTTTCATTCAAAAAAAAGTTTTTGGAATTCGTGTTAATGATAACATCAATATTGAAGCATAATTTTGTTTAGCTGCTATTTATGAATACTTTTGGAAATTTTCATTGAATTTGAAGCAAAACTCAGGCGCGAGCTTCTTTTGGAATGTGCAGAAATGTAGTTTTGAGAAAAACAGGCTTTTATATAGGAGCATCCTGTGTACGTTAAGGGAAGAGCGCTATTTGAAAGGGTCGTAATGACCACGTGGAGTGGGGCATATGAAAAATGCACAGGTGTTCCAGGAACATTTTAAGGTAAAAAAAAAAAAAAAAAAAAAAAAAAAAAAAAAAAAAAAAAAAAAAAAAAAATTTGACTTTTTGACAATTTTGACAATTTTGACCAAAATTTCACTCAAATCAACAAATCAGATTGTTTCTTCTTGCGGATTTTATACCTATCTTTATGATATGCATTAAAAGCTGTAGATTGATAAACCGTCGAGTAGTTTTACGTTGTTCTCTGTGTGCAAAAAGTATTTGTTTGTTAGAAGGGGAACAGCGAATCAGGTCACAGCGGTTCTATCTGTACAAATGGAGAAAACGTCATAAACGTAGATAGAAGCAAAGTCCAACTGTTGTCGTATCTGAAAGCCATCTATTTTCCACGCACATCAAATTCAGATCATGGCCACCACAGACGTTTTACTGCCATACATCTGCTCTGGGCTTCAAACACACTTGATGCTTCAGGACTGATGTATTTCTGCTAAGCTAAAAAGACATATATTTATTTATTTCCATGTATTACCACAACCACAGTGCATTTAGTGGCAATTTCCACTCGTTTTGAGAACTGACGACACCAATGGCTCGGACATATAAAATGAAACGCCCCAGAGAAGGAAGTAATAGTCTGACATAACCCTATCCATTCTTCAACAAAGTATTCTTATCAGAACGTTTCGTCATAAACATCTTTATCAGCAAAGACTTACCACATGACCAAAGGCAGCAAATGAAATTAACAGAACAGAGAGGACGAGAAAAAAGTGAGGGGAAAAGACATACATATGAGGCTTAAAATTATGCGCAAATTGCAATGAAAAAGAATGAGTTAACAGGCAGGCGCGGGTCTAGAAATATTCGGGGGGGGGGGCCGGGGGGCGGCCAAGGTCCACTAGCACTTCAGAATAATTAAGTTCATGCTAAAACATGGTTAGCTGAATATTTAACTGAAAGAAATAATGTTTAAACTACCAGCTGCCACATATCTAGGAAAAAGACAGTAACCGCCACAGGGCCACCATCAAATGTTTACAAAATGGTGGATATGACATTCGAACTTTCGCCTGAAGTTCCAGAGAATGGAACTCGTGCACTTAGTGATTAGGTAGTTGAATTTTACCCTTTACTAAACGAAGAAAATCTGATGTGTTGCACTCACATGACTTTCACTACTCTTGTCCTAACCATTCTTACAATCTCTTATTCCTATATCTTCTTCGTGTTAGTTGAGATAAACATTTGTACAAATTATCTTATTGCTTATTTCCTTTTAGGTACAAGGGGAATATTTGAGGCATTGTGCGATAGTCAAATGTTTTAAAGCTTTGAGAATCCGTTCTCTTTGCACGATTAACATATAAAAAATGAACAACGTTGTTGCATTTCGCTAAGTTTTCCGAAACTCGCACACATAACAAGGATATCTCCGAAATGGTTCACCCTACAAGAAAATTTATTGAGACATAAATTGTGTATTTTAGCGAGATCTACATTTTTTGCATAGTATGATTTGGTGTATCTCTAACGGTTTACCAGTTATGCAAAAGTCGTCCAGAGTAAATATGACTACATGGGCTATAGCCAGAAAATTCAAGATATACATTTGATTTGTCATCAAAATATCTCAAACATATGACATTTTCATCAAAATCGTTGCAGCCATTTTCAAGAAAATGAAAATTTTCGAAAAATTTTCCATGTAAAGGGTAGTTCAGGGTGGGGCTATTTTCTTCAAAATCTTTGTGTCACATCCTTTAAAGACATTAAACTTAAATACCAACTTTGGTTTTTAACCGACTTTTCGTTTTTGAGCTATGCTGTCCACAGACTGACAGACTGACACACAAACACACACACGGACCTTTTTCTAAAAATGAAATCTCGACATCGAATTTTTGGGTGGAATACAATACTTCCCCTACTTACCAGTAGAGAAAGTAAAAATCTAATGTGTTGCACTCACATGACTTTCTGTACTCTTGTACTAACCATTCTTACAAACTCTTATTCCTATATCTTCTTCGTGTTAGTTGAGATAAACATTTTGTACAAATTATCTTATTGCTTATTTCCTTGTAGGTACAAGGGGAATATTAGTGGCTTTGTGCAATAGTCAAATGTTTTAAAGCTTTGATATTCCGTTCTCTTTGCACACTTAACATATAAAAAAATGAACAACGATGTTCTATTTCACGAAAGTTTTAAGTTCCCCGACACTCATACACATAACAAGGAATATCTCGGAAATGGTTCACTCCACAAAAAATTTATTTCAGTATATTGTGTGTTTTACCGAGATCTATATTTTTTGTGGAGTAACATTTTCTCTGTCTCTTACTCAAAAGTAATCCAGAGTAATCAGAACTACATAGGCTATAACCCCAAAATTCGAAATATAATTTTCATTTGTCATGCAAATATCTTTATCATATGACAGTTTAATCAAAATCATTAGAGCCATTTTCAAAAAAATCAAAATTAGTGACTGTGCGCGCTGCGACAAGATGAAAATCTTAGATACAGAAACTTAATGTTTAATCAACCCGCGTCACCGACAGCAGTATAAAATTTACCGTGCAAACAGAACGTAATTTCAAAGCCTACTGTATTCGCGTATTCCCCTTGTAGCTGCAAGAAAGTTAGCAACAATATAATTTCTGCAAAGTTTTATATCAACTAACATGAAGTAGATATAGGAATAAGAGTTTGTAAGAATGGTTAGTATCAGAGTAGAGAAAGTCATGTGAGTGTGACACATCAGGTGTTTTATTCGTCATATGTGAATCTAGTATCAAGTGAAAGTTCGTCGCCCACAGCCCCAACACCCTGTAAGTACATGAATGATATATCATCCAGTGGCTCACTTCGCCGGGAACAGTGGGGCAATGTGTCTGTTTCTCAGGCACTCCACAACAAGTTTACCAACTTCGCTCTGTGAAATTTAACATTGTGCATATATCTGACATGTAACAGAGCAGAGCAGAGCAGCTCTTATCCACCACTCCAAGTACTTTGATCGCGGCGGTGCCGTTAATTGCGCTTCACTTTCCCCCAGATTAAGTACATGCTCTTCATCATCTGTAAACGACGCTGAAAATATCCGCGCTGCAAAGTGCCACAACGTGTTTCCCAGTGTTAGAACCAAATTGCCCTTTCTCTTTACTACTGACGCGAACAACATTAGATTCTATGCAATTCTTTCTGTGTATTTATCGCCACAACATCCCTCGTGACTCCGTGTGTGGTGGTTATCATTCTACATCTGATCCCTGTACACCGGTTCCATATCCTACAGCATAGACGCGAAAAGTGACACAATGTGTAATTTCCCCGACGTCGTACTTTTAAACCCCTCCACTCGGCTACACACGGTTAGCTATTAGGCCACACCTCCCACTGTTATCTACCTCAGAAACCGGTTACCCTCACAAAAATCATTGCTGGAAACATGTCGCTTAAGTTAAAATGCTTCAAAGCCGAATGCGAGATTAAGTAGTTTTATATTCCTATTAAAAATAAAGCATTGTATTTGCTATGCCAAAATAATACGTACGTAATCACAATCACGTCATCAAAAAGCCAATCCAACATGTTTCTATTAGATTCTACCATTGCACTCCTTGAAACTTGTCTTGTTTGTGAAGACGTCGGAATCCGTAAACCGGAAAGGACAGGTGGCCTGCATTTGTTACTGGGCTAAGTGGAGAGGGGAAGTGCTCAATTACATTGCTGTCCCCCCCCCCCCCTCTTTCCCATACATAGCAGGGAGGGGTGTGTGTGCAGAAGCTTTTATTTTTCGTGTATTAGACATTCTGGCACTGAGTTTTTAGGTGAAAATAACATACTTTTCGGGTATGCATTACATTTAAGTATTAATCTACAGACACCTATGAATTTTTTTTGGCCAAATAATTTTCCCGATCCACCATTTTTAGATAGCACATTTCCTTATCTGTAATTTTTTTCCTCAGTTTCACATGTTTAGGTGTGTAATGCTATTATTTTTCAGTTTTCCTCTCATTTTGCACGAAACTTTACATACATATTTTCAAACGGAATATCTAAATATTCAAATATGCATTTTAGGACCACTTTATTCATCGGCTCAAAAACAATTTTAACATAAGCAACTCCATAAAAACAATGAATGTATTTCTCCAAGAGTAATATTAGTTCGAATCAAATAATTTCATTTAACTGTAAGATATAGACAAAATCTTACTATACAAATATGTAGATCTCGCTGAAACACAATTTATGTCTGTATAAATTTGTTTTATGAGTGAACCATTTCGGAGATATTCCTTGTTATTTGTGGGAGTTTCGGAAAACTTTAAAATGGAACATCGTTGTTCACTTTTATGTGTTAAGCGTGCAAAGAGAATGGCATCTCAAAGCTTTAGAATATTTGACTCTCGCTGAAAGCCTACTGTATTCTAATATTCCCCTTGTACCTACAAGGAAATAAATAATAATAAGGTTTTTACAAATGTTTAACTCAACTAACACGAAGAAGATACGTGTATAAGAGTTAGTACATGAGTAGAGAAAGTCATGTGAGAACAAAAGAGAAGATTTTTTGTTATATGGTGTCAGGAGTGGGATTTGTCGAATTGTGCTTTTTTCACTAAATTTCTGATTTCAAAATGCTAAGAATCACCGACACTGATCACATATATCTGATGATCATTACAACGTTGGTAAATATAAATTTTATTTAAATTTTAGATAAACGCAAATGGTTCTAATATGTTTTCGTTGTTAGCAATTTACAAACCGGAGGAAGAAATAGAGCACTGAAACTCATTTCACTGGTAGTGCAGAGCATGTTTTTCTGGGTGGGCTCCAGTCAAACTTGGCAATTTAACGGAGGTGATAATTCTTGCAGACCTCGGGGGCAGGAGAAAATGCTTGCCTCTTTTTTACACCCCCCCCCCCCCCTCTCTCATAATACAGCACTTGGGAGCGGCCCAGGGAAACTGTCCCTTTTTGCCATGACACAAGTCAACCATTTGTATCCGGTATCGCTACGGTGTATATATCAAACGCCAGTGCATCATGCGCACTACGGACTGTTTAAAACAGCACATTACGTAGGCCATCTGAAGTACCAACTTAGAAAAAACAACACACTCCAGTCTTACAATGTATAGAGGCCAAATGCGGTGCATTTTCTTTAATTATCCTTGCATAATTTACAGATGATGCGCAGCAGTTTTACTAATTGACGAAAACATTTAAATTCTTTTATAGATTACACGGTTTCTCTTTCTCTTACCACAAACACACATTTTTTCACGTCGTTAACGTGGTTCACAGTCTTTCGTGCTATCACAATGCACAACTTTTAGCTCTCATAACCTTGCTCAGTCCTTTTAATGTCTTTTTTACGTCTTCTGTATCTCATGCACTAATTAAGACGATGTAATCACACGCAACGCTCCATGAATCTTCTTACGACGACACACACAGCTGTCCCGCACTCAGACACACTACCTGACTCATGTTTGTACCCATAAACTCTAAAAGCTCACACACACTAACAACTGTTCTTCTTAGGCCTCCTCAAATACTGGGGATGATGTCACACGGATCTTTCTTGACTTACACACACACATGCTGGAAATGACCCATTTAAAAGTCTCGCGAACGTTCTCGAAACCACTTTTGTTTCCGCCGCTTTGATTGTTGGCAGTCAAGTACACACAGCAGCCGCTCGAGGCAGCCTCGCCTTGAATATATTTGCCCGTTCCCGGCCAGACATGTGGTGTGAAGTGGCTTGGCCCCGTCCGTCCTTCGTTGTGCGCCGAAACTGACGTTACTTTTTACAAAATGTACGTGCGGGTTGACGATTTAGCCCTACATCTTTTAGGCCTAGACTGCAATTGCCAAATAACCTTTTCTTTCTGTGAAGATATTCAAATAGTTTTACTCAATACGCCAATTATAACGTAGGATGAAGAACCAAATACTACAGGAAGTAAACCGAGTAGAGAAGCCCTTGTGAATGTAATACGTTACGTTTGTAATTCAACCATATAGAAAATTGTATGAATTGTTCATAGAAGACGGAGTAGACAAAGGCATGTGATTGTGCTTCGCGAAAGAAAAGTGAGTAGAGAAAACAGTATGAATGTAATGTGTTCTATTTCTATTCCAATCATAGAAAACTGTACGCATTGTATGTTGAAGAGCGAGAAAAAATTTAGATCTTGCTAAAACTCACAATTATGGCAAAATATTTCGTCTAATGTAACAGCGTTATTCATTTTGTTATATATTAACCGTGCAAAGAGAACGGAGTTTCAAAGCTTTAAATTCTTGACTATCGCTCAAAGCCATCAGATTTTTTCTATAGTCTTGAAAGTGCGGTGACGTCACACACTGAACTCTCCTTCAGTGCGAGAATATTCAGTGGTGTGAGCTGACGTCATTCGGGCACTACCTGTCCTTCCCTGAAGAACACGGCCGTGATTTGTTGAAAAAACATTTCCTTGAACGTGATTGGTTGTCTCTTGTTTGGGGTATGAATGAAATGGTCTCTCAATACACCGATTTAGAAGGCAAACTGAACTATATAGCGTTTCACTCTTAGAAGACAGTATGGACTTAAATGGGACATCTCTGTCTCTATCTAGCGCATACAAGTTGCCATTAGCCGCGTCCTTTTCTACCCTCGCTCTGTTGCCACATTCCTAATAGCATGGTATAAATATTCATTTGTTATAAATTTCAGGTTTGAACACATTATCCTATGCAGAATGTTTTTCTCTATCAGGTTATATCCTTTTTAGAGTCATTATACATTTGTATAGGTCCAAATTTCTTCAGAAAACGTTTTTTTCAATAGAAGTCCGATATTTGCTGTTTCTACACTCATCACGTACTAACTAACAAACTAACTGCTAGAATGCATCTATATTTTTTTCTTAGGTAGAGTAAACTATAGTGCTACTACCTGCCTACTTTGAATTCTCTATGTTTACCCAGTTAAGGGTTATAATTTTTTAAATTAAATGTTTTCGGAAAATTTTATATCTGTGCACTACAAAAGTTACGCAGTGTGAAACTTTTTTGTTATTGAGTTTACATCAGGGAACCAGCGAGAACAAATGTTGAGGAAGGTTGGAGAAAGTTTTTAAAATAAACCAAAAGGCAGTAACCTCTTTCTTTTATCCAGTAAGGCAAACAAAAGGTATTCATCTATTCAGCGTATTCTCGCGCCAGGCCTGACACAGAAGATAGTATAAGGAGCAGCACTAACATTAGTTCGAAAGAAGCCGTGTGTGTAACTGTGAGCTGTTATTGCGCTATTTGTTTAATATTTTTGTAAATATTTGTAGTTATGGAGGGGGAAGATAGGAAGGGACGATATGTTGGTAAATAAAGAAGTAAGGAACGCCAAATAATTATGAATGTGTTAGATTATTTTTGAAGCAAAATGCTTGGCAGTAAAGGCAGTAAAAGAAACCGCTAAGGCTATCGGGTATTCAGAAGCAGTAGTGTGTATGATTAAAAAGGAACTAATGGAAGGACCTCTAAGAACGCCATCGAAAAAGAAAGCAAAAAGGGCGGGACTACACAAAACGCTAGGTTAACGCAATATGATTGAATAGTGCAAGGTGGAGTGCGGCGAATTGTTCATTCTTTACAGTTTGCAAATATTCCACCCATGCTGAATATAATTTCGTCACAGTTCAACAGTGATGAGACCCTACCAAATTTCTCAAGGGCCACTTTGATTTGGGGTTCGAATATGAAAGAAAGGCTAACAAGTGCATATTAATAGAAAGAGACGATATCGATATCATCAGATGGCGACATAAATATCTAAAAGACGTAAAACGTTTAGGGACCAGGGGAAATCAATTGTTTATACAGACGAGTCATTTGTAAATTTAGGTCATACAGTAACAAAGGCGTGGAGGGATACCAAAGTTAAGAGTGTCCGTCTCGTCAAGCAGCAATTGAAGGACTAAGTACAGGACTCAGGCCACCTCGAGTCGCTCGCGGAGAGAGATTCGCAACTAGTACATGTTGCAACACTGCGCTCCATTTAACGTGTACTGTCTTTTAAGGGTGAGACGCGCTTTAGTTTTCCTGTAAATCACAGTAGTTACTTCGCTAGACGAAAGTTATAGATCTATTTATCTGGCCGAGTGCTTCTTTTTCAATACAGCAATTGCTGACGAAGCGTTGGAAAACATATTCCCATGTTACACATCTTGGTTTCTTGTGGAATGCCCCAGAATAGTTCTTGCGGAGTTTGTTTCCCGCGCAGGCGTCTCAGGAGACCCCTCTTGTGCTGAAGTAAGGTCCATTAATCCTCGGAAGTGCCCACTGATCATGGCATCTTGTAGCTCTGCTCTCCCACAGGCAATACCGCGTGTGTGCGCGGTTTCAGCGCTTCACATGTTTCTTTTCTTCTTGCAGTACAGCCAACATTTTATTCTCCGTACCACTACCACTACCATTCAAAGTACCCAAACAGTCTGTCATAATTTTTAGAAAATTAATTGTTCAATTTATTCACAATGCGAAAATACCTTAACATTCAAGATATACCACGCACAGCAAAAACTAAAATATCGCAACAATTTTATTATTTTATAAGCTTTAATTGCCCACCATACATCAATCTCTTGCAATAATAAAAAAAAGCATTTTTAGAAAAAGGTCCGTGTGTGTGTCTGTGTGTCTGTCAGTCTGTCAGTCTGTGGACAGCATAACTCAAAAACGAAAAGTCGGTTAAAAACCAAATTTGCTATTTAAGTTTAATGTCATTCAAGGATGCGACACGAAGATTTTGAAGAAAATAGCCCCACCCTAAACTACCCTTTACGTGGAAACTTTTTCGAAACTTTCGATATTCTTGAAAATGGCTTTAACGATTTTGATTAAAATATCATATGTTTGAGATATTTTTATGACAAATGAAATGTATATTTTGAATTTTCTGGCTATAGCCCCTGTATCGTATTAGTCTGGACGACTTTTGCATAACTGGTAAACCGTTAGAGATAGACCAAATACAAAAAATGTAGATCTTACTAAAATACACAATTTATGTCTGAATAAATTTTCTTGTAGGGTGAACCATTTCGGAGATATTCCTTCTTATGTGTATAAGTATCGGAAAACAAAACTTTCGTGAAATGGAACATTGTTGTTCATTTTTTTATATGTTAAGTGTACAAGAAGAACAGAATCTCAAAGCTTTAAAACATTTGACTATCGCACAAAGCCTACTTTATTGTAATATTACCCTTGTACCTACACGGAAATAAGGAATAAGATAATTTGTACAAATGTTTATCTTAACTAACACGAAGAAGATATAGGAATAAGAGTTTGTAAGAATGGTTAGTACAAGAGTAGAGAAAATCATGTGAGTACAGCACATCAGATGTAATGCATTAAATATATATTACCATTTTTAACGTTCGGAAGCGATTTCATCCAAAAGTGTTATTGCAGAACAAGATTTGCCGAAGGTGAGGTTCAAGCATTATTATCGTTTGAAAGTATGTTCCTTCAACCCCGTGATATTTGAGGTTAGAAATGCCTTTAATATGTACATTGGCAGGAATGCTTTTTGAAATTCTTTCGTCAGCTGTTTAGTGTATTGTCACACTACCGAGTAGGATCGTTCAGGTGTAACGTCTATAGCCCGCATTCGGGAGGTCCCGGGTTAAAATTCCGGATGCGACAATCGGACTGGGATATCTTCTTGTTTCCCTCAACTACCAAGCTAAATAAGGGATTGGATAGTTAATAGCACGACCCAAACTTCCATCGTAACTCTAAAATAATACTCAAAATAAGAAACTGCTTGTAGTGGCGAATGCTATGCCATCTATTCACACATAAGGAAAGCACATAGATTGGATAGCTCACTACTGCCATCTCCTGTCACAGAGGCGGAGGTACAGTTGCCGATCTACGTCCGAGGCTCGCGCGAAATACAGGCTACGGCCCGATTGCGTCATCTTTGGAACAGCTGATTGAAGGGAACCGAAACCGAACGTGAATATGACTTCCCCGTTTGGAGGAACAGCGTAAGGAAGTGATATCCATTGAATTGTCACTCATTATTGAAAATAAAAACACGTAACAAAAATACCTGCACAATATTATAATACGCTACATAAATAATCAATCACATATCAATATAATAAAGATTAACTATCTGTCTCAATAGCTGCTGTTATTATCATCAAAGTGTAAACACGAGGCACATGATTATTGCCAAACTTAATTCTACTGGAACTGAATATATACAGGTAAATGGAAATGTTCCATCATCAATATTTTGATTTTTAATGTCCGATTGTGACTAACTGATATATTATTATAACTAGTCAATCATATTAAAATAATGGTAATATTGATATGTTGCCTACCCCGGAGAAGCTGGAAGATTTATTTTTCAATATCACTTGCGTAAAGTACTTACCAATGTATCCACTTACCTTACATAATATTTATTAATGATGGAATCTATAAATGTTAACTTATTATCAGCGGGGCATATATAGTTTTCTCAGTTTCCGTTTTGTTTATTGAGAGAAAGTTTGGCCTGGTGCCGGTACAAAGGACGCGGCTTACAGGCTACAATTAACATTAACTTACAATTATAAATATTTACAAAGTTTACAGTTTTTGGGTTTAACAAAACCCATACGGTGACCATACCAAGAAGTTTTTGGGTGTGGATTTGTCGTTTAGATAGGCATCCCAGAAATTGAAGCAAAATACTAATTAAACTCAGTCTATCAGCATTTACCATGCTGGTTTGGTAAATTTGCACATAAATAGCAATTATCAATAATAGGCTAAGCTGTGATACCTGTGTTAATTTGTAAAAGTGGAGAAAGAGTTGAGATATGATGTTATAAAGTTAGGTTAGGGTTGCATATTATTATTGATGGCAGGTGTGGATGCTGCCTGTGATAACACAGGCTAAATGTTGATAACACAGGACTCTGTCGTCCTGTTCATATAGGTACACATTAACCTAGGTGTCGTTGCCTACATAATTCCATCATTTGTGAGTAAAGACAGGGGACAAAATTTGACACAAGTATAATAGTTTTCCCTTTTATATATATACTGTCATAACTAGTTTTACATCGATACACACTACAACGTCGACCCATATTGTTCAATTCTACATCTAAAACAAAGGTAGAATTACATACCTTTCAGTACTGGTATCACCATGTTACAATATAGGTTATGCATTCTTGAATAACTTCACTGAAGAATTAACCATTTCTTAAATCACTTAAAATTACACACTATAAATTAAAATAATCATTTTAATTTAATAATTCAACTAGAACAAGTAGAACTTACGAAAACCAGGCGAAAAACTGTTCAGTTGCTCAAAAGAAACCGTTAAAAAGTGCAGCGAAAAATATCTGTTATAATTCTCGTACTACAACAAGAAAACTACTGAAAAATTAATTTTGATTAATTTACAATATTTACAAATAAACACAATCACTGAAACAGCATATACCGCCACTAATTCACTTTCAATTAAACAAAACTAACACGTCAGCCTCGTCTACGTCACGATGTCGTCACCACGTACCACTTAAAGCGAAGCAAAATAAATAAAGGCATAAAAGTTAATAATTAGAGTACGGAAAGAAAATATTGAAAATAGCTTTTCTTTGGGGATGTAGGTGTTGACGGAAATAGTGAAATACTGAACTAATAACGCCAGCTTTGTAAAATTACTATAAGTGTAATATAATGCAAGCATGATATAACCTAAATATCATCTACTTTGTTCGAATGCTTTTCAAATTAACATCTAATTCGTTTATTTTTGTTCTGTCACTAAAAGCTCTTCTATGACAACAGGAATTAAACTTTGGTCTAGTAAGGTTCAAAATACATCTAGTTTTTAAAATTTCCTTTGGTTTCTCTGTATCTGTGTCTACAGTGAAGACTCTGTCATTTTTTTAATTTATAAATATTTTATGCCTAAAAATTGTAATTTTGGCTGTAAAAGTGGAAAATATATGTTTATATACAAATGACACTAGAAACTAGGGCCATTTTTATTTTCTCTACTACGTATGGCAGGTAGGCGAAATAATGTATTTCACCCAAAAATTCGATGCCGAGGTTTCACCGGAAATATGTTTTGAGGTCCCTGAATACAAAAAGGAATTTTTAGAAAAAGGTGTGTGTGTGTGTGTGTGTGTGTGTGTGTGTGTGTGTGTGTGTGTGTGTATCTGTGAGACTGTGGAAAACATAATTCAAAGAAAAAAGTCGATTAAAAATCTTAAAACACGTTAAACTTAAATACCAGGTTTGTCCCATGTAGAGGTTGCTTTTGGGTGGAATATCTCCGAAAAGATTCACTGTTCAAAACATTATTTGGACATAAATGGTGTGTTTTAGGAAGTTGTACATTTTTGTTGTGTAAGACTTGCTCTATATCTTACGGTTTTCCGGTTATGCAAAAGTCATCCAGAGTAAACAGGAAACAGAAAATTCAAAATAAAAATTTCATTTGGCATAAAAATATCTTAAATCCATGGAATTTTAATCAAAATTGTTAATCATTTTCGAGAAAATAGAAATTTTTCAAAGATTTTCCACGTTAAGAGTAGTTAAGGGTGGAGGAATTTTCTTCAAAATCTTCGTGTCGCATCTCTGAAAGATAAACTTAAATACCAACTTTGGGTTTTTAACTGTTTTATCGTTTCCGAGTAATGCTGTCCCCAGACTGATAGACAAACTGACACACACACATACACGCGCGCGGACCTTTTTTGCAGGGGCCTGAATTTTTTTTTTTTTTTTCGGTGAAATATCGACATCGACTTTTTAAGAGCATACTCCTGTATACGTAAATAGCAGAGAATGTACAACTGGTTCGAGTGCTCTTCTTTCACTGGAATTTCTGCCTTTGACTGTGCCTCAGTGTTCTGGGAAATACGCATTTTTTTTTTTATCCTTTTAGTAATGTAACATGATATATTTATGACCCAGTTTTCGCTAATGTGTTTAATCTTAATTTTACCTTTAGGCCTATCGTAAATGCCTCATTCTATTGACATCAGAGTTCCTTTTTCCTTTCTCTGTCTGATGTTAGCAGAAACTTTCCACTTAATCTAATTACAACTCTGGGTTCCGTGATTAAATTATCTGACCCGCTTTGCGAGTGCTGTGTTTGCAACCTTCGACCTCTTAAAATTCCAGTCGAAGAAGGGAGGACCCCATTGTAAAGGAAGAAATATAAGGCAAGGGGGTATGAAGGTCCTCTTTGTCTTTTCTCGAGAGCTAAAACAGTCGACAGTAGAAATGATTGTTTCCTTTTCCGCGAAGAGCTACAAAAGAAATTAAAAAGGAGACAGCAAAAGATTAAAAAGTCTTTTAGCAGATTGGGAGAAATTAGACAAAAGGATTGACTCGAAAACAAAGGTTCTCTTGTGAAGGTGGAGGAAATAAATAAAATGCACAAAAACTTGCTTATATTACACTTCATTATCTCAATTATATCAGAGAATTTTTACCACCACAAATATTTTACTTATGAGTTAAATAAACGGCTACATATTTTAATGCAGGAACGAAAATATTTTCAAAAATATGGAACAGGGCGTGTGGCTCCCTCCGTGCCAGTACGCTACACGGTGCAGTTGAAACTAGTAGGTAATTGTGGAACGGTCCGTTCAGAATGACTGCGCGCGTTTCATCAAGAATGGGAAGATTTAATATTAGACAACATATCTATGAATCATGATTGTTATATAGGTATATTTATATTATTATTATTAATTATAGAAACGCTCAATAAAGTTCTATGGAGTACAAATATCTTGCATAGAACTAAAAAATTAATACTAGGGGCAGCTATACGGCGCTGAAACTTAGACAATCAGTAGACAACAAACAGATTGTTGGAGACAGTCACCACGAAAATTCCGGGAAAAATAAAGTTCGGAATAATAGATTAAGGGATATTGTGCAAGTTGACATAAACACTTTGGAAATTGTAGAACAAAAATCTGATGTGTTGCACTCACATGACTTTCTCTACTTTTGTACTAACCATTCTTACAAACTCTTATTCCTATATCTTCTTCGTGTTAGTTAAAATAAACATTTGTACAAATTATCTTATTGCTTATTTCCTGGTAGGTGCAAGGGGAATATTGGAATACAGTAGGCTTTGTGCAATAGTCAAATCTTTTAAAGCCTTGAGATTCCGTTCTCTTTGCACACGTAACATAAAAAAATGAACAACGATGACCCATTTCACGAAAGTTCCTAAGTTTTCCGAAACTCACACACATAACAAGGAATATCTCCGAAATGGTTCACCTTACAAGAAAATTTATTGAGACATAAATTGTGTATTGTAGCAAGATCTACATTTTTTGTATAGTATGATTTGGTCTATCTCTAACGGTTTACCAGTTATGCAAAAGTCGTCCAGAGTAAATACGACTACAGGGGCTATAGCCAGAAAATTCAAGATATACAGTTCATTTGTCATCAAAATATTTCAAACATATGACATTTTAATGAAAATCGTTAGAGCCATTTTCAAGAAAATCAAATTTTTCGAAAAATTTTCCATGTAAAGGGTAGTTTAGAGTGGGGCTATTTTCTTCAAAATCTTCGTGTCACATCCTTGAAAGACATTAAATTTAAATACCAACTTTGGTTTTTAACCGACTTTTGGTTTTTGAGTTATGCTGTCCACAGACTGACAGACTGACTGACACACTGACACACACACACGGACCTTTTTCTAAAAATGCTTTTTTGGATTCAGGGGGCCTCAAAACATGTATTTCCCGTGAAGTCTCGACATCGAATTTTTGGGTGGAATACAATACTTCCCCTACTTACCAGTAGAGAAAGTAATGGTATGGACACGTACTTAGAATGTGAGATGGCCGAATGAATACCCAATATACTTCTAAATTGGAAAGGAGAAGGGAAAAGAGCAAGAGGGAACCTAAAGAATGCGGGATGGGTGGGGTGAAAAGGGTGGTGGGGTGAAACACGCTACAGAGGCGAGCGTTGGACTATAGCTTGTTTATGTTGAAGGAGAGGGGCTGAGTGAAGGTGTAAACAACGGGCGCGTGCTGCGAGGTTATATCAAAAGAAAGTTTTACAGATGAACAACTTTGATAGCTATTCAAATATGTACAGCACTGTATTTTAAACGTGATTCCAATTGGTTTTAGCCGTTTGAGTTGGGATTCTTCCCTTATAAGTCCAATGTGTTCATATAAAACTCGTGGTCGCAAACAAATGAAGCTCTCTGCAAGAAAGTTAGGCACCTGCAAAAAAAAAAAAAAAAAAAAAAAAAAAAAAAAAAAAAAACTCTTTTAGATTGTCTTGTGCTTCGAGAACAGCGCCTCTGTTAGCTGTTCCGTAGCAAAGGTGTATAACACCGTATGGAAATAGGAAACTACTGAAATTTTAGGTCACAAAAAGATATAAAGAAAGAAAATTAGAGCAATAAATTATTCCCTTGCCTGCATTATGGAACACATAATTCAAACAATTTAATTTCAAAAACTGGATACTAAACCTTGGGTTTAGACACCTAAAGGGCTCATCAATCTGAATTCCTGAACCAGCAAAGGCAATAAATTTCCGTAGAAACTTGAAAACAAGACAATGCGAAAAGAATGGAGAACCTGCGCGAGAACAAATAAGATAGGATTTTCAAACGAAGGACATCTCTGAGAAAGGAATCTTCTGCCTTCTTTTCTAATTAGCTCTCGGATGGAAATTCCTCTTTCTCTCCTCGGTTTCTCTTTGTTCTGTTGTTCTTTGTCACCATTTGAATTTGAATACTGGTATATTCTCTCTAATTGTACACACAAAGCGACGGCGTTTAAATAAACAACAAAATTGAAAACGAAACCTCCAAGAGTTGCATATCTGCAATTCATTATGCAAAGGAAGGCGGTGTAGGAGGTTCCTTTGTTTAGTGCAATACAGGTTCATAAAGTAGCTGGCGGGGAGGGAGTTGCGTCATTTCCTGTAAGGTGACGTAGGAGAAAAAGTCATCCAGCTCAAGGGTGTAATTTATTGCACTCCCTTGTCTACCGCACCCTTATATTTAAAATTAACTTGCGGAAATCTAAGTTCATTTCCTCGGCATAACTGCAACTTAACCCCAACACAAGGGGATGTATCGTATTCGACCCAAAATTTCGATTTCGAGAATTCACAGCAGAAAACAGCATTTTTAGAAAACAATCCGTGTCTCTGCCTGTGAACATTATAGCTCAAAAACGAAACCTCTATTAGAAACCATACTTTCTATTTAAGTTTATCATCTTTCAAGGATGCGGCATGAAGATTTTGAAGAAAATAGCCCCACCCTAAACTACCCTTTACATGGAACATTTTTCGAAAATTTTGATTTTCTTGAAAATGGCTATAACGATTTTGATTAAAATGGCATATGTTTGAGATATTTTTATGACAAATGAAATGTATATCTTGAATTTTCTGGCTATAGCCCCTGTAGTCGTATTTACTCTGGATGACTTTTGCATAACTGGTAAACCGTTAGAGATAGACCAAATCGTACTATACAAAAAATGTAGATCTTACTAAAATACACAATTTATGTCTCAATAAATTTTCTTGTAGGGTGAACCATTTCGGAGATATTCCTTGTTGTGTGTGTGAGTTTCGGAAAACAAAACTTTCGTGAAATGGAACATCGTTTTTCATTTTTACTTTCCCAACTGGTAAATAGGGGAAGTATTGTATTCCACCCAAAAATTCGATGTCGATCTTTCACCGGAAATATATGTTTTGAGACCCCCTGAATCCAAAAATAGCATTTTAAGAAAAAGGTCCGTGTGTGTGTGTCTGTGTGTCTCAGTCTGTGGACAGCATAACTCAAAAACGAAAAGTCGGTTAAAAGCCAAACTTGGTATTTAAGTTTAATGTCTTTCAACAATGCAACACGAAGATTTTGAAGAAAATAGCCCCACCCTAAACTACCCTTTACATGGAAAATTTTTCAAAAGTTTTTATTTTCTTGAAAATGGCTCTAACGATTTTGATTAAAATGTCATATGTTTGAGATATTTTTATGAAAAATGAAATGTATATCTTAAATTTTCTGGCTATAGCCCCTGTAGTCGTATTTACTCTGGACGACTTTTGCATAACTGGTAAACCGTTACAGATAGACCAAATCGTACTATACAAAAAATGTAGATCTTGCTAAAATACACAGTTTATGTCTCAATAAATTTTCTTGTAGGGTGAACCATTTCGGAGATATTCCTTGTTGTGTGTGTGAGTTTCGAAAAACTTAGAACTTTAGTGAAATAGAACATCGTTGTTCATTTTTTATATTTTAAGTGTGCAAAGAGAACGGAATCTACGTTTGAAATCGTGTAGAAAACGTTTTAACGCTCCAGGTTCGCAGCGAAAAGTAATTTTAAGTTTCATTGCTTATTTTTAATGTTTGCCACGTTTCGAGAGAGAGCTTGTGTGGTGTAAAAGCAAGATACCCAAGTTTTTCTCACTTTATACTACTTTTGCAACAATTTCTAACTTATATAAAAAGGCACTCAGAAGTTGTTTGATCTGACTGCTAAGAACTTTTGGCGAAAGTTCAGTGCTTACAAGAACTTTAAAGCCCATCTGATTACATCTTCGTTGGCACCAAGCAACATTAAGCTCGCTCGCGGGCCACACCCGGATGATGGCGATGGAGTTTTCAAATTCGTGCAGTTGAACGAGTGTAAAATGAGGTGGAGAAAGATCTTGGGGGGGGGGGGGGCACTGCAACTTCGCCAAGAAAGACATTTTCTATAAAATAACTACGCTGCGCATGGTTTGCAGTTAATGTCTCATAAAAATTCATGCATTGTGACTTTTACGTGACATGCTTGCTCTTTTGTTTAACATTCCTGAACAATGATATAAACTAGATAATCTATTGTTCGAATTTTCCAGACCAAGTCTGTAAGTTAATGAGTTTGTTTACCCTACAGCTGCTAAGAAATACCCTGTAAGTATGTATTTTCTTTTGGCGTCCCGCTTTTGAGGTTAATTATCAGAAATGTCCCTTCTTTTGTAATAATAATAATAATAATAATAATAATAATAATAATAATAATAATAATAATAATAATAATAATAATAATAATAATAATAATAATAATAATAATAATAATAATACCTAATAATAATAATACCTAATAATAATAGCAATAACAATGATGATGTTTATCTTAGTTTATCTTCAGAATTAACACCATCTGATTACTAGTTTAAATTTTTCACCTTTAACAAAATGCAAAACTCAGAAGGGAGAAAATGTCGTTGAACTTTTGAAAATGACGGGTTTGAGAAAATGGCTAAAATGATTCCCAAACGTATATAGAATATTTATATGATGTAATTAAGAACTTAAAATTGTCATTTTCCCCATAAAATTTAGTCATAGGTACTTAAAAAGGCACATTTTTACTTTTTTTAGAGATATTTCCAAATCATTAATCCCTTCTTATTAAATTAAACGATTGTGTGGTTTAAGAAAAACTAACTTTCACTTTATCAGAAAAACGTGAAACGTTTTCTCTAAACATAATTCAATATTATATTAAGAAATATGAAGACCTTTAATCCTTCTAGAAATTTATACTAAGTTCAAATTCGTATAGAAATAGTTTTAAAAATATTTCTCCATTATGTTATATTATAAGAGAGTTTATGCTTTCGAATGAAACACTTTCTTGTAATATCTGACCAGTGTAGCTCCTATGTCAAGCAAGTTACAGTTAAATGAGTAACGATATACTGAACGACCAGAAAAAAATGAATAGAGTGCTAATAACATTTAAAGTTACATTGTAATGCACCGCATAATATGTGACGGTATTTATTCAAGTAACCCATCTTGCTTCACTAGTTCGCAGAGTACCACGGTACGTTGTGTTCGACTCTTGCTTCTAGTGGCAGTTGTTTGCCGTGCTCTACTTCTGACGTCATTCTTACTCTGCGTCCAGTTAACTTGTGTCGCATGCCACCGCACATCCCTCCGGGCTTAGTAATGACTGAAGGAGTCTAAAACTTTGTAGATATGTAAAATTTGTAAAGTCACTCGCGAATTATAAAAAATAATTATTTTGACGCCTTGCTATGAGGTACAAAGCAACCTCACTTCTATTTTCATGCAACACCCTCGATTTCGTGATCTACAGGTCATCAATGGTCTTATATCTATGGTCTATGGTCTTCAAGTCGCGCGCGCGCGCGCGCACACACACACACACACACACACACACACACACACACACACACACACACACACACACACACACACACACACACAGAGGTTTTTCTAAAAATGCATTTTTTGGATTCGTGGGCCTCAAAACATAATTTCAGTTGTGAAGTATGAACATTCTGTATATCGATAGTGACAAAATGCTACCTACCATTTAATGGACATTGTTGCCATGTTTTCTAGACGTGTCCCAGTTTCCAGAAAACACCACCACCAGCGCCACAAAAACACGGGGGGTTTCACGGATGGTAAAAGCTGGAAAGAGAAGGCGAAGAAAATCAGAGCTTTGCCTTCGGGTTTTCTGTTTCCTTTTATTTCATTATATCTGAGATCAATTGAAGGCTTTTTTCCCCTTTCTTTCCTTCTTGTTTCGGAGCCACTGTGTTTATTTCTCTTGTGGCACAAGGCCAGCCCTTTTCTGCTAATTTGGGCATCTTCAAAGAAATGTCTTATAAGGGCATTTACACAGCTAAGTGCTGGGATGATAGTAAACCTTCAGCAGAAGTAAATTCCAGAACATCAAGGTTCTAAAAACTCGTGTAAAAGACAAAGAGCCTATATCCAATAACTTAAGTGGTTTACTAAACAAATAAGTTACATAAACATTAACAGGATAATTTATCTTTCAGATAATCTTGTACAGAATAAAATTATTTTGAAAATAGCTGCTATTTGGCAGACACGTACTCGTTTCTAAAATGTTTTTTGTTTTCCTTTTGGATACAGAGGACGTCAAAACATATATTTCTAGTGAAATCTTGACATCGAAATTTTATCCCTACTGTAGGCAGAGAAGGCAAACATATATTATGTAAGGATCTTAAAGGTTTAACCTTAACATAACTAATTTTTATTATTTTCTCTACTGGTTAGTATGGGAAGTTTGTATTCCACACAAAAATTATGAAATATATGTTTTGAGACGCCCTGAATCCAAAAAAAAAAAAAAAAAACTTTTTTAGAAAAAGGTCCGTGTGTGTGTGTTTGTGTGTGTGTCTGTTTGTCAGTCTGTCAGTCTGTGGACAGCATAGCTCAAAAACGAAAAGTCGGTTAAAAACCAAAGTTGGTATTTAAGTTTATTGGCATTCAAAGATGCGACACGAAGATTTTGAAGAAAACAGCCCCACCCTACACTACCCTTTACATGGAACATTTTTCGAAAATTTTGATTTTCTTAAAAATGGATCTAACGATTTTGATTAAAATGTCACATGTTTGAGATATTTTGATGACAAATGAAATGTATATCTTGAATTTTCTGGCTATAGCCCCTGTAGTCGTATTTACTCTGGACGACTTTTGCATAACTGGTAAACCGTTAGAGATAGACAAAATCTTTCAGTACAAAAAAGGTAGATATTGCTAAAATACATAATTTATGTCTGAATAAATTTTGTTGTAGGGTGAACCATTTCGGAGATATTCCTTGTTGTGTGTGTGAGTTTCTGAAAACTTAGAACTTTAGCGAAATGCAACAACGTTGTTCACTTTTTTATATGTTAATCGTGCAAAGAGAACGGAATCTCAAAGGTCAAAAAGATTTGACTGTCGCACAAAGCCTTCTGTATTCTAATATTCCCCTTGCACCTTAACTAACACGAAGAAGATATAGGAATAAGAGTTTGTTAGAATGGTTAGTACAAGAGTAGAGAAAGTCATGTGAGTGCAACACATCAGATTTTTAACGGTAGGATTTTTAAAGGATTTGAGCTAAACTAGACAGTTTTGCATGAAAGCTTACGATATCGGTGTTTATAGAGGAGAAGAATTTTAAAATTTGTACCCTTTCCTCCTGTTTTTATGTTTTTTGTGCTGTCTGTCGGCGGAGGGAGGGAGGGAAGATCCATCGCCTTGCAGAACCTGAGTGATTGGTGGCTGGGTGTCTGTCTTACAGTGGAGCATCGCTAGTAGTGTAATGCTGATAAATAATTCATACATTTTCATAGCCAGAGGCATTTTTTCTGGCGAATATACGGTGAGAAAATACCACAGAGCCTATGGATAGCAGCGGCTGTATTGGAACCTAATGAATTTTACATGCCGACCAAGGAGAAAAGCTGAGGAGCGGAAACAGGTGCCTGCCGACTTGCTCTGCTGGTTTTCGAGGTTTTGTGCTGCCTGTATTTCACACCTCTGTCTGGCCGAACTTTATTAAAAAGAGGCTAGTTTAATAATTACATCTTCCATAAATTACAGCGAACTTTCACAACTTTCAGGCTCAAAATGGTTAATGTTTTGCATAATGCATAACACATAAGTGCTAAACACGGCATTTTAATTTCAAAGTAGTTTTTAATAGCTTTTTTACTTTCTCTACTGGTAAGTAGGGTAAGTATTGTATTCCACCCAAAAATTCGATGTCGAGATTTCACCAGAAATTATGTTTTGAGACATCCAAAAAAATATTTTTAGAAAAAGGTCTGTGTGTCAGTCTGTCTGTCAGTCTGTGAACAGCGTAACTCAAAAACGAAAAGTCGGTTAAAAACCAAACTTGGTATTTAAGTTTAATGTATTTCAAGGATGCGACACGAAGATTCTGAAGAAAATAGCCCTACCCTAAACTACCCTTTACATGGAAAATTTTTTGAAAATTTTGATTTTCTTGAAAATGGCTCTAACGAGTTTGATTAAAATGTCATATGTTTGAGATATTTTTATGACAAATGAAATGTATATCTTGAATTTTCTGGCTATAGCCCCTGTAGTCGTATTTACTCTGGACGACTTTTGCATAACTGTTAAACCGTTAGAGATAGACCAAATCGTACTATACAAAAAATGTAAATCTTGGTAAAATACACAATTTATGTCTGAATAAATTTTCTTGTAGGGTGAACCATTTCGGAGATATTCCTTGTTATGTGTGTGAGTTTCGGAAAACTTAGAACTTTCCTGAAATGGAACATCGTTGTTCATTTTTTTATATCTTAAGTGTGCAAAGACAACAGAATTTCAAAGCTTTAAAAGATTTGACTATCGCACAAAGCCTACTGTATTCCAATATTCCCCTTGTACCTACAAGGAAATAAGCAATAAGATAATTTGTACAAATGTTTATTTTAACTAACACGAAGAAGATATTGGAATAAGAGTTTGTAAGAATGGTTAGTACAAGAGTAGAGAAAGTCATGTGAGTGCAACACATCAGATTTTTTTTCGGTTAAATATAATATGAAAAAGCAATTTTGATTTACTATTGCTTTTTCCGGGGTTTTAAGTATTGCAAGAAGTAATTGACTAACCAAGAACTAAGTTACTCATCAGATTTCGAATGCTTTACGTTTCTATGTCCTCACTTCCATTCCTTATCCTGAGATCGAGTTTTCACACAAACAGGGAGTTGCTGGTGACCAGCAGATACGAAACTTTCTCGTTGTTAACGCCCGACGCGCCGTCTTCCGGTCCAAGCAGAATGACGGGAGAAAAGTGAAGAGCGGTTTCCGGCGCAGACCTTCCACCAACAAGCAAATTGTGCTCTTCAGTAAACTGCAGCACTGCTGCCAATTTCTAAAAAGCAAAAGGAAGCATTTAGCTATTTAAGGTTATGAAACTCAGTTCATTTGATAAGTCTGGTAAAAAATGCCAATTCTCTAAAATGGCAAACGAAAGTATCTTAAACCTAGAAACCATTTTTCTTTCCAGTTATTTCATTTCATACATAGCAAAACCCCCGCCTGTGGTGCCACATGATGGTGATGATGATGATGGTGATGATGATTTGTGTGTCTGTGTGTGTGTGTGTGTGTGTGTGTGTGTGTGTGTGTGTGTGTGTGTGTGTGTGTGTGTGTATGTGTGTGTTGGACAGCATAACTCAAAAACGAAAAGTCGGTTAAAAACCAAAGTTGGTATTTGAGTTTAATGTTGTTCAAGGATGCGACACGAAGATTTTAAAGAAAATAGCCGCACCCTAAACTACCCTTTACATGGAAAAGTTTTTGAAAATTTTGATTTTCTTGAAAATGGCTCTAACCATTTTGATTAAAATGTCATATGTTTGAGATATTTTGACGACAAATGAAATGTATATCTTGAATTTTCTGGCTATAGCCGCTGTAGTCGTATTTACTCTGGACGACTTTTGCATAACTGGTAAACCGTTAGAGATAGACCAAATCTTACTGTACAAAAAATGTAGATCTTGCTAAAATACACAATTTATGTCTCAATAAATTTTCTTGTAGGGTGAACCATTTCGGAGATATTCCTTACTCTGTGTGTGAGTTTTGGAAAACAGAACTTTCGTGAAATGGATCATCGTTGTTCATTTTTTCTATATGTTAAGCTTCCAAAGAGAACGGAATCTCAAAGCTTTAAAATATTTGACTATCGCACAAAGTCTACTGTATTCTAATATTCTCCTTGCACCTACAAGGAAATAAGCAATAAGATAATTTCTACAAATTTTTATCTCAGCTAACACGAAGAAGATATAGGAATAAGAGTTTGTAAGAAAGGTTAGTACAAGAGTAGAGAAAGTCATGTGAGTGCAACACATCAAATTTTTTAAATTATCCTCTTTTACTGCCAGTTGCAGAAGTGCAATAACTGAAGTTAGCAGGAATTACTAAAATATTCTGTGATGTCTGTCCGTAGGTCAGTTCGTATATATCAAACAAAACACGATGGTATACAGGTCCCTCAGAGTTACGTTTCGGGCTTGGCTCCAAGGTGTTAAAATACACCTGCTGCCCTGCGGTGAGCCAACTATTCGCATTATTGGACCAGCATATTATTGATGTTTCAACAAAAAGAGAAAACAAAAATGTTAACTCCACTTTAACCAGTTTCCACCAGGGAGGCATCTGCCAGTATCTGCGAGGCATTTGTTTCAACCTGCTGCATTGCGTGTATACATCTTCAGTTGTTTGTATTTTATTTTTTTACTTTCTCTACTGGTAAGTAGAGGGAGTATTGTAACACACCCAAAAATTCGATGTCAAGATTTCGTTTCTTTAATATTCAAAATTAGACCGATGAGCTTTTACACCAGAGAAATGGCTCGTGTTTTTGCGAGAGTACGGCAGAATAGGGCACGCCGATGCACTCTTTGTGTTAATCGGAATGGGCGTGCGTACCAGCATTTTCTGTGATTATCTGTCAACAATGAGATGTTTATGTTTTGTTATTGTATTCTGTGTTTGTTTCTTAGATTATCATTGTGTGCCTTAATAAAAAAATTTCCTAAATAAAAATAATGTTTAAAATTATGTTATCTATCAGCTCCGAAAAATTGTCGGCCTTATTTTGTGACACTTGTAGCTGATACAAAACTGCTTGTGGAAATAACAGCGAACAACTTGCAAAACCCTCTTCATTATGTGAAAATTTTGCATGAATGCTGAAATAATCTTTCACTTTTCATTTCACTCTGTCTCTCTTTGTCTCTTCTCCGAAGTTATCAGAAATAATAAAACTACATTTTCTTTCCCAGGGAATTATTTAAAAGCTGCTTTCGTAGAAGAAAGTCCGCTATTATATTTATCTTCATACAGTAACTACTATTTTTGCCTTGTAGTTGATTTTCCGAGGGCGTCAAAATAAAAACGAGACACTTGAGTTTTCTTGTACATAATTAATTTGTAAGTAGATCTTCTGGGGTAATGTTCTTAATATAGTTCTTCTCTTTTTTTCCAGGTAAGTCTTTTTTAACGACTCAGCGGCTGAATAACGGCGTTGTGAAGCTTCTTTGGTGAGCACTAATTAATGGTTTATGCATTTATATAAACATGGTCGAGAAATTCTAGCATTGGATGCCAATAGTGGAAAATAATAGTTGAAATCGACGAAGCGTTACGTCACACAGCGACGTCTCCATATCCGTTTGGCCACGTGCCCACGACCTTGTGCCGTGTCTTGGCGCGCGGAATTTTGATGCTGAATTTAGGCAAAATGTGAGCCTTAAATGACTCAATAGTATTTTGTGAAGTAATTCTAAGGGTTCTAAATTTTTAATAACCTCGCGCCATGTGCTACAGATACCAGAAACTTAACCATACTTTAAAGTAACTGGCTGACCTGACGTTTTCTAAACTCCAGTGATCTCTCACAATCTTAAAATGTAATGTCATGATCTAGAGGACTTTCTGGTCTATAATTTCGTTTTGTTACTAAAGTCAGGATTATTTTAAAAAGCGGATTAAAAATGCACATTCGCACAAAAGGAGGCGAAACATCGGGGAACATCTGATTTTTTTTTAAACTCTCCCAGACAACTCTCGAATTTCTAGTCAACAGTGTGACGGTCCTTGCACCCTGTTATCCACCAATCAAAGGTGCACTTCTTCATAATACCTACTGACCATACAAATAAAGGAACTTCTGTTTGATTTAGGTAAAGTGGTTTTATATTGCTTATAGTTGTAATGACGATACTGCTATCTACCAATCAAAAGATCCAAAATCAATATTTGGCGTCTGCGCACATTTCCACGTAACTGAAAGAAAACTATAGATTCTGTATATGAAATAAAGACATTCTGTTTATTTATTAATCAGTGTTAATATTGTAGATATTAAATTTGTCTTCTTATTTCTGAAAGTCTACTTTTTAAAGATTATAGATAATATTATCTCTGTACTAGTGTGTCAAAGCCAACATAATAGTAAAAAATCTGATGTGTTGCACTTTGCACGCTTAACATATCAAAAAACTGAACAACGATGTTCTATTTCACGAAAGTTTAGTTTTCCGAAATTCACACACAGAACAAGGAATATCTCCGAAATGGTTCACCCTACAAGAAAGTTTATTGAGACATAAATTGTGTATTTTAGCAAGATCTACATTTTTTGTATAGTATGATTTGGTCTATCTCTAACGGTTTACCAGTTATGCAAAAATCGTCCAGAGTAAATACGACAACAGGGGCTATGGCCAGAAAATTCAAAATATACATTTCATTTGTCGTAAAAATATCTCAAACATATGACATTTTCATCAAAATCGTTAGAGCCATTTTCAAGAAAATCAAAATTTTTGAAAAAGTTTCCATGTAAAGGGTAATTTAGGGTAGAGGAATTTTCTTCAAAATATTTGTGTAGAATCCTTGAAAGACATTAAACTTAAATACCAACTTTGGTTTTTAAACTACTCTTCGTTTTTAAGTTATGCTGTCCATAAACTGACATACAGACACACACACACACACACACACACACACACACACACACACACACACACACTATCGATTCTTCTAAACGAGGTTCCCTTGAGTTCGTGGCTAGCGAGAAAGACAACCTGCTTTTGCTCACCCCTGTCTACATTGGTCCTTCTAGAAATTCTGAAATTCTAGGAGATTCTAACTTAACTCACTAATATTGCAGCTTTTATTATCAAATTTGAAAGTTATGTTTGATATAAACTCGTGCAAGGGCTAGCGAATTGTGTTAGACATGGGCAAAGTGGCGCAGAGAAGTCTCTGGCAGCGAACGCACCTAAAATAAAGAAAGGAGTGGTCGTATATCTGTGGAAAATCTGGCATACAAAACACTACATGCTTTGAGGTAGTCGATAGCACATACAGCTGCAAGTCAAGCTATTCTGCTGATCTATGGCCCTTCTCATTCGTTCCTGTGACACTGGGGGTCGTATATCTTCCATCCTGATGCGCACATCCCTCTAGACCTAGATTTTCTGCTCCAAGAGTCTAGCAGCTCTTTCAACAAACATCTTGTTCTCCATTCCTCTAAAAATATACGTGGCTCCATGTATATCAGCAGAATTCTGCGTTAAATGTAGATATTCTTTTGTATCTCCGCTTTAAATTGGTTTTCATCGACTCTCCCTCCCTCTTTCATTTTATCCCTCTCTCCTCCATAAATCCTTCTTTACTCTCGTTTCGGAATGATATTCCCTTTAGACTTACAAACACATTACGCCCCTCACTCTTGTAGACAGCTATGAGCTGGCAAGTCGACCTTTGAGACCACCTGGCATAACTACTCGATAAGACATCCTGGCTTCCCCCCGCGGCTAGGAGCATGTGAGACGGAAAATATTTGGAGCCGGCTGTACTATAATTAGGTGTTAAACGTTTGACCTTATATTATAAATTACTAGTATTAATACGAAGAGTGAAATTATTAAACCTTTTTTGTACCAACCTGAATTAAAATTCAAGTACCAACTCTTATCTTCACGTATTATGCACATTTTGAGTTAAAAGTTTCACTAGATTATTGCAGTGGCTACCGCATTTTCATTTATAGAGCTAATACTCCATAATCTACGTCAAATTTCCTTTCTGGGGTCAAAAATCGAGTTTTTTTCTTTCCAACATTGAAACTTGCGTCTGCCGCGCATTTCTACATTTTATATTGTGACGACATTTGAAAGCTCTAAAAGATTTGACTATCGCTCAAAGCCTACTGTATTCTCATATTCTCCCTGTACCTACAAGGACATAAGCAATAAGATAATTTGTACAAATGTTTATCTCAACTAACACGAAGAAGATATAGGAATAAGAGTTTGTAAGAATGGTTGGTACCTACAAGAGTAGAGAAAGTCATGTGAGTTAAAAATATCGCTAGGTTACTTTAATGTTTATTCGCGGTTGTAAACTTCTTTAGTATAGATATTTAACCCCTCTTTATTGATAAAACTTAATAGTTAGTGATAAATCTTGGAATTTTTATGGGAATTAAAGAGAAGAAACGAGCGTTTCCATATAGAAAAGCTTAAAAAAAATCTGATGTGTTGCACTCACATGACTTTCTCTACTCTTGTACTAACCATTCTAACAAACTCTTATTCCTATATCTTCTTCGTGTTAGTTGAGATAAACATTTGTACAAATTATCTTATTGCTTATTTGCTTGTAGGTGCAAGGGGAATGTTAGAATACAGTAGGCTTTGTGCGATAGTCAAATGTTTGAGATTCTGTTGTCTTTGCACACTTAACATGTAAAAAAATGAACAACGATGATCCATTTCACGAAAGTTCCAAGTTTTCCGAAACTCACATACATAACAAGGAATATCTCCGAAATGGTTCACCCTACAAGAAAATTTATTGAGACATAAATTGTGTATTTTAGCAAGATCTACATTTTTTGTATAGTATAATTTGATCTATCTCTAACGCTTTACCAGTTATGCAAAAGTCGTCCAGAGTAAATACGACTACAGGGGCTATAGCCAGAAAAGTCAAGATATACATTTCATTTGTCATTAAAATAGCTCATACATACGATATTTTAATCCAAATCGTTAGAGGCATTTTCAAGAAAATAAAATTTTTCGAAATATTTTCCATGTAAAGGGTAGTATAGGGTGGGGCTATTTTCTTCAAAATCTTTGTGTCGCATCCTTGAAGGACATTAAACTTAAATACCAAGTTTGGCTTTTAACCGACTTTTCGTTTTTGAGTTATGCTGTCCACAGACAGACACACAGACACACACACACGGACCTTTTTCTAAAAATGCTTTTTTAGGATTCAGGGGGTCTCAAAACATATATTTCCGGTGAAATCTCGACATCCAATTTTTGGGTGGAATACAATTCTTCCCCTACTTACCAGTAGAGAAAGTAAAAAAAAAAAAGGGAAGCTGTGTATGATTCCTGCTGCAGTAGACAGGGGTTAGTATCGCATACATCAGCGGCTCCTGTCGACAGAAGCCCTCTCTTGTAGCTGTGCTGTGATTAATGACAGTTGTAACTTGCTGCGCGCACCCCCCCCCCCAACCCGTCTCCATTATACACGTTTTTACTGCATCCCTTTCACCTTTCCCCCTGACCTCCTCCTCTTATCTCATTACAAAGTTTAGGGTCAACTTGTTTAAGTCGGTCTTGTTTTGTGGTTAACGAAAATGTTTGTTCAGCAGACATGGTTATTGGTGGTGACGGGGCGCTCCCTTCAACTTTTCTTGTAGTACCAGGAATTCATAAGCGTCGTGTATACGAGCAAACAAATGAAGTCGATGCTATTTGGAAACATAAATGAGGTCTCTCGTCTAATTAACGGGTATTGGTAGGAAGAACTACAAACTAAATTTTAACGGCAAGCCCCTACGTCACCGCAATGCACTGCGGTAAATGGAATAGCCAAAGACAACTTCCAACAGCATATTAAAATGTCTTCTATACAGAACATGTGTCTTACAGAGGGGCAGTATTTCTGTAAGCCCTCTGAAATAACTCCCAATGTAAATATAGAGGCAACACAAAGCCCCCTGCAATAATTCTGTTAGAATATAGGTGGGGTAGGCTGACTTCTTTTGTTCATTGTAATACAAGTGAAAAATCTGAAGTGTTGCACTCACATGGCTTTCTCTACTCTTGTACTAACCATTCTTACAAACTCTTATTCCTATATCTTCTTTGTGTTAGTTAAGATAAACATTTGCAGAAATTATTTCATTGTTTATCTTCTTATAGGTACAAGGGGAATATTAGAATACAGTAGACTTTGAACGATAGTCAAATCTCTTAAATCCTTGAGATCCCGTTCTCTTTGCACACTTAACATATAAAAAAATGAACAACGATGCTCCATCTCCCGAAAGTTTTGTTTTTTGAAACTGACATACATAACAAGGAATACCTCCGAAATGGCTCATTCTACGAAAGAAGTTATTCAGACATAAACTGTGCATTTTAGCGATATCTACATTTATCTATAGTAAGATTTGGTCTATCTTTTACCATTTACCAGCTATGCAAAAGCAATCCAGATTAAATAGGACTAAATGGGCTATAGCTAGAAAATTCGAAATATACATTTCATTTTCCATAAAAGTATTTTAAACACATACCATTTTAATCATCGTGAGAACCATTTGTTCATTGTTCATTTTTTTGTGTTAAGTGTGCAAAGAGAACGAAATCTCAAAGCTTTAAAAGATTTGACTATCGCACAAAGCCTACTGTATTCTAACATTCCCCTTGTACCTGCAAGGAAATAAACAATAAGATAATTTGTACAAATGTTTATCTCAACTAACATGACGATTAAGAGTTTGTAAGAATGGTTAGTACAAGAGTAGAGAAAGTCATGTGAGTGCAACACATCAGATTTTTCCGTATTTCTGTTCTACGTATAGTAAGAACGGAAAGTTTTGTATCCCATCCAAAATTTCAACGTGGAGATTCCACCACAAATATGATTATCTTTTGAAGCCCCTGAATCCAGAAAATGTCTGTGGACAGCATAACTCAAAAACGAAAAGTGGTTTAAAAAGCAAGGTTGGTATTTGAGCTTGTCTTTCAAGGAGGCGACACGAAGATTTTGTACAAAATTCTTCACCATAAACTTACCTTTACGTGGAAAATTTTTCAAAAAATTTTATTTTCTCGAAAATGGCCTTAGCGATTTTGATTAAAATAGCATATGTTTACGAAATCTTCATGGCAAATAAAATGTATATTTCGAATTGTGTGGCTATTGTCCACGTAGCCCTGTTTACTGTGGATGACTTTTGCATAACTGGTAAACCGTAGGAGATAAACAAAATCTTACCATACAATGAATGTAGATCTGCTGAAAACATATTCACCATTTTATCTCCTGGCCGCCCAAAGAGAAGGTAATTGTTATAGCGAGCAGGTTTAAAATAATAGACTCGCTCAAAGCGTACTGTATTCTCACTTCCCCTTGCACCTACAAGGAAATAAGCAATCATTTCTGCGAATGTTTACATCGATTAACCTGAAGAAGATATAGGAATAAGTGTTTGTAAGAATAGCTTAGGAGTAGGGAAAGTCATGTGAGTGTAAAGCACCAGATTTCCTTTTTTCTCTATTTCTTTTACGTTCTCATCCCTGTACTACACCATCTTGTTGCGTCACCAACCCACAGATGGAGTAGCGCAAGCAACTGTGCCTCTGTTTGTGACAAGCAGGTGGCATTAGGGTGCCATCAATATATGTGCTTTCATTAGCTGCGAATAGATGGCACAGCATTCTCTATTATTATCTATTTTTCATTTTCACTATTGTTTTAGATTTAATGTGGGATTTTGCGTCGTAGTGCTAAATATTCAATCCGGTATTTACGTAGGCAACTGAGAGAAACCAAAAACAAACCCCGCTCAGGTTGGTCGGTTCAGGAATTTGACGCATGTGTGTATCAGCACGTACTTCTACACTCTCATTCATACTTGTAGACGGACAACAGAATGTCTTAGTTAATAAAATATGTTAAGGTAAATAAATCTCGACTTCAAGTCATATATACACATTAATCACTCGGCCTTTTCTAAGATAACTGTTATCTTTGCATATATTTTAACATCAATCTACTATTGATCAATCCGAGGTGCTGTTGCACCATTCGACACTATTTTTGAACATCTGCATATATTGTCTCAAGGACATAGTTCACCGTTCACAAACTTCAGTAAAAATATACTGTGTTTTGTAAATTCAAACACATATTTTATTAATCATGTCAATAAAGCAATCCAGTTTAAACAGTATTTCTGAACCATTTTTAAATAGTAAAAGTTGCCAAAAATTTTCAGGACATTTTGGTGAGAGAAAGTCACTCAGGAATCTTCGCGCTATATCCCTATAACGTTCTGTCTTAGATATTAAAGGTCATATATCATAGGCCTGGTAGATAGACACCGGCTTCTGTGAAGAATGGTGGCAGCCGCACTGGGGCTCTGTGACCCGGGATGATTCGCGAAATGTTCGACACGTTCAGAAGTCCCTAACGCTTTCTTGAGGGTTAAATTTCTTTGACAATCTACACACTGTGCTCTTAGACACAGCCCAAAAGTGTTGAAATAATGTTAAATGTATGTTTAGCAATTATTATAGCCTTGATTTCTGCGTGCAAAGGTATAAATGTAGGAAATTAGCGTGTGAACGAATTGGCTAAATCAGCAGCATCTAATTTACGTTATTCAAATACAAAGCACTTAAAATAAAATTTGCAACTATATATCCGATTGTTGAAATGACCATTGGACAAGAGGTACAGCCGGCTCCAAATGTTTTCGGATGAGCCAGAGGTGCTGAGGGAAAACGGAAGGAGAACTTTCTTATCGAGTAGTTGAGCCTGTCCTGGGGGCGGCGGGGGGCGGGGGAGGTTACAGCACGTGTTTATTTACATTCACATGCATTCGTCTAAGGTAAGGGACTGACAAGTCGGGTAATTTGTTCTGAGGAAACAAGAAACGAAATATTTTGTTCTATACTTCATTGTTCTATCCAAACAAATGAATTCTGCGCATCCTTTTTACAGGTGTTTAAACAAATTAACGTTGACATCTTGCTGTTGCTTCAGAAACATTTTAAACAAATGTTTTTTGAAAAAGAATAACGAATATAATAGATTTATCGTTAATAATTATTATTACTATTATTACTATTGTTATTATTATTGTTGTTGTTGTTATTATTATTAATATTAATATAAGCATGTGGTGTTAGGAAACGCCCAGAAGCTTGGTGGAAAAGAATTGTGTGTGTGTGTGTGTGTGTGTGTGTGTGTGTGTGTGTGTGTGTGTGTGTGTGTGTGCGCGCTTGCTAACTTTGCCAATTATCGTGTAAGATCGTTTATAATAATACAAGTTTATGCTTTTATTGTGCCCCTATTCCCGAAGGTATTTTTTCAGACACATTTATGTCACATTCCTATCTTCAGTGATCTATAAACGAATTCATAATCTTCGCTGTTTTACAGCAAACTCCCAAAAAAGCCAGTCGCCAAGACAGTTTCTTCTGTTAAAACAGCAAAGCGATAGTATTACAGCTATCAAACTCATGAGACAGGTAAATTTCATAAATACAGCACATAATTATATTAATTATTTTGTTTAAAAATTATAACGAGTATTAAAATTCCAAACGGACATTTAAGTACCCATATTCTGAACTATATCGGAAAACATTTCTAGATGACCAGCAAGATTTTTCTGGGAGAAGACCGGTTTTGAATACGAGAAGGTAATAAAAACATTGTTTCCGAGAAAAATGACTTAAGGTTGAAATGGAATACCCATTTAAAAGGCAGAGACGCACCACATTAAAAATGGTATTCAAAAGATGTGTTCCCCCTCCCTAACGGATTAAGACTTCGCAGATATACTCTTTAAGGTATGCTGCATTTTTTGCAATAAAAATCCAGAAATTGATTTTTTGACCAAATGTGCTAAAATATCGCTTCGGTATTCCCTTAGTCACTTAACTTTGCTTGTTATATGACGCACATAAGCATTTTAATCTCATTTCTTTCGTTTCCTGTATATTAAAAGACTTTTACTGTGTGATACCCACTTTCGCGAAATATTATCTTTCCAGATACGCGCATTTCTTTGCGATTCATCCCTTTTCCATCCCATTCTACCCACATACTAAGTGATTAGTGGTGACATCTAGGGTTATTTCCAAACACAATTCAAGTTTTGAAAAGTCGCAAAACAGTTGGTTCAACTGCTCATGCACCGCGCTGTACATTTCTGCGATTTTTGTTTAAATTACAAGAAATGCTGTAACGTGAGTGGGTAATTAAACTGGGACTGAAGACTAGAAGTAATACTTAAAGCTAAGTTTGATAAATTATTTCGTATTAAATTCGCAAGATTAGCTTATAAAAGAGTCTCTTGCTGGCGCTGAAAACAACTTGAAACGTTTCTGGAGGATTTAATTGCCACATTTTGTTCACAACCCGCAATAAATACCTTCACCTCTCGTTCTTTTTATTATTTCACTCGTGAAAGGGGTCGCAGAAGTTCAAAGTACGTAGGGAAGAATAAAGGGGGAATAAATCCAGCGCTCTGTGATATGGGAGAGGTTGGCATTGACCAATGGCTAGAGAGAGGGTTTACAACTCGCTTCTACAATGCATTAAGGGATCTCGAATTACTCGGATGAAAGTAAGGGCGGAAGGAGTGATGGACTTATGAGATATAGCACCGCCTAGATGGCATGCTTAACATTTAATGGAAAAAAAAGAAAAAAAGAATGATTACATCGACTTCCACAGCCTTTGTCCATTACTTCTTCCTTGTTATGCTATGGGCCGCGTCGTGTTGGCTTTTTACGAAACTAAAAATTAAACATTATGCCGATGTTTAGCTGCAAAAAATGATGTGTTGCACTCACATGACTTTCTCTACTCTTGTACTAACCATTCTTACAAACTCTTATTCCTATATCTTCTTCATGTTAGTTGACATAAACATTTGTACAAATTATCTTATTGCTTATTTCCTTGTAGGCACAAGGGGAATATTAAAATACAGTAGGCTTTGTGCGATAGTCAAATATTTTAAAGCTTTGAGATTCCGTTATCTTTGCACACTTGACATATAAAAAAATGAACAACGATGCCCCATTTCACGAAAGTTTTAAGTTTTCCGAAACTCACACACATAACAAGGAATATCTCCGAAATGGTTCACCCTACAAGAAAATTTATTCCGACATAAATTGTGTATTTTAGCAAGATCTACATTTTTTTGTGTAGTACGATTTGGTCTATCTCTAACGGTTTACCAGTTATGCAAATGTCGTCCAGAGTAAATACGACTACAGGGGCTATAGCCAGAAAATTCAAGATATACATTTCATTTGTCATAAAAATATTTCAAACATATGACATTTTAATCAAAATCGTTAGAGCCATTTTCAAGAAAATCAAAATTTTCGAAAAATTTTCTATGTAAAGGGTAGTTTAGTGTGGGGCTATTTTCTTCAAAATCTTGGTGTCGTATCTTTGAAGGACATTAAACTTAAATACCAACTTTGGTTTTTAACCGACTTTTCAGTTTTTAGTTATGCTGTCCACAGTCTGATAGACACACACACACACACACACACACACACACACACACACACACACACACACACACACACACACACACACACACACACACCTTTTTCTAAAATAGCTTTCAATGTCAACTTGTATGTAAAAGATTAACTTTATAATCTGCCTGGAAAAACGTGTCATTATTCACTAAAGAAAGCCACTTATAAATGGCAAAAGTGTCGTGTTTAAAAATAAATTATGCACTTTAAAGCGAATAGCACTTTAACTAAATAAACCACTTGCACTTTTCTTTTTCGTATTTTTACAGTTGCTGTTTGTTTCATTTTAGCGCTGTTCACAGATACACGAGTTACTGCTGACGTTAATTTTGTTATGTTCTACACAGCCAGACTGTCATAACGTTGAAAGAAATTTAAACATTTAATACAATTGTGTTTTTACCACTTTTAGGTGCTTGCCGCTTATATTATGTTTTTCTAACTTGCTCTGATATGAACAGTTCAGAATGACTGCGCGCGCAAGCGCATTACAGATACCGTGGGCTCCAGAACGTCGCTTTTCTGCAGTAAACAACGCAATGGCGGAAGTAGCGAATACCACGTGACAGTAACGGGAGCTAAAATATTTAGGGTACTGTTTGAAGTTAAATTGTAACATTTATTCACCCTGTTCATTATTTGAAAGTGTGAAATAAGCGACAGTATACGGAATTTAGTAACGAACTATTTTCACTCACTCCAAAGGTTGTACTGCGGCGCAATGTTGACATCCGGATGCATTCTAAGGCCGTATCCGGTATAAGACCGCGCCTGAAACATGAAAAGATAATGAAAGAAAGAAATCATGGTACATAAGGAGGTATCCCAGCATTAAATACCTCAGACCGGCTACTAATGCCTCAAACAAAGGTTACTTTATGTACGTAATTGTGAGTTAAATTTTATTTGGCTTGGGGATTATATTATAATAGACGTACATTGGTCGCCAACGTATCTCAGTGAAAAGATTGAAACTTTTATTAAAACATATTATCATCAGAATTAATGTCATCCTTTCAAAACACAACCCACGCATACCCAGGGAGAGAAATCTTATAGCTTTATCGGCGGCAAAGGATTGACTCAAAGGGACTTTGGGGCATTTTTAGGCGGCGTGAAGCATTGTTACTTCAAACAGTTATCAACGTGTGACCGACAAAGTACAGATACCCACTGCGCACACAGAAACACGATAACGCAGCTGTTGTACACAAGGTCATGTGGTTGACTTTTTTTCTATGCACTTATTTTGCCCTGTACTTAGTCACAAAGTGTATTATGACTCAAGATTTGTTTTCTACTGCACAGCGTGTATTTATTTAGGATTCATATGTGTTAACTCAGCTCGCCAAGTGAAAGTGCGATATGAACAAATATTTTCCGGTGATCTGCGATTTCTATATCCGGGGTAACTTAAAGCATAAATTGCACAAGACAAACCCACACATTGACATTGAAGCAAAGGGTACCAGAGTGTGTTTGCTTTGGATTAACAATAATTTTCTGATCATAAAATCTCTATTTCTAGACCCAAATTAGTGGAAAGAAGTCGATAGAACCATTTGTGCCCAGTAAGTTAATTAAATACACGACGTCGCTGTCCATCTGGTGTGGAAAACCACTCAAGTCCACGTTTGTTAGTTTCGATACATATGAATTATAACTCGAAGTTTTAGTGTAGGGTAAAAGAGCTTGCAACGAAGGGGAAACCTTGTTCATTGTGACCTACGAGAGATTTACGGCTACTTACCCTCCCCCAGGAGAATATTTCCATCGTGAAAAAGAAATATATGACTAAACGGCAATTCGACGGATCCCACTTCTGACACCAGTGTGACAAAACGCGAAAATCCGTCCAGTTACTTTTCTGTTGCTTTATTTTCTTCTAATGTGTATAATAAAATTGTGTTACAGTACACACCTTTTTTTTCGTGTGTTAACAGACCAGTTTTTGGCGTTGGCACAACTCACAAATTTTATTTCTAGCAAATTTGACTCAGTCCTTTCAGTACCTCTCTTCACCTTCGCTGTCTTTCGTACACTGTCACTTGAAGCATTGACACACTGACCAGTTCGTGCCTGTATTTATAAACTCGCCACTCTGCTGTTCATCGCTCCACTTATATATAGGCGATGACGTCACACGGACCTTTCTCGACTCCCAAACACACGCCGGCGGTCATGTGGCCACATCTTTCTTGAAAGCCCCTTTTATGTAGCCGCTTCCATTAATGTCAGTCACGTGCACACAAACAGTTGCGCGAGGTAGCCTGACCTTAACGCGTTTACGCCCGTCCGGCACCGGAAGTCCTTTGCTTTGCGCCGCGCCCGGCGTCATTATATGTAATAAAACATTTCTAGAAAATTTTATCTCGATGTTGATCTAGATATAAGAATGAGATTTTTTAAGGATAGTTTATTGAAGAATGGATGCAGAAAATCATGCGAATACAACATATTACATTTATTACAGTGTATTTAAAGTATTCTTTAGCAAAATTATAAGTAGACTTTTCCACCAGCTCTAAAGCTTTTAATAGCGAATATTCCAGGTATTAATTATCAAGAAAGTAATATGAGTATTAAAAATATTAATTATTTGAATTGCTTTTATAGCCAGCAGTTATACTTTTAATTTCTGTGGATTTTTTAATGAAATAAAAATAAACCCTGAAATGTTTTAATTATAAAAAGCATGTGTGGATTTTAATTGAACATGGTAGAATATAGAGAAACAAATTAAAATGGAAGGCCTGTTTTTAAAATACAGCAAAACTAATTAAAATAATGCACCACTCAAATACAGGGCATATATCCCTGTCCGGCTATTACACCTAAAAGCAGGGGGGGGGGATGCAAAGTGATTCAGTAACCAGTTTGTTTAGTAAGGATTTAAATACGATTACGTAGGAAACAGTTTAACACAAAGGCAAATGAAATTATATAATAATATAAAAATTTTGTTTTGCATAAATTTAGAGGGATCTTCATTATTAAAATATATTTAATTTAAGACGTGGAATTGGGACTGAAAAATTCAATGCCATAGCTGGGATTTGAACCACAGATCTTCTGTTTATCGAGCGGCTGCTATAAGCGGAATATCCGTGATTCAAATCCCGGCTATGGCATTTGCTTTTTCAGTCCTGTGTGCGTGCGTGTGCGTGCGTGCGTGTGTGTGTCGATCATTTTTGCATAAATGGTAAGCTGTAAGAGATATCTTACCTTACAAAACATGCATATCATGTTAAAATACAAAACAATTTGTCCAAATGCATTTTGTTTTTTGTGGATTCAACAATTTCGGAGATATTCCTTTTTATTTGTAATACTTAAACTTTTCTGAGATGTAAATCCGTCATTCACATTTTGATCTCTTGTCCGTGCAAAGAGAATGAATTTGTATTTGGGGTCGTTCACCAGTGCTTTTGAAGAATGTTTTCCCGGTGTTTTAATTTATTTTGTTTATTGTGGAGTATTTATACATGTAGTCTTAATAAGTTCGTTGGTTTCCCAGTACACTTCAGTTACT